>OZ026516.1:101832753-103032753 GCA_964019695.1 Loripinus fragilis
AGTATACAAAGGGTTAAGCCCAAAAGCTTTATTTATCTGGACCTATGAACATACCACAGGTTTAGATAAGCAAAAATTGAGCGTAAAATTGTAAATATTTTCTTCCCCATCAATTTTAGCATATGTTATGGGTGCTCAAAAGAACCGTCTCATTGAGACGGATCTCTTGAGTACCCACAACATATGTTTTGTTTGAGAAATAAGAAAATTAAATTTTCGGTTTGCACTCTTAACTCCTTGGTTACCTTCAGCAGATTGGGCTTTTTCAGTTTCAGAGATATCCAAAGCTTCATCTATCTTCTTCTGAGCATTCTTTAAGGCTTTAGAAGCCAAACTTGTGATGTTACTGGTATTCCACCAACTCATTATGATTCTAGTTGATTTCAACACTCATCTGAAATAAAATAAACCTTCACTTATGTATCACACTTTTTTTAACCGTAAAATTGTGAATATTTTCTTACCCATCAATTTTAACCATTTACCATATAGAGAAGGGAGGGCAGTGGCTCAGTGGTAGAGTGCTTGACTCGAGACCGAGAGGCCGCAGGTTCGAGCGTCACCGGCGTCACTGTGTTGTGTCCTTGAGCAAGAATATTAATCCTAGCTTAGTAATGTTTCAAACCAGGAAGACCCGTCCCTTTATATTTGAAAGATTGTTGATGGGACATAAAGAAGCAAATCAAACAAACAAACAAAGCATCATAGAGACATCTTTTTACACTTTTGCAAGAGCTGCCTGACCAGGTCTACTCTGTTTGCTTATAGAAATATGATATATCCTATCCTATACTAATGGACATGGCAAGTAATTTCTTCGTTCTAAGTACCAACATTAAAGTTTATTTACATAAATATTCAAAGTAGGTGGAGCCTAGCATTAATATTCATGAAGGAAAGGGTTAATATGTGTTTTGGGTGCTCAAAAGAACCGTCTCCTTGAGACTGTTCTTTTGACTACCTACAACATACATTTTGGTTGAGAAATAATAAAATTAATATTAACTAGACTTCAGTCAATGGTAAACCATCGCAAATACCCGCTTATTATCTAACCTAAGCATCTTCAAGGTTTGAAGTTGCTACGTCCAACGTTAAGGAGGAGAGGCATTTACAAGAAAGTACACTACACCTTTGACCTTGACCTTAGATTAAGGACAAGCACGAAATGTTGCCAAGTATCCTCTACATCATATGACCTATGCACCACCAAAGTTTGAAAGTGCTATGACAAACGGCTTAGAAGAAAATATATTTAAAAACAATATTTGATTTGACCATGACGCCAACGTAACATTCATTCCTTGATCAATCTACTGTAGTAGTGAAACGCATTGGAATTAGAATATATGTAATAATTGACAATTTCCTCATTCTTTTTACCTCTTTTAATTTTATATTTCCCGTGTTGCTATATATATAAGAGAGAGAGAGAGAGAGAGAGATATAGATAGATAGATAGATAGATAGATAGATAGATAGATAGATAGATAGATAGATAGATAGATAGATAAAAAAGAACGAAAAATCCAGGAATGATGATTATATAAATGTCTTAGCCCAGACCTTTAACAATAATTTTCTTATTTCTCAACCTGGGTACTCAAAAGAACCGTCTGAACGAGACAGTTCTTTTGAGCACGCGCAGCATATGTTAATAAGGCCAAAATCTGCTCTGGACCTGCGTCCCTGATGCACAGCGCCAATGTGTGAACAATCATTATGCAAAGTTTGAATATAAAGGAATGAAATCTGTTTGAATTACAGATTACACACAAATTACACAATGTAAGCACTCGAAAGGTGGAGTAGACGTAATAATGTCTAAGTTCAACACTCCCAAAAATATTATGAAATGTGCACAAAATATAGGGTGCACATTTTCAAAGTGTGAGCAATCATAACTTACAAAGGAATGAAAACTGCTTAAGTCACAGATTACACAAACCAGACACTCCCTAAGCATTTTGGATGGATAAAATATCTAAGTCCAACAGACCTTTAAAATACTTATCAAAAGTGCACAAAATAGGAGGTGCATATCTTCAGTGTATGAACAATCATTATGCTACAGTAAGTTTGAATATAAAGGAATGAAAACTGTTGGAGTTCCAGGTTACAATTAGGGAATAACTGTATTCAAAATTTTCATTTGGAGAGGTACATCATCTATACGGTCGGAAATTTAGTTTTACAGCGACGATATACCTTCCCAAATGAAAATTTTGAATACAGTTATCCCCATTCTAATGCACAAGAAACATTTTTACTTAAGAATGACTGTGAAAACGTAGTATGTTGCGCCAACGTCCAGTGGCTGTCAGCTGCATAAAACTGCTCGCCAGCTGCATATATTCACTTTCAGCCAATGAAAAGAGACATTACGTAATGACGTCGAGTTTGCAATAGTATATCTCATATATCGCAGAATATACTGTCGCAAATTTGTGACGTTATCCAATCAGACGTCGTGTTACATTTGCAAGTGCATTACAAATTATTACTATATTGTTCCACTTATTGCTTTTAGTCTACGTGATGTTTTAAATAAAAATAATTTGTGAAAAATCTCCACTGAGGATGAATTTGAAAAAATAAACTATGAAGGTCCGCACTCGGCTGGGCTGGGGCTTTCAGACCCGACCCATCTCAAATTTGAAACTTAGCCAGCGATATTTTGCCAGCAGTCAGGAAGTTCTAGGATTATTCATTTGTTCTATCATTGGTATGTGTGAAAGTATCTATCTTCTGGTACTGCCGACGCCCATTTTAGCAGCGTAAAGTAACTAGTGGAACTGAAAGTTGTTCTGAAACTTCGCCCTGGCCGCTCCCGATTGATTTTTCACTGCAGATAATCAAAGAAGGCCAAAATTGAAAGACAGTGCATGTTCAGGTAATAGAGCGTATCGGTTTTGCAATGTTTTCTCTCTTTATTTTAGTTATTTTCAATTACATACACAAAAACTGCACTAAATAAGATGTAAACAAACATTTTTTCGGGGACAAGTCTCCATCTTGAAAGTGCACGTACTTCCGGTTAACTAAAAAATTCAATGATCTATTTGTTTTCAAGTCGTGTCAGTGCAGTTCGTCGACAAGATAGCCCACCGACCAAATTTCCGACTCTTTACTTTTTTTTCTTTTTTCTCTGTATACTGCCAGGCCCTCTTTCGAGTATTATCGGCAGGTGTACTTTGTACACTTCGGGTTGCAGGATGAAAGCCTACAAGTAACCATATCGAAATTACCGTAGGGTTCTGCACCCTGCACAAAGGGTGACTCTCCCTGCACAGGGGACATCCAGTTAACGTTCCGATCCGAAGGACGATGCACTTATCTAGTGTCATCCCTGCAAATTACACTAGGGAAAGCGTGTTCGGACACCTAAATTTTCCTCGCCTCGAGAGGGGATCGGACCTGGACCTCTAGCACCAGAGGCAAGTGCCTAACCACTGAGCTACCACGCTTTCCTTTTTTTTTTTACAAATACAGCGAGTTAATACAGATAAGTAATAACAGTGTGTTAAGAAAACGACGTGTTAAGAAGATACCTGCGACGAAAATTAGGTCTTCTGGCCTGAAATACGAAAAGGCGATCAAATTTATCACTAGGCCAGGGAGGAAATGGTAGGGCTGTGTTTTGGCTACATGGAGACGGCCCTTAACTTCTGTGACTCTTGTGACACTTTTGAATTGTATAGCTAAGCTAATATCACTGTTCACTTTAGATTCTTAATTAATACTAGGACCCAATAAACACGGACTGGTCACTTACATACAGGTAAATGTATATATTGGAAATACGTTGTCGTGGCTCAACGGTGGCTGAGCTTTCAAAACTGACGTATGTTGAAGATTAAATTATCATATCTCCGTTAATTCTCTGCATATCGTTGAATTTTCTTCAAAAAGCAATGGTTCAAAATACTATCTTTAAGACTGTATTGTTATATTTATTGAAAATTAATCTGTCTTTATGAACATCCGCAAGAAACCTGGGTACCCTTTTTAGCTATTTTCGGCACTTTTAACCGAAAATCGTCAAATTCAACATAACAAGATGAGAAAACTTTAATTCTTTTTACTGTAACTCGTAATATTTCAGCTTCCAAATACCTGGAGTAACCTCTTATAATCTCGCGTATGTTCAGAATCAATGTTATTGGCTGTAGTACTTTGAAATAGCGCTAAAATATAGCCTCGACAACATAAATTTGTATTGCCTTTAGTGACCAGTCCGTTTATACTGCAATGGTTCAAAATACTATCTTCAAGACTGTATTGTTATATTTATTGAAAATTAATCTGTCTTTATGAACATCCGCAAGAAACCCGGGTACCCTTTTAGCTATTTTCGGCACTTTTAACCGAAAATCGTCAAATTCAACATAACAAGATGAGAAAACTTTAATTCTTTTTACTGTAACTCGTAATATTTCAGCTTCCAAATACCTGGAGTAACCTCTTATAATCTCGCGTATGTTCAGAATCAATGTTATTGGCTGTAGTACTTTGAAATAGCGCTAAAATATAGCCTCGACAAAATAAATTTGTATTGCCTTTAGTGACCAGTCCGTTTATACTGGGTCCGAGATTAATATGAACTTAGGCGCTACCTTAACCGTGCAGAGCAATCAAACATATCCATTCACAATGATTAAGCACGTAGACTAATTCAGTAAATATCAGCGGATCAGGATTAATTTGGTATGTCTCTCTCAGTTTTAAAAAGTTTACCTGATTAGTGGCCTATATTCGATATACTGTATAGGTCACTGACGATTGTACAGTACTGTCTTATCTTCCTTGATTGAGAAAATTCAAAGGGGGGCAGCCCGCTGGACCCACGGGAAATGGCGAAAGACAAGCAGGACTTCACCAGTATCAGCGACATGCTTGCTGAGCTTGCGTGACCATCTCTTTATCTCTAGTATGATCTATTGGTACTGGCTCGCTCAATTTTGAACATTATTCCAGCATTGCGAATTTTGAGGGGGGGGGACTTTTAGCTGTGTTTTTGACTAAATGAGGAGTGCCCTAACTGCAACTCTTGTGGCCCTTAGTGATGGAATGATTTTGCTTCTCTTTCACAAGATTTATTGTTGTGCTGTGTCTGTTGAAAAAAGAGAGTACAGTGACCCCTGCTCACATTTCGAAAGTCACACTCACCAGGTCATCACACAGTATCCAACATTGTAGATACCAGACATAAACAGGTGCCCTGAAAATTGTGTTTTACCCTGTACTATATTCGGAACAGTTTTTTTTCTTTCAGTAATCAATGCCAATGCTACAGAAGAGTTTAGGGTCTCCCCATTTAGTCAGAAACACAGCCAAAAGATTTTTGTCAAACTTAAAAAATAAGCACTACCTGGCATAATGATCGAAATTGGATTGAACCATTAGCTATGGTAGGGTATCGTAGTTGGCTACTCTTCCTTATTTTAATAAATGATTTACTAGATATGTTTTGTATTCTGTTCGCCTTTTCTCAAAAACTTTTATCATGTGAGGGAACAGACTGTCTTGTAATGCAAAAAAGTCAGTATAGCCAGGAATGCAACAACTACACACTATATACAGGTCAACCCATATGGCACCGTAAGGAAGAGACAAAGAATGACAACAGAAACATGACATACAGAAGACAATATAGCTTATGACAGTGGCAGGCTGATTGGCCAAATGTCATAATCGACCCACCAGTGAAATACCATTGAAATGGTGTCAGTGGATGGTTCGGTAGTGGCCTGCGTTTATATTAGGCAACCCCTTCCCCACCCCCCACCCAAAAAAAAAACACACAACAAATACGTGTGTTTCAGGTTACATTAATTTTTTAATAGGGACCGAAGGTAAGAACAACGCTTTAATTTTGGTAAAGGTTTTTACATGGGAAAAATGGGGAAACGATATGGCCAAACTGGGAAGTCCCTTAAAAGTGCTTAAAATTTAGGGTGGGGGGGCAAAAAAAATAGGCATGGTCTGGCAACCTGGAACACACATTTTTTTAATTCTAGACCCTGAGTACTTTGGGTTTTTTTTCTCAAAAAAATGTGTCCTGTGTAAGAACACATACCTCATACAGGATTGTCTTATCATGTCAGAAAAAGCATGTGAGTTTAACCAAGAATTTCAACAATCACGCACTATAGACCAATCAAATCACCGTGAGGAAGAGGCAAAGAACGACAACAGAAACATGACATCTACCGTCTACAGAATACAATAAAAGTAAAGCAACCAGCTCTCTCTTCCTCACTAGCCTCAACTTAATAGCTTCTGTTAGTGGGAGGCAGAGTGACCAAATATCACTTACGGCCAACCAGTGAAACACCACTGAAATGGTGTTTTGCTTGTTATGGTTGTAATGTCTGCGTAGTGCGGCCCCCTGCCTCTGGCATATAGATTGCTTATTATGGACAATAGTGGCCTGCTTTTATAAAGTTACTGTATAACGAAGTTACTATTGGAAATCCTTACTATAAACATGCCTAAACTCAGATTTATCAATATTGATAGAGAACGTACAGAGAACTGCAGCCCTCTGACGGTGTCTGGGCAGGTGTTATTCTTAGGTGTATATGTTTCGCATCAAGCAGATTTGCGCGATTTGGTTCTAATTTCAATGACTTGATTCTCGTATATAAATAAATGTTTGTTTCTGCTGGGTAAAATCCTAAACTTGGAAAGGCATTTTCTAAATTTTACCACGTGCATTCGGAGTTGTTTTCTTTTAATGTTAATACATGTACAATGTTAGATTGAAAACTCTTCAGGGCATTGTTTTGTGTTTGGCTCCGTTTTTTCTCATTGTACTTAGAAAGTGAAACTGGTTTCTGTACTTCAATTGCATTTTGCTTTAATGTGTGCATTTATTTGTTTATCTGGGTTCTGTTATTCATGTTTATAGGGAGCGCAGTGGCTCAGTGGTAGCTAGAGTGCTAGACCCAAGACCCACTCGGATTGAGGTTCCAGCATCACCGTCGTCACTGCGTTATGTCCTTGAGAAAGACACATTAATCCTTGCTTAGTACTGGTTCTACACAGGAAGCCCCGTCCTGATATAGCTGAAAAATTGTTGACTGGAGTGTTAAGAATCAAATCAAAACCAAACAAAAGTATTCATGTGTATGTTTTAAGACTGGGGGCAGAATTTTGGTCAGTAAAATACATTTAGTCGGCCACCGGTTGGCTAAAGCAGAAGGGAACTTTGTTGTTGCTTGTCCAATGTTTGTTGTTGACCCCTTTGTGTTTGGTCCTGCTTTTGTGATAGAATTGTATGCATCCTTTCTAGCCCAGCACTATTCTCCCTAAGGAAGAAAATGTTGATTATTTTACATTGTGTTTTTGATTTTCTGTCTGTGGTCTTTGTGTTTGTATATCTGTGGGCGTACTGTGAAGCTATGGAGGTCTGGACGGGGGTCCGGTATTTACTATTCATTAAAAATTTAGCCCATTATTCATCTCATTAAAATTTTGGGTAATTCATTAAAATAAGACCAATTATTCATTAAAAGTAAGAAAGGTGGCAATGAAATCTGATTATTCACTATTCATTAATTTTTCTTCAATTCATTACAAAAATAGGATTATTCATTGATTTTTAGGCCATCATTATTCACTATTCATTTTTTGGCTCATTATTCACTATTCATTATAAAAAGTTCCATTATTCACTAATTATTATACCCCATCCAGACCCTCAGCTATCCTTCCTTTATTGTAGCTTCAATGGGGTGCTCCAAACAACGGCGGGAAATACACGTTGATACTTTGTTTGATGTTACTCCAATTATATGTTGGTAATTGTTTAATAAGTCTTAGTAGCTTTTCTAGCTTTGCAACCATCTCACTGAGGAAGAGAGAGCTGGTTGCTTTGCTTTAACTGTGTTGACCTGGTGCCTTTGGCTGCTCTCCGTTCTAAGGCGGTAACTCTGGTATATTTATGTACAGCTGTGCTATTAACATTGTTCATGTTATTACACTTAGTTAAAATTTCTATCTGGTTACAATATGCTTTAATTTGGTGACTCTCTTTTATGTGAATCTCGTGTATGTACTCTCTGATGTACAGTTTCACCTGTGCAAGTCGACATTCGTCAGCCACTGTAGGTCTAACCATTGCTGAACTATCTAATACAAGTCGTTTAAAGGTATCAGGATCTTGCAGATCTATGCACGATGCTGTATAGTTGGCTATCTTCTGTTAGAATATATTTCTATAATTTTCATACACTGAACATTCAGCGACAAAGTGCTGTTTAGTCTCTGGTGCGACAGAATAAAGCTTACACGATGGGCCTACCTGATACTGGTTAAAACAGCTCTATTTGCTTGCAAAGTATATGTCCCGGTTAACAGTTTGCATTTCAGTTGAGCTCTCCTACTGCCGTCTACACTGTTCCGTACTGTTGACCAAGTAGAGTGACACTTGCAGATTTTAATTACTTCTGGATTAACATATCTTTTACTCAATTTCGTTCCCCCACTTATGGGGCCCCGATGGGTTTTGGGGATCTGGGGAGAATGGCTTTTTATTTTCAGGGAGCTGGGAGCACTGGTAATTATTTTCAGGAAATTGGGGAGCAACCTCATAGTTTTGGGGATATAGGGAGCCCTGCAAAAAAGTAAAAAAATCTCACCTTAAATAAAAAAATCCGTTATTTCGTTTGATTTTTTTTAAAAAAAAACAGACCTAGCACGAACCTGAATCCATATCATTACAGGGCTATCTGCACGCCTGGTCTGTAATATTTGGTGTAAGAAAGGAAAAGCCTCCATTTTTTGTTACATTTCTTTGGCTTCGGGTGGGGGGGGGGTTGGGGCTATTGCCCCCAACACCCCCCCCCCTTGTAAAATGTGAATGTATTTATTTTTGTACTAAAGTGCGCATCTTTTAAAATTGCTCTTGGGGGAAAATATGGCACAAAATTTGGGTTGTTGTTTTATTATTTAGTATGTGATAACATACTTGGGATCACTCAGAATTCACAAGACCGCACCATTTTCATCATTTTTCTGGGGGAGCATGTCCATCGACGCCCCCCCCCCCCTAGCACAAGTGTGAATCAACATCATAACAGGGCTAACTACGTGCCTGGTATGTCATTCTCTATCTAAGTAATTAGATGGTTTTTATTAAAACTTTGATGAATGTTGATCAGGTATATTCTTACTTGTTGAAACTGAAGTTAAACTTACGTATAGGGCATAATAGCAAATATAAAACACTGTCAATAGTTACAAAAATAAATGCTTTGACCTTGTTATCAGAGAAAAACTAGTTTCATCAACTGAAAAAAAAACAGCCCCACTCCCACCAGAAAACCAAATGGTCTAGCTGTCCCTAATAGAAAAAAATCAAATTTAGAGAGCGTTTGTCCATATCAGCCCTACCAGGTACAGCAACAGAATTTTAAGGATGGTCTCATATTTTGAGCTCTATATCATGCATTTCATTAAAATAATTATAATTTGGTAAACATTATTAAACTAGCAGACATGCATATGCCGTAAAAACTCGTATAAAATCAGTTATACTAATTTTAGATTTCTGGACATTACAAAAGGTAATGATTTCAGATTGTACTTTTTCTAAACTTTTCATCATCACGGTCCCAATTAGCTCTGTGGACAGAGCCTGATCTTGTGGGATCGAGTCTCACGATATGACATTATATAGTTTTTCAATTTTCTTTCGATTGTCTTTTCATTTATTTATTTTTGATAAATTAAAAGCTAATGACTTTGCCTGTGACTGAAACCAAAACGCGGACATATACATATAAACCATTATGAGCCGGGACATGAGATACGCAAAGTCTGATCAAAGTATTTGCTAGTCGCTTGAATATTCTATGATTGTTAAGCTACTACTGAACAGCATTTGGAGTTTCTAAGCTTTAAAGCAGACTGTGCAGGCTCGTCTAAGTCTACACTTGACAAAATACCATATTGTTGGAAATCGCATGTTAAGGCTCATATATGGGCTAGTGCTCGAGATTTGGATACTTATCGCCCATTCACAGTACAGACGTAGATGAAGGCCCAGGCAAAACGTTTGATCTCTAGCTTGTCAATATGGGCGTTTGTTATTGGCATTTGCGCATATGGTATACGTACAGACTGATTCAGAGGACGGTAACAGCACAGAAACAGCGAGTATGGACAGTACTGCAGATACAGCAAGTGGTATTGCCATTGTAATGAAAGACAAACAAAATCATGGAATGAAAAACAAATATAAACGTATATATAACAAGCCATCAAATATAACATACACAAGAACTTACTTTGGCATTCAACAATATCATAATTTAAAAAAAGTGTATATTTGAAATGATGGTAAAATAACCTTATCCAGTTGGAATCGAACCCTTGCAATCCGGATTATGAGCTTACCGTCTTACCACTACGCCACCGGCTCAGCAGTGACAGATTCAAATGCTGAAAGATACTTGTTCCATACATTAATAAATTTAAAAAAAGCAAATACGCTCCAAATGTAAACAATGATGTTGAAGATTAATTAGTGCCAGTTTAATCATGTTTACCTATATCATGTATTCCTCTTATAATCCTTACATGTATAACATTAAAGTATTAAGTGAATGTTAAGTCATCCGCTCGTGTATAGCTTCATAGTTTTTTAGTATGTGAATTTAATCCTATAGAATGAAAATATATTTTAAGGGAAAATTGGCTTATATTTTGGGAGATTTTAGGGAGAAGCTGAATAAATTTTAAGGATTTGGGGAGCAAAGGAAAAATACTTTCATGGAGCTGAGGAATTTTCTTTCAGGTATTTGGGGAGATCGATGCATTATTTTCAGGGATCAATGGAGCACAGACCCCCGCCTTCATGGGGGCCTCACTTTTTTTTCATCTAGAATGCAGTTGATGGTAAACCATTGCAAATACCCGCTTGTTCACTTTTGACCTTTACCTTGGGGTCATGCTTACAAAAATATTGCCGAGTGCCCTCCACAACATGTGACCCTTGGACCTAGGAAGTTTGAAATGGCTATGTCAAACGGGTAAGGAGATGCATTTAAAAGAAAATACATTATTTGACCTTTGACCTTGACCTTGGCATTAAGATCACACTAAACATTGCCCAGCACCCTCTACATCATGTGACCTATTCACATGCAAAATCTTAAGTTGCAATGTCATACAGTTTAGGAAGAAAATATGTTATTTGACCTCTAACCTTGACCTCTGATCACATGAAATGTTGCCCAGTACCCTCTACATCATGAGACCTATGTAGCTGCAAAATTTGAAGCTGCTACGTCTAACCGTTTAGATTGAGACGCATTTACAAGAAAATACATTATTTTACCATGACCTTTGGGTTGGTTTAAACATATTTTATTTGTATACTTTGTACATAGAACAACATATAAAAGCATACAATAATATACAGTACACAAATGGGATTCAGAAGAACCTTGGGATTAAGTTCACACAAGATGTTGCCCAGTATAAGACCTATTCAGGTACAAAGTTTGAAGTTGCTATTTCTAACCGTTAAGGAGGAGATTTATTTACAAGAAAATACACTATTTTGACTGCTGGCCTTGACCTTGGGGTCAATGTCACACGAAATGTTGCCCAGTACCCTCTCCTTTATGTGACCTAATTAGGTACACAATTTGAAGTTGTTACGTCTAATGGTTTAGAAGGAGATGCATTTACAAGAAAATACATTACTTGACCTTTGACCTTGACCTTAGGATCAAGGTCAAACGAAATGTTGTCCAGTACCCTCTACTTTATGTGACCTAATCAGGTACAAAGTTTGAAGTTGCTACGTCTAATGTTTTAGGAGGAGATGCATTTACGAGAAAATACATTATTTGACCTTTGACCTTGACAAGGTCAAGGTCACTTGAAATGTTACCCAGTGCCCTCTAAATCACGTGACTATCTAGATACATAGCTTGAAGTTGCTACGTCTAACGGTTTAGGAGGAGATACATTTACAAGAAACATGACAGACGGATGCACGCACAGATAGACAGAAGACAGACAGACAAAAAGACAGACAGACGGACGACGGACTGACTTTGTTACGAAATTAATATACCCTTTTTTTCTAAAGAAATAAACGGGTATAATTACAGAGTTCACTGACTTATTTAGAAGATCTTTCCATTCAGCTTTTGAAGGAGGAGCATTGAAGTGCTCAATTATTCAAATACAGAAGGTAAACAATACAAAGTAAGAAAAGGGGTAAAGGTCAGGAATCGATACAATCAAGCACCACACCTGACCCAGGATACCAATGGGAAAGCTGCAACTTCACAATTAGACATCACAAACGAGAGCCAATGGGTCAGTCCTTTCCCAGCAGGTGACCACAAGGCATCAATAAACAGACTCGCGAGAAAGCATAACAAAAACAAGATAAATGATCCACAAAAGAAGCTCCGCCTTGAAACGGTCAGCAAAAATATTTTACTGGAGGGCTTAAACCAGTTTCATGGCGGGCCAACCTCACCATTAGTGCAGTTGTGGATCAAGGCACATATATGTTTGGTTTGCATGAAAGACCTATAACTTATCAATGCATCACCTCCTAGAACATATAAATCAAGATATAAAAAAGAGATAAAGCAAAGATAAGGACTCAACAGTAAATAAAACTGAATACCGGAGTAAAAGAAATCTAACAGGTAAACTCTGGTGGGCCTGACAACAGCCAAAGCATCAGGCCCCTACCATCTCATCAATAGATAAGTCTTTAAGTCGGAACTGTAATAGAGTCTGAAGTCTGACCCACTGTTGTGCAATTAAAGAGGAAAGCAAAGTTGCGAACTGTGATTGGGTTGACCACCAAGCATGTAGTCTGTTGCAATACATTAATGTTATAGCCAATCCTTTTATAATGGGAAATTATTTTAATGAACTGCACTTAAAAATTATTAGAGCCAACAAACTTCTTCAATTTATACACCAAGTCACCATAGAATTCAGGTTCCGAAAGTCCTTGGCGCAAGAGAGATTTATATCCAATTTGAAATTTAGATATTTCAAATCATAGTATCGTCTATAAAATTTAGAAAAAGGTTTTGCGAAGTTTATGATACTGATAGCATTGTTTAAGAAGTTTCTGAGTCAACAATTCATTGTGAGTGTTGAAGTCAGCAACATGGCTAGATGATCTAACAAAACGAATGAGTTGAGAGATATAGACTCCATAGGATGTAGAGCGAGGAGTATCACCATCTAAAAATGGGAAAGTTACAATTTCAAAATCAAAATCGTCACGTTCATCATACATTTTGGTAGAAACAATATCATTAGAAATTGACAAATGCAAGTCTAAAATCGCGGCTTCCGTATAAGATGTATTAGCTTTATTGAGTTGAAGCTCTGAATGGTATATTTGACTTACGATATTGTCAAAATAAACATTATTTATGTTTAAAATATCGTCCAAATATCTGGATGTAGTTTCTGGATGTAGTTTTAAAGCATCAATGATATCAGCCTGCTTATCATCAGAGAGAGACATCATAATTTCCCTCTCATAACAAAACAGGAATAAATCGGCAACCAGATGAGCACAGGTAGTGCCCATATGAATCCCAAAGATTCTTAATATAGTTAAACAGCTGTTTTCACATTCTTTTTTCATTACAAGCGGTCTTGTTCTTGTTTGTATGTAGTTCTTAGTGCCCTTTCCAGTTTTGCATAATCTTGCTGAGAAAGACAGAGCTGGCTAATTTTCTTTCTTTGTGTTCTTGCTGTCCTGTGGCTGTCTCTGTTCAGTATATTGCTCTTGTTGTGCTGTGGATATGTCTATGGTAAGTAATTGTAGCATTTTCTGGTCAAAAAGTGAGTATGATCAGGAAATACCACCATCACACACTGCAGACAAACCCACGGCACAGTGAGGAAGAGCCACAGAACCATTATAGAAACAATACATCTGTAAGACAATAATAGCAAAGCAGCCAGCTTTCTTTTCCTCTTCAATTTGATTGCAAAACTAGGATGAACACAAAGTAATGCATACCAAAACAAATACAAAACAGAACTCCCACAAACTATGGGAATTACATTAAACAACAGCAACAACAACAACAACAACAACAACAACAGCAACAACAAAAACAACAACAACAGAACCACCGCCTTTGAACGGTCAGCAGCTTTAGCTACAGGGGGGTTAAATTCATTTTACTAGCGCTAAATCTTCGTCCTAGATTCTGTTGTTGTTAAAACACAAAATTGTTTAGCTCACAGGGAGGCATCTTAACTAAAACCACACATAATCACAGAGAAACAATCAAATCAAACTAAATCAATCAATCAAAACAAACACCGCTTTTTTGCTTACTCTTTAATTGTATTCTTGCCGTAGTATGTGTGACTGTGTTCAGTTTCTCTTCCTGGTGGTGCGGTGGGTTGGTCTGTGGCATTTCCTGGGCCATACTCACTTGGTTTTCGTGGTTCAAAACCAATGGTAAATCAAGGAAGATCAACCAGAGAGGCTCAACAGTGATTGTGGCATTTCCTAGTCATACTAAGTTGCGTTTAAAATGTGCTTGTACAGCTGGTGTATATTTTCTGAGTGAACATTCATCCACTAACGTAATATACAAGTAGTGAAGGCTCTGAGGAGACTGTGCGGATGCGCAGGCCCCTCTGAGCCTTCATTTGTTGCCTATGTGCCCTGGCGTAATTCTCAAGTATGAGCGAAGCCAGTATGATAGACATATATGTGAACATCTAATAAGCTGATCAAATTGAAGTTGCTAGATGTGTAAGGCGAAACGTCTTTGTCAGTGTTAGTGAGCGTCTCGATGCAGAGGAAACGTGTATCTTGAGACATGTACATACATCTGTTACGAACCAACCTTTTCTATATATGTTTATTTATACATGTATGCGTCTATACTTACCTTACGAAACAGACTTAGCATTCCAAAAATGTTCAGTTAGTACTCTGTCTATGTCTATAATAATGTTCTGGGGTCATCAGTCTTGCTTCTAATTACTGACATACTATTAAAGGCGTATAACCACGGAACATGCACAAAAGTGAGTATGACCAGAAAATGCCACAATAACACCACAGAGCCATGAGGAAGAGACACAAAAAAACAACACCCACACGACAGCATATAAACAATTAAAATGAAACAACCAGCTCTCTCTTCTTCAGTGAGATGAATGAAAAACTAGACAGGACACTATGTACTGCATTATATAACAAGGACCAATCACAAATCCACACACACAATGGGGGCAAGAATAAACAACGAATAACAAACCACAGAACCACTAACTTAGAACAGATAACAGCTAAAGCCACTGGTGGACTTAAATATATTTACCAGCCAAATCTTCACCCTAGATTCTGTTGTTGTTAAAACACGAAACCAAACATTTTTACCAAGTTTCAACTTTTGCACATTTCCTGTGACTGTAACAGTAAAATAGAACTTTAGAAGGGTTTTTACATATTGCCATCTCAATCTCAGAGCGTCTGGATTTCGATTGCACAATTATAAAGAATGGCAAATCTACTCATAATGAGAACCAGCGATATGAATATTGTGTACACTGTTTAATCTCAATTAAGCGGGAATGGCTATCCGTGGTTTGAATCTTGACAACTTTCAATGTGGCCAAATATGTGGTCTGCCTGAATGGGTTCACAGACTACAAACCAGTAATCTGACATCACAGGTAAGGATAATCGTTCATATATTTCGTTATACTAAGTCAAATTTCATGCGGTAAAGTGCTTAAACCCTCTCATAATTTTCTGCACAAGACTGTGTAAAAGTTTCTCCTGGGTTCGCTGCAGTTTTCCAGATTGTCTCGAACAAATGAAGAAAAAAAAACTGGAAAATTCTCCGTGATTGGGTACACACCAAAGTCATAAAAAATTGTTCGATGCAATCTGGGAAACTGCAGCAAACCCAGGAAAACTTTGACACAGTCGTGTACAGAAAAATATGAGGGTTTTTTGCACTTTACCGCATGAAATTTGACTTTTTTTTACGAAAGTTATGAACGATTTTCCTTACCTGTGATGTCTGTACACTGGTTCAGGTCCCCATATTGGCTTCAGGTTTTAACTTCTTTACCCATTTCTAATTCACAATTGTATTTGCTATTCTATGAGAAGCATATAGCTTAAAGTTCAAACATTTTCTTTGTTAACATCATATGCTTCATATCGTTTGTTTAGAACAAGTCCGCCATCGATCACTATCATCAGCTGCAAAATCAATGATATGATGAATTTAAAAAACTGATATTACCATGCCAAAACAGACAATACTGAATAGTCATCTGTCAGAAAGTTATTTTGTCAACTGTATTTTATAGGGTTTATTGTATTGACAAAAAGTGAGTTCGACCAGGAAATGCCAAAATCACACAGTGCTGGATCACCCAACGACACGGTGAGGAAGAGGCACAGTGCACCAACAGCCACATGTCATCAAGAGGAAAATTTAAGTAAAGCAAGCAGCTCTCTATTCAAGATCAAGACAGTTTACTTGCGAAACGCCAAAAGTGACAATCATTCACCAGGACCTGTAGTCGGGGAAATTAGTCCCTAGCTCTCACGAGAGGAGTAAACTTAGCAACACAATAATTCAGAAATTACAGATTCTGGGAGGAAACTCCGGTCCCTAATAGTATGTGGAAAGAAGCTGCCTTTATAAATATATGTGTCAGCTGTAGGAGTCTTATGAAATGCCATTGTGTGGTGATTCCTACCACTCTGTGTTAAGGGGGTGAGGTCATTTGTTGGTAAACTGGCTTTACTTTTTAGACCTATGTATAATAGGACTCGGACCCATTATTACTGCGTCCGAGAATAAGACAAGCCTGTTGTATTTCCTACCTTTCTTGAGGATTCCCATTTTAATTGTCCAAGCATACCAGTCATACTCCCAGTTACATAGTTGTAGTTCTCTGTTACAAATCTGGCAGTGAGCTTTTGCACACTTTTTAATTCTTCTGAAAAGCAAAACATTGTGGATCCCAGACAGAACTACCGTGCTCCAGGAATGAAATCACCAGTCCTTTGTACGCTGCATACTTTACGTTTTATGGATAGGGAACTAAATTTCGCCTAAGGAAACCAAGGGTTCTGTTAGCCTTTGTGCAAATATTGCTAGCAAGTGTATTCCATCTCAAATCCTATGTAATTGTTACTCCTAGGTATTTAGTTTTGTGAAAAAAAGAACAGTACCCTCTAAAGTGTACTCAGTATTGATTTTTGTGGCTACATATGCCTAGGAAAGGGGTCGCTCTGCGCCAGCATCAGAACTGAAAAACCAGTGAGCTATCTTGTCGGTGAAACACGATACAAGAACAAATAGTTGAGACATGTAACACGACAAGTGAACAAACAGTTGAAACAAAAATCCATAGACTTTTCACAGACTAACATACTTACTTGTATTTAGTCTAAGAACTATTGTATAATCATAGTATCAGTTTAATTTGGAGAAACAATAAATAAGTCATAAATGTTAATGTCGTCACATATATATAGGTAACTTTTCCCCGCCTACTGTCAGAATTGCCCCGGTGGCGCAATCGGTTAGCGCGCCGTACTTATAGACAGTACTATGATATGCGGAGGCTGTGAGTTCGAGCCTCACCCGGGGCAAGAGTTTTTTGTTCCTTTTCCACAGCTGATATTGTCCCTTTAACAACCCTAAGCAGTTGCATACAAGAGCAGTTTTCAACTGAGCGACGGTTGTTACATATGTTTTGATTTGATTTGATTCTTTACGCCCCATCAACAATCTTCCTGGGTTGAACCAGTACAAAGTTAGTCCGAGTATAGGCCTACTAATTTAAAATGCCACTGACAGCACGGATGTATACTTAATATATACGTCTATGCAGACAGTCGGAAAATGGGAAAGACATTCTTGTTTTGATTAAAGTGTGGTTAAGTTGACTAACACCAAATCCTGTCCAAATGGTAACAAACATGCGCGGATCCAGGAATTTTCGTCAGGGGGGTCCAGGTCAATCTGACAAAAAAAGCTTTCACGTTTTTTGTTGTTTCTTTTTAGTCCTCAGCTCATTTTACTGAAGACAAATGGTTCATTTCGAAGAAAACTATCATTTTCAAGGTTCCAGATGGGGTCCAACATTTTCCAGGGGGGAGGCGTAATGATCAAGATTTGTTCGAGCCAGTAACAAGAGATAGATAGGGGGTCCATTTGCTTATTCCCTATAGAAACCCATATAACTTGTGATTTTTCAGGGGGGTCCGGATACCCCCCCCCCCCCCCCACCCACCTCTGGATCCGCACTTGAGAAATTTGCCTGCTACTCTGTTAGTCCGTGTGCCTAAACGTTTGTCGGGTACTATTTATTTTTTTATTTGTTGTCTGCATAGGCAATTAGAAATGCGTATCGTGACTGGAATTTTATCAGTATTACTGCTCAGTTATAAACCGCGCGTGTTTACACAAATTGGATACCAATTTAAACGATTGGCTGTCGCACTGTTTACAAACCTCGTTGATTGGCTAACGGTGACGCACGCGCTCTGAGTCAACACTTTCCCTCAGGGCACTAAACGTGTGAATCAAGATTTGCAGTTTATTTACTCCTGAAAATGAATTTCGCTGCCTTTAATTCGTGTATTGGGTTTGGTTAATCGAGGAATTCGTGTGCTTTATTTCAAAGGTTTAATTGTGTATTCAGTTTGTTCTCAAGTGGATTTTATTATGATGCGGATTAAAACAGGGTTCCCAGGTGTACAAGGATAACAATGCATTGAATGACAGTTGTGTAAAATACGCAGGCCTACCGTGTAGAATTTTGTATAAATTTAATTTGATTTTTGTGCCTTTCCCCTTATCTTTATAGGATTAAAATGGGACGTGATCAAGAGCTTGTGCAGGCTGTGAGAAACCAGGATACACATTGCCTTTCTAAAATTTTGCACAAGTCCAACAAATCCTCTAAAACAAGTAAGTAGATCTAGATTCTAAGCATTGTTCACACAATGTTGTTCACATTAGTGGAGGGGTCACATCAATGCTCAAAAGTAACCAGTCAAACAGTATGAGGGCTCACGCAGGTGGCAGAAAGAAATCAGTTGTGCACAGTCATTGCATAATTTGAAAAAAACAACAACAATCAAACATGTAAAAGTTAGATGACATCTATAGCTGTTAAAATCATGGAGATACTAGAGTTTGTCAGAGTGTTGAGGAAATGTAACGCACATTAAAGTATATTCAAACATTTTTAAGTGCATCAAGTTAGAAGAGTTGCTGGTAAACCGCTTTGTGACAGCAGCTGTCACTGTATCAATGCTAGCTCAATGTCACTATATCCGCGCAGGCTTGTCCGCCTTGTCGCTGTCCACAGGCAACAAGCCTGACATTACTAGCCGACTAGGGTTGTTGAAACTTCAGTGTACATGCGATACATAGAAGATGCATGAAGAGGGAGCTCAGTGGTAGAGTGCTAGACTCGAGACCGAGGGGCTACGGGTTTGAGCCTCACTGGCGTCGCTGTGTTGAGTCCTTAAGCAAGACACATTAATCCTAGCTTAGTACTGGTTCAACCCAGGAAGGCCCGTCCCTATATAACTGAAAGATTGTTGATGGGACGTAAAGAGTCAAATCAAACAAAGATGCACGAGGAAGGCTGGGATTAAGCAGCCTCAAATTAACGTTGATGCAGTACTGTAGTGTACAATGTACACCATCTCAGCAGTGGCATACTTACAAAAGAGTGCAAACTAATCTAGCCATTTAGCTGCTTCCCCACTCTAAAGCGTATAGAAAAGGGTCACTTTTGTCATCTGCTGATAATCTTTGCAAACAGTATAGCCCAAGATCAGATCCAACAGAATATCAGGCCTGCTCTGGATCCAAACTGTAAAAAGATGACCACTGGCCTTGTAAAGGAGTTGTGGGTTTGATTCCCAGCGTCGAAAGTCTGTGGGATGAGACTTTAATCTGTGGTTCCATCTTTATATGACCTTAGCTGTTGGTGTGATGTTAAACACAAACACACTCTGGATCTTCATAATTTGCAATGACAGCCCAAATTTGTGCCAACTTGGCTGCTTAAATGTGCCGCATGCTCATGCTGTTGGTGCCTCTGAAGTTTGTACATGTAAATGTGTACTTTTACATTCTGTATCAAGAGCCAACTACAAAAGTTTTGAGCGTAAAATTGTAAATAGTTTCTAATCCATCAGTTTGAACATATGTTTTGGGTGCTCAAAAGAACCGTCTCATTGAGACGGTTCTTTTGAGTACCACAACATATGTTTTGGTTGAGAAATAAGAAAAGTATTTTTTGATACACACTCTCAACTAAAGGCCTGAGCTATCTTAGTTGATCAACCTTGTTTGCATAATTGAGGAATTCTTGTGATTCACTGTCAGGTGAGCACTTCAGGACCTTATGGTTCTCTGGTTTGCATGCTGGGTAATTTTGCATGCTTTTTTTGTTGTCTGCATTTTTTTCAAAATTAAGATTTTACGATATTTCTTTCAGGAATACCATCAGGAATGTCAATTTGACCCGTCCCTACATAACTGAAAGATTTTTGATGGGACGTAAAGAATCGAATCAAACAAAAGAAATCAGTGTCAATTTGTCAAACAGTTTGGTTCCAGATCAAGGCTGACGTTTTGTCAGGCCTGATCTGGGTCCAAACTGTTTGCATAGTTTATCACCAGACGACTTTAAATAGCAGGTAAAGAGTTAAGATCAAGCAAGCCCAATATGCTTATCAAGGCTAAAATGCTAATCTTGTTTTCAATTACTGAGTCTGATAAACTTTATTGGCATTTCATTAGTTTTTAAATTGGGTCTCCTCCCTCTGTTAAATGGCCTATAGATATGGTTAGGGATAAAATGGTTAGCTCCACTAAAATGGACAAATATTAAGAGGACTTGCAGTGGGGAGCTACCATACAGTAGCAAAAATATTCAGTTGTCAATGATATTTTTTCATGCGTATATCAGGCCTTTAGTTAAGAGTACGTATATAAAAAAAAAAAAATCTTGTTTCTTAACCAAAACATATACCAAAACATATGTCTCAGTGAGACGGTTCTTTTTGGCACCCAAAACATATGTTAAAACTGAAATGTCAAAAATTTTGTTTATCTGGCAGTACAGTAATTATTATTGGAAACAATAAACCTGCAACAAATGTTAAAACTAATTTAAGAAACACTTGACATTGTCCAGGTATTCTTTTTGTGAGCACATTATTTTCATTATTTTCTTATCCCTCCAGTCATATAGCAATTTACAGTATAGCATATGTTTTGGATGCTCACAAGAACTGTAGGGAGCGCAGTGGCTCAGTGGTAGAGTGCTTGACTCGAGACGAAGGGCTGCGGGTTCGAGCCTCGCCGGCGTCACTGCGTTGTGTCCTTGAGCAAGAACATTAATCCTAGCTTAGTACTGGTTCAACCCAGGAAGACCCATCCCTTTATAACTGAAAGATTGTTGATGGGATGTAAAGAATCAAATCAAACAAACACACTCACAAGAACTGTCTCATTGGGATGATTATGTTGAGTACTATGTTTTGGCATGAGAAATCCGAAATATAATTTACCCAAATTTACATTGTATCTGGAGGCCTGTGGACTGAACAATGTCCCCTACCCTTCAGTGTTCCTCAGGACATACCTAATTTGACTTGATTTAATTAATTAGCAGTAACTACACAATTAGTTGTTGCTCAGATGTACAATGTATTTGCATACACAACCAGATCGGGTGCTGGTACAGTACCATACATTTAATACCATTGTGATTTGACAGGAATTAATAACTTGTATGGGTGGGGCAGCTTTCTGGGAAGAGTGTTTGGAATTAGAACTTTGTCATTTTGGAATAAGCAAGACCATTTGAAAAAGATGTGAATTTTTTGTGTGGATGCTGTGTCCAAAAATTGTGGCCTTTTCAAACTTTGGAGATTGTTGGTTTTGGTGTTTTTTGGCAGTCTTAATTTTTTTCTAGACCTACATGTACATGCTACATATAAATGTATTATTGAAAGAAGTATTTTTTGAGTACAGTTTGATGCTAATGTGTAAAAATGACATATTTTGCTGTTACCATGTTTTTGAAACTCAGTAAGTATTCAAGACTCAAGTACACTTCTACACTGCAGTACATAAGATTTCAGTTTAGTACTGCATAATGCCCAATATATTGTGAGCTTTTGAGTTTATCATCCCACCAATCGCTGAAGTCATACATGTACAGTGTACATGGGCCTCGACGCAAGAAAACCTGACTATATTGAAGGGAGCGCAGTGGCTCAGTGGTAGAGTGCTTGACTCGAGACCAAGGGGCCGGGGGTTCGAGCCTCACCAACGTCACTGCGTTGTGGTCCTTGAGCAAGACACATAGTACTGGTTTAATCCAGGAAGACCTGTCCCAGTTTAACTGAAAGATTGTTGATGGGACTTAAAGAATCAAATCAAGCAGACAAACTGACTTTATTGTATGGGAATACATGTAACAAAGGCAGTCTGATCAGCCCCTTTGTTATCCATCGGAGTTAAGCAAAATTTTTCAGTGTAAAATTGCGATTATTTCCTTATCCATCAGTTGAAACATGTGTTGTTGGGTGCACAAAAGAGCCATCTCAATGAGACGGTTCTTTTGAGTACCCACCACATATGTTTTGATTGAGAAATAAGAAAAATAATTTTCTGTCATGCACTCTTAACTAAAGGCCTGCATGCGTAATTATACAGTAGCCATTCCGACCCTTGTCTGGGGGCCTAGCTAGCTGCTCTTTTTGCTACAGTACACTTGCCAAAGACAAAATTCGAGATCCTAGCTAGTCTCTGAACCTTACCCGGGCGCAAAGCCTGAAGACAGTTTTTCTCGCGTCGAGGCCCATTATGACCATAGCTGAAACTGGTGGAGTAGAATGATGATCTACATGTAAGTTCTTAGTCCTTGGTTTAAAGCCCATTTTTAGGAGGGATGCTAAGGGCTGGAGGGGGAGGTACATGTAAATGCACAGTTTGAGTGGTTCTTCCTCAGTTCACGCTGATAGATAAGTGCCGATTTCTCGTGCTACCTCCCATATGGTTCTTTATCCTTCTGGTAAATTAATGAAGCTTTCAGATGATAATAGGCTTCTTGTCTAAACATACAAGCTGATTTGTGAGATTCATGAGATTTTGGTTCTTATACAAATGGGCAAAACCTCTGACCAGTCTGCTCATCCTTGCTGTCTCACCAGAGCCCTTGTTGTTTACATGCAATACATATAGGTAGGAAGGAGATGAAGTCTTAGACCAGCATCTACTACCTATCCAATGGCGGATCCAGAGGGGGCTCAGGGGGTTCGCTCACCCCCCCCCCCCCCCCCCCCCCCCCCCCCCCCCCCCCCCCCAAAGCGACCCCCCACACACACCTTTATACACATGGACCCCTTTTCCGGAAATCCTGGATTCGCCCCTGCCTGTCCTAGCTGAATAGCTTCACATGCATGTTTACAGATCCACTTTACTGGTCATATTTGTGTTAAGACCGTTATCACATGTGCTGGTCCATATATTAATGAGATTGGAGGAATTAGCAGCAAAGAGAGATTAATCTCAGCTGGCCAGTTCTCACAGGAGAGGGGAACAGGTACACTGGTCTAGATCTGGCAGAAAAAAAAACAAAAACAAGACTTCACACCTTTTAACAGTTGGTCACATTGAGTCTGTACTTGACAAGTACAATCACATTTGTAGGTCACAATCTGTAGTACTATTCATTGTGGGTTTGTGACCTACATTTTTAAGATCAGGGTTAATAGCTAGTAATCATGACGAGTTAGATGGCATTATGATAATGTCATCAGACTCGTCACTTGAGTCAGTCTCCTCAGTCCATCTGATGGTCAATAAGCATTCGCTGAATCTTCAGTTTCATGGGAAGTCATATATTTTGATTGCCACTGCAAGTCCAGTCCAAAGTTCTGTTGTTGATTGCAGTACATTCTATTGTTGATTGCAGTCCTTTCTATTGTTGATTGCAGTCCCATGAAATAAAATATGGCGCCACTCAATAGTTTCAAAAATATTGGTTCCACTTCATTTTGAATTTGTTACTATGCATTCCATGCACATTTCCACAAACATGTTGGTTCACTAGACTGACTCCTGTCCTTAAAACAATTTTTCATCAATGTGTCATATCATATGCATGTACTTGTAGCTAATCTAACTCTGATGACTCTGTTTTAAGCTTAAAACAGATCCATCAGAGTTAGATTAAATACAAGTACATGTATATGTATATGATATGACACATTGACGAAAAATTATTTTAAGGACAGGAGTCAGTCTCGAATTCACCTGATTGCTGCTGTGTATAGCCCCATCTGGTTCATGAAAATTGGGTCTTATTTGTAAGAAAATGTAATTCTGCAATGATGCAGTGATGATTTCTAAGATTGCATTTGAATTTTGATTGCAACAGGAAAAGATATCTGGAACTGTTTATGTTTCTGCATGAGAACAAATTACACTAATTGTGTTCTTTTGTTTAGAAACCTCTTCAGATTGACAGAGCAGACCTTCTAATTGTTTTGCCTAAGCCTACATTTATTGCCCAGATGCATTGATGAAAGATTCATGGCCTTACTCCAAATTCCCTTTAATACTCTTCTGTGGTTTCTTACCTTTTCTTGACTGATTAAATCTTCTGTCCAGTTTGATGCAAAAAGGATTGGAAGGTACAAATGTATAAGCTGTCCAGTTTGATGCAAAAAGGATTGGAAGGTACAAATGTATAAGCTGTCCAGTTTGATGCAAAAAGGATTGGAAGGTACAAATGTATAAGCTGTCCAGTTTGATGCAAAAAGGATTGGAAGGTATACACCGTATACCTTCCAATCCTTTTTGCATCAAACTGGCTAATATGGTAAATGCTCTAAAATATTAAACTCTTTTCTCTGTCTGTTCTCAAATAAAATGTTGGTTAACAATTGCAAGCCTGGAAGTCAGAATAACAAACACGGAAGACGCTGCATGATCAGACTGCTTTTTAGCTCATCTGAGCTGCAGGCTCAAGGTGAGCTATTGTGATCGGTCTTCCTCCGGCGTCCATCCATCCTTGCGTCAGTAAACTTTTGCTTTGAACAACATCTCCTGAACCACTGGTCCAAAATTTAGATGTTCCCCATGATGCCCTCTTCCAAAATTGCATAAATAGCTCCGCTCCACTGAACAGGAGGGCCGCTAAGAGCTCTACATAAGAAATCTTTTAAACATCCTCTCCTCCTGAACCACTGGCCCAAATTCAAAATAATCTCACAGAAATGTTCCTCATAATACCTTCTACCAAATTGCACAAAAAGTTCTGCTCTGATGAACAAAATGGCTGCCAGAGCTCTAGATAAGAAATATCTTTAACAGTAATACCTCCTGAACCAACGGTCAGAATTCAAAATAATTTGGCAGAATTGTTTCTCATGATGCCCTCTACAAAATTGGCACAAATGGATACGCTCCGCCAAACAAAGGGGCCGCCAGAGCTCTAGATAAGAAATTTCTTTAAACAGTATCTCCTCCATAACTCCTGATCTAAATTCAAAATGATTCCACAGAATTGTTCCTCATGATGTACTCTACCAAAATAGCACAAATGGTTCCACTCCATTGAACAAAAGGGCTGTCAGAGCTCTAGATAAGAAATGTCTTTTAACAACATCTCCTCCTGAAACACTGGTCCAACTCTAAATGATTCAACAGAATTGTTCCTCGTGATGCACTCAGCACCCTAAATTTCACAAATGGTCCCATTCCATCGATAAAAGGGGCTGCCAGAGCTGTAGATGAGAAATGTCTTTAAACAAAATCTCCTACTGAACCACAAGTCCAAATATAGAATTTTGTAAGGGAGACAAATCTTGCAAATGCGGTCTTGTTTGTGAAGAGAGTTTTTTCCCTTGGTTCTGGGAAGATTTTTGTGTTCTGTTGGATTTTCCCCATACAGATAGCTACAATAAGGATGGGATTGTCCATTATATGCTGTAAGGGGATCACAGGAAGACTTTCCTAATGAATATGTTCTTCAGTCTCTGAATATTGTAATTTCCATAGCAAACAGTGCAGACCCTGACAAAATGCAGCATTACCAGAATTTATGAAACTGCTGATCTGTCAAAATTCATAGCTGGACTTTGAGAGGAGCTATATTTTCCTATACATTTATAAACAGTCATTCTCAGCAACCCAGGGCCCTCTTGTTTTTAAGCCTTTTTTGGCAGGTACATGTACTTTATGTTCATACATGTATTTGAACATCTACCATACTCTATATTTTTAGAAGTTATAAGTTGCAATGTGTACATCTTATTTAATTATATTTTTAAGATATGATCATCGAGTTCATATTAAATTATCAAAATTTATTTGATAATATGTATGTCTCTGATGTAATGAGCTCATTTTAATGAAGTCGGGGGCCTCAGTTGGATTTCAGCCGCTAGACATTTACATGTACAAATGTAACTTGTACATGTATTAGTGCAAACACATGTAAACAGTGTTAACATGGTTAATGTTGTAATTCTAAATTTAGCTAAGTTTGAAAATAACTGTCAGTTCTTGAAGTTATATTTGTATTTTATTTTTTTTGAAAAAAGAAGATTTTATAGCATCTGGTATAGTACTAGCTGGCATATCAGTAAGAGGCACCTGTTGTTAAACTGTGAAGTTAATTGGCAGAGAATTTGTTAATAGAATGCCTAATTACCTCCTGTAATGTTGATGGACAAATCATGCCTTATCTCTTCACAGGTAAGGTTAAATAGCTTTTAACTCTGGTCATAGGTTCAGCTAGGGCTATATTTTGGTTTCAGCATTTGCAGACAGTGACCATATATATAATATGAGCCGTGGCATGAGATTTCCAACAATGTGACATTTTGACAAGTGTAGACTCGGACTGCAGCCTCCTTCTAAGTTTAGAAACTACAAATGGTGTTCAGTCAGTAGCTAATAACAAGCATAGAATACTCAAGTGACTAGCAATGGCTCTGATCAGACTGCGCATATGCGCAGGCTGATCTGAGGCTTTGCTAGTCGCACACACCAAATTGTTGGAAATCTCATGCTGTGGCTCAATTATACAGTGCACATAGGCCGAGATAAAAAATCAAAGCACTGAGAGTACTGATGGGGACATCTGCATTTAAGCATGCAAGAATTCAAATAGAGAGGTTGTTAGTTCGATACCTTTTGTACAACCAGCGATTCAGTTAACAAGAATGGTGACCTAAACCCTTACAACTTTGTTCACAAATGTTATGGCATGTTTTTCCCCCTTCAGATTTAAGCAGGTATAGTGTCCCCCATGAGGATTTGAGAAAGTGTCGAGGATATTGGATTTCTGTCACTTAGATATTCAAAGAACAAGAAAGCAGCCTGAAGGACAACTGAATGGCCCGCCACAGAATGACTGAGTCAGAGTGGTGGAACCTTTGGCCACGTGACCGAGCAATTGGCCCTCGCTACTTTGGATCACAGAGTTCAGGGTTTGATCCAAGAATATATGGAGCGGACACAAAGTTAAAAAGCTAAACCCCATGACCTTTAATTTTGACCTTGGGTCTGCATTTCTTATTCATAGGTTCAACATACCGTCTCACTAAGATAAACATTTGGCCAAAGTTAAAGGAAATCCTTCCAGCGATTCAGGAGATACATGTACCTGTACAATGTACCTGTATGGAGCGGAATAAATTCAAGGTTTATTAAGATCATAATGTGCTTGTTTCATGTGGCTTCAAATGTTTACTTGTCCTTCAACTGTCCACACCAATTTTAACCAGATCGGGCATGGTATTTCCACAAACCTGGTTAAATGTTGGATTAAGACAGGGTGTCACAATGTGTGAATATTTGCCCTCCCTTGCTTTCTAGCTCCGGGGTCCTCTGCTTGGGAGGTGCTGTGGACGGGCAGATTTAACCTGCGGCAGCACAGTGCACTAAGGATGTGCTATTTTACACAGTGGTGGCTCAGAATACATAAATTGAAATCACCTTACGCATCTACATGTTTAGACCTAAAGTATAACAATGCTGGTGTTGAACAACAATGCTGGTATTGTAATTAGAAGGTCAAAGTGACGGGTCAAGTTAGAATCTTCTTGACTTTGTTTGCTTTTTTAATTACATTTAAAAATATTTTTCCTTCCTATTACAGAACATAAGAGCTCTTCAAAAAGGGTGAATGTCAACTTCCAAGATGGAGACGGGTATGTATTTCCACTAATTATAAAGTAACATTCAACAAAACATTACATGTACAGGACTTCAGGTAAGAGTGCGTACCGAAAAACTGATTTTCTTATTTCTCAACCAAAACATATGTTGTGGGTACTCAAAAGAACCGTCTCAATGAGACGGTTCTTTTGAGCACCCAAAACATATGGTAAAACTGATGGGTAAGATAATATTTACAATTTTATGCTGAAAATTTTAAATGTTTGTTTATCTACAGTAATCCTATGCATGTAAACACAAGTACAGTGCAGTCCCTTTATAACATACCTCATTTGAATATAACACAGTCATGATGTGACCCCCAAATTATTTTAACATGGGTGGGGGGGGGGACATAATTTCTCCAGTGTATCTGTTTGGCCAATCTGGTAATATTAGCTGCAGGTTTTAAACATTAAAGCCGAGCGTCACATTGATGTAAACCCAGATGCTATCATTAAAAGACATATTCAGCAAATGTCTATGCAAATTTTGACCAGTAACCCCTTACCTTTCCAACACATTAAAAGTATTAAGAATGGAGATTCTATTTGGCATACCTTCAGCATTAAAGGGAGGTAATGAATCTATTAATTGGTTAAATAGATATTTCCTGACCTGGCTAATTGACAGCTGTCACTAGATTTGACAGCCATGCAATCCGTTGCACACACAATAATTGTTTAAGAATCATGACAAACCATAATTAATTTTCTCCTGTCAACTTACACATGTATGCTGTTTTATTTATTGGAATAGTATATGATAAAACGCATAAAAGTGGCCCCTGTTCATGTACTGTCACACAGTAGCAGAATATAAGAATCCATCATGAGTGCGAGGGTGGGAAAGGGAAATCAGTCCCGAGGATCACCGTTCGGCCCCACGACTGACGAGGCTTGCCAAGTGATGACAAATGGAGATCCAGAGTGACAGATTTTTCTATCCCACCCTCACACGACTAGTGGATTCTTTTTCTTGCTCACCATTAACTCGAAAGAATATATATTGGCTTCGGGCCATTAATTACCGCATTTTCATCTTTAAAAAGGCTCCCTGAATATGCTGAGATGCGACATGATGACGTCACTTGCACATAACAATGATGTCACTTGACAAGCATGTGCGTGAGTTTCAATACAACCAATGTACAGCCCTCACATGATAGTATCCTTATCTGGCGAGCAAGAAAAACCTCCATATAAACCAGCGCATGAGTTTTTGGTATTAAAATGATCACATTGTCAAGCAACAAAGACTCAGAAGAGCCTATACAAATATGCAGACTTGCTAGTGCCTTTGGTGCTCTCATACACAAAGTTTTCATGTACATGTAGATGAAGGCACACCATCAGCATGTGGGTTTAAAGGAGGCTTTTGCAAAAAACATGTATCCATAAATCCAGATAAAGAAATTTTAATAGCTTAAAATTGTAAATATTTTCTTACCCATCAATTTAAACATGTTTTTTGGGTGCTCAAAAGAACCGTCTCATTGAAACAGTTCTTTTGAGTACCCACAACATATGTTTGGATGAGAAATAGAGAAAATAGTTTTCCAATGCGCACTCTTGTCTGGGTCGGCTGTTAAAGGGTTAAGCATTATGGGTTTAAAGGAGACTTTTGCAAAATATCGTGCTGGCTTTTTAAGGGTTGAGTTACATTTATTATTTAAAGAAGAATTCACAAAATCTTCAAACAAATTGTCTTGATGCCTTATTTAAACATTTTTTGCTAAAACATAAAAAGTTGGCAGGGTTTTTTTCAATCTGCATCAAAGCTACATATGATTGATCACCATTATTTTAGCATAATAATCTTCCGGTTAATTTAATGTGAGATCAAAAGCACTTGTGACAGTTTCTAAAAACACTTTAATATACCTTATTTTTGGCTTATAAATGAAAGACCAAGTCAGTCTTGAAGGTATACACGGTAGTGTACCTCATTTTGAGGGAGAGTGCACGGAAGCTTATCAGGGAACGGGTTTCACCCTTGGGTTGTTACCTAAATGCATAATTGCATGTAATACATGTACATGCTCACGGTGCTGTGAACCACTATCATATTAGTTAGTTTGTATGTGTAACTTTAACTCTTTTCATTGGCGTAGCACCCATTATGCATGCTATGCACGTGTGTAATAAAAATAGTAACATTCAAGGCGACTCACTTATGTGGTAAAAGTGATTATCCATTACTTAAGGAACTGCTCTTAAAGGAAAGAATTCGCTCCCTCTGGGAGCAAATTCTTTCCTTTAAGAGAAGTTCCCGTTATGAAAAGGGGCGCAACTGAAGAGTCATTGCTTGCTCCAGTAGTCTCCCTTTGATGTGCATATTTTTTTTCAGTGTTCTAGCTACACCATTGCTTTTCATACTAATGGATTCTTCCATTTGGTTTGATGCAATACAGTAAGTTATACATATGGGAGGATCAAGGATCACATGTTAGAATTTCCAGCCTCTGATTATTTCTTTCTACTCGGGCATTCATGGACGTTCATTATCAAATGTGATTTTTTCATACGGTGCTCTTATTTTGTTTTAATTATCCAAATAACAAACAGTGCAGACATACCCTGATGAAATGAAGCTTTTTGCTGTATTTCAAAGTACAGGTAGCCATTACTACAGGCCAATACACCATCTTATGTGCCAGGACTCAGGTTAGCCATGGACGGACCCAGAGGGGGGGACAGGGGATGTGGAATGTACTTTCTTTCGATATGATAACACTCTATTAAAGCATACATGTAATTTATTTTGAAGATTCCCACATCAAGGTGTCTCTATTAGTATAAACCATGTTCACGTCTGTTAGTAGATTAGAAAATATCTATTCACTTATGTTATTTGAGCAGTAAATTCTTTCATGGGATAATCTTCAAACATATTATACCCTGACTAAACAGGTTTAATCTAAAGTATTAGTACTTGGACAATGGCGTAATATCATGTTGGTCAGTTTTGATAAAGTACAAGTCATGGTCTGGTATGCAAGGGAACCTCCATTGTTGGCTTATGCAACGTGTACACTTTCTAAAGTTCATTAAAACTCAGTATAGGCCTAGCCAATGCTAGGCCTTTTGTTAACTGAAAGACTTTAAACAATTTAGCAGAACTGGTTACTCTGCCATAATACGATGTAGTTAAAATGATTTTGATTTGATGAAAAACATTATATAAGTGCCCAAAAGCTGGGCTGATTTTGATTTGATGAAAACATAGCCCCCTTGCCTCCAAAAGCTGGCCAAAGGAATTGCATATGTTAACCAAAACTAATCCTATGCACTCACTCACTGTCGGCATCCCATTGACTAGGCCTTTAACTCAGAATGATTTTGCAGAAGTGGTCACTTACAAAATACATGTATTTAAAATGAATTTGATCGGATAAAAAACAGTCCCCATTGAATTGACAATCCACAATGCAACTGGCCCAGCTCTAAGAGCTGAGCTGGTTCTATTGTAGATTGTCAAACTCAACTGAGCAACCCAGGGCCATTTTGGCCTTCCTGTTTTCTTACACCATTAATTATTAATTATATTGTGTCAATGTTTTCAGGATGTCGGGTCTCCACCAAGCAGCTCTTATGGGTAATACTGAGATCATGGAGTTACTGTTAGAACATGGTGCCTTAGTTTCTACCAGAGACAATAAAGGTGAGATTTAAAGCGCCACCTATAATTTGCAGCAGACGACAATTTCAAATTTTGCCACTTTTTCAAAAATAACAAATAAGGCATGATATTTCATGGGAATCGTCTGCTGGCAGACGATTCTCATGAAAAATCATGCCTTATTTTTTTTTGAAAATTGAGAAAGATGCAAAATTTGTCGTCTGCTGCAGTCATGATTGGCGCTTTAAGGGCTAAAATAGCATCTTTTTTCATGTAAGGTCACTGTCATTCAGTGGCTAATGTCATGAAATGACATTACATCAGTTACATTTTGGTGCGTGCATGCAACATCACATCAACCTCTGTGACCAACAATGTAAACCCAGATGAAGGAAAAAGTCAATTTAAAAAAAAGCTTTACACAATATAACATTCCCAGCCTCATACTTTCCTGGAGACTGATCATTGGCATAGCTCCCATTACGCAGTATACGCACATGGGTAATAAAAATAGTAACACTCAAGGGAGCTCACCTAATGTGTTAAAAGTGATTTCCCATACCACAAGGAACTGCTAGAAAAGAATTCGCTTCACCTGGGACCAAATTCTTTCCTTTAAGAGAAGTTCCAATTTGAAAAGGGATATAATTGTAGAGAACTAATGCTTGGTACAGTAGTCTCCCTTTTCATGTGCATAACATTTTCAGCGTTCTGGCTACGCCATTGCTAATCATGAAATATTTTCTACTCTCATTCTCTTCTGTTGATTCAAGGGCTGCCAAAGCATGTACACATACAGTAGTACTGGTTAACCGCTTTAAAATTAGTACTGGTTGACCTCTTTTAAATAGTGTAAACTTGCCCAGGAAAAGTGTGATTAGGTTAACTGACCATCTCAACATGACCATAGACGTTGACTGGGGCATTAAACAACGAACCAAGCAACGTAACATCAAGGAAACAAGTCAGAAGTTACCTACAACTGTAGGATTTACATGATAACTCTTTGCATGCTGAGTACCAGGGAATAAGCTAGGGAGCGTCTAGGGCGAAATAGTCGCCGCCTAGGGCGAAATAGTCGCCCTATTGGCCGAAGTCTCCCTTAAAAAAATATAAAAAAAATAGGGAGATTCATTTTAATTCTGTCACCCCACAAATGCAAGCTGTGGTGACAATCTACTACCATTGCATCCTTTGATGGCAATAGTATGTGCAATGGCTAATTTGCTCCTAAACTGACCAAAAATGCTGTAATTTTGCGCTATAACTTCTCCCTATCTGATTGTCACTTCCTGGAGGGAGAAGTCACTTCTGTCAGGCCCCAGCTGAGCTTGAACCCTGAGTACTATTTTTGCATGTTTTGTTTTGCCATCTGACATCTCTTGCGTGCTTTAGAACAGTGTAACAGTGAATAGGAATTAGCAGGCCGAACACCAGATAGAGTCATAGACGCCAAATCAAACTGTCGTAAACAGATCAATACGGACATGTTTCTTAATCTTAGAGTAGACCCTGGTTGTTGGGGGCTCTCACCATTAATTAAGGAAAGGTTGAGGATAATCTTGTTGGGTGTGTGTGCTGGGGGTACCTGTTTCCTTGTTACCCTGAAGTAAATTGGCTTTATACCCCTGTTCCACAAAATTAGAAATTGTTCTGTTTTGTTCCCCATTCTAATATTCTCTTTGTTTTCCTGTTCCCCACAAAATTTGGCCTTTCCTAAACACCAGGTGAACTGACCGTCCGGCAATGACCATAGCTGTTGACTTGGGACGTAAAGCAACAAAAACAAACAAAATTAACCCTTGGTATACTGGAAACTTTGGCAAACAGTAAAGACCCAGACATCATTATAAACTTGACAGTAGGCCCCACTGGATTACTGCACATGCACCTAAAAACAAAAGTACATGTTTGGTTTCATGTGCTGCTAAATACATTTTCATGATGATTAAAGGAATGATGTTTATACCCCCCGCAAACTTTGTTTGTAGGGGGTATACTGTTTTCACGTTGTCCGTGCGTCCGTCCGTCCATGCGTCCGTCCGTCCGTGCGTCTGTCCGTCCGTCCGTCCGTCCGTAACGCTTTGTTTCCTTAATAACTCGAAGAGTCATTGCTGGATTTTCATCAAACCTTGCAAACATGTTCATATATGCAAGACAAATACTTTAGACAAAAAAGTAAGGGCTAGGGGCCAATGCTATTAGAGTTATTTCCCTTTGTAGTTCTAAATGGCTTTTAATATAGTGCTTTTTCCTTAATAACTCAAAGAGTCATTGCTGGATTTTCATCAAACCTTGCAAACATGTTCATATATGCAAGACAAATACTTGAGACAAAAAAGTAAGGGCTAGGGGCCAATTCTATTAGAGTTATTTCCCTTTGTAGTTCTAAATGGCTTTTAATATAGTGCTTTGTGCTTATGCTATTATAGGCCATATACGGGCCAATCAACTCCTACCACAGCTTTCGATGGAACAATTTGATACTTTTCCTATACAATGTAGACACATTGAACATATGCATGAAGGAGTTTAGTTCAGAAATTATAATTTTTGACAAAATGACAGCTGTGAGAACTTAGACAATTTTTCCCTAATAAGGTGTTTGTATATGCATAGACAGTGCCTTTATGGGCCGATCAACTCCTACCACAGCTTTTTATGGAGCAATTTGATACTTTGCCTATACAATGTACACACATTTAACATATGCATGAAGAAGTTTGGTTTAGAAAAAATATTTTTTGACAAAATGGCAGCTGTGAGAACTTAGACAATTCTCCCTAATAAGGCTTTTGTATATGCATAGATGGTGCCTTCATGGGCCGATCAACTCCTACCACAGCTTTTGATGGAACAATTTGAGACTTTGCCTATACAATTTAAACACATTGAACATATGCATGAAGGAGTTTGGTTCACAAAAAATAATTTTTGACGAAATGACAGCTGTGAGAACTTAGACAATTTTTCCCATATTAGGCTTTTGTATATGCATAGATGGTGCCTTCATGGGCTGATCAACTCCTACTACAGCTTTTGATGGAACAATTTGATACTTTGCCGATACAATGCAGACACATTGAACATATGCATGAAGGAGTTTGGTTCACAAAAAATAATTTTGACAAAATGACAACTGTGAGAACTTACACAATTATTCCCTTATATGGCTTTTGTATATGCATGGATAGTGCCTTTATGGGCCGATCAACTCCTACTACAACTTTCGATGGAGCAATTTGATACTTTGCGGATACAATGTAGACACATTGAACATATGCATGAAGGAGTTTGTAATTTTTGTTTGCACAGATTCTACTGAAATCTTCTTATCAAAACTAAGGTCTTCTTGTTCGAACTATAACTTGCCAAGTTTTTTCACTGACTCTTACTGTGCGGGGGGTATCTAATAAGCATTGCTTATTGACTTTTTTCATGTTTTTGCCTGCTCCTGAAAACCCCTGGGAGAGTTCAGGGCTGAATCATATGATTTTATCCAAATACTAATTTTTTTCATTGATTTATCATGTAATGTTTGAGAAGAAAGTAAAGAAGACAAAACGTGTCTTGTACTGATTACCCTAAATGACTTTTAACATGTAACTTTAAAGGGGCCAAAAACCATGTAGGTTGTGCTAGTCCATACGCGGATCCAGAGAGGGGGACAGGGGGTCTGGACCCCCCCCCCCCCACCTGAAAAATCACAAAAATATAGGGTTTCTTGGCAACACTGGTCCAGATCCCTTGAAAATTCACAAAGCTACCAAGCCAGCAGTCAATGTTTGGCCATCATTGGCATTTTATGGGTAGCCAAGGGAAACATTTCTTCAGGCCAGTGATGGCCCAATTTTAGTGGTATTGGATCCTCTCATCAACAAAAAAAAAACCCGTCAAAAGTGGAACCCTCTGAAAAAACTTTCGAGTCTGATAGCAATGCAGAGTTTAAAGAAGTCGAAGCCTTATGTGGTTGATAAACTCTAGAACATTAACATTACAGAGTGTTTTATATCAAATACAATGTGTGTAAGTGTCAGTTTTTAGATCATAAAAACAGTATTGACCTTGTAGTTCACCACCATAAGTAACATTTAAGTGATTTTGATGATTTAATTGCTGTCATTGGGGAAAAGAATAAGTAATCAGGTGTTGTTTATTTGTTTGTGATTGAAGACATGAGTTATGACAGAATATAATTTGCTATTCAGATAGTAAAGACATGCATCATCCTGCACATTTCAGTGAGTGAAAATACATTTGAGCCAGCATCCAGCATAAGGTACAAGTTGGCATGTATGTACAGTGAAGATACAAATCAGTCTGCGCATCCACACAGTCTTAGTCACAGAGGCTTAGTTTTACACCTGAAGAAACATCAGACCCTTGGCTACCCATAGAGTGCCCATCAAAGATTCAGATCAGCCTGCACATCTGCGCAGTCTGATCTGAGTCTTTGATGGTTTTGATTTGATTCTTTAAGTCCACTCAACAATCTTTCAGTTATGCGGGACGGTCTTCCTAGGTTGAACCAGTACTAAGCTAGGATAAATGTGTCTTGCTCAAGGACCACAACGCAGTGACACAGGTGAGGCTCGAACCCGCGCCTCTTCGGTCTTGAGTCAAGCACTCTACCACTGAGCCACTGCGCTCCCTATCTTTGAGTCTTTGATGGGCACACATGCCAGGACACCGCTCAAATAAGAAAATGACAACCAACTGGATATGAATCTCGAGTTGTTGAGAAAAAATATCACAAAGGTGACCAGTAAATACTCGGATACATGTAAGCCTGCAAATCTGTATGGTATTTGCCAGAGCATTTGCTGTTAACTAGCACACACAAAGTGCATGTGCAGAGGTAGATGTAGGGTCGCCTCATTCAAACAATTGGACAACTAGCTCTACTGCAGAGCTGAGGTGATGCCGATTTCAAGATTGAATTTCTGCATATGCGATAAGTACCAAAATTTCATGACAAGGATTTTTGCCTGACTGCAGCTTTAGTTATTAATACAAATAACTTTATTAGAGCAGTAAGGTAGTACCTACTCAATATTGGGGAGCTTTTGTTTAGATTTACATGTTTTTGTTTTGTTTTATTCATTCTTGCACAGGTGTTGGTCCTTTAGAAATGAATGGTATGCTTTAATTTGTTAAAATTTACTACAATATGTTACAATTGACCCAAATGATGAAGCGTTATTAATCTTTGTTGTGTACAGTAAAACCTGTGTAAAATGGCCACTCCAAAAAAGACAAAACAAAGATCTTAATGACAAATGGTCAATTACTTAATGAAGGTCAAAAGTATTGCAGAATTCTGCAATACTTTTGACCTGCATTAAGCGATAATTGGTCTTGAAAACCAATTTTTGGTCTTTTTGAGAGTGGTCGTTTTACACAGGTTTTACTGTAGTTTAAAGGAATAAACTAGTTCAAGATCAGAATAAAGCATTGTTATGGTTAGGAATCATAAGTCCAAACACACATGACACTAAACTGCATCCGCCACCTCAGGGTTATCAGAGACTGCCAGAGCTAGATAGCAGCTGGTTTGGTGTCCTACCGCTTGGTGGACAATTCTTTTCTCTGTACAGATAATTAAGAACAATGGCAAGGCCCACTGCCCAAGTAGGGGAACAGTGGAACTCAGAAGAATTGAGATGTCAGCTAGAACAGGCAATGGCGGCAGTTTTGTAGCTTAAAATTCCATTAAAAATATTGACTACTTTAAGACATTGGAGCCACTTAACAAAAAGTTTTTTATACAATAAAACCTGTCTTAAGCGGCCACTCAAAAAGAAGACCAAAAATTGTTTTTCAATACCCATTATCTCTTAATGCAGGCCAAAAGTATTGCAGAATGCTCCAAGAGAGCATTCTGCAATACTTTCGACCTTCATTATGCTACCATTTGCCTTTAAGACCTTTATTTTGTCTATTTTTGAGTGGCCACTTAAGACAGGCTTTACTGTAGTAATTAAAATGGAAATTGTCAGAATCAGTTGTATTTTCTGTCAGAATATAGGCACCAAACGTCTGAATATTAGGATAATTGGTTGCTCTCTCGTTTTAAGTTTAATTGGCTACGATTGGTTCTGAAATGAAATGGAAGCTATTTCATTGAGCTAATTTTCACTGTAACTACTAGGAGTGAATTGTTGGCTCTTGGAAGAAAAATCTACCATAGACAAGACCTGTAAAAGTGTCATTGTTTTAATACATGTACCCCTGCAAACTTTGAGTAGGCCAGGGTATACTAAAAATGAAGATCATGTTGTCTGTCTGTCTCTTTAATATCTTGATGGAGCCTTTTATGCGTATAGTTGCCAGTTTGTCCTACTGGGGATAATTGTCCCACCCTTTCAGTTCATATATTTTAGCTGCTGCGGCTGTGATAAATGAGTATACTATAATATCACAGACCTGTTTAGTTAAACAAAAAAATTCAGCGTAAAATTGTAAATATGTTCTTACCCATCAATTTTAGCATATGTTTTGGATGCTCAAAAGAACCGTCTCATTGAGACGGTTCTTTTGAGTACCCACAACATATGTTTTGGTTGAGTAATAAGAAAATTAAATTTTCGTTACGCACTCTTAACTAAAGTCCTGCTATAATATGCACAGTCAAATTCATTATATCACAAAGATACATCAAAATTGAGATGCTCCCCATACACAATGTATGTGGTACCAAAGTGTACACCTGTGCAACTAAGCTATGCCTATATGGGATGTCTTTGAAAAAGATAAGTAGTTAAGAGTGCGTACCAAACAATTAACTCTTATTTTCAACCAAAACATTTGTTGCGGATACTCAAAAGAACCATCTCAAGTGCCCAAAACATATGTTAAAAAGCGCCAAAACATATGTTAAAATTGATGGGTAATACCCATCAATTTTATCATATGTTTTGGGCGCTTTTAAAGAAAATATTTGCAATTTTACGCTATCTAAGCCAATGAGCATACTACAAGGAAAGGAACAATAATGATAAAGTGATGTCTCCAAGACCCCAGGTGGGAATCACATAAAATCTGCAACATTTCCTCACTTTCTGCTTGTATTATATTTGAAATCAAATTGATTAAATCTGTCTGCAGTGATTCATTTGAAAAGAATTTAGCTTCATGCAATGATTCTACATCAGAATGTGTACACTACATGCTCTAGCAAAATGTGTTTATAAGATAAAATCTTTTCTTGAAAACTGTCGTTTCAGCCATGAAAGAGATTTTCCATCTTTTGTACAAAGCTTGAAATACATCTGTACATCTGTTGTGTTATGCTTTTACAGACAAGTCTAGACATACAGAAAAAATGAGAATAAAATTGTGAATTATTTGTTATACATCAGTTTAAACATTTTTTGGAGTAGTTCTTTTGAGTACCCACAACCAGAGCTCTCACTAGGATTTTGAAAACAGGAGTCCCAGAGCCCTCTTGCCAATTAGTGGGAGTCCCGCCATACAAAAGAATATAGCCTCCTTCAAAAAAAAAATAGGAGTACGAGCACAAAACATGTTCAGGACTGCAAATCAGCAGTTACTGAGAGCTCTGCCCAACATATGTTTTGGTTGAGAAATAAGAAAATTAATTTTTAAATTACGCACAAGCTATTACAACAGTTGACCATGCTTTCAGCAGAAGAGAAAAGCAGACAACTTTTGTTGCAATTGGTGAATTAAGGGTTAATAACTAGCACATTTCCTGGAAGTGATTATTTTGTGCAGTACATGATGTCTCAATGAAAGGCTCATCCTTGCTAGAGGTAGTGAAAAAAACACAACTTAATTGCATTCCAGTCCAGTGGACTTTGCATCCTCACATTCATAATGAACAGTTACAGCAGTCTCAGACATGTATGTCTTTGATGCATGCAGCATGCACTCTGTCCACGGGTCAACAGGTGAAGTTGGTGGACTTACTTTCCCCATGCATACTTGCAGCCAGCTTGCAGTGGCCCCCAGCAGAGAGCATGTCAGGTAACAGAACTCTGGGATGACTCTCTATTCCTCATTGGTCTTCCATTAAACACATGTGCATAATAGAGGAGTTTCCCATTATCGGATTTTACCTATATCACGTGACAACGACTGACCAGTCCAGCAATTGGACTACTTCCGGTATAAAGTAACATAAACTGACTGTAGATCTCACTTTATAGAACTTCTATTTTTTGGTAAAAATTTAATTTAGAAATAAAAAAACGGCAATTATTAATTGAAGAGTCTGACAGGACTGCGTCACTGTCCACTGAGTGATAAGATACATTTTATTTTTGTGCCGGCCCAAATTGAATTCGGTTCTTCAATAAGTCCCCGTTGGCCCTTTGAAAACAATAAAATCTTGCACACGTGTCTATAGAGCTTCGGCACGCGTGACCAGTCGGTTTCTTTGAAGTTGATAAGAAGCCCAGCTAGACGTCTTGTTATCACATATATGTAAAAGCCTCTAAAACGCCCACACAAACATAACTTATCCAGCGGATCTACATCCACAATGTGCGTGCGTGTGTGTGTGTGTGCAGGGTAGTTCTATTAGAAAGACCTTGGTGTGTGCGAGCAGCGAAGACTCTCGCGAGTCTGTGCGCTCTCTAGATTCTGCTTTAATATGCTTCGATTTTTATAATAGTTCGAAATCAAAGTATATTTTACGCTTATTACATGTATAGTAAAAAAATACGGAATACTTATTAAATGTATATAAAAATCTAAATTTATCTTTTTTCGAGAATAAGAAAAGTAGCGATTCCGTTCTTAAGTTCTTAGCTAGATTACAGTGGATTGAAATTTTGGTGCGTACATTCAGTGGCCCAAAAATAGTGAAATGAATACATATTGATGTTTCTTTGAAATGTTTAGATGAAATTAGACATCTATAGAAATTCTACCCGAAAATTCTTCAAGTAAATAAATAACTAAGATCTGTAAATGTTCCCAAATGACTAACAACGCGGAGCTATGAATACAGATACTGTAGAAACACTTTTAACATGTTTAAAAGATTCTATTAACATTCGTCGTGCATACGTTTACAAATGCAATAATAATTTTACCGAGGAGGGACACTAAGTTTTGGGCGCATATGCGGTACCAAATTTCAAAACCTATGCCTTTACGTAACTGGTTCTCTACAAATAGGGACCCATTTAGATATTCACTTTTCAACTCGAAGTGCGCACGGCTTTCAGACATTTCACCGTGAGCTTTCAGTAGTTTGAGCTAAAAGGAGTTTGGTTGCAAAAAAAAAAAATAATCAAAAAGTAATCATTCTCCTCTAATCTTACACTCGGTCCGAGTGCGTTTGAATACACAAAAACAAGCGTTTCGTTGAGACGGTTCTTTTGAGTACCCACGAAACATTGCATATTAAGAAATATACCCTATACTTTATTTGGAATTCAATGTTTCATATATTCTATTCGACATATGCGGATGTTTCGATGTACCAGGGTTCGAGCTGTCAAGGTTTTACTCTATTACTACAACTTTGAAAAAGTAAGAACAGTGTATTTGCTTCAAGCGCGAACATGTCCAAATTATTACTTTTACTCAGATGATTTTTGGCTAAAATGAGCCGTTTGTGAGACCTATTATTTCCGTTGCTGATGAAGGCTTTGGAGAGATGTGTTTCCCCGCGGGTCTAAACTATCCATCATTCTCCCTTTTGGAAAAGTTCGCATATATGGCGATATAAAGACATCCTTTCTCGGAAAAGTTCGCATAAAGACACATCGATTTCTGTGATATTTCGGACATTCTTGTTGGGAAAGTTATTAAATAGTGTAGACCCGCAGGGAAACACATCATCTCATCAGGGTCTTCGTCAGCAGCAGCGGAAATAATTGTAGAAATATCTGCCGGTACGCGTACCACTTGAATAAAATTCTGCAAGGCTTCGTTCAGCGTAAATTAGATAAATTTGATAGAAAATTAGCTCTTTTTGTCATTATATGTAATTGTGGTACATGTGATTGCCATTTTCCTTTTGTTTTTTTGTGTTAACCGTTATAAATATAAGTGAAATGCATGCAAAATTAGTAGTAAGTTAATACAGTTTCATAAACCGGAAGTAGTCCAATTGTTGGACTGGCCAGCCGATATCACGTGATACAGGTAAAATCCGATAATGGGAAAGGGGTCTATTGCCTAGGCATTGGGTGCAACAAAACTCGGGATCTGGGCGAAGTAGGCCCTCTCATCATCTGGCACCAGGCAGAGTATTACAAAGTAATATGTAGATCAAATATTGTTTGGCACACAATCATGTCATGTTGCTTTTTCATGCTCAGGGGCTCAAATACTTGTGTTGAAAATATTATTTTTAGTTGGTTTATGATTATTGCAGTTGTTAACAAATAGAGGCTTTTCATGGATTCTATTCCTGATATAAAAAAATAGATGGAAAGCCAAACAATTTCCTTCGAGTTTTATCGTGCCAAAGAACGGTTCCTCTGGAGGGTAAAACTTCTTATCAGTTTTCTCCTAAGATTTGAACCAAGCTGATTTGACTAACTGTTTGGATCCAGATCAGGCGCGACAAAATGTCAGACCTGATCTAGATTCAGTATACCTTTGCAAACACTTTAGGATTTTGGACCCAGATCAGGACGGACAGAATGTCGGCCATGATCTGGATACTAACTGATAGTGTTCCCGAAATTATCTTTTGAAAAAATAATAATTTTAAAAAAAGTAAGCAGACGACAACAAAGAATCTTTGTTGTCCTCTGCTTACTTTTTTTTTTAAAAATTATCATTTTTTAAGAGAGGAAAAATTACTCTACATGCCAAAAGTTAAACAGCATTCTAGTAGGGACTGGTGTTTAGAGTATGAACCTTCTTCTTCTCCGATCGATGTCACGGTTTGTCTGGAGGAGTATAATACCTATGAGGGCGTCTGGTAGTATATAGATAGTGAACACACCGGGTAGGCGGCTATCGAAAAGCGTTAATACTATCGACAAATGTAGATAGCAAATGGCAATCAAAAACACTGTTTCTAGCGATTTTTGCTCCACTTTCATCGATTGTCAAGAGCGTTTTTTTTTTATTGCATCATACCAGGTGTGGTGAAGGCTCTAGGGAGACTGCATGTGTTTGCTGGCTCGTCTGAACCTTCGTACTGGTCACCAAGGAGATTATTTGGGAAAACTTCTGAGTATGGCTCATTTCTGAAATATTTTCTTTTTTATGGTTTGGATTTTCAAAAGAGCCACAACCCTCCCTGAGATGGTTCTTTGGGTTCACAAACTTTAGATACATGTATCACCTTTCGAAGATTTCAATCATCATCCAGAAACTAGGTTGAATCTAGGGTGGACACAACATAGGAATGATAGCATGGTCCTCGGGGCTTGAGCATACAAACATAAAAAGGTTAAAGATATGTTGCTGCCCATTTTGACAGGTCACCCACCATGTCATGGTATTTTCATCTCTACAGCCCTATAGGGAGAAACCTGTTCTCTGATAAGCATCTGCTGTAAATTTTATAGGCACTCTACCTCAAAATGGGCCGTGAGAAAACCTGTCTTTGGTAGTTTGCGAACAACAAAGGGGAAGACCAGCCTGCGCATCTGCGCAGACTGATCATCGCCTTTGTTATTCGCTTTGTGGAAAGTATAATATCTAAACTTGCTTCAAGCGAAATTTAAGTTTCTAGCTAGTCTATGTAGCTGAGGGTAATGGTTTGAGTCTCGCTTTGTCGGAAACCCCGAAGACAGGTTTTGTCGCGATGATGCCCACTTGAGGTACTGCTTTATACAATGTCTACCTTGTAGACTGTCTAAGAGTACTGTAAATTCGTAAATTTTTGCGAGGGTTTTATTTTCGCGAAACTTCGCATATGCGAAGTTTCGTGAAAATAAAAACCCTCGCAAAAATTTACTAAATCACTCCATAGTTTACTTATAAAGGTAAATCATGCCTTAGTTGCGAATTTTAAATGTCACATATGTCTTTTAATGCTATTGTATTGGCGAAATTAAAATTATGGCGAAAAGTTCCGAATTTACAGAATTCGTTTCTGCATACATGTATTACACAGCCCTTTGTATACTAATACGGTCATAGACAAATTGTTTAATAGTATTTTTCATAGACAACTTGTACATATTTACTATAATCTCTTCCCTGAAGCTAAACCTTCTGCTTGACATCACTGTACCTTTTATCTCTAATTACCTTGCTTTTGATGAGACCATAATGAGAGAGGGAAAATAAACACAAAAGTGTGTCTAAATCCGCTGTCACATTAACAAAACTGACAGTCCGCCTGCAGTCAGGCTGATCAGAGGACAGTTGGTCAAGTTTGTGCCTGATCATAGCTATGTCTTTAATAATAGCCATTTTTTCTTCAGAAATAAAGGGTATTTTAATTTTGTACCAAAGTCAGTTCCAAAGTCAGTCCATCTGTCCATTCATACGTATGCACGAGTGTGTGTGTGTATGTGTGTGAGTCAGTCAAATTTCTTGTAAATGCATCTCCTCCTAAACTGTTGGACATAGCAACTTCAGACTAAATTGCAGGTGAATGCAACATAAAGGTTATGTAATGTATTTTCTTTTAAATGCAGCTCCTCCTAGTCCTAAACCATTGGATGTAACTTCAAACTTTGCAGCTGCATACTGGTCACATGATGTAGATGGTACTGAGCAACATTTTGTGTGACCTTGACCTCAAGGTCAAAGGTCAAATAATGTGTTTTTAGCACACCTGAGCCATAGGCTTAAGGTTTAAGCTATGTCCGTAGTCAATTTGCTTTAAACAACATCTCCTTCTAAACCAAACTTAACAGGAATGATCCTTGGGTGGTCCCCTTTCAAAGAATTCCATTCCATGCAGAATTTAGGTTGCCATCAACCAAAAGGAAAACTTTTAAAATCTTATCAGATTTCAAAACAATTAGCACGGATGGTCCTTGGTTTACCCTCTAACAAAGTTATTCAAATTATTTTAATTGGTTAAAACATGGCCACCATGGAGCCTGGCCAGTTTTTCCTATGTTAATATAGGGAATGCATTTAAATCTGATGTTGTAATGGAGACAAAACTTGCAGTTGTGGTTATCTTTCTTGAAGTGAAAAAAGTAATTCTCTCCCTTGATATTATATCTATCCTGGGTAGATGTTCTTAGAAGATTTTAGTGTCTAATTCCCCATTATCGAATAAGTTTGATCAAATTATGCCTCTTGGGCCAAAATTGGTCATATGTTTTACATAGGCTTATATTCTAAGGCATAGCTCCAGATAAGGATTGGAGGCAATTGGGTATTTACCCACCTCTTTTTGGTTTAATTGGGTATTTCAAATTTTAAATTGGGTATTTCAAGTTTTTGTATTGGGTATCCATCTGAAAGCAAATAAGCAATGAAAGCGGGCCCTGTTTCCCCTTGATTTTTTGTTTACTTTCGGTTTCACTTTCAGAAAGCACACTGGCAATATAAGTATATCTGAGATCGCTATTTCATACTTATTTCGAAAACCCAACGTATCTATCAAGTCACCTTTGATTCTTCGAACCACCAATACGGTATTAGGGTTAGTTACGATATGATATTATTCAATTGCTCTGGGGCTTTTTTGCCCACGTTACGCCATTGTTACTGTAAAGCGAGACGAATGTCGTAATTGTGTAAATATTGGGTATAGCTAAACAGCGCCAAGAATGTTCCTGGACTGGTTTACAATTTAATAAACTAGATTCGGCGCCACATCGTCTATAAATTTGTACCCAACAACAGCTTGAGATGCGAAAAACGACAATCGGAAACTGAATACTATAGCGTCATACGCTACAAAAAGTTTCGAATTGAGTATCAAGGATTTTTATTGCGTTTTTGTACGCACAAAAATGAATTTATTTGCGTTTTCACGTTCACGAAATTGCGTGATTACGCAATACGCATTCTTATCTGGAGCTATGTATAGGGAAACATAAAAAATCTTATTGTCTGAAACCACTAGGCCTAGAGCATTGATATTATGTGCATGTATGTAGCATCATCTAGTGGACCTCTACCAAGTTTGTCTGCCCACAGTTGGCTGTTATGGTGCAACTCTACTTTCTGGTCATTAAAAGCAATCTGTGAGGTATGTTTTTAATGTGACAGCTACAGTTGGTTGTTAGAACCCATGCATAAAAAATCAGGTCGGCCAATAAACATTGACAGAGAGGAACACAGTGGCTCAGTGGTAGGATGCGCAACTTGAGACCGAGGGGTGACCAGGTTCCAGCCTCATCGAGAGGCCCTGTGTTGTGTCCTCAAGCGAGACACTTTATCCTCAGCTTAGTACTGGTTTAACCTGCTAGGAAACATCCTGAAATGACTGAAAAATTGTTGCCTGGGACGGGTAACATCAACACACAAAAAACAAATATACAGTAAAACCTGTCTTCAGCGGCCACTCAAAAATAGACAAAACAAAGGTCTTAAAGATTAATGGTAGCTTAATGAAGGTCGAAAGTATTGCAGAATGCTCTCTTGGAGCATTCTGCAATACTTTCGAGAATCGACCTGCATTAAGAGATAATCCGTCTTGAACACCAATTTTTAGCCTTCTTTTTGAGTGGCCGCATAAGGCAGGTTTTACTGTACATGGATAAAAATTGGGGACGAGTGTAGTACAATACCATACCTTAAAATATCCACCATAATAAGGGTTGATGAAATAATGTTGGCATATTCCAAATTTCTTTGGATTTTCTAGTGTGTACATTCAGGTTGGTTGTGCTATCCTGATCAAGATGTGACCTCATTAACCTCAACTTCTTTTTGAAGTTAAGAATACTTAATAGCTTCCTTCTGTTTTATGGAATTGTTCTGGGAAAACTTCCAGAGTTTTACCCTAGATATTAGGACAATCACTAGCCTGAGGATCCACTCAGTTTGTTTTGCAGGGCCTCTCAGAGCTGGGGATTCTAAGCAGGGGACAAAAATATTTAAATATTGCACTTGTCCTACAGGACGAGTGACTTACAATTTTCACTCGTCCTGCAAACACATGCACTTGTATTTTAAAAGCATATGCAATAAAGAACATAAGGGAGTAATATGTAATTTGGCTTCCTCGAGGAATTCTTTCCAAAGCACTCGTCCTACAGGACGAGTGCTTTGGAAAGAATTACTCGTCCTTTCTAGATCTCACTCGTAATTACGATCAGACGAGTGGAATTTTTGTCCCCTGCTAAGGAGCTTCCCAAAACAGGACCTCACTTTACCAGATGTCCTTAAAATTTGGAGATAAAGTGAAACTGTGAGGTTGTTACGGGGATGGGCAGTGCATCCAAAAGACCTGATGAGGCTCCAGGATTGAATAAGTGGTAGGGGGAAAGTTGTTGCTAGTAGGTGAAGAGTTAATGAAGGTCATATAGGGACTCATCCAAAAGATGAATGAGTGGCGGATTGAGCTACTGTACCGAGATATTTGGAGAGATTATAGGCCTAAAGCGAACTATGTAAACCGAAATTAGATCACTCTGATCAGTTTAGTGCCCGTGATGTTCCATCACTCATTTGTCTCACCAAGTTGTTTGTTTGATTTGATTCTTTACGTCCCACTCAACAAATTTTCAGTTATGTCAGGACGGGTCTATCTGGGTTGAACCAGTACTAAGCAAGGATTAATGTGTCTTGCTCAAGGATGCAACACAGTGACGCAGGTGAGGCTCGAACTCGCAACCCCTGGGTCTTGAGTCAAGCACTCTACCACAGTGAGTTGTAAATGGACTTCTTGGAGTACTTCTGTACGGTTTAAACCTTAATCTTCTAAATTCTCGAACACTTTTCTCTTTTTGATCTTAAATATAATACTGGTTTAGTATCAGGGCTGGAACTCACAGAGTGCTTGTCAGAATAGCAAACAGGGAAGACCCTGATCAGACTGCTTCTTCAGAAGCAGTCTGATCTGGGTCTGCACTGTTTGTCCAGGCCTTTTTCGCAGGCAACTAAAAGTTGAAAGTTTAGAACATTTACCATAAGACAATATTTCAGAATTTTCCAGGTATTTTATGAACCGCAGGAAGATATAGTAAAAGAGTTTTCTGTAACATTTTTGTTTGACTTGGCAGTAAAAGACTCTTAAAACAAAGAAAAAATGTGTTTGATCAAATACAATTATTGTGCATTTGAGAATACCTGGAATTATTTTACCATAGTTATTCTAAATGGTTCAGATTGTTAAATTTAAAGCCAATTGCTCAAGGTGAGCTTATAATAATGTGATCTGTCTGCGTCATTTGACCTTAATGTAAACTTTTTCTTTCAACATCTCGTAAAACACTAGCCGAAATTTTTAAATAATTTCACACAAATGCTCCTGCTAATTAAGACCCTGGTGACTGCCAAAATTGTCCAAATGGTTATGCTCTACTGAACAAACTGGTGACCAGGGCTAAAAGTATAAAATCTTTAAACAACATTCTATCTAATTGCGAGCTCAAATTCAAAATTGGCACAAATGTTCCTCATAAGGCCCTCTACCAAATTTTGTCAAAACCGTTCCACTCCGCCAAACAAAAATGGCCACCAGAGCTAAAATTCTTCTGAACTGCTTGCCCAAATTCAAAATAATTTCACTCAAATGTTCCTCATAAGGCCCCCCAACCAAAATTGCTTAAACTGTTCTGCTCGGCCAAACAAAATGACCACCATTGAAAAAATGGAAACATCTTCAAACATTGCCTGAACTGCTGGCCCAAATTCGAATCCAAATGTCCCTAATATAAGGCCTTCTACCCAAATTAACCAAATGATTTTGCTCCATTGAACAAATTTATTATGGCCACCAAAGCTAAAGATTGAAATGTCTTTAACTGACATCTTCTAAACTGTTGGCCCAAATTAAAAATAATTTCTCCCAAATATTCTACCAAAATCGCCGAAACAGTTCCGTTCCACTCTGCCAAACAAAATGGCCACCAGAGCTAAAAATAGAAAAATCTTAAAAGAGAAAAAAATCTTAAAATAAGTTCACACAAAATTTTAATGTTCTTCGTAGGGCCCTTTACCAAAAGTGCCCAAACAGTTCTCATCCCCACGTCATTATAGATCTCTGTTGCAATCCTCGGCCCCCATCTTCGCAAGCCAAGGGTACCATCTTCGCAAGCCAAGGGTACTAAGTCTACTTTGTTCCTTACGCGTAAGGAACTGAGTGGACTTAGTACCCTTGGCTTGCGAAGATGGCCTCAGCCTTGGATCTGCTATCTTCAATCAAGTTCAGATAGATTCTTATTATGGCATAATATTTAAGGCTCTTTTGATGTTATTTCAATTACCTGATACATGTTAATTTGTTTGTATTTCTAGAACACTGGAAGTTTTGATTTTTTTAATGTTTGTCTATCTCGGCATCAGTATCCTGTTCTATTGCTATCTTGTTTGCACAGGAAACCAGCTGTTTCATTCATTTCTTATCTTCAAAATTTTGAGGCAAGCTTGTTAACTACATATTAAATTTATTTCATACTTTGTAAGAAAATGAATGTTTTGAATACATATATCCTGGTGGGCAATTTATAAATGTGGCTTTACCACGTAACTATCTTGTACCCACTACTATTATATGGTTTGGCATATAGCATCTACAATTTTAACTGTAATGTTACTCTTCTTATCTTAACATGATGATGATGATGATGATGATGATGAGGAGGATGATGAGGATGATGATGACGATGATGATGGCGATAATTGATGATGATGTTGACGATTAATATGACAGCGATGATGATGATGATGATGATGATGATGATGATGATGATGATGATGATGATGATGATGATGATGATGATGATGATGATGATGATAATTATGATGATGATGATGATAGAAATGTTTTAAGAGACAAATTAATTTAATAAAATTCTAATTAAAGAAAAGAATAAAGAAAGAAATTATTAGGAGATTGCATGGTGATACAACCAGAGTAGTATCCCAGATTAAATAGCATTTAACTGCCTTGTAAAGTCATGCTGCAACCGTTCTAAAGTGCAAGGGAATTTTTGTAAAATTTAGAAAACTGAGCAAATTGTTGTTTTTCAACTTTAAGAACTGAAGGGATAAAATATGATGTCTGTTATAATTATAAAATTCTATTTTTATTTTTCTTGATATCCAGCAACAACCCAACAGATTAATCAGACTGTCTTTGAAAGATTATGATCAAGTGTTTTCTTGGTTTTTTTTCCATGTCTGTATAACATATTAAAGTTGCATTAACTCTTGTTTTGCTAGTGGTGACATTTGTCGTCTGCTGATAGCCTTTGCAAACAGTTTGGACCCAGATCAGGACCGACCAAATGTCTGTCCTGATCTGGATCCAAGCCGTTTGTCACTCTGATAGTTTTCCTGAAAGAATTTTTGAAAAACGTGTATGTCGAAAATAGTCAGTAGACGGCAACAAAAGCATGAAAAATTACCCAGCATGCAAAGAGTTAATACATCCGCATGGTTGGATTTAGCTTTGTGCAAAACCTCATGGATTTTGTTCGTTTTTTCCTGATAATTCAAAGCTCTGCAGAGAAAACAGGAATCAAAATCAGTTGGGGTTTTGTTCTATTGTTATCTCCCTATTCCCTGTGGTAGATGATATTGAACAGACTTTCCTGTTACCATATTTGCCTCGTTAGCTCAGTAACCGCCTCGTTAGCTCAGTTGGAAACTTGTTAGAGGGTCCAGGAGGTTGTGGGTTTGAATCCCACGGCAGCACCATACCAAAAGTTTTAAAAATGGTCACAGATAGCCGCTCCAGATCTCAATTTGACTGTAAATAAAAAATGTGTATATACCGAACTACATTATACCGGTATATGTTATATCAGACTGTTTGATCTTGCTAAACAGGGTATGGGTCTCATCTGCTTATGTCCATTGGTAGCATTATATTACAAGCAGCATGGACCCAGATCAGACTGCAGTCTGGTCAGATTTCATAGTCTGAAGGGCACTTGAATAAAAGCAGCAGATGTAAAAAAGCAGCCAACATTTTCAGGACATAACACTGTGCTTGAAGGGATAACTGTGAATGCACGATTGTATCTAGAGGTTTGTATCATGCTACATGTAAACATATAGTCCTTTTGATTAATAAACATGTAAAGAGACTACCTAATTAAAATTTTAATTTACTTATTTCTCAATGAAAACAAATGCTGTGGGTACTAAAAAAAACGATCTCTTTAAGACTTTTTTTTGGCGCCCAAAATATTTGTTAAAACTGATGGATAAGAAAATAACCACAATTTAACGCTAAAATATTTTCAGAAAGTGAATTTGATGTATTTCTTTATAGAAGTGCAGTCAAATTGTCATATATTATTACATATTGCATATTTTATGGTCTACTGATTGTTTTAATATATCTACATAAGGAGATTATTACCAGTACTGAAAAGAATGGCACAAAATTAACATGGCTACAGATGCGTGTCTGACTGCAGACCCAGGGGTCCCGAGTTCGATCCCGGCCCGGTACCATACTTTCGTGGAGATTGATCATGAAATAATTTCTACGGTCATTCTCCTCCCTTCCGCTGATTTATTCAAGAAGGGTTGTTGTCAGTTACAAGCGAAAGTATGTGCACAAATTACTGGTTAACCGCTTGCTCAAGCCTGCCCAGGAAAAAGTGTGGTTAAGTGAACTGACCGTCCGGCAATGACCATAGCTGTTGACATGGGACGTAAAGCAACAAAAACAAACAAACAAACAAAAAACAAAATTAACATGCAACACATATCAGCGGTAGTTTTTCCATTTTGTCGTTTAAAAGTGAAGTTGTGACATTTCAAGTGAATCATATTCATCTGATCATTCACATGAAATGAAAGAATCAAGAATTTTGAAATTCAGGTTTAATAAATTCCTCGCCTTGTGTTTAAATTCAGTGATTATTGAGTTAAGTGCTCTGGGTGATTATACCAGTTCAATGATAATCTGTTATTTATTGCTTCCAATCAAACCTGGCAGGCTTAACTTGAGCTTCTTAATGATAAAACCTCTTTAAACCCTATGAAAATAGAAAATAAGAGTGCAGACTATTATGCATATCCTCATAATCTCAATTCTTGTTAAATTGAAAAGATCCATGGTACCAGAATGTTTTGTCACTGATCACTGACGGTCAGACACTGTCTCAGGTCTGATTCAATACCACCAATCAGATTGATCTACATGTACACCAATATCTAGATTGATCTATCTGGAGGCAAAAACGCCTCCAGTTAGATCAATCTGATTGGTGGTTTTGCCTCTGACTTGATCAGTGATTTGCTCTGGCCTATTCTAACTGATCAGTGTATCCCTCTGGCCTGATTATCACTTTGCCTAGAGCTTGATCAAATTGTTTTCCTCTTGCCTGATGGTGTTTTTTGACTTTGTTGCCCTCTGACCTGGTAGGGTTTTTTGCCTCTGACTTAATCAGTGATTCCTTCTGACCTGATGTCCCTAGCCTGATATATACTCTGGCCTGAATCATGTTTTTTGGGTGTTTTGTCCTTTACTTGATCAATATTTTCCTCTGGCCTTATTAGTGTTTTTTGACTTTGTTACAGCAGTCGGTACCTGTCTGGCTACAGATGCGTGTCTGACTGCAGATCCAGGGGTCGCGAGTACAATCCCGGCCCGGTCCCATACTATCGTGGAGATTGATCATGAAATAATTTCTACGGTCATTCTCCTCCCTTCCGCTGATTCGTTCAAGAAGGGTTTGTTGTCAGTTACAAGCGAAAGTATGTGCACGAATTACTAGTTAACCTCTAAGTAAGTAAGTAAAGGCTTTATTTAACGAGGGTGACTACATTTAGTGTATACAAATAATGACAAATGTAATAACTAATCTTCCATGAGGCCCTCAAAATATACATTATATACATAATTATAAAATACAAGCAGATCACAAACTATATATAAATCAAAATGTAAATACTTTATGTGTTAACGTAATGTTAGCGATGGTTTTCTATTACCAGGAAAAAGAAGGCTCTGGTCAGCCAACACATTCATTCTGACGCTGGCTGATCAAGACCTTCTTTTGTTCCCCAAATCAAAAGATTTTTTACATAGTTGAGCTTCCAACCTAGCTTACTAGAAGAGGAAACATAATCATTTAATATACTTAAAGAATAAAGAAACGCAACAGACAAAAATTTAATTTTTGCGTGTTTAAATGACGGTTTAGTGAAATCTCTTTTGAAAATTTCTTATTGAGTATTTATAGCATGTGATGAAATACAAATACGCCATTTTAGCGCTACATCTCACGCTACAAGTTGAAAACATATGAAAACGTAAAATGTGACGTTTACGTAAGAATAAAGACAAAGAAATCCCAACTTTTCCATGTTCGGTTATTTGGCGTCGACTTGACAATGTGCAAACTAAGCAAACGTCCAATCATATTCGTAATGCAGTCAAATATTGCGTCAAAACACGCTACTCGAATGGCAATATACACAATGGTAGTGAATAAGCGGTAAACGTCACTTAGAGCCGTCGGGTTTGGGTCGCTGGTGACTATACGGGATAAGATAAACCTAGAGACATTAGAACATGCTTTCTTGGGAAACACTGACTTTTCAGATACCGTAGACATACGCTGGTAAGGTGTTTATATTGACGTTAGCCAAACAAAACGTGGCATAATGCAAGAGAAAACATCTGATTACATGCCGAGAGTGAACACCAAACTTGTTAACTGTAACCTAAACTTTGTCACTGGACCATTTTATCATTAGAAAAACACATAAACATCATGGAAACCAAAAAAAACGTAGGATATCGAATTTTGACGTCAGAATTGATGTTTTTTGACGTCTGAAGATCTCACGTCATATTTCTTGAACAAAACGTCCTTGTAATGAATAAATCTCAAGCAGAAACGAAATATTACGCGATTTACGCAGACTTCAGAGTTGACGTTAATGACGTTAAGCCGTTTCAGAATCCTACAAGAACGTCGCAATTTGATCATTTCTTTGATCCAAAATCTATGCCAAGACTTTTTAAAACAATAAACCGACGGTTGATTCAAACTTTTCTTTCATTGACCCTGTTTCTGCAGTTTACTACGGGGGGTCAGGCTGGTTACGCGCATACCAAAATGATTACGTAATCGATAATTACGTTGAACCTGCTGTAATTTGACGGACACACACTGTTCCTATGGATACATATCATTTGCACTAAAAATTTGCATCATACTGTATGCTTACAATGACTTGAAGTTTTTGTTGCGTTTCTTTATTCCTTAAGTATACATATGATACAAATATTTACATGATGAAAAAAAAAAAAAAAAAAAAAAAAAATGCAACAAACATATTTGGATTGAGTGACTATTTTCTAATCTGAATAAGATACATAAATATTTTCATTTAATTAACCATGTTATACATCTGTTATGGAAAGTATTTAGGCTCTCTGCCCTTTTAATTTCATCAGGTAGACTGTTCCAGACGAGACATCCTGAATATCTTAAACTGTGTTTGTAATATTCAGTTCTGGGCTTCGGTGGAATAAAACAAGAAGCTGTAGCAGATCTTAAGTTAACAGATGTATTGACATTATTTCGTAAAGTAAACTGTTCCGCTTGTTCAAGCCTGCCCAGGAAAAAGAGTGGTTAGGTGAACTGACCATCCCGCCATGACCATAGCTGTTGACTTGGGACGTAAAGCAACTAAACAAACAAACAAACAAACAAATTGACTTTGTTACCTACTGATCTGGTTGACTCTATATATAACAATAAATGATAATTAACAGTTTTCTCTGGCCTAATTTGTGTCTTTGACTGTAACTTACCTTTTTTGACCTGGATTTTCCCTCTAACTTGATCAGTGTATCCCTCTGATTTCATTGATGTTTTGCCTGATCAGTATTTAACATTAGACTTAATTGATGTTTTGCCTTCTAACTGGAGGTACAAGCTGTGGCCTGATTAGTGTTTTGCCTCTCTGTCTCTGGTTTGGGGTTCGCCTCTGACTCCTTCTGACCTGATTAATGTTTTATGCCTCTGTTACCCTCTGACCTGGTCTGTTCCAATGGCCTGATAGATGTTTTTGCCTCTGTTTCCCTCTGACTTGTGTTTTTTTGCCTCAGTTCCTCTGGCCTCATTAATGTTTCTTCTCATTTTCCATCTGACCTGGTTTGGGTTTTTGCCACTGTCCCTCTGGCCTGATTAATGTTTCTGCCTCTGTAACCCCCTGACCTGGTTTTTGGTTTTGCCTCTGTCCCTCTGGCCTGATATACATTTGTTTAGGCATTGTGTGCAGTTTGAACCATAATCCAACCACTCTACATGTATCTCGTAGCTCTTTGGTTCAAGCCAAGATTGATAGGCAGAATGTTTCAGCAGTTGGAGACAATGATATAAAATGGGTCAGGGCGCGAGAAAACCTGACTTTGTCGCATGGAAACAACAATGGCACAGACCAGCTTGCTCATCTGCTTAGTCAGACCAGCACCATTTTTTATATATTTCTAGATAGTATAAAGACTCCACTTGATACACTAAATATTTCGATATTATCCCCCGACGAAGTCGGAGGGATATAGTTTTGGCGTCGTCCGTGCGTCCGTCCGTCTGTCCGTCCATTCCGTCCGTCCGTCCGTCCGTCCGCACTTTTTGTCTGTCCGGAACCATATCTCAGTACCTATTGGTCAGATTTAATTCATTCTTGGTACAAATGATTAGTACTATGAACTCTCGATATCCTATAAGTTTGGTCAAAATCGACCCCTTAGCACTTGAGTTATTGCCCTTGTTTTAGTATAGGCAATTATAAGGCAAAACCTATACTAGCTTTTTTGTGTGATGATCTTCACATTTCATCAAAGCTATTATATTTAACAACTTCTCGCTATAGACCATGATTGCCAAAAGCCTGTAGATAAGAATGGCAGTGTCAAAGTTTTACCCCACCCCCTTTGACCCCACCTAAGGGGTCAAAGGTCAAATATTTAAATTTCGCAATAACTGAGGCAATTATTAATATTTTTTGCTGAAATTTTGCATGCAGGCAGAGCAGCAATAGATTTGAAACATATCAAACGGGATTTTAGTTTGAAGGCCTGATTCCGAGCCCCTTGGGTGGACTTATGGGGTGGGGCCGAGGCCAAAATTTAACTTTTTCAGGATATGGTCATGTTGCATATCAAATTAAAGCTGAAGACGCTGGCAGCAACATGGAAGCAAATATTTTGCCCACAGACACACCCTCGACCCAGGGGGTGGGGTCAAAAGGTCAACTATATATTTTTCTGAAAGTAGTCATGTTGCATATCAAATTAAAGCTGACGACACTGGCAGCAACATGGTTTCAAATATTTTGCCCACAGACACACCCTTGACCCAGTGGTCGGGGTCAAAAGGTCAAACTATATCTTTTACTGAAAGTAGTCATGTTGCATATCAAATTAAAGGGAATTGAGCACAGAGCACCATGAAAGCAAGTATGCTGACATTACACACACCAACGACCCCTTGGGTGGGGTCAAAAGGTCATTTTTTTCTAAAAGTGGTCATGTTGCATATCAAAGTAAAGTGGAAGAAGTGTAGACCTACATGCAAGGTAACATTATGAATTTACACACAATCTTGACCTCTGAGGTTGGGTTTAAAGGTCAGATATCGAAATTGTGCAGATGTAAGTATATTTTTTATTGAACTAAGTACTAAAACATACATGTACTTGACAGGCGTTTGTTATGATCTGAATGATACTGTAGGTGAACTAAGGGTTAGATAAATGGGATTTATGTTTTGTGATTTACATGTTTCTCTCAAATAACCCTTCGTCGGGGGATATAAATTCGTCGAATTTGCCTTGTTCTAGCTAGTCTTTGTAGCTTAGCAGGCTGGTCTGAGTCTTACCTGTTCGCAAACCTTCTCCCATCACGGCACAAATGAGTTTTACTTCACAGCACAGGTTTAGATAAGCAAAATTTTTCAGCGTAAAATTGTAACTTTTTTCTTACCCATCAATTTTAACATATATTTTGGGTGCTCAAAAGAACCGTCTCATTGAGACGGTTCTTTTGAGTACCCACAACATATGTTTTGGTTGAGAAATAAGAAAATTAAATTTTCGTTACGCACTCTTAAGGTGGGTGTTCACACTATTTGGTGCCAATTTGGCCAATTCAAGTTTTGTACAAAAAGACCATTTTCAAAGAAATTCCAACCAAAGCTATATATCAATATGAAGAGTGTTTGTTTTGCAATACATCCAAGCTATAATTTAACAGAAACATCATTTTCATTTTATAATATTCCTCTCGAAAAAGATGGTTTTGCTAAGCTGGGAAATAAAATTGTTTTCAAAAAGGGAAACAGATATACATGTAACATTACTTGCAAAAGCTTGTTTATGAGCATGCTGAGTACATCTGCTAATTTTTAATTGACTCCAACGCATTGATAAAGCATATACACCAAAAGCCAATTTTCAAATATTGTTAGAAAAATGGAGGAAAATTTTACTAAAAAAGTAGTCCCGCTTCACAATTTTTTGTGTATGGTGGACAAAGCATGCCATATCTCTTCTACAAATTACATGCAGTTTAATACTAAAGAAATATGTTAGCTAAATTCAAATAGATGAAAATACTTGTATGTTCAAAATGTATGGTAAGTAATAAACACCATAAAAGGGACTTAACAACAGCCTATTTTGTATTTAAACTTAAAAGTTGCTGCTTATTATAATTCTGACACACCTCGTCCATATAGCCAATGGTTAATCCCTGTGAATTATTGGTTGATAAATCAGTGCACGGACTGGCGTGACGTCAGTCGGTAGCCAGTTTGATTTTAATGATGTCACCTATCACATAGGACATTGTAACGTTGACACTAGACGTTGTAACGTCGTTTTTGCAACTTTTGTACGTTCAAAACGTGTTTCAGCTCATGATGAATTCTTATAGACTCTGAAGGATTCATTCATATTTTATAGCAAATTCAAACTTTGTAGTTGAATAGGTCACATGATATAGAGGGAAGTGGGCAACATTTCGTGTGACGTCAAGGTCAAAGATCATTTAATGTATTTTCTTGTAAATGTATCTCCTCCTAAACGGTTAGCTGTAGCAACTTCAAACTTTGTAGCTGAATAGGTCACATACTGTAGAGGGTACTGGGTAACATTTCATGTGACCTTGACCCCAAGGTCTAAGGTCAAATATTGAATTTTCTTGTAAATGTATCTCCTAAACGGTTAGACGTAGCAACTTCAAACTTTGTAGCTGGATGGGTCACATGATGTAGAAGGTACTGGGCAACATTTCGTGTGACCTTGACCCCCAAGGTCAAGGTCAAAGGTCAAATATTGAATTTGCTTGTAAATACTTCTCCTCCTAAGACTTTTGACGTAGTAACTTCAAACTCTGTAAGTGCATAGGTCACATGATGTAGAGGGCACTGGGCAACATTTCGTATGACTGACCCAAAAGTTAAGGCCAAACAAAGTATTTTCTTGTAAATGCATCTTCTCCTTAACCGAGGGATTAGCAATATCAAAATTTGCTGGCGCATAGATCACATATTGTCGAGGGTACTAGGCAACATTTTGTGTGACCTTGACCCCAAGGTCAAGATCAAATAATGTATTATCTTGTAAATGCATCTTCTCCTTAACCATAGGATGTAGCAACATCAAATTTTGCTGGTACATAGGTCACATAAGTTCAAGGGTACTGGGCAACATTTTGTGTGATCTTGACCGCCTTGACATTGGGGTCAAGGTCAAATAATGTATTTTCTTGGTAATGCATCTCCTTAACCATTGGCCGTAACAACTTCAAACTTTGCAGCTGACCTTTCCATGTGACCTTGGCATTGGGTCAAGGTTAAATCAAATATTTCTTGTAAATGCATTTCCTCCTGAACCCTTGGACATAGCAGCTTCAAACTTTGCAGGTACATAGGTCATATGATGTAGAGAATACTGGGCAACGTTTTCTGTTTGTTCATGACAGGTCAAGGTCAAAAGTGAAATAATGTACTTTCTTGTAAATGCATCTCCTCCTAAATGGTTGGACGTAGCAACTTCAAACTGTGCAGATGCTTTGGTTAGCTCAAAAGCGGGTATTTGTGATGTTGTACCATCGAATGAAGTCTAGTTCCAATCCTTTTTTGTGCTAGAAACAAAATAAATTCGCACTGGCAGTGAGCTGTTGCTTAATATATCACAGGCTGTTTCTTTGGCACCAAAATTTCGTATGCCACTGCCTCACCTGCCCCACCTTTGTGTCGGCAATTTCTGTGCTTACTTTGTGGTAAGAACCATTAAGAGGCAAAACAGGCCTCGCCACTTCCAGCCTTGGTCGAAATTCGGCAAGCTCGGCGTATGCGGATCGTGCTCCAATTGGGAGAGCCGTTCACGCGAGAATTTCCAATAAAACGTAATCGCCGTTTCACTGCATTGAGACACTTGCACCATTTTTCAGCTCAAATTTAAGAAACCTAAAGCAGCTGCTAAAATTGATAGATAAGAATATTTTATCGAGTTAAGCTTCAAAAATATGTTTATTTGATTGATTGAGTTAAGGCTTAGAGTCCTAGTCGCCAATATTTCAGTCATGTTGGGACTCCTTCCAGAGAAAGGAGAGAGAAAAGAATAAGATCAACCTAACCACCCCCCACACACCAAGTTTGCCTCAAGAAAGGGAAATTCCATCCTGTCAACAACAAAAAAAGACAGGGTCACATTCCTGAAAGCTACAGCAAATAGTGCACACCCTAATGCTTTATCTGGACTAATGTGTAAGGTCATTATAGGAAGTGATGTTAAAATGCCAAAATTACATGACATTATTGTAAAACGCCAAAATGACTTTGACGTTATTGTACAAAGTAGCTAGGGTCTGGTGCTAAAATGCCATGCATATTGGGCTTTTCGACAGTAAAAATAACTCTTTGGATTCTGGGATTAATTTTTCATACTTTTCTGCATGATTTGTATTTTATATACTGAAGGACTTTAAAAGCGCAACACTTGGATAACAGCTTTAATTTATGCCTCGGAAAAGAAGGCAGAACAACAATTTTGATTGTATGTTAAAGAGCATTCATTTGTAAGTTAAAACATGGAAAACATGTCAAACTAAGATGAACTTAATGCATTAAAATGAAGACTTTTTGAGATGGGGGTCAACTGTTTCATGTGACCAAATGTTATGAATGTAACAATCCCTACTTTTTTAAATCAAGAAACACAGGACGCATCAAATTTGTATCATGGACTTTGTTAGTCATCGAGAAATTACTCTCATATTGATTGGCTGGTCTGTGATACAGCTTATTTGCGTATATGACGTTTATCTGGGTGTACCCTTTCATTCAATAGCTTAAATTCTCCTCTACTTAAGAAATGTTTAAATGGCCAAATTCATACGGACCAAATAATGTCGTCCAGTTTAGCTGTACATTTAAAATTTAACTGTTTGCTGAAGAAGCTAACTCATGATGACATTATAGAAGCAAAGGAAGTTTACATTCAACAGTCCTTTGGAATATATAAGGGAAAGTTAGTGTTGCGTAATTAAAGTCCGTCAGTATATGTTTTCTTTCTTTTAATCAGAATAGCATCAGTTTTAAACATGAGGTTCATCGGGCCTAATCTGTGTTCAAAACTGTTTGCAAAAGGATAAAAATCTAATAGGAATACAGAGTGTCAAACACAGTTTGGATCAAGATCATGCTGGACACTATGTCGGGCTTGATCTGGGGTTAAATATTTTGCTTAGGAAAAAAACTGTTTTGACAAATTCACCAAGATATACAGTAAATGTTCAAAAATTTGAACACTCTGAAATTTTTAACACCTACAATTATTGCCAAAAATAATTTTTAAAACATTCTGAAATATAGAACACTGCCCTTTTTAAAGAAAGTGAATTTCTAAAATTATGAAACGCGTAAAATCGATGCCAGTCTATATGTTTGTCCCATCCTTGTTCGGTATAATTCTACGGTACAGCACGTGAACCATTGTGTCATAGGCAGGCGACATTTAGAAGGTTCCATTCTACGTAGATGGCTATTCTTGCAACGATGTTCTTTTTCGCATGCCGAGCGCGCGAGAAAACGCCCGTCTAAGCTTATGTTCATCATGTAGGACCTAGGTCATACACTGCCTGGTCATAACTGAGGGTCTGGATGGGGTATAATGATTAGTAAATAATGGCCCTTTTTATAATGATTAGTGAATAATGAGCCAAAAAAATAATGAACAGGAAATAATGAGGGCCTAAAAATTAATGTCAAAGAGTTTGGATCCAGATCAGACACGACACTGCTTGCATGCGCGGATCCAGAAAATTTTGTCAGAGGCAGTCAAACTTTTACACGTTTTTTTTTAATTTAATGAGGGGAGAGAGGATCCAAATACCTCTATAAGCGGGCCATCATCGGCCGCCAGCGAAACGCCATTTAAATGACGTTTCGCCAGAGTGCGGATTTTAGCCATACATAAAAGTGTGGCTTGGTAGCTTTGTGATTTTTCAGGGTTCCTGACCAATTGCTAAAAAAACTTTATTTTGTGATACTTTAGAAGGGGTCCACTGCCCCCCCCCAATTTGGATCCGCGCATGGCGTGGATGCAGAGCGAGGACGGACATTGTTATGTTTTGCTAGTGTTTCAAACTATTTGCATAAAAAATAATTTTGGAAAAAAATCTCCCTGGAACATCATCAGTGGATCAACATCAGACCTGACGCTGTTCACATGCAGATCAAGCCCGACCTTTTTATGTTGGGCCTGATCTAGGTCCAAACTGTTTGCAAAAGCAATAATCAACTTTTTAAGGGAGAGGACCGAGAGCCTGTGAAGGGGAGACAGTTAATGATACGTCATCAAGACATGTACCCATTTCTATACAAGATAGTAAGATACAAAAATTATAAAATACAAATCATCAGGCTAAAAATCCGTATTAGGATATCAATGAGTGAATCCAGATCAGGCCCGATCAAGTTTTGGCATTGTATGAATGCTACTCAATTCAGTGGCAGATGGATAGGTCAATAAATACAATCACAGATTATTAAATAGTTATATGAAATAAGCAAAACCAAAAGTATCCTCCGTACATATTTCCTATATTCTGTTTACAAATCAGGTCATAGCACCGCTTATTAAACGAATCTTTTGCTGCCTTTTTTCTGGAAATCGAAAAATAAATCAGTCCCGACATTAAAGTAAGCTGGTTTATAAAATAGTTATGCATACCTTGACATTCCTCTCCTGTCCATTGGAATTAAACGATCACTGCAAATCTGTTAGTTTTTGCGTGGAGAAAAGTACCGCTATGTTGTTGTTGTATGAAGCTATAAATTTCGTGCATGACCTCGCTAATGGACAGAAACGACTATACATAAAGTAAAATAGTTCTTGAAACGGATTTAAAAAGTGTGAAAATAATCACAATTAATTTAACATACATAATTGTTTGGCCAATTTGAGTGTTGTTATGAATAGATATAAACTCAAATAACTGGAAATTCGTCCAATATGATAATACAGTTTCATGTATAAATACGCTATGATCGCATAACATTATTCCATCGAAATTGGACATGCCGGTGTGTCAATATAATTGCGCCCCCATGTTTAAAAAATAAAGTTGGCGGTAATTGAGACAGTTCTGAGTGAAATCGAATGGTCATATACTGATAAATTGTTTTGAAATTAGTGAAATAAATCATTTTGACGAAAAAAGTCTGTAAAACTGTCGAGAAAAGCGGATGGCAGGAGGTCACTGTTCGTGAATTTTATCCGGCACTGTACGAAAACAGAATGTCACTGAATCGCAAATTCAACTTCGAATGTCACGACATTACCGTGATTGGGAAGGATATGAAATATAGCAGATTAGCACATACACCAGACCAGGTGGTGGTCTTTCGGATGGCATCGTTAAGAAACTCTGAAAATCATTTTATTTCAAAAACATTTTGAAGATCAAAGTCATGTATAATCATGTACTTTTTCTGACAAATTTACAAAATGCAACAAGATAAAAAAAATAGAAGCTGTTTTTAATCATTGCGATGGTTTGGAGTAGCGTCCTGTAGATTGATGCATGGCTTGGGAATGGGAGTCCCTTTCGTAACGGAGTTTTGCTAACAGTCGATTTTTATCGAAAAAGTCTGAAGTGGTATGTTAACTAAAGTCCTGCTTAACAGACAGTTTCTGCATCTAATATGTCAATACATTGTGTCTTAACATTTACCGCTGAATAAATTTATATTCTATATCCTTTTGGATTTTCCAGCCGATCTCAGACTCTACGTAACTCAGTTTTTTATGATGAAATCACAATTTGAATGGAAAACAGTGCAGATTACTATCAGTGAGCTTCAATTCTTCAGCTCATTGTCCATAGTCTTTATTGTCTGCAGAAGAGGATGTATCTGGATTCAGTATAACATTGGTTAAGATTTTATCACATGTCAAATAAAAAAGAAATCAGATGATTGGAAAATGGAAATATTGACATTTCTTTGCAACAGCTCATTGCCAATTGTCTGATTGTCCTTTGTGTACTGATAGATGCATCCATCTAGTTAACCCTTGGTATATGGGAAACGCCTAAACGAGTACTTTTGCAAACAGCGAAGACCCAGATGAAATGCAGCATTATGCTGCATTTCATCAGGGTCTACACTGTTTATAAAGGTTGAAAATATCTCCAGGCAAAAGCATACAATATTTTTTTGAAAATTATTACATAACACCTTTTTAAGATACATGTATGTAGAATAGCCTATATCAAACCAGAAGGAAGACTCAATTTGTGTACAAAGGGTTACCTCACATGGAGGGAAGCTCCAGGTCAGCTTATGGAATGGTCTGTGATCTGTCTGTCTGTCTGTTGTCCATCCATCTTTAGCTTTTCATATATTAGATATCTCCTCAATTGAGCAGAAACTATATGTGAGGCCTTTAGGGCAACATAGAGATTCTGAATTGCTAAACATGTACCAAGATCCAAGATGGCTGATACCATAACAACCTGGATCTTCAAAATTCTTCAAACAGCATGTCCTCGGGGTATCTCCCCTGAACAATGTCGGATTGAACCAAATCTTAAATTGGGAGGCAGCATGGCAACATGGAGTCTCAGAATTGTTAAAATTGTTCAGGAACAGAAATACATCATTTTATAGAAACTTTTACACATTACCCTTTAAAACACAAAATGGATTGTACCATACTCAATGTATCAATATTTATGCAGGCCTCGAAAAATCCACTAGTCCGCTCGTATTTCTGAGTGCCTCAGGCTGCAGGGCAAGTGAAACTTTGGATGATTTCCAATGTAAATTATCATTTTTTCCATATATGCCAATAATTTTTGTGATGCAGGGCAAGTGCCTATTTTAAGATATTTCAAGGCCTGGTATGGGATAAACCATCAATGAAAAGTGTTAATATACAAAGGGATAAACCTAATAGCCAGTTGTTTCATGGTTCTAGTTTCACACTATCAGGCCATATGTTGTGGGTACTCAAAAAAACCTGTCTAAAAACCCAAAACATATGTTAAAAATGATGGGTAAGAAAATATTTACAATTGTACACTGAAACTTTTGTTTATCTAAACCTGTGCATTGTATTTTTTCAGGAATGATTCCACTTCATTATGCAGCGTGGCAAGGAAAAACAGAACCAGTCCACATACTCCTACAGTGGAAGTCCCCGGGGAATGAACAGGCCCTATGTGGAGAGACACCACTACATCTTGCCTGCCAGCATGGTCACTTTGATGTGGTAAGTCTGGTTGCTATTCGGTCACAATAGTTTGGACAACTGGGCTAATTGGATAAAACTGCTAGCCCTGTAAACCAAGACGAGTAGGTTCACACCGCCGACAATCGGTAGGCGGCAATCGAAAACGTAATCAACAATCGACGAACGCGGATCAAAAACCGATATAAACAGTGTTTTCGATTGCTATTTGTCCCCAGTGGGGCGACAAATAGCAATCAAAAACACTGTTTCTATTGATTTTTGATCTACGTTCCTCGATAGTATTGGCGTTTTCGATTGCCCCCTACCCGGTGTGAGGTTGACCCTTCGCTTCTCCAGCCTGATGGATCAGACTTTGAAAGTTAGCCCCTGTACCCATTGGATCTAGCTGTTGATGGAACATTAAACACAATTACACCTCATGAGGGTTTTAAAGTCAGACTTGTTTAAAATGGGAAGTAGTTTCTAAGTTAAGATGTCCAAATATGCAAGAAAAATAGGGTAGTTCTGAAAATATATTTAAAGGGGATTGAAAGTTTGAAAGCAAGCGAATCTTAAATGCAAGTCCTTATTAAATCATGCAATTTGTCTCAAACCAGATCAAAATTGGATAATAAATAAGAATGTTATAGCAATCTGAAAATAAAAAAATCTGACTTCTATTAAGCCATTAATGGAGGCCACCATTTTGAATATTCGATTAGCTTCCAGTTTTATTCTCTTTATGAATATTTGATTAGGGCTTTGTGATGTCACTCAGCCTAAAAATGGCTGCCCTCCATTGCTTTCAATTATGTACTATACAATGTACAAATATCTGTAACTTTCTTATTTTTGATTCGATTTTAATCAGGATTGTGGCAGATTGCATGGTTTTATATGGGCTTGAATTACACATTCACTTGCTTTCAATGTTGCTGTCCCCTTTAAAGCATTTCACAGCTAAAATACTGTAAGGAACTGGGTAAATGCCTACTGTCTAGGCAGTTTTTTTTTGCAAAAATCATCTGTCTCCAAATTGAGGACAGTATTGGGCAGTTTGGGGTGATATAACAAATTGTTTTTTTTTAACAAATTTGGACATTTGTTGTAAGACCTTTTCAAACAGCACAGTCATTTGAATTTGAAATGCACTTTTAGACGTATAAATTGCGCAACATAATTTATATGATAATGGCATCGGCAAATCAGCACCTTACCAAATCTTAATGATAATTACGATTACTAAATTTTCATTTGGAATGTTATAGATTTCATTGAGAGTGACAAACAGTCTTAATGCTGTGTATACCCTGATCAGACTGCTCCTAAGGAGCAGTCTGATCTGGGTATACACAGTTTGGTTGAGTGGATAGCTCCCATTAATCACAATATTGACGACAATACCCATTATGTTCAGATCTTGAATATCTGTGAATTCTAAGGTCCCCATTTTGTCTCAATGTCTGTCTGTTTTGCAGTCAGTTTTGCAATCTAAAATGCATTGACTAAAGATTATTGAATGGTAACAATTTTATTATCATTGGGCCTAAAGTGTATCGATTTAAAAAGTGATAAAAATTCTTTAAAGTCAAATCATGACTTAAGAAAAATCCTTAACTGTTTGGCCAGATAAATTGATAAAAAGATCAATCGGTGGATTTTATATAGTACAACCTAAAGCTTATGTGATAACTCATTGGAGGGAAAGGGTTTTTCACAAATTGATTTGAACAACAAACTCGGTAAGATGCAGATCAACCTGCTCAGATCAGTTACAGAGATTAACTAGAATCTTGAAAAGCAAACTACCGAAGAAGAGGGTAGGGAAACACATTGCTCATTTCGGAAGAGTGCTAAACTCTCTGTGAGAGGAGACGGATTCAAACGGTTTCGTGTCCTTGATCAAGACACTTGGTCTTCAATGTTTTGTTCAACCCAGGAACATGTCCTATTGTCGAACGGGATGTAAAGCATCAACACCACAATTGTAACAACTTTAGCTTATTGAGATTAATCAGCAAAAATTAATACAAGTCCCTGTGATCAACACAAACAGACAATTAAACAATGGCTAGGATGACAACCAAGGCTTTGCTGATTAATAAGAACCAACAGTTGGAGCCCCGGGCTGGCCATATGCTTTCATGCAGGTTATTCTTTCGCTAATAGGCCTACCAATTCAAATATGGCAGTTTTCAGTTACTGGTGAAAGTATGAACAGACTTATGCACCAGTCATTTGTATCCGCTGCTCCCCCACCTACGGGGATGGGGGGGGGGGGATAGTGACTTTTCATTTTTCAGAGTCTTAGTATATGCCCCGCCCTGTGGGAACAAGCTGATTGTAACAACCCTACTCTGAGTCCCTTCCTACACTACAGAAAATCTCAACGAGGTAGGTTTCCCTAGGTTATAACCCCCAAACTTCCCCGGCTATTCCACGGCTATCCCCATAGCTGGAGTGGAGGGGGGGGGGGGGGGGGGCGTGGATACAAATGACTGGTGCATTAGTCTTAGTACTGTAAACTGGTTTGAAAATGCAGTGCTATGGGAAAGCTGACCATCATGATCACACCGGAAAGGTGGCAATTAAAAATGCTCTAAACAATTGAAGAACACAGATAAAAATCGCTAGAAACAGTGTTTTCGATTGCCATTTGTTGCAAGTCGGGCTACAAATGGCAATCAAAAACAATGTTTCTAACGATTTTTGATCTACATTCGTCGATAGTATTATTGTTTTTTATTTCTGCCTATGCGGTGTGATGATGATGACATGGTTTTCTTATGATATGGCTGATATTGAGGTTTTATATATAAACATGTGCAGATAAGAAAACTTTAAAATAGAGACTGTATTATCTTTAGGCCTATTATAGAGGGAATGTCATTGTAAAGAGGCAGTTATCAGTTTAAGCATCTCCTCTAGTCCTGTGTTCCATTGACCAACACCAGTACACCTAAATGCGATGAAACTTTAAGTATAGGGTAACTAATCGAACAATCGACTCAATTCCAAACTTTTTGAATTTTTGTTAAGTGTTTGTACTTGGTTGAACTTGATTGGTTGAAAAGACAACTTTGGTGACAGTGATCTGCATACCTCATGTTTACAATTTCATGGGTGTAGATAAATATAAAATTTGAATGTACAATTGCAATTATTTTCTTATCCGTGAGTTTAAACATTTGTTTTGGGTGCTCAAAAGAACCGTCTCATTGAGATGGTTCTTTTGAGTACCCACAACATATGTTTTGGTTCGAGAAATAAGAAAATTAATTTTTGATTACGCACTCGTATCTAGAGGCCAGAGTTTGCTCTTCACGCTTTGATTTACGATCAGTTTTATCGATTCGTTTCACCTGTAGGTAATGAGGGTACATGGGAAGATTTATTTTGCTTTTATTCAATCAAACCATACATTGTGGGTACCCATGGGAATTGTCTTTTTGAGGCAATTCCAATGGTTACCCACAATATATGGTTTCTAGAAGAAAAAAAAAGAATTAATAGCAAATATTGAACGGCAAAGTTAAGATTGTTGCCATATATATCTGGTGCTGTGTCATAGTGCCACCTAGTTATTATATCAATATAGATCAAGTGTTTTCAAATTGACAGAAATTAGTTTTGTCTAGTCAGTCAAGGCTCTGTTAAAAGATTTTTCTCTGGTCCACTTTTTTGGTTCACATGAGCTAATTTTATGCAAGTACAAGTCCTATTTCAGCCATCAGCACAAAATTTATTATAGGACCTGTCAATGGGTTGGATCAGCTACAAGATTTCAAAGAGCTGATTCAAGCATTTGTGGAATGAATAAAAGTGAAGACCAAATAAAATGCTGCAGAATTTGGTATTTGGTGTAGCTCAGAGTGCACTGACTTGTACCCTCACCATGCGCAGGGTGTTATGATCTTGACCAAGATGGTTTAGCCTCATTACTTAGTACTGGTTCAACCCAAGAAAACATCCTGGCATGACTGAAAAATTGTTGGCTCAGGGATGTAAAGCATAAATTCAACATATAAAACAAGCACTGTTTGATATTAAACAAAAAACAATCTTCAGGGGCAGAAATACATCATAATTTGGAAATTCTAACAGGTCCAGATTGTTCTTGCGATCAGGACCAGATTGGTCTTTTTCTCAAGATTGATCTTGCTTCTGGTAACCATGTAAGCCAGCACCACCTGTAACATGTGGGTAGATGGGGCTCATTAACCCGGAAGGGTCAACCATCTAGGACTTTTCTCTAGGCCTCTACACAAAACTAGAAAGTGGCAGCAATGCCAGAAACTAGCTTGTCACAACCTGGGTGACGGAAGCTTCACAGGGGGAGTCAACAGACTGACCTGTCCCGGTGCTGTAGGGGTGGTCCTCAGCGGTTTAATTCATGGTGCGAACGGTGGAACACACAGCCCAAGTCCAAGATGGGTACAGGCAGAGGTCTTGGACTTCCGAAAGTGACTGAATTGGTGAAAGGAAGGCATCCTACCATAAAACTTTGCTACAAATATACAAATGGCAGTCATACCCAAAGTAAGATCTGCTCTGTGTGCAGCTAGCCAGTAACATGGAGAGGGGCCCACTGATTTGGAAGATGCTCCTACACCTGCATGTTAATCAAAACCTGATGCTGCTGCTGCTGCTGCTGCTGCTGATGATGATGATGATGATGATGATGATGATGTTGACCCATTGATACATACAATGAACCAACCCAAGTTCATTGTATAATTCCAGATGGAAGAGCCAATTGGCATACCAATGGTTAAAGATGTTTCATGACCACACACTAGGTTGTGATTACTATCAGTAACATTTTGAACATGGATCTGGTGTTAAGTAACAAAAGGCTTGTTAAACATGATCTTTATTGACTTAATAATGCAACCTAATGTTGATTTGTATCAACAAAAAATGTTAAGTATAGGCTTCTAGTTGTGATTTAAGAATAATATTTCAGTATTTTACTGTATTATTGTCAAACAACTGTATAGTTTAAGGTGTCAGCTATTATTAGAATGATTTCTTTACGAGGAAATAGTTTCCCAAATAGCACCGATATGTGATTGTTCTGAGTGAAAGAAAGAAACCTTCAGAACCCCTACTCCACAGTTTACTTGTATTAGAACGTTGACTTTGGGAACCATTTGCAAATACTGCTTATATACTACGAATGCACAGAGATACATTCATAAATACGAAAATATACAAACAGCTTAGTAGCAAACTACACGAGTTATTGCAAATTCCTCTCAGAATTACGCTGATTTACGAAATAATCCACTTCAGTGAGCTTGTAGACTTCAGAAATTTCAGATGCAGGGCTACTGGATCCATCTGGTCATACATAGTTGATTAGTATGAAAGCTAGATGAGTATCTGTTATATGCTTAGAAGCAAATTCTATGTGGTCCAGGAATTCAGCTGTGATTGGCTGTTGCAGTCTTTTAACCATTGGTCATAGGACTGTTGGTGAGATTGCATAAAATGTACAGTCTTATACTCCAAGACAATAGCTGCCTGCTGTCTGAAACAAGTTGCAACCTGACGATGCCACCAAACATCATAACATTGACTGAAAACAAAATGAATGCACAATCTGTTACAGCAAGTGACAGTGGGTCAAATTACATAGTGCTCTCCCGAGTCTTGGCTGTGTTTTCAAGAAGATCACAATAAGTTGCGCCTAATGGTTTTACTAGTATGATTGCTAGACCATGGGATCCATCAGGAAGCAGTTTGAACAGAAATTCTTCACCTTTTATAGTGCAGGAAGAGTTTAAAATCATTTTATGACATCATTTTGTCAGTGACTACAAAAGTATTACAGGAGAATTAATCTTTTAAAGCCATTTGTAGCAATGATTTCTTTTATGAAGTTTGACCAGATAGCCCATCTCAGTTTTTATTGGCCTAGTCCATTAACAATAGATGTCATTCTGGGTACTCTATCTTTGTCTACTATCAATTTCCTTTGCTTTAACCTGCTAAATTTACAAGCGAGTATGACGGCGTATAACTTGACAATTTTTTCACCAAAAGCGGAATAAAGAAGTCGGTGTTTTCGATCATCTAAGGCCTAGAATGAATATTATTTTCCTTATTTCTCAACCAAAACATATGTTGTGGGTACTCAAAAGAACCATCTCAATGAGACAGTTCTTTTGAGCACCCAAAACAAATGTTAAAGTTAATGGATAAGAAAATATTTACAATTTTATGCTTAATTTTTTTGTTTAATTGGACCTATGTATGATTCATGCATGTGCATTTTAGATCATATTATGTTTATTTTGCAATTATTTTACGAAGTCAAAAGCTGCTGATCAACAGATCTTTTAATCCGCTACCATCTACCGAGGGCTACAAAAAATATTTCTGTGAAATATATAAATAAGAAACATATTGCCTATTTTTAAAAATAAACTTGTGTCTGAATCGAAAATAGTTCAAGATTGTCACAATACTGCAGGGCAGAAGTCTGTGTGACTGTCAGTCTGGTATGTTTCTAATTGTTGTTATATCTCTTGCTTAAGGGCTTAACCCTTGTCGTGCTGAATATTTTTATGTACTACACTCCTCCCCCAATTATTATCCTGTAAACCTGCAGCATTCCAGTTATAAGCATAATTTACAAGCAGAGTAGAAAACAGTGTAGATCCAGATCAGCTGGCTTCTGTCAAAGCCAGCTGATCAGGATCTACAGTGTCTTCAAAAAAAGGATAACTCCGGGTTCAACAGGACTATGGTTCATATGTAATACGAATTAGTTATTGATAACATCCATAGTTTCAAAAGCCAAATTAGGACTGTCTGATCATGGTTGACTGTTGTGTAATGCTTAAATTGACCGTGGCCAAACTGTCTTGTGTTTTAAAGCCCTGTGGCATTCTATTCTACAAGTAGTAGCTTTCACAAAAAGCTGTATGGGTTGGATGGATATGCCATGCCATATTGCATACTCCATTTAATATTTAATTTATATCACACACTGTTAACCCCTCTCTGTTCAAAGCAGTTAGTACATGACTTTCATTGAGGACTTGGAAGGTTTATTAAAAAAAAAATCAACAAAAACAAATGTTTTGGGTAGTCAATGAGATGGTTCTTTGAATTACACATAATGTTAATGTTAAAACTGATGGGTTATCAACCAAAACATATGTTGTGTGTACCTAAAAGAACCGTCTCATTAAGACGTTTTTTTGAGCACCCAAACATATTTTGAAAAAGATAAGTAAGAAAAAATATATCCACAGATTTACGCTCACAATTTTTATTTTTTTTAGCTATAAAAATTGATTTGCTGACTACTACTGATAGTAATTTGTATAGACGGATGGCTGAGAATGGGTTTGCTCCCCCCACTAGGGAATTTCGCAGACATATCCTATCTTGTAGAGAATTGAAAGCCGAGTCTTTTAAGAGATGTTTGCACTCTGTGCTCCGGGGCGTTAGTCTGTAAGAGCCTGTAACATACATTACTTAATCAAACTAAGAAAAAGTAAAGTGAAAGTTTGGGCTACAAATTAAAGACATTAAAATATTTATTTTTAAAAATCATTCATATAGTCTGCATACTGGATATCTTTACTACGTATGACAGCCATTTGAACAAAAGTGCGGCTTCCTAAGGTGTCATATGCGTTACATAAATCAGATAACCCATTAAAATTTGCAAGTGTGGCTAACATCATTTACATTCACAATCTCTCTGTGTGTTTTGCAAAATGTTTTTAACCATGTCTGACTAGCTTATGCAATTGGCTAACAGAAAAATTAAAGGTTGTTTCCCTAGCTTAAATATTTTTTCTAAAATAAGCAATTAAACAACCCTACCCCTACCCAGTTTTAAGGTGAAATGTTTGGTATTAAAACTAAAGTAAAAATAGTTAAAAAATATTTGCAGTTGATGAATGTGTTTCATTGTTTGGGATTTATTTGCTTATATGAAAAGACTCATAAATCTGCAAGTTTGTTGCAAAATTTTTAATATCAGAGGCTGTAACATATGTTACCTGATGTAATAAATGGGCAAGCTCATTGTCTTTACGTAAGATATGCCTAAAAATGTTTTAATCTCCTCGAGGGAATTTTGCAGACATATTCCTTCTTATAGTACAACTCAAGCTGTATCGAATAAGGGATGTTTGCACTCTCTATGTTGGGGCGTTAGTCTGAACAGCGTGTTACATGCGTTACTATATCAAATAAAGGAAATGTAGTTTGAAAGTTTGAGCTAAAATTGTGAAAAAACTCGCAGCTGTTGGATATCTTACATTGTTTAGGGATTTTAAACTGGCTCCTATGATAAAGACTTATAGATCTGCTAGTTGTCATCAAGTTTTAAAGATCAGAGAGCGTTACATATGTTAGCGTGATAAGTAAAATCATCAAACAGTATTTTGACATCAAGCTGAGTAAGGGCCTGCTCCATCCTAATCCCCTTTGGAATTCTGCAGACAAATTACATCTTATGTAACCATTCAAGGTGCATTTAATAAGAAATGTTTGCACTCTGTAAGTCGGGGCATTTGCCTGTTACAGCTTGTTACATATGTTACTATATCAATTTGAGAATAAGAAATTTGAATGTTTGGTTACCAAAAGAAGACATTAACATTATCTAATAAATTGACATTCTTATAGTCTTTATACTGGATGTCTTTACTACATATGGAAGCTGTTTAACATTAATACGGCTAACTGTGGTGTTATGTGCATTACATGAACCTAATTATAATTTAAAAGCTATAATTGTGGCTATCGTCATGTAGTTAAACAACTACTATGACTTGGTTTCAAACTTTTTTATTAGATTTTACAAACATATACTCAATTGATGAATAGGAAAAACCAAGTTTGCTTTTCTATCTTAAATATATTGTCTTGTAGAAGCTAATACACAGCCCTACTCCCAGTTTTACAGAGAAGCGAATTTTGTTATTACCGTTTAAGTAAAACACACGAAAGGATTACAGCGTGTGGATATTTTTCATTTTCTTAGTCTGTCTTGCTCATATATCTACAAGATGTCATTAAGTTAAAGATCAGGACACTTAATGTGTACTTATAAGTCTTTGGTGCCAAAACACTAGAAATTATATTCATTTCTGATTATCAAGCCCATGGACTGGTGTTACAGATGTTATCAATGACCTTTTGGACACATTTTTTAATACTGTGCTTATAATGCTAAATATGGAGCCACAAATAGAAAAGATAGTTTTACATTTTTACAAGAAAATACAATAAATGAAATGGTCCAAACTATTTCTCATCGATTTAACACTCATGTTAAACGTTTGTCGTTGTCTGCTTCTGTGGTAATCATTATTATCACACGCCTCCTTGCAACTAGTAAAATCATCACACAATATTTCAATCATTTACTGTTATTCAATTTTACCACCAGTCCACTCAAAATTGATGAGCCATTATCAACTTTCCAATTTTGCCATTTATGGCTTGGAACATTCGGAAACTGATATAAATTCCTAATAGTTGACTCTTTGAGTATGTGTTTCAAGTGATACTCTGCAAGTAGGAGAAAGACTAATTCTTAACAAGGAGGAAAACTATGCCATTAAGAGCAATGAGAACCTGGACTGATGTACCTTGATATTTCTGTGATAAAGAATCATATCTTAAGCTGGTATTAACTTTTATAAATGTAGCCTTTCCATACATGCAACCCACATATTTTCATCTAATAATGTCTCTGCACTTATTATCTTTCCCCAAGCATTCAAAAACTTATTTGAAGTCTTAGTACTTCTGAAGTGCTGAAACCGAGGTAACTCTTTCCCTTCAGATAAATGAACTAGATGTATCACAGCAGGTAAAGCAATGAAATGCAGGATGAACAGAGCGCAAATTAGACCCTTTCAATTCAATGATTCACTAAGTTTCTAAGATAAGAGCGCTTATTAAAGGATGTAACATATATAACTCGTCATAATAAATGAGCAAGGGCATTGTCGTGACCTACTTTTTGATTACACAGTCAGAGGCAAGTGTTTTCAATTTCAGTGTTTTCAATGGATCATGAAATGAGGCACCTTATCAACTTGTTTGCTCTGTATAAATCTTCCATAGAGCATAATATAGAACTACTGGTTATCCCATTCTACCTATAGTCCACTTTCCTTCTTTTGAATGCAACAGCTAATGATATGGCTGCAAAAACTGAGAAATCATAGGTTTTACATTATTTTAAGACATGCTTCAATGTTCTGACATAAAAAACAACCAACTGCAAACATAATTGATGGCAATGTGCAACTTCATATTCTTTCTCTTATACCAGATAACTTTCAATGTGTAACAGAAATTGTTTCAGACGGTCTACCAAAACCATCAATAGTCAACATTGTAACTAAAGAAAACTTATCAAGTTCTTTGGGCGCAGCAAAATACTATTGATCTAAGACCTGAGGACTTAAGCACCAAAAGACTGGATAGGTTCCATGGCAAATGATGCAAAAAAGCAGCCTATCAAATTTCTGTTTGACCAATGTCAGAAATCTTAAAGTATTCTTAGAGACATAGATTATGCAAAATCAGAGCAAAGTTATCATTTGACTAGCAGGGATGCAGAGGCAGCTGCAGTTAGATTGCTCTTGCCACTTCACAGGAAGAGATATATACCAGAGTCATACTCCATTGTATGCATATATTTGAAATGGCATTAAACTCATATTTAATAAGGTGTTTGATCCCATGACACTGACATGCTGTTTCTGCTTTTGAAGAATGCTAAGAATTAAGTTTGGCTGAGTCAAGTTGTTTGACGCTGGCACTGGCCACACATACAAAGAAAATTAAGTCTTTTGATGGCTAAAGAGGAGGATCACACGAAATGCTTATAAGTGATGTTTGTCACAATTACCAATTTTAAAAAGTAATCTTAATTAATGTAACACATATAACACCATAGGAAGCTGTATATTTGTTAAAAATCATTTCTTATGTATCAAAGGTATTCAGCATGCAAACTACATGAATAATTCAAATAAATAGATAGTTTAAGTCTTCTTTCTGTTTCTCAGACTTTCAATTCATTTATTCTTAAATTGATATGGTAACATATGTATTATACCATTACAGGCTAACCCCCTAGTTAATAGAGTGCAAACATCTCTTATCTGATGCAGCTTGAATTGGTCTGTAAGGTAGGATATGTCTGCACAATTCCCAAAGGGGTGGAGAGGAACAGGGTTGTACTCAGTTTGCAGTCCTAATACAATGCCATGATTCTACTGGTTGTGATGAAATGGGTGATTATTTTGCAATAGAAGCAGACACAATGATAGACATTGTGAGGGTGACTTGAATAAAGATTGTTTTTGAATAATTTTATTTAATAGGAATATTTATTAAATTGTGTCATTTAAATGAGAACTATTATTTTCAATCTGTATGTCTATATATTTTAATATTATAGGCATTAGGAAATATGTGATTATAAAGGTTATATATAACATAGGTAACACAATTACAAGGGCTTGTTATCAGCAATGACTGTAATTACTAAGACTAAGGCACCAGAGGCTAGAGATTAATAGGAAAACATGAGAAAAACGGTATTTTTCTGAAATATCATCTCTTACTTCCACGAAAATTTCCTAGCTCATTCATTATGCCATGTAACATACGTTGAATACTTTAATAAGTGCTCTGATCCTGATGTCAAACTTGCAAATGTATGATTCTTATTGCATTAGCAAGACAGTGCCAAAAATGTAAGATATCCACGAGCGTCAAATATTTTCATATATTTTTCTTCAATAATAGATACCAAAATTGGATACTTAAAATTGGGGGTAGGGTTGTTTAATAGCTCATATAAAACAATGTATTTGAGATAGAAAAGCAAACTTTGTTTTTTCTATTAGTCAAATGAGTACTTTAGTAAACAAAGATTAAAAACACTTGTAAAAATGCACAAATGATCTGTAAAATGAATGGTGTTAGTCACGATTTCAACTTTCAAAGGGAAATTTAATCTATGTAACGCATATAACACCATTGAAGGCTGTAATTTTGTTTAAAATGCTGCTTTTATGTAGCTTAGGCATCCAGCTTGCAAACTACATAAGAAATTTGAATAATTAGATGGTTTAATGTCTTCTTTCTGTAGCTCAAACTTTCATTTTGATTTTTTCATTAGTTTGTTACAGTAACATATGTAACAGGCTGTCAGAGACTAACGCCCCGGAGCACAGAGTGCAAACATCTCTTAAAAGATGCGGCTTGAAATTTTCTTCAAGATAGGATATGTCTGCAAAATTCCCTAGGGGGGGGGGAGCAGGACCTTTTTTAGCTCGAAGTCTAGTAGTATCCCAGTGTGAGATTTGTAAAAAATAGGAATTAAAGAAATGCTGTGTCATTATGGTATTAAAATGGTAATAACATGATGGTCATCTTTAGGTCATCCCTTTGATTAGCTTTAATTGCCTTTGTTGGGCACCTGTCATCAGCTGGGGTGAAATTATTGGGCGGATCTTCAAATTATTATTGCCCAAGGAGGTGGAATTAACCTGCAAACTCTTTGCCTGCTGGTGAAGATTTGTAATAATTGCCGTTGTGATCAGTTTAGACCCCAATGGGCCTGACCTGGATATACACTGTTGGTCACTCTGATAGTATTCCTGAATTTTGAAGAAAAAAATCAGTAGAATCACTAGATGACAAAAATCATGAAAAAATTAATACCCAGGATGCAAAATCCAGTTAAAAGAAACCCAAATGACATGATTTAAATTTTATTCAGCTATCTTAGTGTCAAGTTTGTTTACATTGTTTACATGTGAAAATAGGCACAAGGTCATCATTTTACAATTTGTAACATTTAAAAAAGAACGAAAAGAAAAGACACTGTAATAAGGAATATGTACCATTTGGTCAAGAATTGAAACACATATTTTAAAAGTCACTCACTGGCCCCAGAGCTTTTGCTCTACTAACAGCTAAATATGACCTTACAACTGCTGATCTTTATCGCCAAACCACAAAATGTAAATACTGATCCACTTGTTATTCTACCTAAAAGGGGTATATTTCATCTTGACCCTTGTCCAGCTGCATGACAGCCAGATTTATCCTTCTTTGAAAACATCGTAGATCCAAGTCAAATGGCTTGGAACGAAGCCATTTGATCAGGATCCACAGTGTTTTTTCTCTGATTACAACTGGAAAAAGGAAAAAATTGGGGAGGAGTGAAGTACATAACAATATTCAGGCTGACGAATGTTATGACTATATAAAGTACCTCTTTATATTGACACTTTCTGAACTTACAATCAACAAAGAATAAACAACACCATATCATATGATTCATTTAGAAAATGAAACATATTGTTCTTGTTTGTATCCCGTTTCCTAACTTGACTTTGCCTCGGTTCAATTTTGCTCCGGAAGCTGAGCTCGGATCTGTAATTTTGCATATAAAAATCCACTCGTCGGCTCGCCATGGTGAGTATGTCATGCCACAGAACAAGTAGAAATTTTGACTGTTTCCAATTGAATTTGCGAACACATATGGCGTGAATTTTAAAGAATTTTCCACCACATGTGTGAGCATGGTGCTAGAAAGAGTATTCAGGCGCAGGCTGTCAGACAAACATGTAGAGTCCAAATATATATAATAATTATTGCATGGATTTTCTTGTTGTGCCATCTCCACTCATGGAAGTACAACATTCTGATCTCTACGCAAATATTTAGAATGAATTAATATATTTCTTTGAGCCTAGACATCAATGCAGGCTTTGAAAAGTTGGCAGTGATATGCTGATTAAATCTCATGTAAAAGTTTTTGTAATATCGAAATCACTGTCTGGTTATAATTCTTTCAGCTTGTAAAGCTTTAACTCTTTGCATGCTGGGTAATTTTTCATGTTTTTTGCCGTCTGCTGACTTTTTTCAAAATTAACTTTTAAAATTTATTTTTTTCAGGAACGACATATTAAGATTGTCAAACAGCTTGGATCCAGATCAGACCCAATGTTATGTCAGGCCTGATCTGGTTCCAAACTGTTTGCACATATGTCAACAACAATCACTGCTAGCAGGCAAAGAGTTAATATTGATATTTACAGTACTTATAACCATTTCACTTCAATCTTAAATCAAGTGTGCAAGATTTGGCTCGAACCCAGGAGATAGGTAGTTCTGTAGAGATTGGTACAAATGAAATAATGTTTTCTTTATATGATATGAGCTGAAAAATGAAATTATATCATGGATATTTAATGCTTTCATAAACTCTGAATATGAAATATCTTTCTTGATTAGAAGGCAATGATCAGGAACGGATACTGTCTAATTACGAATGCAGGCCTTTAGTTAAGAGTGCATAACAGAAAAACATTTTTTCTTATTTCTCAACCAAATTATATGTTTTGGGTATGCTAAAACTTATGGGTAAGAAAATATTCACAATTTTATGCTGAAATTTTTTCTTTATCTAAACCTGTTTTGCGAAAATGATTGTAACAGTGTAAATTATAAAAGATTGCTGATGCAAAATCGGCGACACATCTTTCCCAGTAAAATTTGGTTTATTTTCCAGCAAACTTAATTGGCACCAGCTTTTTCACACCAAAACTGGAGACAGCCCTGGACCAGCATAAAATTTGAAAATGGACGACCCTTTAACAGCAAAACAAAGTGGAGGACAGTTCTTTCCTTGCAAACCAAAACTGGTGATAGCCCTAAAAGAGCTGAAAGGGTCTCTAGGAGGCATTTTGTTTTGTCCTTTAATTGAGTATTGCTTTAAAGTACTGGTTCGACCGGGAAAATGCCTTGATTGTAGATTCAGTGATGTAAGGGAGACAACCTAATTTTATGGATTATACTAGCCAATAGTGGTTATGTATCATAATATGCTGTAAACATGCTCAAAGTCAACACTTACAGAAACAGTACATCACATTTTCTTGAATATTTTCAGGTTAATCTATTACTGTTGCACCATGCCAGCCCTGTGATCTTGAATAAGGACAAGAAATCTCCACTTGACCTAGCTAGTGAATTTGGAAGATATAGGGTACGTGAACTCTTTGCATTCTGGGTAATTTTTCACGTTTTCTTGTCGTCTGCTGATTTTTTTTTCAAATAACTTTTTCAAAAAATTCTTTCAGGAATACCATCATAGCGTCAAATAGTTTGGATCCAGATCAGGACCGACATTCTTTCGGTCCTGATTTGGGTGCAAACTGTTTGCAAAGGTTATCAGTACAGGACGAAAGTCGCCACTAGCAAGGAAAGAGTTTAGAAAAGCTTTTCAAAATGTCTGATAACTTCATTTGTTTAAGGATTAAGGTACTCCAATATTTCTAGGTTTGCACTATTTTTCTCCTTTCTATTGCCAATTAGAATTAAGATTTATCCCAGAGGTTTGGCAATACAGTCTTTGACATTTAATTGGCACCTAAAATCTGCAGCAGATGGCAATTTGAAATTGGTTGCTTTGTAAAGAAACCAAATATGGGTTGATATTTTAGTGAATTGCCTCCTGGCAGATGATTCACATGTAGCAAGAAAAAGAATCCATTTTTTATGTGAGGATAGGAAAAAAAAAATCAGTCTCTCGGAATCACCGTGTGACAAAACTTGGCAAACCTTGTGATGCCAAACAATGATTCTTGATGATTCTTGGGATGGATTTTTTTTATCCCACCCTCACACTCACAATAGATTCCTATATTCTTATAATACTGATTCTCCTGTAATTTTGCTTACCACCATGTGAGTCTGGTCTCTAGATAACAGTGCGTAGGTAAAAATCAACTTTCTTATTTCTCCACTGAAACATATGCTATGGGTACTCAACGAGATCCTTCTTTTGAGCACCCAAAACATATGTTGAAACTGACGGATAAGAAAACATTCTCGATTTTACGCTCATAAAATATTTTATCTTGACTCACATGTGTAATTATAGTTGTTTTTGTAGTCACGCCATTTGAACTCTTTGGCTGCTAAGGCCAAATATAAAAAAAAACTGTGTTTAGGGTAATAATTTACTGGTGAAACCTAGAATTTTTATCAGGTTTTCTAAGAAAATATAATTTATTTGCTTTTTGAAAGGCGAAATGCCTTTCAAAATGCAAAAAATTATATATTTTCTCCAGAAAAAAATTGATAAAAAATGTGTGTGCCTACTCTACCTAAATTTTTCAGAACTGTTACCTGAACCACTCTTATTTTTCTATTTGGCCTAATCGCGGGACTGTACTAACTCTTGGTGTAATATTCAGCTAATTACCGACCACCATGTGTGTCATGTCCCTAGATAACAGTGCATAATTAAAAATCAACTTTCTTATTTCTCAACCAAAACATATATTGTGGGTACTCAAAAGAACCGTCTCATTGAGACAATTCTTTTGAGCACCAAAAACTTATGTTTAAACTGATGGATAAGAAAATATTTACAAGTTCACGCTCAGAAATGTGTTTGTCGTTCCAGGTTGTTGATCTACTGTTGAGAAGTAATCTATGTTCACCTTTGCTGATTGACTCGCCATCTGATCTCGCAGACAACAATAAAACTACATGTTTACATCTTGCTGCCAAGAACGGGCACCTGGATATTCTCAGGTGAGCTATTTAAACAGGAGATTCAAATATATGTATATATCACCCAGAACAAAATAAACACCATGCAATCTCTAAGGTTTAAATTTGACACAATGGGGCCATTACCGGTATGTCAACATAGTACAGAGGAATCTTGTAAATTCAAAGTAAGTAAGGGTGCAAAGATCAGGAATCGATACAATCAAGAACCACACAAGGTCTTATCGACTAGAGGTTTGGTTTCGAAGTATTGGAAGTTTGAATCATATAAGGAAATAGACATAAAAATATATTAACCCCAAAAATGATTGTTATCAAACATGTTTTGGGTGTGTAAAAGAAACGTCTCGGAGACACACCCAAAATATATGTTTTTATAGACAGTTATTAAAAATAGTTCATAAATAGATCCTCTTATCTTGAAGCCCTAAATCTATTTTCAACTTGCGAGTATATCGAAAAATCAGAGTTCTTGAATTTTCGAGCCATTATGACAAGATTGCCACTTCCACTGAGTAGTGAAGATCCTAACATGGGTGATTTCTGCATTGCAATTTTAGCCTTTAGAAATAAAAATGAAATGCAAATGAACAATCAGACTTGAGGAGGGAGTATGGAGCGAAGTGCAGGGACACACATTCACAAGTTAAAAAAGAAAAAAAATCCACAATTTAACTAGCAGCAACGCCAAATATTGCAATCATATAGTCTATGGGAAACAACTCTTGTGGGCTTATTTTATCTTCATATTAACTCTTTGCAGGCCGCTTGATCTGGGCCCAAACAGTTTGCAGGCATTTAGGAAGGCCCTCATGCAAATATGGATCTACTGGGCAGGTATGCCTTGTATCGCAACTATGGCCATGTTTTAATCTCTAATTATCGAAGCTAATTATTGCTGCTAATGTTAGGACATATGCAATATATGAAACCTGCAAACTGCACATATTAACCCATGTAAGCCTTAGCGTCCTTTTTTCAGGACATAGGCAAACAGTACATACCCAGCTCAGACACCGCAGAATGCTGCCTCTGATCAGGGGCTCCACTTTTTGCTTACAGAACGTTCTATTAAAATTTGAATAAAAATGAAAAATACCACCCAATGGAAATTGACTGGTCCAATTGATAAAAAATAGTGGGAAATTCCATTCGGCTTAAATGGGTTAAAAATTGTGCACATTTCCATCAGTTGTAGTTAACTATGGTGCGTATGTAAGATAATTCCTGGTTTCATTGAAGAAACAATGTGTGTAATCAAATTCTTCTCCTTGACAAATTCCTGCTAGTATAATTAACAAACTGAATTGGAATGAAGCCTGGAATTCTAGGCATGTCTTTGAGAGAATCCTGTCGTTCTTGCTGATAGTGGCTGGAAAATGCATGTCTTTTGTTCTCTTTAGAGCAACAAAAGGTGTGAAAAGAAAAAAGAAAGTAATATTTTTTTACCCCATTGATCAAAAATGTCTGACAGAAGCGATAAGATACTGAGAATTGCAATACAAGACATAAACTCTTTCCTTGCCAGCTGCAAAAAAAGTCCTCTGCTCATAACCTTTGCAAACAGTTTGGACCCAAATCAGGACCAACAGAATGTCGGCCCTGATCTGGATCCAAACCGTTTGACACTCTGAGTCTCAGATAGTGTTTCTGAAAGAATATTTTGAAATAGCCAATTTAAAAAAGGAAAAAAAACGGGGAAAAAAACACAGCAGATGACAATTACCCAGCAACTGATACTTCATTTTATTAAATTGATAACACCATCAACTAATGTTCGGTCCTTCCAAATCTGTTTATTAGAATCAATCTCAGATAGGGATCACAGGTTTAGAATATAAACAAAAATTTTCAGCGTAAAATTGTAAATAATTTCTTACCCATCAATTTTTACATATGTTTTGGGTGCTCAAAAGAACCGTCTCATTGAGACAGTTCTTTTGAGTACCCACAACATATGTTTTGGTTGAGAAATAAGAAAATTAAATTTTCGTTACGCAAACTTAACTAAAGTCATGGGGATCAGGCAATTATATAGGGACACAGTGCAGACAATCCAAAATTTACAAGTGCGGATCCAGAGGGGGGACAGGGGGTCCGGACCCCCCCCCCCCCCCCCCCCTGGAAAATCACAAGCTATATGGGTTTTTTATAGTGAATAAGCAATTGGACCCCCCCCCCCCCTCCCCCCCCCCTGGAAAATGTTGGCATCCCTCTGGAACCTTGAACTAAGATAGTTTTCTTTGAATATTTACCATTTGACTTCAGTAAAATAAACTGAGGACTAAAAAAAATTGTCAGAGCTTTTTTGTCACATTGACCTGGACCCCCCCTGACAAAAATTCCTGGATCTGCATATGATTGAAATTTGTCAAATTTAATGCAAGTCATCAGTGAAAACATCTTCTTATCTTCTATAATTTCTTCGATATAGGTAAAGTAAGTTTCTCATTCAGTGAGGTGTGAGAATTTTTATACTCTGTATCAAATAATCAGGTGGATAAGAGGTCAGAAATAGTAATATAACATCATTTTGTAACATTTTTGTGGTTGAGAAAGAATTAAAAAGCTTAAAATGCGGTTTTGCTGCTCAGTCAAGGGTAAATTTCTGAATCTCAAAAAGCTACTAAACCAGTTTATGAATGAAAAGAAAAAGAATATTGAGCATATTTTGAGCCTAGTCACCATCGAAAATGAATTTCACCGTACCATAAATCACATTAAAATAGGCAGACATATTATTAAAATGATAATGCACCGCTTCAACCTTAAGCCTATCTACATTAAACCTAAATCCAGTCAAGGAAAACTTAATAGCGTAAAATTGTAATTATCATCATCATCATCATCATCATCATCATCATCATCATCATCATCATCATCATCATCATCATCATCATCATCATCATCATCATCATCATCATTTAGAGTAACATGCAGATGCAGGAGTAATATTCACCCTGACTTATTTAGAAACGCTATATTTTTGTGATTTTTCATGGGGGGGGGGGGTCCGCGCATACCACCACTAGGGTTATCAGTAGATGTTGCTAGCCAGTAAAAATAAAGCTAACAGACTATAGGAATCTATGATGAGTGTGAGGGTGGGATAGAAAAGTCCGCCCTGAGGATCACTGTTTGACATCACAAGGCTTGCTGAGTGATGACAAACAGTGACCCAGAGGGACAAATTTTTCTATCGCCCCACACACAAATGATGGATTCTTTTTCTTTCTCACCATTCTATTCTGCATTTTTTATTGAAAAATAAACTCCTAGAAGTTCCTGAATACACCAAAATGCAAATTAATGATGACTGTCACATGAACAATTGAACATTACAATGATGACACTTTGAAGACCATGCGTGTGGGTCATACAAGCAATGAACAGCCCACATGTGACAGCCTGGGTAAGATAACATGGGTAAGATAAGAATTTTAATCCTAGACTTAAGTCTCAGAACTTCTTATCCGTAGTGCAAATAAATAATTTTCTCTACCTCCATGTGCCAGGGAGCACAGTGGCTCAGTGGTAGAGTGCTTGACTCAGACGGAGGGGCCACGGGTTCGAGCCTCACTGTCTTTCACTGTGTTGTGTCCTTAAGCAAGATAGATGTATCCTTGCTTAGTACTGGTTCAACCCAGGAAGACCCTTCCTGACATAACTGAAAAAATATTGACTGGGACGTAAAGAATCAAATCAACAAACAAATCTACTTCTATGTCAGAATGACTGAAATGCTGCTGACTGAACTGATAAAACTCAGTGTTTTTATATTTCGGCTAAATACTGATGGCATGATCATATCGGCCTAGTACTAGATAAAAGAGTTACAAGGTCACTATTTTTTTCTTATTTCTTCTACAGAAAAAACATACACAGTACACCACAAGTGAGTTCGTCTTCATGGTTTGTGTCTCACCACGCCCCTGTCCTTTTTCTTAAATACAAGGACCATATCTCTAGAAATGAGCCGCGACACGTGATTTCCAACAATGTGGCATTTTAACAAGTGTTAATTCAGACGAGCCTGTGCAGCCTCCTGTCAAGCTTAGAAACTCCAAATGCAGTTCAGTCAGTAGCTTAACAGTCATAGAATATTCAAGCGACTAGCAAAGGCTCTGATCAGACTGCGGGCATGGGCAGGCTGATCTGAGGCTTGCTGGTCGCACATACCACATTGTTGGAAATCTCATGTCCCGGCTCAAATATTGTTCAGAACTCCTCCAACAGTTATTCAGGTAATCTTACCAGCTTGCCAAGTTTCAAGGCTTTATGAGATAGGTATGTGTGACAGGCAGACAGACAGATGGACAGAGAGGACAGGTCCAAAGCAATATGCCCCTAGAATTTGTTTTTAGCTCACCTTAGCCATAGGCTAGGTGAGCCATAGGCTCAAGGTGAGCTATTGTGATGCTATGATGTCCGTCATCCATTGTCAGTCATCCATCAACATTTCCTTTAAACAACATCTCCTGAACCACTAAGTGGATTGTCACCAAAATTCAAAGGAATGATCACCGGGTGGTCCCCCTTCCATACCATTCCCTATTCAAAAACTATCAGTCAGATTTCAAAATAATTTGGTACAGATGGTCCTTGTGGGACGCACAACCAAAGTTATTAGATTTATTTTGATTGGTTAAAAAAACACGGCCGCCAGGGGGCGTGCCCAGTTTTTCCCATGTTAATATACGGAATATTAAAAATCTGATGTTGTAAGGGAGACAATACTTGCAGTTGTGGCTGTCTTACTTGATTAGTGGAAAAAAGCAATTAGGATTTTCTCCCTTGATTTTATTATCCTGGGTAGATGCTCTTAGAGGATGTTAGTGTTTAATTCCCCATTATCCGATGAGTATCACATTGCCCCTAGAGGCAAAAGTGGCCCCATCCTGGGGGTCATATGTTTTACATAGGCTTATATAGGATCTTCTTGTCTGAAACCACTAGGCCTAGAACCTTTATATTATGTATGTAGCATCATCTTGTGAACCTCTTTCAAGTTTGTTCAAATTATTCCCCTGGGGGGGGGGGGGGCAAAGACTGGATTTCACATGTTTTACTTAGACTTATATAAAGAAGAAAAGTTGAGATTCTAAATCTTGTTAATTATGTTATCAAAATTAATTGAAATTTTTTCATGTAAAGCCTAAATGAAGCTGCTGATCTATTAAAATTCATAGCTGGACTTTTTTTGGGGGGTGGGGTGGGGCTATGCTTCCCTATACCTTTATAAACAGTCATTCCTAGGTGAGCGACCCAGGCTCAGTCCTTTTTGTGTTTTGGGGTTGTAATAAGAACAAGAATAAAAAAAAACATTTCTTAAGCTATTATTAACAGTAAGTAGTAGTTAGATAACAATGTCAGGCAACAGTGCTGAGGTAATAAATAGAACTGTCTTATCATCTATCTGGTCTGTAATCTATAACCCCTACATATTACAGGATACATAAAAAATACTGACTGCTGACAGACCATTGTGCTGCTGTCTAGCAATACAAATGACTTGGCTGAGGATAGATAAAAATATTATTGATTTCATAACTTCATTGGTAGTAGGAGCAACTGCTTTTCTGACCTATCACCACTATCCATTCCAGAGGAATGTAGAAAAACACTATAAACAGTGAGTGATGGGAGCGCAGTGGCTCAGTGGTAGAGTGCTTGACTCGAGACCGAAGGGCCACGGGCTCGAGCCTCACCGGCATCATTGCGTTGTGGTCCTTGAGCAAGACACATTTATCCTAGCTTAGTACTGGTTCAACCCAGGAAGACCCGCCCCTGTTTAACTGAAAGATTGTTGATGGGACGTAAAGAATCAAATCAAACAAACAAAAAACTATGAACAGTGAGCCGCAACATGTGATTTCCAACAATATGGCATTTTGACAAGTGTAGACTCAAACGAGCCTGTGCAGCCTCCTTTTAAGCTTAGAAACTCCAAATGATGTTCAGTCAGTAGCTTAACACTCATAGAATATTCAAGTGACTAGCAAAGGCTCTGATCAGACTGCGCATATGGGCAGGCTGATCTGAGGCTTTGCTGGTCGCACATACCGCATCGATGTAAATCTCATGTTGTGGCTCAAATAGTTTATCCTTTTCACTCTGGATAACAGTTAACAAGTACTTTTGCAAACACTGAAGACCCTGATGAAGTGCCGCATAATGCGGCATTTCATCAGGATCCGCACTGTTTGCTAAGATAAAAACAAACTTCAGGGAGAGAAATATATTAAAATTTAGAAATTTTGACCTGTGATCCCTTAAAATACAAAATGGATAAATCCATACTTATTGTATAAATGTGCATGGGATAATCCATCAGAATGAAAAGGACATTAAAATGCCTCTTGTTTACAGGTTTGCACCATCCATTTTGTATTTTATTCATTAATGGTTTATTTCTTAAAATAAGCCATTGCTTGTGATATGGCTGTATGACTGTTGAAATAAAAAAAAATCCACAAAAAACAATTTAGTATGAGCTGATCAGACTGCACAGATGCTTTTGCAAACAGTGTAAACAGTATGCGGATGTGCAGGCTGATCTGTGCCTTTGTTCAATGGTTCGTATACAATCCTTGTTGTTCGCACGCACCCTTGTACATCTCAGGAAGAGTCCCAGTTTTTACTGACATAAAAATAGATAATGATTAAAATAAAATTTTATAGTTAACCTTAGCCGATTATTGCTCATCTTAGCATTTATCAGATGGGTGGGCTGCTAATACTGCAGTAAACAACACAAGCCAGCTCATGAGATTTCGGAACTTATTATCATACTTAGGTAACCAGAGAAGACTCGAGCAGACAAACCTGCACATCTCAGCAGTCTTGTCAGAGTCTGCCGTCCCGACTTAACTGAAAGATTGTTAACTGGGACGCAAATAATCAAATCAAGCAAACAAATATTTGTTTGTTTGATTTGATTCTTTACGTCCCATCAGAGTCTTTCAGTTATATAGCAACGGGTCTTCCTGGGGTTGAACCAGTACTAAGCTAGGATAAATGTGTCTTGCTCAAGGACCACAACGCAGTGACCCCGGTGAGGCTCAAACCCGCCGCCCTTCGGTCTCAAGTCAAGCACTCTACCACTGAGCCACTGCGCTCCCAAGCAAGAAAACAAAAGTTGCACATGCATGTGTAATTGTTTCCTTGCAAGCTGTGACTTTTGTCGTCTCCTGATGATTACTTTTGCAAATAGTTTGAATCCAGATCAGGACAACAGATCTGGATCCAAGCCTTTTACTCTGATAGTGCTCTTGAAAGATTTTTTTGAAAAAGTTTATTTTTGATGACAACAAAAGCCTGTAAATTTACCAAGCATGCAGAGTTAAATAATGACTTCATGTATTTAGAATCATGTTCTCATGGGCTGGCTTATATGTGTGTTTGAAGTTTGAAAGACATGTAAGATTCCAGATAGGGAAAAATGACAGCTTCAGAATTCCAAAACTTCCCCAAAGATGAAATATCTCCTGAGATGGCTCCCAGCAATGCAGACAAGTAAGAAATTAGAAAATTTGTATGTATCAAGTATAATAGCTAGCATATTTCTAAGCAGTAAATCATATGGTGCTGATCAGACTGCAACATTTTCAAGGTTTCAGAAATTCAGAAAAGCTAACTTTCAAATGTGTCTCATGCTCTCAGCTAAATAGCAAACTTGCCTGTCAATTCAATGAGAAAAGCGAAAGTGCACACTATCTGTTCGTCTACAGAGAATGAGTAAACCTACATCTGCCAAGCTCTGGAGCAAAGTTATCTGTCCAGCAAAAGAGCAAACCTATGTGCTCAGCTACAAAATAAGCTTATCTGTCAATTTAAAGAGCAAATTCATCTGTCAAGCTAAAGAGCAAGTTTATCTATCCAGGTAAAGAGCAAATTTATAAGGCTGGCAAAAGAGCAAACCTATCTGTCTAGCTTCAAAACAAACATATCTGTCCATTTAAAGAGCAAGTTTATCTGTCTAGCTTAAGAGCAAATTTATCTGTCCATTTAAAGAGCAAACTTATCTATCCAGCTGAAGAGCAGTTGTCTGTCTAGCTGAAGAGCAAACTTATCTGTCTACCTAAAGTGCAAACTTAACTATGGAGGTAAAGAGCACATTTATCTGGACAGCAAAAGAGCAAACCTATCTGTCTAGCTACAAAATAAACTTATCTGTCCAGTTAAAGAGCAAATTTGTCTGCCCAACTAAAGAGCCAATTTAGCTTAAGAGCAAGCTTATCTGTCCAGCTAAAGAGAAAACTTATCTGTCCAGCTAAAGAGCAAACCTATATATGTCAAGCTACAGGGCAAACTTATCCGTTCAGCTACAGAATTAACTATCTGTTCAGCTAAAGGGCAAAGTTATCTACTCAGCTACAGAGCAAATTTACCTAGTCTGCTCAACTAAAGAGCTAACTTATGTGTCCATTTAAAGAGCGGCTTTATCTGTCTAGCTAAAGAGCAAATTTATCTGTCCTTCTGAAGAGCAACTTTATCTGTCCATTTGAAGAGAAAAGGTATCTGTCCATCTTAAAAGCGAATTTATCTGTCTAGATAGAGAGCAAATTTATCTGTCTACCTAAAGAGCAAACTTAACTGTCCAGCTAAAGAGCAAACCTATATCTGTCCAGCTACAGAGCAAACCTATATCTGTCCAGCTACAGAGCAAACCTTACTGTTCAGCTACAGAGTAAATTTATCTGTTCAGCTAAAGGGCAAACTTATTTGTCAAGCTAAAGAGCAAACTTATCTGTCCATTTTAAAAGAGCAAATTTATCTGTCCAGGTATAGGTCAGAATTATCTGTTTAGCTAAAGAGCAAATTTATCTGCTCAACTTAAGTCAACAGCAAACTTATCTGTCCATTTAAAGAACAAATTTATCTGTTCAGCTAAAGAGCAAACTTTTCTGCCCATCTAAAGAGCAAACTTATCTGTTCAGGTAAAGAGCAAAAATATCTGTAAATTTAAAATGTAAAGTTATCTGTCCATCTAAAGAGCAACTTAATCTGTCCAGCTAAAGAGCAAACCTTTCTGTCCAGCTAATGAGCAAACTTATCTGTACATTTAAAGAGCAAATCTATCTCGCCATCTAAAGAGCAGACTTATCTGTCCATTTAAAGAGCAAAGTTACCTGCCCATCTGAAGAGCAAAGTGTCCTGCCCATCTAAAGAGCAAACTTATCTGTCCATTTTAAGAGCAAACTTACCTGTTCAGGTAAAGGGCAAACATAACTGTTCAGTTAAATAGCAAACTTATCTGTTCAGCTAAAGAGCAAACTTACCTGTTCAGCTAAAGAGCAAACTTATCTGCTCAGCTAAAGAGAAAACTAAGCTGCTCGGCTAAAGAGCAAACTTATCTGCTCGGCTAAGGGCAAACTTATCTGTTCAGCTAAATAGCAAAGTTACCAGTTCAGCTAACTAGCAAACATCTGCTCGGCTAAGAGCAAACTTATCTATTTAGCTAATGAGCAAACATATATGCTCGGCTAAGGGCAAACTTATCTGTTCAGCAAAAGATAAATTTATCTGCTCAACTAAAGAGCAAACTTATCTTTTCAGCTAAAGGGCAAACTTATCTGTTCAGCTAAAGGGCAAACTTATCTGTTCAACAAAAGATAAATTTATCTGCTCAACTAAAGAGCAAACTTATCTGGTCAGCTAAAGAGCAAGTTTATCTGTTCAGCGAAAGAGTAACACTCAAAACTAACTGTTCAGCTACATAGACTTGCTAAAATTTTAGATTACTGGTATACAAACTATTCGAGTGTAGGAACTAATACAAGATTTACCATACTACCTAAGAATTGAATAACAGCAAACTACAAATTTTCTCATGACAAGGCTCACACAATGATAGAATCAAGGTGAATACCTTTGGATAGCTGGCTGGAGAAACAGGTTATCTGTCACTCACATCATGGCATTGTGATTGTGGAATAAGTATCTGCCACGTTTGCTATGACGGGCAGATACTTAGTGGTAATTCTTGAAATTTTGCACCCAAGACATATTGTGGGTACTCAAAGGAATTGCCTCAATGAGGCAATGCCTTTGAGTACCCACACTATATGCAAAATTAACAAAAATGTCTTAAAATTTAGCCGATCAGGGCATGTTAGAGAAGTTCGGCCAGAAGCCAATAGGTGATGTTCTAAGGACAGGCACATATATTTCTCAGCTTCACGGCCAAAAAGAGATAATTACAAGTAATTGCCAGTTCCGCAGGTACATTGCCAAGATCATAGAGGATTTGTTTTGATTGGCCTGACTGAGGTTAATTAGGCATACAGTAAAAAACAACATTTATACAATTGAGGGAGGTTTGTGTATTGGAGATGGAGTGTTGAGATCTGGCACCTGTTGGATTCTGGTCAATTATCAGGGGATGGAACTGGTTGTTGCTTAGACTATCAATAAGTATTGGTGTGAAATGGACAATATTTGTCTGTGTGTTCTGGTGCTTTTGGGATTAAGCAACGGCCTGCTTTGACTTATGAAAGTTTTAGTACTGAATATGGATTTATTTGTCAGCTTCTGACTTTTCCATCTGTAGTACTGAATATGGATATACAGTAAAACCTGCCTTAAGCAGAAGACCAAAATTTGTTTTTTAAGACCGACTATCGCTTAATACAGGTTAAAAGTATTGCAGAATGCTCAAAGAGAACATTCTGCAATACTTTCGACCTTCATTAAGCTACCATTTGTCTTTAAGACCTTTGTTTTGTCTATTTTTTAGTGGCCGCTTAAGACAGGTTTTACTGTACTTGATTTTTTTGATTATGTAAAATCAACCGATTTTTCAATCATAATTGAATGGCAGCTGCAGAATAAGGATTTTCTGGGCACTTACTGTTTTAAGTGCTGAATAAGGATTTAAGGTGTCATTTTCATGAGAAATTGACACTGTTCTATTTCATCTAGTATGTGTATCTTTAGTGCCAAATAAAGATTTTTATGAATATTGAATATAGGTCTAATTATTTTGTTAATGAGTGTTTAAATAATGGTTTGAATATCAAACGGTGGTAGGAACTTGCCCATTGATCACCCAAGCATGGAACATTATCATGAGAAAAAGAGGAGGAGCTTACCTAGTCTTCCTAACATCTCATTGGTCAATTTAAAGGAACGCCTAACACTCTCACCAAGAAACCGGAAGAAAAGGTATCTTTACATCAAATGTATGCTTTCTTGTCTGATCGAGTATTCTATCCAGTTAAAGCGCCAATCACAACTGCTGCAGACGACAAATTTTGAGACATCTGTCCCAATTTTCAACAAAAATAAGGTATGATATTACATGAGAATCGTCTGCTCATGAAATATCATGCCTTATTTGTTATTTTTGAAAAAGGGGCAAATTTTTAATTGTCGTCTGCTGCAAATTATAGGTGGCGCTTTAAGGGTTAACTGTAGATGGTCCATTCTATATTTTGAGAGCCACAGGCCATATTTTCAATTTACATTATATTTTTATGCCAGCATATAGTATTTGAACTGTCTTTCGAAGTGACTGTTCACATCGTGTCCAGAGCATTATCTCCTCAAATTTGGTGTGTAGATGGATCTTTGGGTCCCGGAGAGTCTCATGCTATATATTGCAGGTTACTATGGTCTTGACTCTTGACCTCTGGCCTCAGTTCTTAAATAATTGTGTCAGGAGCATAACTGCAATGTTATTTGATGAATGAATCCGAAATATGGTGTGTGGATGTATCTTAGTGTCACATACTGTTCATGGGCACTGACCTTGACCTCTTGGCCTCATTTCTAGAATAATCATGTCCTGAGCATACCTCCTTCATTATTTGACAAAGGAATTCCAAATTCGGTGTTTGGATACATTTTGGGATAGCAGTGTGGCATATTATTTCCTGGTCACTGTGACTTGACCTTGACCTCTGGCCTCAGTTCTAGAAAAATAGTATCCTGGTCGGGAGCATGCCTATATTATTTGAGGCAGGAATCCCAAATTTGGTTTGTGGATACATCTTGAGGCCCCGGAGTGTCTCATACTGTTTGCAGGTTACTGTGACCTCTTGACCTCTGGCTTCAGTTCTAGAAACATATCTCCTATATTTGAGGTACTGGAATCCCAGATTTGGTTTGGGATATATCCTTTGATGCAGTCTCACATACTGTTTCTGGGTCACTGTGACCTTGACCTCTGACCTCAGTTCTAGCAAAAATGGTAAAAAATTGTCTGTGGAGTGTTGTCAAATAACTACACAAATGTGTTGCATGCATGCTAGACCCATTCTTTTGGGGGTGTTTGTCATGTGACTGTGACATATCTTGTTTTGCCTGACATTGTTTTTTTTTCTTTGCAAATAGTGCAGCCATGTTATTGTTTTACAGGTCACATAACCAAAATGGCTCCCATGCCCATATAAGGCAAAATATCTTAAAAATCTTAAGATGACCTTAGGCCTTGGTATGCAGAATTAGGCATTTGGACTACCAAGTTCGTTCAAATGATGAACCTGAGTTGACCTTTTCTTAATTTACGGCAAGGTCAAATTCGGTTCATGCATTTGTATGGAAACAATTTAAAAAGGTGATTTCTTGGAAGTAGGCACATATTCTTCCCCTGATTTTTTCTTAATATTTCTATAATTTTTGCTTATGGTTGGAAATTCTGTAATCTGGGGAGATAATTTTTATTAGGTAGCTGAGCTTACTCTGACATAAGTTATTATAAATCATAATGATAAGAGTTTCTAGGTCTAGAGTTCCACCTGTCTGCCAATTAAAGGTGAAATAAAACAACAATAAAAAAAAGAAGATTTCATAGTTCTAGATTACTTGTTTTTAATGCGGTTTTTTATCCAAGCCTCGAGGTTATAAGAAACTTTTTCATGCGCAACTCATCTGAGCATGAACTTTATCCTGCTTAATTAGCATGATAAATACAACATCTGTGAGATTTTAAGCAAGAAACTTGTTTATTTGTCGGTATTTTAGTTTTTATGAGCAGTTGAAATTTCGTGCTCAGTTGAGTTGAGCACGAAAAAGTTTTATAACCTCTGGGCTTGTCCGTTACATTTTCAATGATTATAACTTCACCAGTAGTGTTTCCTCCATGCTAAACCAACTGGCACTGCCCACTCTAGAGAAACGCAGAAAAATTGCCTCTCTGAGTATGTTTTACAAGATCAATCATGGCCTAGTAAGAATTAAATTTCCTGACTATATCAAACCAACTTTACGAAATCGATTTTCCATCCCGTACTCAAGGATTGATGCACACAGACATTCATTCTTCCCAAGAACCGCAAGACTTTGGAACAACCTACCCCCTGACTTGATCAACTGTCCAGCCCTGGAAACATTCCGAGCTGGAATCGATCAATATCTCCACTAAAGCTTTCACAACACCAATCATCCATCATCATCATTATCATCATCACCATCATCATTCACGCATAATATCATCTACCACATAAAACTTTAGTCGTGCCAGTCTCACAGTATGTCCCCTTTTAAACAATAACAAATTGTAATACGTAACTAGTTGAAATTCCAAATTTTTTTGTATTGTCAAGTAATCAATACATCTTTACATGTTATATTCTGATTATTTGGACTAAAAATTAATGCCATTTTCGCGCGCACTCCACGTAATACTCTTCTAGAGGTGTTTGGAGTATCCGGCAGATACAGATAAATCAGGTCCAACAATACACCGTTTCAAACTGTTTGACACTCTGAGGATATTTTTGAAATAAGTGTTTTTGAAGATTTTAATTTTCAGCAGTTTACGAAAACATGAAAAAAAACAGCATGAAAAGAGTTAACCCTTTACTCCACACAAGCGCCTTTGGACGCCTTTGAAATGTAAGATTTTCAAAAATATTATGAAAAATGGAACATTTGCTCCTGTTCCATTTTCCATAATATTTTCCAAAAAATATTGAAATGTAAAAAAAAATTTGGGAAAATATTTGAAAATTTGAATTATTTATAGAAAATGATGCAATATTCTAAATATAGCATATGGGATAAAGGGTTAAGCAATAGCTCCTATGAAGGGCTGTTTTTCTATGGCACTCAGCTGAGGAAGGACACCTGCTGAACTGTGTCAAGAACTGCAATATAAAAGATCATGCTCATCATCTGTTTAGTTTGACCTTCCAGGTAGGAGATCTTTAAGATAATGCATGTAGCAAGACTTAGCAAAATATACAGAACTAAAGCAAAAAGATACAGGTTAATGTTCACTAAAACCAGAGATTTTCAGATAAAATATTAAGGCCAAAAATTATGTATGGTATTTCAGTAGGTCCAGGGTTCAAATCTTTACCTGCTATTCAGACCTGCCAGCAAACATATAAGGGTTAATGTTCACTAAAACCAGAGATTTTCAAAGATAGATGAGAATCGTTGTAAACAAACAGTGGCGAGTTTACCTTGATTTTGGGCGCGCAGGTAGTCTCAGTTTACAGTTATATTGAACCTACCACAGATTACTGCATATGCACGTGGCAGTGAATAGTCATGCTTTACCTATTTATAAGGAAAATAGAATTGCCTCATTACTATGCATCTTTGAAACAATAATATTCATATATATATCAATAGGTTTAAATGGTCAGTTCCAGGGTTGAACTCTTTGCCTGCTATAGTGTTGTCTGCTACAATTTGGACCCAGATCAGGCCCAGTCTAGATCCAAACTATTTCATGCTCAGCTCAAATGAGCATGAAATTTCAACTGCTCAATAGTAAAAACTAAAACACTGAAAAATATAGTCAAAGTCTCAGATGTTGAATTTATCATGCTTATAAATATTTGTATGCCAACAATTGTTGGCATTTGAACATTTTTGAGCATGATAAATTTCATGCTCAGTTGAATTAAGCATGAACAAAGTTTTTATAATCTCTAGGCCTGAGCTTTTACACAGTTTGCTTGCCTCTCTATTTTCAGGTTATTGTTACAAGCGGGGGTTAATGTGAACAGGACAACCCTTCAGGGAACTTGCCTTCACGAAGCGGCCTTATTTGGAAAAACAGACGTTGTAAAGTTATTACTTGATGTAAGTACTTTCAGGCTCAGCTTGAAATCAGATGCTTATTTTGCCCGCACCATTTTCAGTGGGGCATATAGCATCACCCTTGTCTGTAAGTACCATATGTCCCGCCCTGTATGAAAAAATGATTTGTATGCAATATCTTTAGCTCTCCTGAGCCAAAGGCTCATGGGTGAGCTAATAGCATACAAATGACTCCGGCGTCCATCCGTCCTTCATCATTTTCAAACATCTTCTCCTCTGAAACCACTGGGCCATATAGAGGCTCCTTAGAATGCAGGAACAAAAGTTTGTTCAAATGGTCCTGGTCACATGACCAAGATGGCCACCACACCCATATATGGTAAAAACCCTTTAAAGGTCTTCTCCAGAACCAGAAGGCCGATGACCTTGAGACTTGTATGTAGCATTTGGGTGTGGGCTACCAAGTTTGTTCAAATGCTGATCCTAGGTTGACCTTGACCTTCTTAAAGTCAAGGTCAAATTTGCTTCCTATTGCATTTAAATGGGAAGTTTTTTGAAAAGTTGATATTTAAGCCTAAGTCTAGACTGGCTCCAGTCCTAAAAACAATTTTTCATCAATGTGTCATATCAAATACTTGTAGCCAGTCGTACTCTGATGGCTCTGTTTTAAAACAGAGCCATCAGAGTAAGACTGGCTACAACTATATAATGTGACATATTGATGAAAAATTGTTTTATGGACTGGAGCCAGTCTAGCCTAAGTCATTATTCTCACTTGCTATGTTGATATGAGGCAGTGACTATAAATAAGTTCCAGAGGTCAAGGTTGACCTTTGACCTTTCAGCCAAGGTCGCTCACATTGGAGTCCCAATAATATATTAAAACATAGTTATCTCAGAAACCGCTTGGCCAATTGAACTGAAATTTCATATGAAGATTCCTTATGATAAGTTAGTCAAAATTTATGCTAATTGTTTTGGTCAAATGACCAAGATGGCCGCTACACCCATATATAGTAAAAAGCCTTTAAAAATCTTCTTCTCCAGAAACAGAAGCCCAATGACCTTGGGATTGGGAATGTTGGGTCTTCCAAATTTGTTAAAATAGTGATCCTAGGTTGACCTTGACCTACTTAATGTCAAGGACAAATTTGCTTCCTGATGCATTTAAATGGGAAAACTTTGAAAAGTTGACTTTTTGAAAACTGTTAAACCCAAAGTCATTATTCTCACTTGATATATTTAACCAAATGAGTTTCAAACAGTTTGGATTCAGGTCAGTCCTGACTTTCTTGGCCTGATCTTGGACCAAACTGTTTATAAAAGTTAGCAGAAGGCGGTAGCATTTTTAAAGTTAAACATACATGGCCAGCTATCCAGTGGGACGATAGGTATAATTTCTGGTATGACCAATTATCTACTTCATACTTTGTGTATGCAAGCAATGGCATATCCAGAACGCGGAAAAAATTACGCACATCAAAGGGAGACTACTGGATCAAGCAGTGATTCTCTTCAATCGTGTCCCTTTTAAAAATGGGAACTTCTCTTAAAGGAAAGAATTTGCTCCCAGAGGGAGGGAATTCTTTCCTTTAAGAGCAGTTCCTTATGGTATGGAAAATCATTTTTACCACATTAGGTGACCTCCCTTGAATGTTACTATTACATGCGTAACTGCGTAATGGGAGCTACGCCAATCGCAAGCAACGAAGGCCCTGCCGAGACTGCCCTTGTATGCATTTCATCTGAACACTTAGTGCTCCCCTAAGCGGTAAGTACCAATCTCATGAACTGGTTAATTTATTTAGATCAGACTATATAGCTTCATCATAGTTCATGGCCATTTTTGTTGTTGCTATTTGATAGATCAGTTGGCTAATTATCTTAATAAGCTCATATTCTACTCAATTATTGTATCTACCTGTACACTAGCCTTGGCTGACCTGCATTTTGGATAATCTCCCTTTAATCAGCTCTCCTGTTGAACTGGGTAATCTTTCTACCTCTTTATAAAAATAGTTGGGAGCAGGTCACTAGAGGGTTGTTGACTTATTCTTGCATTTCAGGTAACCAGTATAATTGGTCAAATATTTGTTTGTTTATTTGTTCAGCTGGAAAAAGATTGGTCTAAGACAAGTTTACATTTGGCCTTGATTGATGAATGGTTTGGCATCATCTGTATACTACTGATCTACTCAAAATGAGCCAGTGTTCAGCAAACAGTACAGGTTGGCATATGCTCCCATCAAAGCCTCAGATTTCATAGGATATTTGAAAGGGGGGGGGGGTCAAGCAAACCCCCTGAACCCCTTCTGGATCCGCCACTGTGCACAAAAGCCTCCTTTAAATGGCCATGCTGACATACCAATTGAGGCTGGAGGTCTTAGTTTTGGTCTGGGTATTTTCATCTACATCCATGGCATACTTTGTGTATGCAAGCAGAATAGGCTCAGGTGAGGTTTTTGCTCGCCAATGGGATAAAGCAATTGATTAAATTAAGACCTCCTTTTGAAACCAAAAATCTGATAGTGAGATAATTTTGAGATTTAAAAGGATTTCTTATTTCAATCCATTGAAAACTATTTAGCATAGGTAGGTGGTCAGTGGTGGTATATTTCGGTGGCCCTCCTTGGTGATTTATCACTGTGCTATCAGTATACTGATCAGCTGTTTATCTATATAGCTGTTCCTATAACTGTAAATGTTACAGGAGGTCTTCAGGAATGATGAGTGATGGCCATAATACATACTTTAGCTCACAAGCACCAGTTCAAGATTTTACTCAAGGAGAGGTGTGAAATTGATTATTTACACAGATTAGTACTTACATCAATGTGGTCAGAAAAGCGGCATCATAAATCTGCTAAGAAGTCTATTAAACTTTGGTAACCTAGGTTTAATGAGCTGCAGCAAATCAGCTGACCATTTGGTTTGAGGTCAGACTGTGGTCCAGACAGACATATCTTTTGGAAAAAAAGCATTAGAAAACAAAATAGTCATAGACAAGCCTGCTCTTAGAGGAATGTTCTAAGCATAGGTATCAGCAAGTGATCATCACCTTGAAGCTGCATCCTCTGTCTAAAGCATTCATTCAGGAACACTATCAAAGTACCAAACAACTTGGATCCAGATCAGGACCGACCTTCGTAATCTGGGTCCAAACAGTTGGCAAAGGTTATCAGCTGGCAAGGTCCATAAGTAATTTGTTTAAGGGATATTGAAAGTAGAAAAGCTGTCTTTTAGGTTTCTTGTGATGGTAGCCTCAACTACACAAACTAATTAATTAAACTTTCAAGTTATCTATAGAGAGGGAAACTAAAGAGACTGTATTTTCGTATGCTATACGTGTAGAATAAGATGTGATTTTACCTGCAAATTCTGCAGCGATTCAAATTATTGCATGTTTTTCACATTGATTTTCAGCAATATTTTTCAACTTTTTTAATTTTAGCAACCTGTGTTTGCGATGAAAGTAGCGCCGATTCTTCCAACGGGTCCGAAGTTTGTGGCACATACAGATTTTTGTGTACACAGATGAAAATTTTGCAATTACTGCAATTCGACTATATTTTCGGTCTTTTTTCGCAGAAGCGTGACAGAAAGAGTTCCTCTCAAAGGCGGCGAATTTCCCCTTCTTCAACGGTTGTGTATAGTATAAAAACTGTTGTTTGTATACCGATAATTTACCGTTACTTTGAGCATCATCATTTGTAGGTACAGAAGCTGGGATTTCGCCTGGCGTGCCAACTTCCTCTATGCACATGCTCTAAAATGGACAGTTTCGAGATGACCCCACTATTTTAACGCACGAGCTTTGAAATAGTCAAGAACAAATTTAAGAACAGGTCAAGAACACATGATGTTCATGAAAAGTCTTTAAAATAATCAAGAACACACTCAAGAACAGCTCAAGAACACCAGAGTCAACACATCAGTCAAGAAAATTTATTAAAATGTTCAAGAACAGTTTATGAAAAATTCAAGAACATCACAAATTCTTTAAAAGTTCTTACTGTTCATAATTTGTGTGCTTGAAAGGTTCAAGTACAGTTGTTCTTGAACAGTTCAAGAATTCTTGCTAAATTCAAGATCTGTTCTTGACCTGGTCTTGAATTAAGGTAGTACCGGACTAACCGGCATATGTCCAAAAGTATTTATCTTTTAATATATTATAATATAGACTTATACTTATAATCTAAGACAAAAAAACAATACCTCACCGTTCTTTTTAAAAAGTTATTTGATGTCGAAAACTGCAAAATCGCAGGTTTTTGAAATAAACAAACACAGATTTTGTTAACAAATTAACAAGAAACGCAATACAGTTTTTTTCAGAACAAATACTACTCTCACCAGAGATATAAATAAAAACAAAAAATAGTGAAATAACATGTATTTACACAATTTATTAAGCAAAATCCTAATTAAGTCAAACGAATAAATGCAAAAAAACACATTAATATTCAAAATAAACATATCAGAGAATGTGACTGGAACAACAAAAAACATATTTTTACAAAGATATTTTCATGAAGAATCTAATGATTGAATAAAAAATATGTGTCACCGTGCTCGTTTTTTTGTTTTGGTGACTTTTCTGAAAAATCCTGAAAAAAATTAATACTATAATAAGTGTTGTCGCCCCTTTCAACCAATTTTTTTGTTTGTCTACGCCCTATGTATATCACTGGGCGGAGACATAGCTATTATTGATTAAGCACTGACAAATGGGCGTAGAAAATGACAAAAAAGATTTTCACCTAGCATATGTTACCCAGCACATTACATTGTGATTCTCATTAAAGCATGGCTATAGCATGTCTTGATACTTTGATGCGTTCTTACACGTAGGATTTATGTAGATAAAAGCTAAAATTATAGCTTTATTCCTGATGCATAGATCTAAATGTCATTTAAAGAATAAACTTACAAATATGCAATAAGAGGATAAAACATTTTTTTCCTTGTATTAATGTTTGGCAAGCCTGAATGTGATGTGTTGCAACCAGAACCACACAGCGGTGAGGCCTGCACCACAAGGGCTTTACAAACGTTAATATACAGAAAGGAATGTTATATTGTCATTGTAATATATTATAGGACTTTTTGGGTACTGTAAAGGTGGCAACTTTAATATTCATATCTGGGCGTGGTTCGGTTATTTCAACTGCTCAAGAATGGAAATCAGGTTCTATCCATTGGTTAAGCGTTTAAAAGTTGCTTGAGCCGCGCAGGTCTGCGTGCATTTCATGAAAGTACTGTCCGTTAATGCACTGAACCCACATTTATTAGCCCTGAAAGCGTATATTACAACACAATCGTATGTTTTTATCGTCTATTGAAATATTATGAAGCCTCTTTAACAAACAGTGTAGATCTAAAGCAGACTGCTCGTCCGGTCCCATACTTTCGTGGAGATTGATCATGAAATGATTTCTACGATCATTCTCCTCCCTTCAGCTGATTCATTCAAGAAGGGTTGTTGTCAGTTACAAGCGAAAGTATGTGCACGAATTACTGGTTAACCGCTTGTTCAAGCCTGCCCAGAAAAAAGTATGGTTAGGTGAACTGACGGTCCCGCAATGACCATAGCTGTTGACTTGGGACGTAAAGCAACACAACAAACAAACAAAACCTAGAGCAGTCCGATCTGGGTCCACACTGTTTGCCTCTATACTAATGTTAAACAATAAACAAACACTTTCGAATGTAGTTATAGCGCCTCATTTTCAGATTTTACCTATGTCTAAAGTAGACTAATAAGGCAGTCATGAGGTGCCGCCTTTACAGTATCCAAAAAGTTCTAGAATACTTTCCTTTCAAGCAAAAGCATTTCCAAAAAAATGTCCACTGTAACATCGTGAAGCATACAACAAAACCACGCCTTATAGGCGAAATCGAAAACATCAATACTATCGACGATTATAGACCAAAAATAGTTAGAATCATAGTTTTTTTTAATTACCATCACTCATCGAACAGGGGACACTTTGCAATCAAAACACTGTTTCTAGCGAGTTTTGATCCGCGTTCGTCAATGGTTAAGAGTGTTTTCGATGCTCACTATCCGGTGTGGAAACAAACTTTTTTTTCAACAGAAACATGATTTCAGATTGTTTTGGTTACATATTCATTGTATCAATACACATACCGGATAGGTGGCAATCGAAAACGTTGATGCTATCGACGAACGTAGATCAAATACCGTCAGAAACAGACTTTTTGGATTGCAGTTTGTTTGCCTGACTGGCGACAAATGGAAAATTCTAGGGATTTGCGATCCACGTTCATCGATTGTTCAGAGCCTTCTCGATTGTCACCTATCCGATGTAATAAAGTAGCGTATCTTATGATAATTGAATATTTTGGTCATTTCTCAATAAAGCATAAGCGACGGTATCTTAACTCGCAGAGGATATCCGTGAGCAGGTTGAAATGGCAATTAAGCCCTCTGCAGTCATGTTTTATCGGAAATAAAGCCCGCGGTCAGTGATTGGTCTACGGTCAACCAAAATATGACACATTATTAAATAAAATGTACAATTGTCAGCGATTGAAACACCTCAAGTTTCTATAGTAAACGCTTATTATAAGGTATATAACAATAAAAGGATGATACATTCTTCTGTCTATTAACGTTTGCCAAGCCCGTTAATATACAGAAAAGAATGTTATATTGTCATATATCTTCCTTTCAGGTACATGCAGTTCCAATTAATTTTATTAAAATGTATGCAGAAATGTCCATTTTATCATCATGAAACATGCAACGAAACAAAATAATTTTTTCAACAGAAACATGAAATAACTCCTAGCCCTTGTGTCAGATTGTTTTGGCTACGTCTTCAGTATATCAAAAACACACTAGATAGGCGGCCATCGAAAACGTTAATGCTATCGAGGAACGTAGTTAAATATTGTAAGTAACAGAATTTTGGATTGTTCTTTGTAGTCCGATAGGCAACAAATGGCAATCACAAACACTGTTTCTAGCAATTTGTTATCAGCATTCATCGATTGTTTAGACTGTTTTTATTGCTGCCTATCCGGTGTGATAAGGTAATTGAAATAGTTACGTCATTTCTCCATAAAACATTAGTGACCATGTACCTCCATGGGACCTAAAACATGAGAATGTCACATACAAGGCATGTGCACGTCTACACCCCCCCCCCCCCCCCCACCTTTTTGGGGTGGGGTGGGGTGGGTCTTAGGTTAGTGGCAGCATGCAGAAATAGCAACCGAGACATGTATATAGTATGTATGTTTATACGGTCCACAACTTTTAACCATCAAAATACTGAATGACTTCATACTCTGGGTGATGTTTTTAAAAGCTAATACTTGCATTCCTTCTTTTTGTGAAAGCAAAATACTTACAGAATTACGTTTGAAGCATCAAAGAGTTGTCAGGGGAGAATAATATCTACCGTCTTAGAATATAAGTATTCTCTTTTAAAAACAAGATTCAGGAACGATAACTCTTACACTCTTACTTTTAAGTAAAAGTAAGGTTATCTTTTGACATGGGTCCCGTACTACCTTAAGAACTCTATTTCGCAGGGGCTTGGAAATGGGCGCTATTGTTTTTTTTTTCAACTTTCATTTGCTAAAATTAAAATTATCGCCGAAAATCAATGTGAAAATTATAAAAAAAAAATCGAGTTTGATAGTGTACAATGCGCCCAAGGATTTAGTGATTTCCATTCTGGGTAACACACGTTTTCGATCGCAAAAATAACAGCGATTTCGATCGCAAGTAATAGCATTAATGATAGGAAAGATGTGCAGATCTATTTGTGGGATCGAACACTTCATTTATGGTGATGGGAAGTACTTATTTAAAACATTTGCGCTTATGGGCACCACTTGCCCAGCGATTATTTTCTTCTCTCTCTCTCTCTCTCTTTCTCTCTCTCTATCTCTCAAATGGGAGGGTTCTTTTGAGCACCCACAACATATGCGTTGGTTAAGATATAAAGGTGACAACTTTCAATTACTCACTCTAATCTGGTTTAGAGGCAAACATTCAAGATTCTACTTAGCAGACTTGTTTGTATCAACCCTGGTCACCACTTGCCCAGCGATTATTTTCTTCTTCTCTCTCTCTCTCTTTCTTTCTCTCTCTCTATCTCTCAAATGGGAGGGTTCTTTTGAGCACCCACAGCATATGCGTTGGTTAAGGTGACAACTTTCAATTACTCACTCTTATCTGGTTTAGAGGCAATCATTCAAGATTCTACTTAGCAGACTTGTTTGTGTCAACCCTGGTCGACCCCCGTACACACAACCACACATGCACACCACTGCTCCTGAAGCAAAATTTTGGCTTGACAGACCACCCCAGTATATTTTCATTTTCAAACTTTCTTTTGCCGTTGATAACTCTTTGAAACAGCCTGGACCCAGATCAGGCCCGACAAAACTTCGGACCTAATCTGGATCCGAACTGTTTGGCACTCTGGTGGTTTTCCTGACAGAATTTTCAAAGAAGTTGATAATGGGAAAAAATCGGTAGGCGACAAAAATACAAAATGATCCAGTATGCAAAGAGTTTAAATACATTATGGACACTTGGCTCTGCAATGAGAGAGGTTGTAAATTTTAAAGGGAATCTCAAAGCTGGAATGTATTTGCTAAATGTCCTGTGAAATTGTATATCAGTATTATTATGGAGCCAGGTCCATGGTGCCATTATAGCAATTAGTTCCAGCTCCCTGCTACTTAGGCACTTTTGCTGGGTTGTGATCCTAAGTATACAGGCCTTTAGTTAAGAGTGCGTACTAGAAAAATAATTTTCTTATTTCTCAACCAAAACATATGTTGTGGGTACTCAAAAGAACCGTCTCAATGAGACGGTTCTTTTGAGCACCCAAAACATATGCTAAAAATTATGGGTAAGAAAATTTTTACAATTTTACGCTGAAACTTTTTACTTATCTAAACCTATGATAATGTTTCTCATCAAGCACTGCCTGCCAACACTCAGTTTACATTAGGCTTCTTGTCCGGCTACTGCTGAGAATTTTGGGTGGGTCCATTTTCAGATGTCACCAGAAATTCCATGTACAAATGGATTACTGCAAACATTGAATACACTGCTTTAGTACTTGCTCAATCCAGGAAAGCCTGACATGATTGATAAATTGTTGACTGGGGTGTAAAGAACATGGGAGGAAGTTTTCAGGATTATTCCTGAATTCAGGATTTGAGGCTGACTTTCCATAGAAAGTCAGCCTCAAAATACTGAATTAGGGAGATCCAAGAGCAGATCAGATGATCTGTCCTTATCCGCTACTTGGGTGATTATAATAGTTTCTCTGATTTATATTTGGTCTATCTAAAGACAATTGACCATATAAACTTCAAATTGTGAATATTTAGTTGGCATGATTGAAGTTTAGAAAGTTCAGGATTTTTTAAACCATGAAAGAATCAAACTAAGCAAATAGAAAAGCTAACATTGAAAGAGCTGATCAGATACTGTAAACTGTCATTTTAACAGGTTGTTATGAGCTAGTTGGTAGTTGCTTCAACTAATTATATGACCGAATACCCTGAATTCTGCTCTGCGGCCAGGTTTAGTGGTTTGCAGTTGAGAATAACTGGCAGCCAGAGTAGAGGCAGCTCAGTAACCATATTTAATGGTACTCAGTAATTTTAATGTGTTAATTAGCTGGTGAGAACCATTGATGTAACCATTGATGTAACCGTATTTAATGGTACTCTGTCATTTTAATTGGTTAATTAGCTGGTGAAAACCATTGGTGTAACCATATTTATTTTATCTCAAGCAGTGAATTCAATGCATATCAAATGTGAGAAAAATTGGTATTTTTCTACAGTGAAAAAATATCGTATTTTTCACTAGTGACTGATACAATTTATATTTTCACTGTAGAATAGAATAGAACTGTAGCAAAACAAGGCTTTCTTGGCAATTTTGTGACTGGGCTTTTCTAACATAAGGTTTTAAGTGAAGTATATTTGTCAAAAATAACGCTACGCATGTTGTGACGTCAACATCAAACATAATGACGTCACTGTTTGACCTGGCGTAGCGCCAGTTTGCACGTGACGCCTACCATAAGGCACACTCAATAGACTTTCTTTAAATGCTGATTTCTTGCGTTTCATTCGTTAAAATAAGATTCTAAGCCATTTTCTAGGTGCAAACTATGTTTACACCCAATGTTATACCCAATAAACACACTGCAAAAGTCAAATCGAACGAGAAACGACCAAGTAAAAAGTAAGGTTGTGATTTCTGTATTTCCGTAGAGTATAAAATAAAAAGAAAATTTACTTTTTTTCGGCAAATACCAAATATATTTCATCTCCTGCAGTGAAAATATCAGCTACGCACTCGTGAAAAATACTGATTTTTTCACCGCACTCGATGAAATATATTTGGTATTCACCTCAAAAAAGTAAATATCCTCTATTTAATAGTACTCTGTCATTTTAATTGGTTAACTAGCTGGTGAAAACCATTGGTGTAACCATATTTAATGGTACTCTGTCATTTTAATGGGTTAATTAGCTGGTGAAAACCATTGATGTAACCATATTTAATGGTTCTCTGTCATTTTAAGCTTGTGAGAACAATTCCTTTTAAATAGCCATATTTAATGACATTCAATAATTTTATTTTTAATGGATTGAATAGCTGGCAATAGTCAATTCTGTTGCCAGAGTGGGCTCATTTTGCCAGCAAATTATTTTCTGTTCTTTTATCTGTTTTGCAGTTAGTAACTTTGATAAAATCCATTATTCCACAGCCTATATATGGTTATGTAGACCCACAAAAGCTGGAAGGTAGACAGAAGTTATCCTGAAAATCTTTATAACTATTCTGAGACGAAACAGGTAGCTGCACGAGATAATGTGGCAGAGTTGGCGCCAAGGTGTTGCAATTGGCCGTGAGCCACCACGGAGCAATAGTGGTTGTCATTTTGCCATTGGTCGGCAGTATTGGAGCTGACATAGCATAATCAAATCAATAGCCATGAAACCTTATTATGAGAAAATGTCTTTTCAGATTTGCAGTCAACTTGGTCTCTGTCTCAAGTCCTTGGTTGAAAGGGTCAGGGTTAGCATTAAACTTTTCTTGTCCACTCCAGATGTAGTTTCATTAAACTTTACACAGATCTAAAGCATCGTCAAACAACGCACAGACCACAAGTACCATAGCTCTAGTTTACCTAGGACTGCTCTTTTCTGGAATTTAACTCTTTATGTCCCCCCCCCCCCCCCCTCAAAGAAGTGGGTAAACATTGAAAGGAATGATTAAATTTTCATGACCTTGACTTTATTTTCAAGGTCACCAGGGTCATATAAGTCTGTGAAATCTTCAAACATTTGTCAGTACTCTATCTTCTGAAAAAAAAAATCAGATTTTGGTGACAGTGACCTAATTTTCAAGATCACCAGGGTTATAACCCAATTAAAAAACCTAGTCAACACTATCTTCTGATCCAATTGCCATATTGCAAAAAAACTGACTGGCATGTATACATCATTGAGAGAACCTTAAGAAATGACTAGATTTTGGTGACCTTGTTGTAATTTTCAAGGTCACCAGGGTCATACAACTCGTGAAAAAGCATTGTCTGCACTCTATCTTCTGAACCAATGGCCAGATTTAGACCAAACTGTCACAGATACATCATTGGGGGACCTTTAGAAATTATTAGATTTTTGCTTTGACCTTGACCTGATTTTCAAGGTCACCAGTCTCCTTTAAGTACAATAACTCTTTTAAAAGCCTTGTCTGCACTCTATTGTCTGAACCAATGGCCAGATTTAGACCAAGGTGGCACAGATACATCATGATCAGAAGGACCTTAATAGATGATTAGATTTTCATGACCATGGCCTGATTTTAAAGGTCATCAGGCTCTCATTACTCTGTTAAAAACCTTGTTTGGCTCTGTTTTCTGAACCAATGGCCATATTTTGACCAAACTGGCACAGAAACGTTGGATGGACCTTAATATTAATATAGATGATTATAGATTTTGGTGACCATGATCTACGTTCAAGGCCACAAGGGTCATATAACTCAGGGACACATGTTTTCTTCTGAAATCTACATCTAGTTGCCTACTTGTGTGGTCTGGTCTGCTGATAACCTTTGTAAACAGTTTGGACCCAAATCGGCCGGACAAAACACTGATCTGGATCCAAACTGTTTGACACTGATGGTATTTCTGAATGAATTTTTTGAAAAAGTTGATTTTGAAAAAATAACAACAGAAAACATCCTAATTTACCCTGTAGGCAAAGAGTTAATATCTTGTATTTTTATGGAACACTTACTATTGTTGTTATAGTAATCATCCACTTCTTGTTCTTGGCCAGTTTCCACTCTGAGCTATATAAACTCTAGTAATAGGTTATTAGAATAACATAATTGTTCCAGATTGCTGTTATTGGTCTGTATAAGTTTCCTTCTTGTTCTCAGATGTATCTGAGCTTGGAAGTCTGTTTCTTTGAATCTGAATGCACTTTATACTGTGATAATACCAACATTGACAACTGAACTGTATAACTGTCTCCCTTTTTTCGCTGATAACTCTGGATGGGGAAGCTCAACTGTGTATGAGCCTTATTCTCTGATACTTTTGGACTTGGCAGCTCAACTGTGAGGGCTTTATTCCCTAATAATTCTGGACTTGGCAGCTCAACTCTGTGTGAGCCTAATTCTCTGATACTTCTGTACTATGCTGCTCAACCGTGTGAGCCTTATTCTCTGATACTTCTGGATTTGGCAGCTCATCAGTGTGTGAGCCTTATTCTCTATTAATTCTGGACTGTGTATGAACCATATTCTCTGATACTTCTGGACTTGGTAGCTCAACTCAGTGTGACCCTTTCGACCGTGTGAGAGCCTTATTCTCTGATCATTCTGGACTTGGCAGCTCAACTGTGTAAGCCTTATTCTCTGATCATTCTGGACTTGGCATATCAACTGTGTAAGCCTTATTCTCTGATCATTCTGGACTTGGCATCTCAACTGTGTAAGCCTTATTCTCTGATCATTCTGGACTTGGCAGCTCAACTGTGTAAGCCTTATTCTCTGATCATTCTGGACTTGGCAGCTCAACTGTGTAAGCCTTATTCTCTGATAATTCTGGACTTGGCAGCTCAACTGTGTTAGCCCTATTCTCTGATAATTGTGGACTAGGTACGTAGTTCAACTGTGAGAGCCTTTTATATTCTCTAATAATTATGGACATGGTAGCTCCACTGTACGTGCCATATTTACTGATACTTCTGGACTAGGGAGCTTTACTGTGAGAGCCTTATTCTCTGATCATTCTGGACTTGGTAGCTCAACTGTGTAAGTCTTATTCTCTAATCATTCTGGACTTGGCAGCTCAACTGTGTAAGTAAGCCTTATTCTCTGATCATTTTGGACTTGGCAGCTCAACTGTGTAAGTCTTATTTCCTAATAATTCTGGACTTGGCAGCTGAATCTTGTTAGCACTATTCTCTGATACTTCTGGACCTGGCAGCCTTATTCGCTTATAAATCTGGTATTGGCAGCTCAACTGTATGAGCATTTCTGTCAGTTTTATTCTCTTTTAAGTTTTAACATTGACTTGTTAGCCATATAATATTCTCTGATAATTCTGAACTTGGCAATTCAGCTCTGTGAGCCTAAATCGCTGATATTTCGAACTTGCCAGCTCAACTAGGCAGGTCTTTGTCTTTGTTAACAGTTAGAAACCTAATTCCGAAAGTAGAGCATTGAACTTGAACTGGTACAAACTAGGTTTTATTCCCAGCCAGGGTGTGGGAACATTTCCAGATATACTGTATACTTGTTACAGCTTTCATGTTGCAAGTTTTTTTTCCAAGTGGCTAACATTCATGGTGACATCATTATTACAACACTTAAAATCTTTGCATCCCGGAAAATTGTTCATGATTTTTCGTCCTCTGATTTGTTTCGGGGGTAAAATCAATGTTTTCAAAAAAATTCTCAAAGTGTCAAATAGTTTGGTTCCAGATCAGGCCTAACATTTTGTTGGGCCTGATCTGGTTCCAAACTGTTTGTAAAGGTATTGATTCAGCAGACAGCGCTAGCATGTAAAGAGTTAACAGATGAAGAGTGGTTTTAAGACATCATTATTTGTAAGGGCTCTTACCAAGTCATTATTGGTACAAATTGCACCTGTCATGAACATGGAATTCTCTCAGAATCCATCATAGCACTGGATAAGATTGATATCCAGATATATCTTTTTTGTTTGGTAGAAAACATTTTTAAAGTACGGTAAATTTCTAAAATTTGGAACACTTTTCTCTTTCTGTTCTCAAATAAAATGTTGGTTATTAGGGCTGGAATTCGCAAAATGCTTGTCAGAATGGCAAACAGGGAAGACCCTGATCATACTGCTTCTCCAGAAGCAGTCTGATCTGGGTCTGTCCTGTTTATCTACAGTCTAGGCCTTTTTGGCAGGCAACTAGTGTTTGAAATTTAAGAACATTTACCGTGCTCCTAGAAAGAATGACAGCAAATCAGGCCTGACCACTAGAGACACATATTATTTGCTATGTTAAAGACCCCCACCCCCTTAGATAATAACGTTGGATATTTGTTGATTTTCTGTTTTATCAACTAAAGCATATATTGTGGGTGCTCAAAAGAACCATCTCAATGAGATGGTTCTTTTGAGCACTCAAAATATATGTCTAAACTGATGGATAAAGCATATGTTTTAACTGATGGATAAGAAAACAATAAGTTTATGCTACAATGAATAGGTTGCAAAATTAAGACTAAAGAAACCTTAAGGCCAGAGTTTGACTCAAGTCTTGATGGCTCCAGTGAGTAGTACACCATAGCTTTCTAGAACTACAGATCATTCTGTGTGGAAATCAAGCCTGGATGGCTGGAAGTTCCATTGTATAGTAGATTTCTCAGCTAAGGTGAAACATTCATCAAAGCAACTTGAGAATCTATTCTGCAACATTGTAAAAACAGAATTACACAATAAACTTCAAACAATGTATTATTGCCTATTACCACTGCAGAGCACATAAAAACAATAGACCTCACAAGGAACAAAGAGACTCACCTATCCACCAAAATATACAAACATTCTCTTAACCCATAAGGCGCCACCTAAAAATTGGAGCCATACCACATTTACAAGTTTTTCACTATTTTTTTAAAAAAATAATAAGACCAGCTATTTTATGTAAATCAACTGGAAGCACATGTAATACAGCAAAGGAGCCTTAGGATATTGGTGTGTGGTTGGGGCCAGGGAGGGGGTGGCAAATTCAGAATCTTCGATCTAGATCCTGATTTACTCGGTTTTTAGTTCTCTGACAGGGGCTTCGTGTTCCATGACAGTTTATAAGTTGAAATTGAATACTCAGCTTGCACATCCAAGCATTAGATGTCTTATGTATATCAGAATATATGTATCAGCTGGGTGAACATTTTTGCTTATCATACTCTAGCTTGACTCGAGATTGAGGGGTTGCCGGTTCGTGCCTCGCCAGAGGCACTGCATTGTGTGAGCAATTAAGACACTTATCCTCTGCTTAGTGCTGGTTCAACCCAGGAAGAGCTGTCACGACATGACTGAAAAAATGTAGACATTAAGAATAAAAAAAAAAAAAACTAATCATATTCTGTGTACCCTCAATCAGTGTGAATAATTCAATTCTTCCATAACCACATTTCTCAGGAGAATTGTCCTCACCTGGTGCTGCCACTAGAGCAGTTTTTCTGTGCCCCAATACAGGTGATTATTCTAGCAGCTGCATTTACTATTTCTGTACTAGTTGACAGCTGTAGTAGGGAAAAATAAATGATAGTTTGACATTCTATCAAGTTTGGCTGCTAAGCTGGCTCCTGAAACAAGTTTAGCTTTTCCAAAAATATAAATCTGTTGAAAAATTACCAAAATGCAGAATAGTTAGCATTTGTCATGCTGAACTTAAGGTATACTCTTTTGAAAACAGTGTAGATCAAGATAAGCTATCAGCTGGCTTCTGCAGAAGCCAGCTGATCAGGATCAACGCTGGAAAGAGCATTCTGCAATACTTACTTAACCTGCATTAAGCGATAATTGGTCTTGAAAACCAATTTTCGGTCTTTTTGAGAGTGGCCGTTTTACTGTATGCTACTTAAGTAGCAGAATCAGCAGTAGGGAGACAATGTATCTCTTCAAAAGAAATTATTTGTTTCCATGCTAGAGATTCGAACCTGTGGCCAGATTTCTAGTCTGGTGCCTACAGGGCTAATTGGCACTTCTATGAATGTAGGAAAAAACTTTCATCATTTTTTCATGGTATTTTTTTTCTCACAAAAGAGGGCTTTCTTTCATTTCTATTGTTGAATGAAACCCTCATAGAAAATGTCTCTGAAATTACCAGTGGTATACCAGTGAAAGTCGGCGGTAAAATTTGGTGGTATTGCCAGCGGGTAAAACAGTGGATTTCACTGGTATGATTTTGATTTGATTTTGATTCTTTAAGTCCGGTCAACAATCTTTCAGTTATAAAGGAACGGGTCTTCCTGGGTTGAACCAGTACTAAGCTAGGATTAATGTTCTTGCTCAAGGACACAACACAGTAACACCTGTGTCTGTGGCTCGAACCCGCAGCCCCTCGGTCTGGAGTCAAGCACTCTACCAATGAGCCACTGCACTCCCTAGGATTTCAGTGGTAAAACAGTGGTAATAGTCAATGATTTCCATTATTATACGAGTGGATAATAGTGGTAATACCAACAAATTTTACCGCTGATTTCCACTGGTATTCCACTGGTAAACCGTATACCACTGATATTCCCATCTAGACATTTTCTATAACAAATATGGCCTTCACCTCTAAGCACTCATAGATAAACATTTGATAATGGTCTTTAACATTCCTATCTGATAGAAAATGAAATTGAACATTATGCTTTATCATTAGAATGTTTAGTTACCATGGTGCACTATATTGACAGATGGAATCTCTTATCAAAAAGATTGGGGAAAGCCCTTGATGTAATGGAAGATTTTGCAAAACTAAATGGTTGGGAAAAATGATCAGATAAACAAGAGTATGTATGTTTGTAGATGCTAATTGATGATTAGAGGGCTCAGATTTATTTATTTTTATGCCCCAAAGGAAGGAGGCATAAAGTAATCACACTGTCTGTACATCTGAGTGTCTGTCCATCCGTTCGTTATGGTGTCTGGAGCACATCTTCCTCTTGGTAGAAATCCCAAATTTGGTCTGTGGATGCATCTTTGGGCCATGGAGTGTAGCATACTGTTTCTGGGACTTTGTGACCTTGACCTCTGCTCTCAATTCTAGAAAAATCATGTCTGAAACATATCTCCTATATTATTTGAGGTAGGAATCCTAAATTTGGTGTGTGGATACCTTTTTAGGCTGCAGAGTGTCCCATACTATTTCAGGGTCACTGTGACCTTGACTTCTGGCCTCAGTACAGCATCGTGTCTACAGCATATCTCCTATATTATTTGAGGTAGGAGGAATCCCAAATTTGGTATGTGGATACTTGTGACCTTAACCTCTGGCCTCAGTTCTAGAAAAAAATTGTGTCCTAAGCATGTTCTTTGGAGGCATTTGTGACATTGTGACACCTTTCATGTTGTACCAAATGAGCCAGTGCATGAGATTTCCAACAATGTGGTATGTGCGACCTGCAAAGCCTCAGATCAGCCTTTGCTAGGCGCTTGAGTATTCTATGATTGTTAAGCTACTGACTGAACACCATTTTGAGTTTCTAAGCTTAAAAGGAGGCTGCAGAGGCTCGTCCGAGTCTACACTTGTCAAAATGTCAAATTGTTTGAAATCTCATGTCGCGGCTCATTAATATTATTCTGTGAGTTCACTTTGAGGCAATTCCAGTGAATACCAACAAGAACAGTTTTTTTTTCTTCTTATAATTTCGGTTGAATCCTTTTTCACATTCTGATTAAAAATAATTAAAAAAATTTTTTTTTGAAGACAAGTAATGTCTTTCTAAAAGTAAAACAGATTTATGCTCCCCATTCCCATGACCAAAGGTTTAAGTTTTCTTTTTTATTAAGGATGCTGGCAAAGTGCCCTGAGAAGGCATATGGTTGCAGTAAAATTTTAAAGTTCAGACATGCAGTAAAACTAAACAGAAAAAAGAACACAAAGGTAATATGTGTTTTGGGTGATGTGAATTGACTTCTGTATCAAATGTTTGGGAAAATGTACACATTGGAGTAGTGGGGAATCTTATAGGGAAAAATGTAGTTTGTTTTTGAGATCAGGCCCAACGTTCTCTGGATCCAAACCGTTTGACACTCTGAAAGAATTCTTTGAAAAAGTATTTCAGATGACAACAAAATTCATCAAAAGTAATTCTATGTTGAGCTACTAAATCCAATTAGATGTATCATATATACCACAGGAACTAAGTTTAGAGTGTGTATCGAAAAACTGATTTTCTTATTTCTCAACCAAAACATAAGTTGTGGGTACTCAATGAGACGGTTCTTTTGAGCACCCAAAACATATGTTAAAACTGATGGGTAAGAAAATATTTACAATTTTACACTCAAAATTTTTGTTTATCTGCAAACCTGTGTACAATATTTGGCCTGATAAACACACTGTGGGTGTAACTTTTCAAAATTCTTTTTTTTAAAACAGTGTAGACCAAGATCAGCTGGCCAACTGATCAGGATCCACACTATTTTTAATCCACATGTCATGAATCAATATTTGAGCATGAGATTTCTATCAATTTAACATTTTGACAAGTGTAGACTGGGACAAGCCTCTGCAGCCTCCTTTGTAGCTTAGAGACTCCAAATGGTGTTCAGTCAGTAGCTTAACAATCATAGAATACTCAAGAGACTAGCAAAGGCTCTGATTAGAGGCTGATCTGAGGCTTTGCTGGTTGCACATAACACATTGTTGGAAATCTCATGCGCTGGCTCATTTAATAGTAAAATTGCAACATCGGACCGGCTAGGAATCAAATTTGTAGTACAATTCTCAGCTCAAAAAGAATTATGTGTGCTAAAAAGAGCATGTGCGGGCTTTATGAATCAAAAACAGTGCTTTTTTTGTAACCTTGTACAACATGTACCTACCATTTACGTTAAAACATTTTGAGAACTTTTCTCTTATTTCTACAGCTAGAACTGGGGGCTAGGACTTTTGCGCACAAATTGCTAAAGTCAGAAGAGCAAACAGTGGAAGCCCACTTGTCAGGCAACTTAAGCAGTCAAAAGGTTAGAACTTTCTCCCTCCCCAAACATGTGACAGATAGGGGTTGGACTTTAAGAAAGTCTTCTAATGGCAGAGAGCCCACGCTCTTGGAAGAGTAACTTGAAAAATGGCCTGATGCAAAAATCTGTTTAATATGTGTCAGATTTATCAGTTGAGATGATGTCATAACTGCATAGATTGGTTTGGCAACTGCAACCATAATGATTTCTGCAGTATTTATTATGCAAAAACTTGTAAAGATGGTAGGTTATTTGAATCACAGAAAAAAGGGTCCTCTGAGCATAAACTAAGATAGTCATGCAGCATCTGCATCGGGTGAGTCATTGAGTTTACTATCACGTTCTTTCTTCCCAATGTAAGCGCAAAATAAAGGCACTCATGGATATATATAGTGACCTAGACCCTCAAGGTTGAACTTTCCCAAAAAGTGACAATATTTGAGCCGTGACATGAGATTTCCATACGCCCAGTCTGATCAGAGTCTTTGCTAGTCGCTTGAATATTCTATGAGTGTTAAGCTACTGAGGCTGCACAGGCTCGCCTGAGTCTACACTTGTCAAAATGCCGCATTGTTGGAAATCACATGTCGTGGCTCATTTTGCTGATTTCTCAATGAAAGCATTTGTTGTGGTGCTCTTTTAGCGCTTTCAATTAGTACCCACAGCATATGTATCTATTCTGGTAAAAGCCCACTTTTCTATGGTTAGATGCCTAAATCGGCATGTAGGGCCCTTCGACCACAATATCAAGATCTGTATACTGCTACGAGATCTGTTATGAGTCAAGTTTTGAATCATGAAGCCACAATGTTGTCAGTTACAACATAAAAAGCATGGAAAACATGCCACAAGATTTGTAATGCAACATAATATATGTAACACTTGCCACAAGGGTCTATTCAGATCTAGAATGCTTACAGATGCTTACAGATGTTTCATTTTCATCCTTTATAATACATGTACTGGTACTTAATGGCAAATAGAGAAGACCCAGAATACAGTGCATCAGGTTCTGCACTGTTTTTCAAAGGTTAAAACAATATCTTCAGGAACTGAAATATGTCATTTGGAAATTCATCCAATAGCCCATATTTTTGTGAGTTCTAGTGATTTTAGTGCATAAAGCAATGGTCTCACAGAGCTTGCTACACCGGGCGCAATCTGTCTGTGTCTAATAAAAATGACAGTTGCAGAGAGGTTGTAGAAGTTGCGGTAAGGTTTTATAAAGATCGCAACAAGGTCTCCGATTAAAACTAGTCTCAGCCAGAACTTTGAATGTGCACAAAAGACTAGCTGCCACTGATTTTGATCACAGAATGGTTGCAGTCACTGATCAGTCTGTGAGCAATTGACGACTGACCGCAGATGAGATTGTGACTCATTTGTGGGTGATATGCGACCGGTGTGTGTGCCAAAAGATCACAGATTTGCAGCTTCAACAAAAAGCTGTCATCCTGACAGTGTTTAACGTATTTGCATCATGGTGCAAAATGGAAGCTCCCCAAAAAAGACAAGACATTTATTAAACACATATTATGACTTTTAAAAGCTTTAATCCCATAACAGGTGCCAAACAGTCGCCGTTCATTTTTTGAACCAGTAACTGGTCGCTGACTGGTTGCCGATCACTCTGAACTAGTTACAAACAACAGTCTCCAAAGTTGCAGAAAGCTCACCAACTGATCGCTGACTACATGCAAATACTATCCCTGATTGCCCAGCTACTTATTGATAACTGGCCAGCGGCTGGTAGGCCATCATATCTGTAAAGGATTTTGCTATGGTCTCAGAGGCTGCAAGTCAGTTGCAAACAAAATCAATCACAAGCAGTCATGTCACATTCGAAAGCTCTGTGGGACCAAGGCTTAAGTTAACAAGACTTTGATGAACAACTACACCTTGGTTTGTATTTCCTTGGTGCACCTGAAGTGTACTTTTCGAGAGGCAGTGATTGACTTGATTGATATATGTTGCAGACAGAAAATAACTATAAGAATAGTTTTCTATTTTGGGATGAGATTCATATTGCATAAATCAAAACAATTTCTGGGGTAAGAGAGTTCTTAGTGAAGCTGATTTCAGAGCAGCAACTTATGGAAGTCTTCAGTGGTATTATATCATTACCAGATATTGTTGTTTACTGATAACCTTGGCAAACAAACCGTGGCTGCAGTAAAGTCAAGAGAACTACTGCTCCAGGACCTCAACTTCACCTCTGCTGGTATGGACATGTGGAGGGCTCTAGCGGTACAGTCGGAACTGCATATGATATACAGTTTGTTGGAACGCATGGCCCAAGATGAAATTAATGTTGAAGAAATTGACAGAAAGACGGGCTTGAGTGGAAGTTCTCTGCCGCCACCCCCTGGAGTTCAGGTGCGAGATCTGCTATGTTTGCAGCTAGTCAGGGAGAGGGGCCCACTGATTGCACCTGTACCTTAATAAAAAGATGATGATGATGATGATGATGATGATGATGATGATGATGATGATGATGATGATGATGATGATGATGATGATGATGATGATGATGTGCAAAATTACCCAGCATGCAAAAATTAAATGTCTATTATTTCATATTATGTATCTGTCATTTGTAAATATTAAAGTTCCCTATGGGGCTAGGGATAGCTCAGATATAGACACACTCCTATACCCTGTGCTGACTTAAGCATTAAGTCCTCGCAGTGCCAGGCTTTAGATTTCTGTGACACTTTCAGAGACCGATAAATATGCAGAATGCACTTTATTTATGGTACATTTTCTCAAGACTGCTCGAAAGAAGATGTGATTGTGCTATGTCTGATATCAAAAGAAAAATGTAGAATTGATGCTAACCAATTCTGATAGCATGCCTAGAATCTAAGCAGGCATATAGAATGATCACAGCTTATGATAAGGTGCTTGTTTTATCACCAAAAATGATGTTTTGCTCATTGCCCATTGAAAACAATTATTGTGGTGCCTTTGAGGTGCTTCCTATGAGCATGCACATTATGTGTTTTTGTTAAGAAATAAGAAAAAAAGAGAGACATGAATAACCCCCTAATTGCATGATGTATTATGGAACACTTGCAAAAATTTGGCAGATAAAATTAGAATACTTTTTTTTTTATTTCTCAGTGAAACCCTATGTTATGGGTACTCAAAAGAATCGTCTCGACGAGACAATTCTTTTTAACACCCACAATATAGGCATAAGGCAGAAAAAAAATTTAAGCAAAAAATTGTGACAAGCTCTCTTATCTTTGGCCCTGTACAGTATTAGCTCTCTTTGATGGTAAGTGTGGTACTACAGGTAGAAGAATAGTTGCAATAATTTCACTATCTTACTATACTGGATTCTTGCTGTGAATTTTCATTGAAATTCCCTGGCTTTTGGAGTACCTGAGTAATACAATGTGTAGCAACTTGGTTCCTACAACTGTTAGAGTCACTCCTACATTCATGATTACCGGATTCTATGAATTTTGCAATTTTTTGTTGTTCTTTTTCACTAATTATGACAAATAACTCTTCATTTGCTCAACTTTTAATAAAGATGTTACTTGCTTTGGATGGAAGCAAACAAAGAGTCACAGACCAGACTGCATAAGGAGCAGTCGGATCTGTGACAATTTTGTTTGCACATGTTTTTCATGTTTCAAATAATTTTGTTGATGTATTTGAAGGGTCAATTTTTTTTTCAAACTTCTTTCTTGAATTCTTTAGAAACTTTGTAATTTCAATCTCATCAAAGCAATTAGCAATTTGCTTTAATCTGTTTTTTTTTTCTGTAATTGGTTGGAACTTGTGGAATTCTATACTTTTTATATCTAAACAATTGAAAGTTTGGCACTTCCTTCAAAATCAACTGTCAATAATTCTGACTTCTGTGGTGTCTACGGACTTACGTGAATGTTCGGAAGACAGGCTATAGGTTGCAATGTAGTCATTGTAAGCGGGAATGGATTATTCTCGAACAGTAATGACGGTATGGATTGTTACATTGTGAAAAATAAATATGCTCGTGATTCTGACTCGGAGCTGGAGGTAAGGTTTATAAAGTATTGATGAGTTTTGCTGATTGAAATGTCCACTGAACCCAAGTTGATTCAAATGTCCACTAAACCAAAGTAGATTATAACCACTGAACCAGAGTTGATTCAAATGTCCACTTGACCAGAGTAGATTCAAATGTCCACTGAGATTTCAACCAGAGTAGATTCAAATGTCCACTGAACCAGAGTTGATTCAAATGTCCACTGAACCAGAGTTGATTCAAATGTCCACTGAACCAGAGTTGATTCAAATGTCCACTGAACCAGAGAAGATTATGATAACCACTGAACCAGAGTTGATTCAAATGTCCACTGAACCAGAGTTGATTCAAATGTCCACTGAACCAGAGTTGATTAAAAATTTCCACTTAACCAGAGTAGATTCAAAGTCCACTGAGCTTTCAACCAGAGAAGACTCAAATGTCCACTGAACCACAGTAGATTCAAATGTCCACTGATCCAGAGCTGATTCAAATGTCCACTGAACCAGAGTTGATTCAAATGTCCACTGAACCAGAGTTGATTCAAATGTCCTCTTAACCAGAGTTGATTCAAATGTCCACTGAACAAGAGTTGATTCAAATGTCCACTGAACCAGAGTTGGTTCAAATGTCCTCTGAACCACAGCAGATTCAAATGTCCACTGAACTTTCAACCAGAGTTGATTCAAATGTAACTAAACCAGAGTTGATTCAAATGTCCACTGAATCAGATTTGATTCAAATGACCTCTGAACCAGAGTTGATTCAAATGTCCATTTAACCAGAGTAGATTTAAATGTCCACTGAACCAGAGTTGATTCAAATGACCACTGAACCAGAGTTGATTCAAATGTCCATTTAACCAGAGTAGATTTAAATGTCCACTGAACCAGAGTTGATTCAAATGTAACTGAACCAGAGTTGATTCAAATGTCCACTTAACCAGAGTAGATTTAAATGTCCACTGAACCAGAGTTGATTCAAATGTCCACTGAGCCAGAGTTGATTCAAATGTCCATTTAACCAGAGTAGATTTAAATGTCCACTGAACCAGAGTAGATTTAAATGTCCACTGAACCAGAGTTGATTCAAATGTAACTGAACCAGAGTTGATTCAAATGTCCACTTAACCAGAGTAGATTTAAATGTCCACTGAACCAGAGTTGATTCATATGACCACTGAACCAGAGTTGATTCAAATGTCCATTTAACCAGAGTAGATTTAAATGTCCACTGAACCAGTGTTGATTCAAATGTAACTGAACCAGAGTTGATTCAAATGTCCACTTAACCAGAGTAGATTTAAATGTCCACTGAACCAGAGTTGATTCATATGACCACTGAACCAGAGTTGATTCAAATGTCCATTTAACCAGAGTAGATATAAATGTCCACTGAACCAGAGTTGATTCAAATGTAACTGAACCAGAGTTGATTCAAATGTCCACTTAACCAGAGTAGATTTAAATGTCCACTGAACCAGAGTTGATTCATTTGACCACTGAACCAGAGTTGATTCAAATGTCCATTTAACCAGAGTAGATTTAAATGACCTCTGAACCAGAGTTAATTCAAATGTCCATTTAACCAGAGTAGATTTAAATGTCCACTGAACCAGAGTTGATTCAAATGTCCACTTTGAATGTGATGGACAGTAAATTCAACAAAATTCAAAGACCCTTATTCTTAAACCGCTGTTAGCAGAATATCCTTTTAAAAACGATACATGCTTTGTATTTGTGAGGTGGGTTCCGTTTCTTATACCTGACCTTGAGAGCAGTACCTTTAGAGCAACTACAATTATGGTAAATTTGTTCCAATCAGTAGCAGAAGTGGAAATAAGAGAAGTATTTTAATTCTCTAGATTTCCTAAGGCCAGAGTTTTTTAATTTTTCGTTTTACAGACCCGACCGACCCGAATTTTCGAAAATTGAAAAAAAAATAAAAGCACTTTTTGTCAATTTTATTTTTCGTGATCGCTCCGACTCGCCCAAAGAAAGTTCCGTTTTTTAAGTTCGTTACAGAAATTTTACCAATACCAGTTTTCACTTTGGTTCCCGTCGTGAAAATATTGATTGTTCCACAAAGGCCGTAGTCAGGGACGCTTTTCCCGAAGGTCGGAAACCAGAGCAGTCAAAGACACACCTCCACAATCATCCAATCAGTAGCTGTTATTTACGTGTCAGAAAACAAAATGGTTTACCGGCAAATATGAAGTTGAGACTTAGTTTTTTCGTTATTTAAAGCCATATTTGATAGTGTTGCATGCAATCAGTACGAGTAAGTTAAAGGAATTAGTTATTGTTGTACACTCCTGCTGCATTTTTCGCGCATTTCGCCGTACTTTTTGCAGTTCAGTGATGTAGACTGGGGTTGTACTAGTTCTGGGACCATAACCTAGTTTGTAAGTTTCATCATGGTCAAACTAGGTTATGGTTTTTGTGTACAATAGAAGCAAAATTAGCCATTGTTTACACTACAGTTTGTTTACAAATAAATTTGTAAGTATTTATTCATAGTTCCTTCATTTCTACATATTCTATAAGCTTAGGGTAAATTCTGCACATGTAAATGAAATAAAATGCATGAGAATAATTAAACATAAAAGGGTACAAACCAGAAAGATCAACAAAGTTTCAGAACACATGTATCTCCTGACCTTTAGCTTACATTTTGGGTCAAACTGGTTCCCTGTCTCTTAGTGCTATGAATTTTGAGACAGGAATCAGTGAGCCACATCATCAGATATATCATGTGACCCAATGTTATGGTCAACTGACCATCAGCCAATGGGCTCACAGGTTTCTCTACATGCAAATCAACCCACAAAGCTGCAGTCATTCATAAAACTGTGATGTCATTGTGTCAGCATATGTGTTTTGAGCTATTTTTTTGTAAACAAATCATTATTTGCTGCTACAAAAGTGGATTTTTAATATTTTGGACATATTTTTGTGTGAGCACCAACTAGAGGTAAGGGACTTACTATTACAATAATTTTTCACCAGACATTTTATTCCAAATATAAACTTTGGGGTCAAATGTTAGAGTGTTGCTATTTGAACAAAATGTGACCTAAAATATTAGGCCTAAGAATGGGACATGACAGAAAAATCCATTCTTAGGCCTAATCTTAGGTCTAGGGTTGTACATGCGTGTCCGACCTGGGGAAGTTATATGTTTAACTGTCATCTGAATGCAAACGCAAGAGAATCGGGAAAATTTTAAAGTGGCATTTTGTTACCACATCCCTTGGGCATATTTCTAGGCAGAAGAGTTTGTCCCCGAAGTAATATTTGGTGAGCTACGAGAGCAAAACTGCAAGTGGTACCCCGGGAGTGGTACCTTGTAAAAGCAGAAACTGCCATTGAACATAAATACCTTTCTATAAGATAGTCATAGTGTACCATGAAAATTTTATAAAATGAAGTTTTATTCATACTTTGATGGAAAAACACAGTTTTCACAAATACATGTATTTCTTGGCTTTTTATTTTATTTTATTTTTTATTTGGGGGGGGGGGGGGTGGGGGTGGACAAATCACAGCATCTTTCACCTGTGGTCAAAGTTACAGTATGGCAATATTATACACCAGTCATTTGTATCCACTGCCCCCTCCAGCTACAAGGATAGGTGGCGATAATGACTTTTCAAAGCCTTGCCCTGTGCCTGTGGGGACAAGCTGATGCTAACAACCCTGCTCTTAGTCCCACCCTGCATCTTAGTCCCGTTGTCTGTATACTATTAAGGGGGTGGGGGGGGGCAGTATATAGATACAAATGACTGGTGCATTATGTTGAATAGAATTTGTTTATTCCTTTCACACTGCCACATAGAGTCTGAGGTGGAGTAATGCATAACTTGACCATATCCTGGCTGGCCATGTCTGTGTAATGAACGCTCCCTTTCAAACTGCATTTAATACAAAAAACTTTTTAGTCTGTGCAATATGCAGCAATTTTCAAAAACCGTATTAAAATTGATAATTTTTATACGATTTTTTTTATTTTAGCTCACCTGAGCCGAAGGCTCATAGGTGAGCTTATAGGATACTCATGGTCCGGCGTCCGTCCGTCGTCTGTCGTTCACAATGCTCAGTATAAATCAGCTTTAGCAATTGTTCTGATGTTCAGAATTTTAGGATAGTCATGCAAAGGTTTGTTTCAAATTGGCTATGTGTTTCAACAGTGTTCTATAAAAAAACTATGGAAAAGAAGTTGATCTTTTTTTGTTTCCTCCGACCTTTACATCTGATATGTCCGAAAAAAAAAATAGCTGACTTTGATTTTTTTTTTTTTTTTTTTCGTCCTCCGACTCTCACATCTGGCTGAAAAAATCTGTAAAACAAAAAATAAAAAAACTCTGGCCTAATCAACAACTATCATATTTTATTACCTGTGATTTTACAAGCTACAGCACCTGGTTTAATAAGTCTGCTATTTTCATACCTGTAAATTGAAGATGATGGTGAAAAGGTAATAGGTTAAGTCTATAGTGCCTAATATAAAGAAAAGTTTTGATTTGCTGCTATTTTCCCCAAAGTCATTTGTTCTCATCCAAAAATAGGATCTGATTTGGTTGCTGCTTAAAGGGATACATGACAATTTAGTATATCATGCTGACCTGGCTTATAGAGATACATGACAATTTAGTATATCATGCTGACCTGGCTTATAGAGATACATGACAATTTAGTATATCATGCTGACCTGGCTTATAGAGATACATGACAATTTAGAATATCATGCTGACCTGGCTTATAGAGATACATGACAATTTAGTATATCATGCTGACCTGGCTTATAGAGATACATGACAATTTAGTATATCATGCTGATCTGGCTTATAGAGATACATGACAATTTAGTATATCTTGCTGACCTGGCTTATAGAGATACATGACAATTTAGAATATCATGCTGACCTGGCTTATAGAGATACATGACAACTTAGAATATCATGCTGACCTGGGTTATAGAGATACATGACAATTTAGAATATCATGCTGACCTGGCTTATAGAGATACATGACCTTTTAGAATATCATGCTGACCTGGCTTATAGAGATACATGACAATTTAGAATATCATGCTGACCTGGCTTATAGAGATACATGACAATTTAGAATATCATGCTGACCTGGCTTATAGAGGATAGAGATACTTCTGGTCTTCTGGTCAATAATAAGCATTCATGGCCATATAGAATTTTAGCCATTCTGAGTGCACTATATAGCTATACAACAAAATGAATAATTTTGAACTTGTTTGTATATTTCAGTGTGGTGTAGATGTAAATAAAGCTAATTCCTATGATCAGACTGCGTTGGATATTGTAAACAAGTTCACAACCAATCGGGCTTCCAAAGAAATCAAACAACTTCTCAAAGGTAAGATCAAGTTTAATCATTTCTTTAAGGATAAAAATCTCCCATCCACATACTGGATAGGTGGCCATCGAAAACTCTCTTAACAGTCGACAAAAGCAGATCAAAAATTGCTAGAAACCAAGGGTAACAACCTACGTCATAGCATTGATGTTGTAAACACGTAGTACAGCGCCATCTTTGATTTACAAGGTCAGTTTTCCCCTTCGTAAAATTAAACAAATGAGTGTCTGTACAAACAAAGCAGTGCAGGCGGTGCCTAACATCACACTTGAACAAAATATATAACGGTCACGCCCCGATATGCCGTTGCCTTTGTAATCATTCGCCCACAAGAATCGAAGCGGGAGACACGAGGATAATTTTAGCAGTCACCCACTTCGATTTTTGTGGGTGAATGTTTACAAAGGCAAGGCATTTCTGGACGTGACCATTGTATATTCTGTTCAAGTGTGATGTTAGGCACCGCCTGCACTGCTTAGTTTTGACAGACACTAATTTGTACGACATTTACGAAGGGAAAAACTAACCTTGCAAATCAAAGATGGCGTCATACTACGTGTTTACAACACCCACGCTATGACGTAGGTTGTTACCCCTGAGAAACTGTGTTTTCAAAACACTTTTTCTAACTATTTTTAATCTACATTCGTCGATAGTATGAATGGTTCCAATCGCTGCCTATCCGGTGTGATCCAGTCGGGTGCAAAAAAGCATTTGACTGAAAAGGTAGAGAGGGAGCACAAAAGCACACCACAAAACTGTAGAGAAAAAATCCACACAATCACACACATTAACAGAGAAAAACAGTTTCTTATATACAAAAAATGAACCACACTGCTGCCATTTACATTCCTTAATTTTTCACTGGCCAGATCTTCACCCTAGTTTCTATTGTTGTTCTAACACAAATCATCTAGTCTTTAGTACAGGCATACTAGTCCTTAGTACAGGAGTACTAGTCCTTAGTACAGGCATACCAACCTTTCTCCTTCATTGCATATAATTTCTGTTTCCTGTTTTTGGAAGCAAAATTTAGAAATCCGACAAAACAAGTTCCTTTCTTCATAACAAAGTATTTACTTTATGCTATGAAGGAGATGGATTGGTACAATGTAGGTGTGCGATATATCCATGGAATCTAATGAACTTTTTTGATGACCTTGACCTTATATCTTGTATAGCTCAACTATACATTTATTTTTCTTGAAAATGTTTTCATAGTTGTAGTATCAGGTTGGGAAATGCTTTTATTTTGGGATATTTTTGATTGATTGATAAGACATTGTAAAAATATACATAACATAGTTTTTTGAAATGAATAACAGCAGGTAGGTTTCCTTATGCCATCAATAAAGATGTTGTAATATCTGATTGACGATAAAACGCCAAAAGTATCGACCCTGAATGAGGAAAAGGTTATTTTGGAATACAGTTGACTAGAAGAGACCAAGATCAAGAGAGATACTGGATACAGGACAGATGTTTGAGTCGGTATAAATTAAAAATCTGGACTGGCATGTTCACACCGGATGAGCGGCAATCAAAAATGTTAATGCTATCGACGAACGTAGATAAAATCATTAGAAACATAGTTTTCGATTGCCATTTGTCGCCTGACTGGCGACAAATGGCAATCCAAAACACTGTTTCTATCAATTTTTGATCCACTTTTGTTGATTGTTAACAGCATTTTCGATTGCCGCCTATCCGGTGTGATGTGGCATAAAGAAAAGATTGGTAGTGGTTGGTATAGATTCATAGGGGCAATATTATTATCTATGACTGATGTCAGTCTAGTATCGCCACAGAAATGCTAAGCTGAAACAGCCTTTATTTAACCCTTTCCTTCATGAATCTGCATGCTAAGCTCCACCCACTATGAATAATTATATATATAAACTTTCACATGTGTACATAGAACAAATAAATTGCTTGTCAGGTCCACTTGTGTAGGATCAGATATATCATATTTCCATAAGCAAACATAGCAGACCCTGATCAGGCAGCTCTGACAAGAGCTGCCTGATCTGGGTCTGCTCTGTTTGCAAAAGTGTTAAAAGGCGTCTCATTAAGGTAAATGGATAAACCTGAAAGGATTGCCATAGTAATGCAAAGCTACTTTTGTTTGAAGATGGCCATTAGCTGAAATATTTTAGTAAAGAGTGAACTTTCAGTAGGAAGTTTTTATTGGGTGGGGTAGATATTTTTTTTAATGCAACAGACTTTTTGTCTCCTATATGTTGATGTCATTTAAAAATCTTTGATTGTAAAAAAATATTTGTGGTAAATGTCAAATATTATCACCATTATAATCACCAATACCATTTTATTTGGCTATTAGTATACACAATTAAAGTACAAGTGTAACCAATAAAAGTTGCATTTGGATTTATTATTGAAATACTATATCAGGGCCTCCATGCGAAAAAAAAACTGTCTTTGGGGTATCCAATAAAACGAGACTCAAACCAGTCTCCTAGACTAGCTTGAAAATTGAAAATTAGTTTGTAGCTAGTTTAGATACGATACTTAACAATAAGCGAATAATAAAGGTGCTGATCAGACTGCGCAGATGCACAGGCTGGTCTGCGCCTTTGTTGTTCGCAAACACCTGAGACAGGATTTCTCGCGTCAAGGCCCATATTTATAAGGCACGGGTGAGATATCATGCTTTTCTTTTTACAAAAATACCCTTTAGATTAATCACTGGTGATTTTTTTGTTTTAGATATGTTTGCCACTTTACTTCATTGTGATTATTTTAAACAGAACAAGAAATATCTTTTAAAAAGATAATTGTCAAAGGTTTCTGTGAATTTAGTAATTCAATTGATTATGGAAGGTAAACACGGTAGCAGTACCTCATTTTGAGGGAGAGTGCCTATTAAATCCATTATAGCAGATGCCTATCAGCGAATGGACTCAATACTGATACACGAGTTGTAAATACTTAGCGAAATTTGGTCCTCACTCAGAGATGTGTGCATTGGTCTGAGCAGTCCTAGGGAAAAACCCATTCGCTGATAAGCATTTGCTAAAGATTTTATAGGCACTCTCCCTCAAAATTAGGTACTGATACCGTGTTTACCTACTAGACTGTGAGCTTTTATTCACACCCCAGCAATTAGTGTGGTATTAGTCTGCATTTCAAACAATGCCAGATGATCCCTATGTTTCAAACAATGACAGATCCCTATGAGGGATCTATTGTTATTATTGTACATTCAGGCAGCATGGTAAAAATGATCTTAAATGTCTTCAACAAAAAAGGAAAATGGCTTGTCAATTCTAGTTACTAGGTAAAACAGAGTATTTTGCATAATTTTTTCATCGTGGTACTAACAACAGTTTAAATGTCTAAATATTATGTGCAATAGATGACAATTATAGCCTGGTACAGCAATAGACGCCAAATTTAAAAGTTATCAAAGTAATATACCATAAACATACTGAATATTCACGCAGACAAATAAAAAAAAGTAACTTCATTTTTCTGATATTCATGAAAAGGTGAACGGCATGGGATTAGTTCTATCTGAGTGACAGATTAGAGTGAACCTCAGAAAAAAAAATTGAAACTCATCTCTTATATTTACATTATTCTAATACCGAAATTATTTGTACTTTAGAATACATAACAATTTAATATTAAATGTTTAAGCATATTAATTATTTTGTTGGATTGTAAAACCTAAATGCGGAACAGCCAACGTGAACTCAAGTCACCACTCGAACAGCCAATAAAGCAAATACAAGACTTGTTTTGCGTGTGGAAAACACTGGTGTTGGCTTGATTTTGATAACAGCCACATTGTCACTTTTGGTGAAAAAATTCACTGTTTGAAGTGCTTTGCATTAGCAAGTGAATTTAATAGTTGGCTGTCAATCATATTTCTGTTGTCCATGAGGTTTTGAATGGCTGCACAATCTAAAGATTAATTAAATGCTTGCTATGAAAATGTAAATATCAAAATTTGGATAGATCTGTTTAAGTTGATGAGGCAACAGATTAAGGCAAAGGATGTAGACCATTATCAGACAGCTAAGGTTTACACTTACTGAGTATAGATTGGTTTTACAAGACAGATTTGATTTTCTTAGGGGTTGTATTGGAAGAAAAAGTCCATTTTATAGTTATTGCTTAACCCTTTTCATTCTGGATACAGGTAAACAGGTACTTTGGCAATACAGGTAAACAGGTACTTTGGCAAACAGTGAAGGCCCAGATGAAATGCTGCATAAGGCGGCATTGGCCCAGATGAAATGCCACATAAGGCGGCATTTCATCTGGGTCTGCACTGTTTTCTAAGATACAAACAATCTTAAGGGACACAGATACATCATAATCTAGAAATTCTGACATGTTACCCCTTAAAATACAAAATGGACTATCCCATACTTATTGATACTTACTGCATCAACATGTTTTGGAAAATCCATCAGAATGAAAAGGTATTAACTGGCCTTTAGTTAAGAGTGCGTACCAAAAAAATTAATTTTCTTATTTCTCAACCAAAACCGGTATGTTGTGGGAAAAAGAACCGTCTCAATGAGACAGATCTTTTGAGTACCCTAAACATACGTTTAAATGGATTTGGTAAGAAAATATTTACAATTTTTATGTTCAAAACTTTTATTTATCTAAGCCTGTTAAAACCTAAGGCCATATATGATATACTAGGGTATCACTATCAAATGACTCTATCTTAGCGTAGGGTGGAGCAAAATGGTTTGAAATTACACCCGTCATGTCTTCTTGATCACCAGCTTGTGACCTTATGTGCATATAGTTAAACTGAGAGATTCTTGAGTCGTTCTGTTCATTTTGTTATCCATTCATTACATTTGCTGTTCATTTTGTTTCTGAAAATTGTCCATATGAGTTTGGTGAAGTTTAATTCTTTCCATACTACTAGTGATTCTAGACTTGCCCAAGTTCCTACATTTAAGAATTCATTTGAGATGAACGTTCCTTTAATTCATTTTTAAAGTGAAAATCCCCTTAACCTAAACTTCAAAATTTCTTTCAGTTTTCGAACATTGTATTAAAAGGGAATAAAAAAGTAACTGAAATTTATGAAAAAAAGGCAAGTAGACAGAAAAAAAATGAACAGACTTTGGAAAGTCTATAGTGATTCCTAAATGCGTTCTTGGCAAACAGTGAAAACCCAGATGAAATGCCGCACAAAGCGGCATTTAATCTGGGTCTCCACTGTATCCTATGCCAAAATCGATCTTCAGAGAAAGAAATCTAATATTTTTGGGAAATTTTAAATCTTTTAAATCTTTGTGAACGTATTAAACCAGAAGGTTAAGGGGTTAATCAGGAAGTCTGAAATTTTAACTTTTGCCCTGCTTAGCTCTTTGTAATGTAGCAAGTTTGGCTATTATACTTTCCTGAGATAGCATAATAAAGGTGCTGACAAGACTATGCCGCGGTGCAGGCTGGTCTTGGCCTTTAAATTATTTTTAGCATGTAACAAAATCAGGTGTTCTTTAAGAGCAGTCTGAGCTTGTTGCTGTACTGGTATTAAGAAAGACAACTCATACAGTCATGATAATTATACCTTTGGAGTTGGTGCTCATAGCTCAAATTAACTCTTTCCTTGCTAGCGGCAACTTTTGTTGTCTGCTGATAACCTTTTCAAATAGTTTGGACCCAGATTGTGACTTAAAAATGTCAAACCATTAGACCCTCAGGTAGTTTTCCTTGAAGTGAAAAAAGTCAGTCAAAAAAGGTACCATTTTCATATAGACCTGCTCTGACAGTTGTATCAGGTTATATATTAGCCATGACATGAGATTTCTAACAATGTGGTATGTGCGACAAGCAAAGGGTCAGACCAGCCTGCGCATATGCGCAGTCTGACCAGAGCCTTTGCTAGTCGCTTGAATATTCTATGACTGCTAAGCTACTGATCGAACGACATTTGGAGCTTCTCAGCTTAAATGGAGACTGCACAGACTCGTCTGAGTATATATATATGTCAAATTGCCACATTAGTGGAAATCACATGTTGCGGCCCATATATATATATATATATATATATATATATATATATATATATATATATATATATATATATATATATATATATATATATATATATATATATATATATATATATATATATATATATATATATATATATTTTAACATTTCATATAAGATTTATCACCAAAAAAACCCTTGATAAATCATCAGCTGCTTTTCTTCAGTGTTTGCTTGCAGCAGAAGATGAATGAGTGTGCATTGTTGATGATGAAAGTCAAAGCACCTTCTATAAATTATCGTAATTATCTTTATCATCTTTAAATTTTATAGGAATTTATCCGATATAGACTGCATACCCATTTATACATTTTCCCCCTTTAGATACTTTGTCAAGAAGCCGCCATGGTGTAGGGGATAAACCTATTCCTTGTAAACCAAGGGTCGCAGGTTTGATCCCCGGCTTCTCCATAAAACCACTTTCGGATAGCCTTTGGGTGTTCCCACAAATCTTAAACCAACCCGGCGGAACTGATTTATACCCAGGAAAGCCACAAAAAGTTTTAGATACTTTGTCACTGGCCAGGTTGGACCTCCTGACTTGTTAGGCCCTGGTTCGAGTGAGTGCATAAGAATCTCTACCCAGTTCAGACTGATCAGACTGGGCATTTATCACCTTACTTCTGGTGAGCAACGAATCTGTCCTAATTCAGCAGTGATTTCGTAAACACAGAATGAAAGTGTAAATGATTATCTCAGGTATTATCTTACCTGTCCTGTGGTTTATGCTTATCAATCCTTTAAAGTCACTGTCTTTTAAAGTGAACAAGTACAGTTAGTGGCTGGAGGAAATGTCTCATGTAGCAGAAAAATAGTCACCCCTACACCTCTTAACCCTTTGCAGGAGTATAAGTATCCATCATGAGTGTGAGGGTTGGATAGAAAAATCCGTCCCGAGGATCACTGATTGGCTGATTGGCTTGCCGAGTGATGACAACCAGTGATCACGAGGAAAGGATTTTTCTATTCCATCGGATACTTTTTCTTGCTCACCACTTAATACCTCATTTAGCAAGGAAAGAGTTAAAACTCATGAAGTGAATAAAGCTATTTCTGCTAAAATTTGGGTATTTTAGGTAAATTTCTAGTGTCTCCTGTTGCAATCTCAATTTGTTGTCATTTAGACAAAAAACTTTTTTTTAAATTTTTTGAAAGAGAGAAATAAAAAGGGGATATTATATTTCAAGAGAATATTAAATTCAGGTGGCATTGTTAGAAAAAGAAAGTTATTTATCAAGTGCTATATTAAATAATGTTCAAGATTGTCATCAATTTAACTAACTGTGTGCTGCGAGTTGTGGAGCACAGTGGATCACTTGGCAGAGCGTTAGACTGGGGATCAAACATTTGCTAGCTGGCGGAGTCACTGTGTTGTGTGCTTATCCGCTGCTTAGTACTAGACCTGTCCCGACATGACTGAAAAATTGTTGACTGGGATGTAAAGAATTAAAAACAAAGGTTTATAAGTCACCAATAGCTGGGAGAGTTATAATGAAGGTGATCTTGGTTTGACATTTGCCTTTATACTGTAGTATCTGACTCATCTTAAGACATAACATTTTCACCTGGTTGTGAACCCTTGCCCAACTGACCCCAAATATACCTCACCTGTCCAAACAGTGTAGATCCAGATTAGTCAGCTTCTTAAGAAGCCGGCTAATCCGGACCAACACTGTTTTATCATTCATTTTGTGAATCTAAACCAGCAGATCATTCATAGTAACTGATAGGTTGAAAGTCCGAAATGGACACAGTACCCCGTTAGTATTCAGCAGGATTAGGGATGAAACAGGTGGGTTAACCACCTTTCCCTCTCTCTTAACCCCTTTGCATGCATGCTGGGTAATTTTTTTCATGATTTGTTGTGGTCTGCTGATTTTTTTCAAAATTATTTTTTTCAAAAATTCTTTCAGGAATACCATCAGAGTATCAAATAGTTTGGATGCAGATCAGGCCTGACATTTTGTCAGGCCTGATCTGCATCCAATCTATTTGCAAAGGTTATCAGCAGACGATAAAAGTCACTACTTGTAAGTAAAGATTTAAGCTCATGTATGATAATTTTATTATCCCACATAATGCACAAAACATGAAAAAACTACAAAAGAAAAGCTGTGTTTTAAACATTTGCGGTGTTTTTACATGCTGGTAAGATGATGTCGAAATGAGGAAGACGGTATATATATTTAGAAATATAATCCGCATATGTAAATAAAAGTACAAAAACAAACGAGGAAAACAAATGATAAGGTGCAACGTACACGGCATTTACCTGTGATCTTCGCGGGTTATTGCTACACATACACTTTAAAATACGTGAGTTATGTATCATAATCCAACAGTATATGGTATTAATTACATAGGTGGATGAGTTCTGTATTATAACTGACTTAATAATGAGGAATATAGAATGACATAATTTTTAACAACAAATGTAGACGAAATTTGTGAAGGATACAGGTGAAAATTGATAAAACAGAATGATAATGTTGGATAGTTGAGGATATATTCTTAATGGTTTCTTTCGTGACTTTTGGAAAAACTGGTAAGGCTGTTTCTTGTTTACCTTTTTCATGCTCCAGATATGATAACAGGCCCTGAGTTTATAAACTTTTTCATGCTCAACTCAACTGAGCACGCTTAAAAACTAAAATACTTGACAAATGAAGAAGTTTCTTGCTTTAAATCTCTCAGATGATGTATTTATCATGCTTATAAATGTTAAAATGCCAACTATTGTTGGCATTTTAACAATTATGAGCAGGATAAATTTTGTGCTCAGCTGAGTTGAGCATGAAAAAAAAATATAACCTGGGGGCCAGATGCATTTCAAAATTGTCTCCCGTAGTTTTCAAGCACAACATATCTTGTGGGTATTCACAAAAACAGATGATTCTGAAGACAGTTCTGTTACTCTTTGTACCCGAGATAATTTTTCAAGCTTTTTGTTGTCATCAAATGGTTTAGATCCAGATCAGGACCGACATTGTGTCGGTCCTGATCTGGATCCAAAAGGTTTGCAAAGGCTATCAGCAGATGACAAAAGTCGCCGCTAGCAAGGACTCGGCTTGAGATGGATCTAGGTACAGATTACTAGGGAAATTATTGAAGTAAAACAAGCGCACAAGGTATTGGTATTGTTTATTGCAAACTGCGAAGGCTCTGGTGAGCCTTTGCAGGCCACACAGTCTCGCCAGAACCATGCTAGAGTTGGAAGTAGATGGAGGTTTCGCATAAAAATCTTGTCTTCTTGTCTCTGGGTAAATGGGCATTTACATTTGAGCGATGACATGACAAAACCAACAAAATGAGTAAGAGCCCAGCAAAGACTGGGCTCAGTCTTCACTGTGATCTCAGTGGGTAACTAAGGATCCAAGCTTTTTTCATGTGGACAGCCAAGACTGAGCTGATACCTAGGCTGATCTGAGTCATCTCGTGACACACAGCAACATTGTTGTTTTTCTCATGCCGCAGCCCATTTACAGAATGAACATACAGTAAAACCTGTCTTAAGGGGCCACTCAAAAATTGACAAAAAAAAGACCTAAATGACAAATGGTAGCTTAATGAAGGTCAAAAGAATTGCAGAGTGCTCCCCTTGGAGCATTCTGCAATTCTTTTGACCCGCATTAAGCGATAATTGGTCTTGAAAACCAGTTTTGGGACTTTTTGAGAGTGGCTGTTTTAGACAGGTTAAATTACTTTATTCATATGTCATAAGTACTATTTTTCATGGGAAAGCCTGGTTATTCAATTTTTATGCTCTAATTGTTTGTTTACCTGCAGTGGCTTCACATAATTTAAAAATATGATTAAAATACAGAAATGAATATTTATATTTCGAGTCCTGGCCTCAAGGTTATATAACTTCTCATGCTCAACTCAGCTGAGCATAAATTTTCAACTGCTCATAAAATTTAGAATGCTGTAAAACACTGATTAAACTCTCAAATGCTGTATTTATCTTGCTACTAAATGTTAAAATGCCAACAATTGTTGGCATTTTAACATTTATGAGCAGGATAAATTTTGTGCTCAGTTGAGTTGAGCCTGAAAAAAGTTTTATAACCTCGAGGCATGGTTGATATTGTCCCACCAACAGCTAAAATTATACAGGGACCACAACCTTAAAGCTGCATAGTCTGTAACTTTTAATCTTCTAATTTTAAAAATAATGTTTTTATTTTTCAAGAACACAGTAAAAATACTCATTTTCAGGTAAACATTTTACCATTTTCGTAAATCTTAACAAGATATCACTATCAAAACAACTGCATTTATGTTAAAATTCAACGGTCTTGAATTATTGGAGGGACGCAAATAATTACCAACAAGAGAAAAATACACCTATTTGATAAGATAATTCACTTTTCCATGCAGTTTTCAGCTGTACTGAACATTTTTATTGTGAAAACATAGCTTAATTCTACTTTTACAAATGATTTAAAAAGAAAAGAAAATTTTTCGAAAAATGTTCATAGTTACAGAGTATGCAGCTTTAAAGGAGCCGCCATGGTGTGATAGATAAACCACTCATCTTGAGCGGTCCTTAGTTCGATTCCAGGCTCCTTCAATCTGTTGGATGAGAATCTAAGCCATGGCCCCATCTCCATATGAAGTTAGCTGTTGGTGGGATGTTAAGCACAAAAAGTCTAGATCTTTCTATATTCTAACTAGTCCATGCATGGATCCAGAAAATATTTTCAGAGGGGGTCCAACTTTGACTATGTTTTTTTTAGTTGATGAGGGAAGAGAGGATCCAAATACCACAATAAGAGGGCCATCATTGGCCAGCCAGCGAAATGCCATTTAAATGGCGTTTCGCTGGTGGGCCGATGGTGGCCAAAAATTGAATGTTGGCTTGGTAGCTTTGCGGTTTTACAGGGGATCTAACCAGTATTGCTAAGAAACCCTATATTTTTGTGATTTTTCAGGGGGTCCGGACCCCCTGTCCCCCCCCCCCTCTGGATCCGTGCATGCTAGTCTCATTAGCTGGAGCGGGCTGGTTTGAGCCTTTAATCTCACAAGGTCGCAAACCTCACAGACAGGTTTTCTTGTGATGCGGTACATATAATTCGGAATGGAATATCAATAGTATATTTGTATTTGATTTCTTAAATTTCAATACATTATATAAGTATTGCGTGGGTGGACATTTTTCGATCATTTAAGACTGAAAGTAATTAAAGTTAACCCTTATCATGTTAATTATTTTTGTCCAGAAAATGTTGTCTGCTTTTTATGTCTGCTGCAAATATTCAAATGCTTTCCAGACTGATTTTATCACATGATCAGATTGTGCTGTGTTTGGACTCTAAAGCCAGGGCCTACAATGAAATGAAATTGGGTTTTGATCATATATTTCAAATTTTCGAAGCTATTCCTCTCAGACATTATGTTACATATGCATTTGGAAGTGCATTCAAAATCTATAGCTATCAGACTTCAAATCAAGTGCATAACCATCTGCGCTAACATGCCCGACATAAGATTTTGACTGTAATGTGCACGATTTGTTTGCTAACATTTATAAAATCCAGTTCGCTGCCAGTTTACATCAATTCATGGGAAGAATTGATCCTTGCCTGCTATGGAAAAAAATGTATCTGAAAATGTCTGCTTAAGTTGTTTGCTGCATGTAATGCTTATGTCAAGGACTAATTTCTGCATGCAGGCAAACAATGCGGACCCAGATCAGACTGCTCCTCTAGGAGCAGTCTGATCTGGGGCCACACTGTTTGTTACAGAGACATTTAAAATGGACTAACAGACGATACAGCACACAATATTTAGACGCGCATTTTCAAACGAAGAGTTATTATATAAAAAAAACTATTCATGATGAGAAAATAGCAGAAATAATTGCAGTGTTGGTTGCCAAGAAAGATTTGTTTGCTATCATCGCTACAATTATAGTAGGTGTTGCCAGTAAACAATGACTAACTCATTGCATGCTGGGTAATTAATTGTGATTTTTTGTCATCTGATTATTTTTAAAATTATCTTTTCCAAGAAACTCTTTCAGGAATACAGTCAAAATGTCAAACAGTTTGGATCCAGATGGTTGGAAAATGTTTGCAAAGCTAGGTTATCAACAGATGACTGAAGTCACGATTATCGCAGGCCTTTAGTTAAGAGTGCATAACAGGAAACTATTTCTCTTATTTCTCAACCAAAACATATGTTGTGGGTACTCAAAAGAACCGTCTCAATGAGACGGTTCTTTTGAGCACCCAAAACATATGCTAAAAAGTATGGGTAAGGAAATACTTACAATTATACGCTGAAAATTTTGTTTATCTAAACCTTTGTTATCAGGTAAAAATTTAAGCAAGTGAGAAGATTAAGGGTGCATTTATTTTGTGCAGCTGCACGAAGACTTGTACACGTGATATTACATAGATAAAATCTATTAAACATTGGTGTGGTAGCCAAAACCTCACTCACAGTCTTTGGGTTTTCGATTGGTTATACTCAGCTACAGAGACAATCTTGAATCTTAAAAGTTTGCATGTGACAAGCTTAAAGGCAGGAGTGGACTCTAAAATTAGCCACCTTTTCTCATAAATCCAATAACAGTCCTAGAGTCAACATCTACAATAATTTGAGTGGCTGGTCAGATTTTAACACCTGGAAAATAATTGACAGTTCTTATCAGCCGCAGCCAGGTATATACAAATGTAAGCCCCTCATATAGAAGGTACTCCCCAGCTGGTGGGGGACGTCGAGAAATCCTCTGGTGGGGGCATCCAGGAATCCTGCCTTTAACTATTATATTTTCTAGAGATGCTGATAAGATGGATGGGCAGGTTGGGGTCTGATAGCCTTTGTCGTTCACTTTAGCATGCTCACTTCCAACAAAATCATTTTCAGGTAAATATTGAAAGAAGAAAAAAACATTAAAAAGAATCTAATTAACTACCCCCCTCTCTCTCCCTGAGCAGTGAACAGGGGGTTAACCAAAGCACTGTACATGCATGGTCATCAATATCACTTTGCAACAGATAGGAATCTTTTACTAGTACCATGGAACATGAAACTGTTGAGACGTGTATAGATTTGACTGAAGAATATCGAAGAGAAACTTCAAAAGTACTTTTTCTTTCTTTCTTTTTTTTTTTGAGTCAAAAAGAATCCAAGAAACGGGCCTAGGTTTGAACATTTTACTTATATAACCCAATGTATGACATAATTTAGTAGGCAGGTTTACAAATATCTTAGTATGATATGCATTTCTAATTTCCCTTTATATAGTATAGTCATGAGAAAAGCAAATTTTTTTACGCGAACTCGACAAAAATTGCAGATCAGCCTGAGCAATCTGATCAGTATAATTTTTGTTCTCGCTTTAGCAAGTACAATTATCAAATCAACTAAACCCTAATTTTCAAGATTCTTTCTAGTCTAAATAACTGAGCAGCCTGCTTTGAATATTGGTACAAGTTTTATTGTGACACCACTTATATGGGCCTCATCACAACAAACCTGTCTTCAGGGTTTCCGACCAGATCATGTTCAAACCAGCCTGCTCAGCTAAAGAGACTAGCTAGAATGTTGAATTTACATATGAAGACAGTTTAGATATCATATTTTGCTGGAATAAGAAAGGCGCTGATCAGACTGCAAGGATGTGCAGTCTGGTCTGCACCTTTGTTGTTCGCATGCAACAAAGTTAGCTTTTTCACTTCAAGACCCATATTATCCTGTATGCATCTTTCTCTTTAACCTTCTGAATTAAACATTGAGCAGATAGTTTTGATGATGGGTGACATCTGGGAAAAGAGATAGACGGAGTCTGGTCGGTGGGGTGGGGGTTCTCCTTGCATATTGTGGAGTATCAGCTTTATTCTGTAGATGCTGGATTATCAGGATCTACACCGTACATAATTTGATAAGAGAAGGTTATCATTTTTTCTTCAAGCAGGTGAAAATCTTAATATAGTCCCTAATTAATATTCCCTAAGTGACTCAGTTAGTGACTTTAAATTTATGTTGCCATAAATACTCTTATACTAGTGACATTACATTATACTGCATTTTCTATTTTATCTTATATGAAGCCCGGTGTCAATTAGAGCAAGTTTAGCTTTCAGAACACTTTCCAGAGAGCAAATTATGAAAGTGTTGTACCAGGCCGAGTAGCCCAGTCGGTAACGTGTCTGGTTGCAGATATGTGTCTGACGGCAGACCCAGGGTTCACAAGTTCGATCCCAGCCGGTCCCATACTTTTGTGGAGATTGATCATGAAGTAACTTCTACTGTTATTCTCCTCCCTTCCGCTGAGTCAAGGACGGTTGTTGTTAGTTACAAGCGAAAGTATGTGCACGAAGTACTGGTTAACTGCCCAGGAATAAATTGTGGTTAGGTGAACTGACTGTCCCGACATGACCATGGCTGTTGACTGGGATGTAAAGAATCAAAGCAAAAGTGTAAGCTCCACTGAAAGGTGAACCACACAGTAATTAATTGTATATTTGGGGGTTATTTTAGTCAGTGACACCCACCCCCTCTTGAAATGAGGGGAGCATTGTAGCGAGTGCCAGACTCGTATCCGAGAGGTTGCAGGTCATACAGTGTATCCCGCCTGCTGCACTGTGTTGTGTCCTTGAGCAAGACATTTATCTTCAGTGCTTATAAATTACTGAGGACCCAGACAGTCTGATGGTATTCTCGAAAGAATTTTTCATAAAAGTTTATTTTGATAAAAATCGGTAGACAACAAAAAAGCATTCAAAATTAACCAGTAATGAGCATGCAAAGATAGAGGATGGTTGAATATCTGGTCTTTCTGTGGGTGTCTGTTTAGAGGATGTTTGGCCATAATAGCTACGTATGTTTATTACTGTATGCATACATAATGCAGAGACATGTGCTTATATGAATGGGAGCCGTAAAAACTTGGAGAAATCCATGTCCTGGTAAATGTGTGGATTCTCCACTAAAATATTGGTTAGCCGGTCAATTATTCATAAAATGTTCGGTCGATGATTTATGCTTGTTTGAATAGCAAACACGAGAACAGACTGCTCCTAAATACTGCACACCTACCAAACGCTCGATAATGCTCAACATATGGTTGAATATTAAAAACAACTGCTCTATGAAGAAAATCGAAAATCTGGGAATGTCATGCAACAGCCTATGGATTCCTGCATTTGTGGTATAAATACGAGCTCAGAAAGTATTCTCATTATGTCATATTTATTTTCGCGCAATAAACATGTTCCTGTCGAATTCTAGTACACCTATTTTACGTGAAATGTAAATCTGACAAAAGGAGAGATTTTTCTGACCTCAAATTTTTACCACAAACATAGGAATGCATAGTCTGTTGCATGACATTCCCCGATTTTTGATTCTCTTAAAATTCCTGGAGGAATTGTTTTTAACATTCAACCAGATGTTGAGCATCGAGCGTTTGGTAGGTGTGTACTGGATTTGGTCCTGAGGTTTAGGAGGAGATATAAAATGGTGATAATAAGAATGAAAACATTAGGTACGTTTATAATAAAGATACATGGGTGAAAGTTTTCAGGATTAATTCTGAATTCTGGGATTTCGAGGCTGACTTTCCATAGAAAGTCAGCCTCAAACTGCTGAATTAGGGAGATTACAATAGCTTCTATGATTAGTTTTGAGATTATCTTAACTCAATTTAACATTTAAACTTGAAATTATTCATTTTGTAGGCATCCTGCGAGCTTTAAAATTTGAATTTCAAAAGTGCAGGATTTTGGAAATTTTGAACTTTCAGCCACAAAGATACAAACTGAATGTCACTCCAGAAACAACCCACACTTTAAGGCTAAATATGGCTACTATATGTTTGTCAACTTTTTCTTTTGCTTTTATGCAGATAATCACATATTTGTTATCTAAATTTGCAGTTATCCACTGTAGACTTCTGCAGATCACCTCGAGACATCCATCATTTGCAATGCAAATATCTCTGTAAATTGCACAGGACGTGGTCATAAAGAATCTAGTTTCATAGCACAGCATTTAAAGAAACCTGCAAAAGACGGAAACCATGGTATTATGTAAAAGGCTGGCTTCTTGAAGATTATGGCATATTGATTTTCATCAGATGAGCCATGGCACATGCAAAGAGGGCATTTACTGCTGTCTAGCCTTTAGCATTTAAATCTTGAAGTTTGTTTGGCAAATAGTTCAAAACCCCAGATGAAATGCCGCAGAATGTGTATTGGCGCTGTTGGGCCTACCAAGGCTTATAGCCTATTATTTATCATTCTGGAGGAGCAGATTATGCAGAGTGCAGTGGCTTGGTAGAGGGTTTGACTGGGGATCGAGGGGTTGCTAGTTCGAGTCTCACCACTGGCGGAGTCACTGTGATGTGTCCTTGAGTAAGACACTAATCGCTGCTTAAGTACTGGTTCAGCAGAGAAAGACTCATCCCGACATGACTGAAAAATTGTTGACTGGGACATAAAGAATCAAAACAAACAAATAAAGATATCATGATCAAGCTTGTAAGCCTTGGTTTACAGGACAAGCCATTTATCAATTTGGCCACTGTTTTGGTTTACAGGACATTAGTCATTCATCCATCTGACCACAGTTCTGGTTTACAGGAAAATTTGTTTATCCATTAGGCCACTGGTCTACCGTTTACTCAACAAGTCATTTTTATACCCCCCGCAAACTTTGTTTGTAGGGGGTATACTGTTTTCACGTTGTCCGTCCGTCCGTGCGTCCGTGTGTCTGTGCGTCCGTCCGTCCGTCCGTCCGTAACGTTTTGTTTCCTTAATAACTTGAAGAGTCATTGCTGGATTTTCATCAAACCTTGCAAACATGTTCATATATGCAAGACAAATACTTTAGACAAAAAAGTAAGGACTAGGGGCCAATTCTATTTGAGTTATTTCCCTTTGTAGTTCTAAATGGCTTTTAATATAGGGCTTTTTGCTTATTATTATTATATTATACCGGGCCGCGTAGCGCAGTCGGTAACGTGTCTGGCTACAGATGCGTGTCTGACTGCAGATCCAGGGGTCGCGAGTTCGATCCCGGCCCGGTACCATACTTTCGTGGAGATTGATCATGAAACACCCCCCGCAAACTTTGTTTGTAGGGGGTATACTGTTTTCACGTTGTCCGTCCGTCCGTGCGTCCGTGTGTCCGTCCGTCCGTAACGTTTTGTTTCCTTAATTACTTGAAGAGTCATTGCTGGATTTTCATCAAACCTTGCAAACATGTTCATATATGCAAGACAAATACTTTAGACAAAAAAGTAAGGACTAGGGGCCAATTCTATTTGAGTTATTTCCCTTTGTAGTTCTAAATGGCTTTTAATATAGGGCTTTTTGCTTATTATTATTATATTATACCGGGCCGCGTAGCGCAGTCGGTAACGTGTCTGGCTACAGATGCGTGTCTGACTGCAGATCCAGGGGTCGCGAGTTCGATCCCGGCCCGGTACCATACTTTCGTGGAGATTGATCATGAAATGATTTCTACGGTCATTCTCCTCCCTTCCGCTGATTTATTCAAGAAGGGTTGTTGTCAGTTACAAGCGAAAGTATGTGCACAAATTACTGGTTAACCGCTTGCTCAAGCCTGCCCAGGAAAAAGTGTGGTTAAGTGAACTGACCGTCCCGCAATGACCATAGCTGTTGACATGGGACGTAAAGCAACCAAAACAAACAAACAAACAAACAAATTATTCTATTATAGGCCATTGCTGGATTTTCATCAAACCTTGCAAACATGTTCATATATGCAGACAAATACTTTAGACAAAAAAGTAAGGGCTAGGGGCCAATTCTATTTGAGTTATTTCCCTTTGTAGTTCTAAATGGCTTTTAATATAGGGCTTTATGCTTATTCTATTATAGGCCGCTTTATGCTTATTCTATTATAGGCCATACACGGGCCGATCAACTCCTACCACAGCTTTTTATGGAACAATTTGATACTTTGCCTATACAATGTAGACACAATGAACATATGCATGAAGGAGTTTGGTTCAGAAAAAATAATTTTTGACTAAATGACAGCTGTGAGAACTTAGACCAATTTTCCCTTCTTGGGCTTTTGTATATGCATAGATGGTGCCTTCATGGGCCGATCAACTCCTACTACAGCTTTTGATGGAACAATTTGATACTTTGCCAATACAATGTGGACACATTGAACATATGCATGAAGGAGTTTGGTTCACAAAAAATAATTTTGACAAAATGACAGCTGTGAGAACTTAGACAATTATTCCCTAATATGGCTTTTGTATATGCATTGATAGTGCCTTTATGGGCCAACCAACTCCTACCACAGCTTTTGATGATGCAATTTGATACTTTGCCTATACAATGTAGACACATTGAACATATGCATGAAGGAGTTTGGTTCACAAAAAATAATTTTGACAAAATGACAGCTGTGAGAACTTAAGACAATTATTCCTTTATATGGCTTTTGTATATGCATTGATAGTGCCTTTATGGGCCAATCAACTCCTACCACAGCTTTTGATGGAACAATTTGATACTTTGTCAACACAATGTAGACACAATGAACATATGCATGAAGGAGTTTATAATTCTTGTTGAACTTAGACAATTATTCCCTTATATGGCTTTTGTATATGCATTGATAGTGCCTTTATGGGCCAATCAACTCCTACCACAGCTCTTGATGGAGCAAGGACCTCGGACAGTCTTAATGAAGGATTGCCCATAAAAATGACCAGAGAAAAGTTTCAAATAAAATGATATTTTTTCTATGAGAAAGATAGTAGGTTCAATCCTCGACTTATCCACAAAAGCTGTTTTCTCATTGGACAAGTACCTATTGAAAAATTTGGGCTGAAAACTCTGTTTTTGCTATTCAACATATAGAAAATAGAAAAAGTTTTACTGAAGTGCTTTCCCCCCCGTGACCAAACTAATCCTTTTGCATACAGTTGTAGTTTTACATTTCACACATCATATAAAAACGGCATGATTGGTCACGGGGGGGAACGATGTCAAAATGCTCAAAAACGCTTTATTATAAAACCTTATTAGAAACTTATTTTGTAAAGACCTGTAGGTAAATGGCATGTATCAGAGCTTTAGTTATGAGTGCCTACAAAGTAATTAATTGTCTCATTTCTCAACCAAAACATATGTTGTGGGTACTCAAAAGAACCGTCGCAATGAGACGGTTCTTTTAAGCACCAAATTATAGATAAAATCTGATGTGTAAGAAAAATATTAACGATTTTACACACAACATCTGTGTTTATCTAGACTATGATTTATACAGTATGCATATATGATACACCTCAGTGCACAAGTCAACTGGATGAACTTGAAACATTACAGGTAATAGTCAAAAGTCATTGACAGCACACTTCTTTAGATGAAGCAATGTAATCTTCTCAACCCGAATTTTATGCAAACGCATCACTTTCGTCTCAATTTTTATGCCGCAAACATAATATTTACATGTATTTAGGTGAATACTCGACGAATCTTTGACTTTCTGTGAAATGAAATTTGGTCACAAAGATTACCCCCACCCCCTAAATCCTTAATTCCTGGCATAGTTATGCAATATTTTCAAAATATTTTTATATTGCTAGGTTCACTAAATGTAAGGGTTTGATTTAAGCACAAAACTATAGTTGTCAGTTATGCATTATCCTAGCCACAGGCTGTCAAAATTTGGGCAGATTGAATAGGAAACTGTCCGAGGTCCTTTGATACTTTGCCGATACAATGTAGACACATTGAACATATGCATGAAGGAGTTAATAATTTTTGTTTGCACAGGTTCTACTGAAATCTTCTATTCAAAACTAAGGTCTTCTTGTTCGAACTATAACTTGCCAAGTTTTTTCACTGACTCTTACTGTGCGGGGGGTATCTAATAAGCATTGCTTATTGACTTTTTTCATTCCATCAGGCTGCTGGCCTGGTTTACACGACAAGTCATTATCCATGAGGCCACTGGAATAGCTTGCAGGACAAGCCATTTATCCATTAGGCCATTGGTCTTGTTTACATGACAAGTCATTATTTATTATAGGCCACTGGAGTGGTTTGAAGGACAAGTCATTTATCCATTAGGCCACTGGTCTGGTTTACAGGAAAATACTCATTATTCATTCGGCCACTGGAATGTTTGCAGGACAAACCATTTATCCATTAGGCCACTGGTCTGGTTTACAGGATGAGTCTCTTATCTATCAGGCCATAAGTCAGGTTTACAGGACAAGTAATTTATGCATTAGACCACTGCTATGGTTTATAGGAAAAGTCAGTTATCAATTATTCCTCTGGTCTGGTTTAGAGGACAAGTCATTTATCTATTAGGCCACTGGTCTGGTTTAGAGGACAAGTCATTTATCCATTAGGCCACTGGTCTGGTTGACGGTACAACTCATTTATCCATTAGGCCTCTGGTCTGGTTTTCAGGACAAGTTGTTTTTGAATTAGGCCACTGGTCTGGTATACAGTAGAGTTGTTCTTCCATTTGGCCACTCACAGGCCTTATTTACAGGACAATTTGTTTATCCATCTGGCCATTGGTCTGGTTTACAGGATAAGTCATACATCCATAAAGTCACTGGTCTGGTTTACAGGACAAGCCATTTATCCATCAGGCCACTAATCTGGTTTACTGGACAAGTCATTCATCCATTAGACCCCAGGTGTGGTTTACAGGATGAGTATTATCCATTAGGCCACTGGTCTGGTTTACTGGACAAGTTATCAATCCATTAGGCCACTGGTCTGGTTTTCAAGACAAGTCATTCATCCATTAGGCCCCAGGTCTGGTTTACAGGACGAGTATTATCCATTAGACTTCAGGTCTGGTTTACAGGGCAAGTAATTTATCCATTGGACATCAGGTCTGGTTTACAGGACAAGTCATTTATACGTTAGGCATTAGGTCTGGTTTTCAGGACAAGTCATTTATCCATTTGGTCACTGGTCTGGTTTACTGGACATGGCATTTTACATAAGGGCAATTTGGTCTGGTTTACAGGACAAGTCATTTATCCATTCTGCCACTGGTCTGGTTTACAGGACAAGTCGTTTATCCATTATAGGCCACTGGTCTTGTTAACGGACAAGTCATTAAGCCACTGGTCTGGTTTACAGAACAAGTTATTTATCCATTAGGCCTGTGCACTGCTCTGGTTTACAGGGCAAGTTACCTTGTCCACTCTGTGTATTTGTTTTGTTCTAGTAATCGTGCTACCTATAATGCTTATAGGGCAAGTAAGGGTCTTGATTTGGCTTTTGTGATCGAGAGCCCCCGGCAGTAGTTCTTTCACTGGAAGGAATGTTAAGAAACTGTTTTCCTCTGAATTTGGCATAATTCCCATGTCATCTAATTGTGCTGCCACAGCATAAAGAATGTAAATAAAAGTGCAAATTTCAATTTCTTCGATCCATTTTGCCACTGAATTTATAACTAATGCATTTCAAATTCTTTAATCAATCCATTACGACAAGCAGATATATGGTTGAGTGGCATCTAATATCTTATCGAACAGCGCCTGTTTTCTAAACGCTTCTCCATAAATATGCGTTGTGGGCATTCATTAGAATTGCATCTCTGAGACAATTCTAATTGGTATATGCAACACCATGCACAATTAAAGAAGGAATTTCAGCATTATCATCAATTTTATCTTCAAATTGTGTTAGTTTAAATTTTCCATTGATTATCATTTTTCTCATCTTTTGCTGTAGTCACTCACTGATGACCCCGTTGATCGAGATCCACCCTGTTTCCCATTTGGCCTCTGATTCCATGGTAACAAAGATGTTACTGGACTGGCTTGCAATTGGAAATATGTGTAAGGCATATTCATTCATCGGGACAAGGGGTAAGGACATTTTTGACAATGCCAGTTGCAAAATTCTTAGATAGTTGCTGGTATTATGCCAAAAACTATTGACAAAAATTCTCATCTTCATGAGAAAACCTGTTTTTTGTAGGCGAATAACAATGGCTTCATCAGACTGCGCAGATGCGCAGTCTGATCAAGCCAATGATATTTGCTATATGGAAAGTATAATAGGTACAGATGCTGCATCAATAGTTTTAAAGATTCTAGCTAGTCTCAATAGCTGAGCAGATTGGTTTCATTCTTAACCAATAGCGAACCCAAAGATTGGTTTCATTGCGACGCATTTCTGCGAGAAGGATTATTATGCTTCATAATTTGCTGATGGAAAAATTGTTGGTATCAAAGGCTCAGACTCCTATACATAAAGACCATTTTTGATGAATTCTAACAAAGATCAAAACATTCATACGCAAAGATAAAAAGGTCACACCAGTCAATGCTCTGTGAGGTAACCAGAACTATTAACCTCGTTTTAGAGGCATAGAATTTTTCATCCAGTCAGATACTATAAACTTTCGAGTTTGGATGATACACAATGTCACAGATCTGAGTAATGCAACAAATAATATGGTTTCAAATTGGCAAAGATAGTAACTGTTTGGCTGTTGGTGATAATTGGTCGAGCTTTTCATTTCAAACTTGCAATGATAGATGCGCTTTTGACGGTGCGCAGTCAATTTATAATACGTTGGTACAACATACTTGATGTATTGGTAGATGTAGTATGCATATTCAAAACACAGTTGTTTGTGATGCGAGTAAAGGTAGCCTATATAAGCGATAAACCACCCTTGGTTAGTGAGCATGCTTTTCCACTAGCTGACGGGGTTTGTTGGCTGCTCGGCTCAGTCGTTACAGTGATAACTTGGTTTCAAATTGGCAATGTGTGTCGGGTATGCTTTACTAGTCAGGCAAGCCCGACCATTGTTACAAATCAGCTTGACTAATTACTGGTGCAACAGCAATAAAGTCTTTTGTCTGAAGGAATTCGAAATGACAAGAAAAACTGTGAACATTTCTGGCTGCTGAGAATTTAAATTAATGAAATAGCGCTGCATTTGCATTGAAATTGGTGAAAATCAATTGATTGGAATCAGCTATGCACCAAAGATGTGTGAAATTTCATTGCTCAAGGGAAAGTCATTTTCGCATGCCAGAATGTGGATTTCTTGTTGCCTAGGAGTCCAATATTATATAATGTTGGTGAAACATTCTAATTCTGAGAGTTAAATGTTTGGTCATAAGACGGGAGATTTCCTACACTTTTGATTTGTTCATTTACTGTTTTTGAGGTTTTATGCATGGGTGGATCCAGAGGTCGGACATGGGGTTGGGACCCTCGTGGAAAACATATTATTAAGTGGCTATAAGGTTTCCTTAGAAATACTGGTGCGGACCCCTCTCAAGAAGCAGTTGGACCCAAGATCCTCTGTGAAAAAAAATAAAAAAAATTGTCAAGTCGGTCACCCCCTGACTAAATTTTCTAGATCTCCTCATGATATGCCTCCAACTTCTCATATTGCATTTTGCTTGTTTGTTATGACCATGATCAACCTCTTCATCCAGCTGTCTAATAATGAACATTGACGTGATGATTCAATACTTGGGTTTTTGTTTCCTGTGAAGTATTAGTTAAATATTATGTTAGTTTTAAGTGTTACATGAAATGTTATCATAGTTTCAAGTGTTTTATAGAAAGCATATTTTTAACTTTGAAGGTGACGCAGTGAAGAAAGTAAACAAAAGCCAAGTGTCTTGAATAAACTTTGTGGCTTTATTGTCAATATTCAATGTTGATTTTTGACAATTAATTAGATTGCTATTTTGGTTGGTATCTAGAAAGAATGCAGCCTGATTTATAACTCTTCAAATGCTGAATATTTGAATCTTGCACCCAAAAAGTTAAACATGCAGGCAGGGCTATGCTGTGTGAGGCCACTATCTCGAAGCCAACAAAGTCTTTGTTTACAGTAAAGGCTTTAAAACTGGACAGATGCACAGACTCACACAGTTCTCGCTGGACATCACCAATGCGATAAGTATGAAAATTGTCCGCTCTAGGCTGAGTCGTACTGTTTAGTTTACCAAGAGTTGCATTGGATTACTAGAAGCTTGGATTTTGAAACTGGTCATTTCCCAACAAACAGAACGGTCTAGTGATTATTATCATGACAGTACAATTAAACCTGTGTAAAACGGCCACTCAAATATAGACAAAACAAAGGTTATGGCAACTGGTAGCCTAACGAGGGTTGAAAGTATTGCAGAATGCTCCCCCTGGAGCATTCTGCAATACTTTTGACCTGCATTAAGCGATAATTGGTCTTGGAAACCATTTTTCGGTCTTTTATTAGAGAGTGGCCGTACTGTACAATAGAATTCTGGTGACTCTTTTTAATTGGCTTCTGTGTTGTAATTGCTCAAGGTTGTTTCTGATTGACTTACTATACTCAGACTTAACTGGAACTAAAATTCTGTGTGTGGTTGAGAATTCATAGCAAATCATGATGATATGGGTACATTTTCCAGTGAAATATCCGGCACAGTCTCGACTCAGACAGAAAATTTCATCTAAATGGAAATAATCTTCCAGTAAATAAAAGTGGACTTCTTGAAACATATTGCCATTCTGAACCATCTTGACTATATTCTAGGATTTTGTCGAAGTTACCGCATTAGCTCTTGCCTTCTTCTGTCATCCTGTGATAATTAACCTGTGCAAACAGTTTGGACCCGGATCAGGCCTGACATAATGTCGGGCCTGATCTGCTTCCAAACTGTTTGACAGTAAAGGTAGCTTTTCTTGGAACAATAAAAGCTAGAAGAAGAATGTCTCAGTGTACTACTGCTAACCATTATTTCTTGATAAAAACATAATTGAGCCCTGACATGAGATGTCCAACAATGTGGTATGTGCCACCAGCAAAGGCTCAGATCAGCCTGCGCACATGCCCAGTCTAATCAGAGCCTTTGCTGGTCAAATGAATATTCTACTGACCGAACAACATTTGGAGTTTCTAAGCTTGAAAGAAACCTGCTCCTACACTTGTCAAAATGCCACATTGTTTGAAATCACATGTCACGGCTCATATGCTATGGATGCTCATTTGATGTGTCTCTAGTGGAACCTCAGCAGAAAAAAATTATATCACCCTTATTTTGTTAAAAAAAAGTCCATTCATCTGGAAAAAAGGAGACTCAATGTTTGGAGCTATGCCTTATTGTTTCTGAAAGCAATAAAATTATGAAATACTATTGCCTGTAATACATAATCCTCTCTTTAGATGACTTCTGGGACACACAAAACTCTTGCATGGCACATTTCCAGACACTGCCATTTCCAGAAAATATATTCTGTTTTCGTTGACAAGCAATATTCTTATTGATACTCGGGAATTGAGTGAGGCAATTTCGAAGAGTATAGCAACCTGATTATGTTTTAAAGGTTTACAGATCTTTTGCAAAGATAACTCTTGCACAGAGGAAACAGTGAGTTATCTTCTCACTGTTACTATTCTGTCTATGGACGGGAGTATTGACACATTTATAATAATGTAATAGTGCATTCAATATTCAGAACCCAGGAGATCTAAGACCATAATATTCATGAGAGTGCCAATACGCAAGACTGTAACAGTTTTAATATAGTTGATATGTAATGGCTTTTTAAAAAATCATAGCAGTGAATTGATAGTTTCTTTAAGAATTATGTTGATACAGATCATAAATTTTTGAAACTGCGTATATATCCAGCATATCGATGGATAATGTTTCTGGAAATGCAACTTCATAATCAATATGGACTTTATTATAATCGTATGGAGGATAAAAACAGTGTGGATCCTGATCAGCTGGCTTCATTTGAAGCCAGCTGATCTGGGTCTACGCTGTTTTCTTTAAAAGGTATATTATAAGTTAAAAAAACTTGTACGCACACTATGCGCTTACAGGTCGAATACGGTAGCTGTATTTTCTGCAAGTCTCGGGAGATTTTGTTATGATGATTTGGCAACTTGTGTGTTTCTAAGTTCACCTGACTCTCTGCCTAATGAAACAAGTGTTATTATTTGTAAGCATTGTTATGTATGATTAGGATTACAGCTTCTCAGAATGTTAATAATACATGGAAAAATTGCTTTCTGTGTGTGCATTAGACATGATGGAGCAATGAGTACAAAACTTTTTCTGAATTTAACTCTAATTCTGAGTGGGAGCAGATTCACTCAGACATGAAAACTTGTAAACAATTTAATGCAGGAGCATTTCGAATAGTGACTTTTCATTTATTAGATTATTATTATGGATTTATCCTACAGCTAAGAGCAGTGTGAATTAGGGACTATTTTCTTCAATGGATTTATCCTACAGCTAGGAGCAGTGTGAATTAGGGTCTATTTTCTTCAATGGATTTATCTTACAGCTAGGAGCAGTGTGAATTAGGGACTATTTTCTTCAATCTTTAATCATTTGCAGTTTGAACTGTTATTCATCTACAACTGCATTCGGAAGTTAAGTTGAAAGTGACGCCGAAACTGCAGCACAGTGGTCTACCATCAGCTGACAATAACAAATTTTAATGATAAAAGAACAGTATGTACTCCATGGGCGGATCCAGAGGGGAGGGGGGGGACAGGGGGTCTGGACGCCCCCCCTGAAAAATAAAAAAAATATAGGGTTTCTTAGCAATGCTGGCTTTGTCTCATTGTGATTTTCCAGGGGACACAATGAGACAAAGCCAGCATTCAATGTTGGGCCATCATCGGCCCGCCAGTGAAATGCCATTTAAATGGCGTTTCGCTGGTGAGCAGATGATGGCTCTCTCATATTGGTATTTGGATCCTCTCATCAACTAAAAAAAACAAACAAAAAAAACGCTGTCAAAGCTTGACCCCCTCTGACAAGACTTTCTGGATCCGCGCATGCACTAGATATAAGCAAAACTGTGTTATCCGTTTACAACAATGGACAATGTCCACTTGTCAAAAAATGCTCTTATGTCACTTTTAACTTATCCCTGTATGCAGAAACAGTCTTTGTGAATAATGGACTATTCGTTAAGGCCACACCAATGTGACTTGTTGATGCGTCATGCCATGCTTTTCTTGCTGCATCTAAGGAAAAAAATGTTAACTTGTATGTTCACACCAATGCAAGCAATAATTATTAAATGCCCTAAGCGTCAGTTACATGTATCTCTCAGAAACACCACATTTCTAATTTGATAACAATATATCATTGAACGTTATAGATTGGACCAATGAAGATTGTGGGTTTCATGATTAACCATTTAACCATTTACTCCTTATTAACGCTGTTTGACGCCTTTGAAATGTCACATATTTGAAAATATTAGGGAAAATGGAGCAAAAGTATTCAAAACTTAACTTAAATTTTTCTTGAATTTTTTTCAGTGTTGTCTAGCTAAAAATAGAAAATGATGTCATGATCTAGAATAGCCTGTGGAGTAATAGGCTACTCAAACAATTTAATATGGACTTTTGCAAGAAAGCTGTGTGCTGTTGAAAGTGTATGCCAACTTATTGTGAACACTCTTGTCGCATCACTTCATCATAGTAAGACAGTGAGTGTGACATTCACTCCGACTCAACACATCACATGGGTGTGAATAAGCCTTTAGTTATAGTTATCTTGTATAAAAGGCTCAGATCTGGTTGAGCTGTCTGAGTAGAAACCATTTGTATGTTATTCACTATCTAGGATTAATATTCCTCCTCCTCCCACCCACAGAAAGGGAAGGGACAATGTGTAATTGGTGCAGATACTGTTGGTATGGGTGTCAGCAGATGCAAAGTTTCACGGAAATGAAATCCTCACAAAATGGAAAAATTACTCTTTGCACGGATTTAACATTGGGCCATAATGAAAAGTTAATTTGGTTTTGGTGACTTTGATCAGAAACATGGCAGAGCCATATTTTGGTCTCTGTCTGGAATTTCATGAAATTTCACAGGACTGGATGCTTCATAGGGATACAGTGGTGTGTGTCTTGTTTTGGCAAGGCCATGCACCCTCCCTTCCTTGCTTTTTGAATTGCCTGTCATGGTTCAAAACCCATATCCTGACTATATCTGTAAATGCTCCATGCACACTTATAACCAAACTAAACTCTTTTGTTTGCTAAGTTAAAAACAATTATCTGGAACAGAAATATATTATTTTATAGAAATACTGACTGGTAACCCCTTAAAATACAAAATGAACAATTCCATACTTATAGTATGACACCAAGTCCTGATTATAGGTGTGCACGGTGCAGGGGAAATTCCTGCCATATTGACGGCAGACGGTAGAGTGAAGTTCAGGTTGGACCTGGTAAGCTGGAGGTGGTAGCCTTCTTCTGATTCCTGGGTGACATGCTTTCCGCTGGCGGAGGCTGTGAACTTGCGGTCACTACTTGTATGAAAACCACTAGGAAGAAGTTCAGGAGCTACTGCCAGTCCTCACATTCTGCCACCTCTCTTACAAGACTGGTGGTCATGAGTACTGAGTGAGCTCTTGGATGTGGAGTGCCATGCTCCATTCCAATGAAACTTGGCCACTGAGTCACTGACCAAGCTAATTAAACCTTCAATGCTTGCAGTGCAATGACAGGGCCATGTTCAGACAGATATGCAGTATCAAACCAAAGAATTTGGCCACAGTAAGGTCAAGAAAGCTTCTGGCAAAGCTTGAGTTCAAGGACCTTGACCTCATTTTGAGAGAGAGAGCTTTTGGAGCATTCTAGTGGTGCAGTAAGAACAACATGTGATACAAGTTGATGGAAGGCGTGGGCCAGAGAGGCCCAAGATGACCTAGAAGAAATTGACGTAGAAAGACTGCCGTGAGAGGAAGCTCACGACAGTCCACCCCCAAGTAAAGAAAACCTGGAGATCAGGTGTGAGATCTGCTATGCATGCAGCTGGGCCCACTGATGTGGATGATGCCTATACACCTGCATGTTAATCAAAAACCTGATGATGATGATGATGATGATGATGATGAGGATGATGATGATGATGATGATGATGATGATTGTATCAATTTGTATGGGATAATCCATCAGAAGGAAAAGGGTAATACTTTTTTAGCTCACCTGAGCCGAAGGCTCATTGGTGAGCTAATAGTATACCAGTGACTCTGGCATCCGTCGTCCGTCCGTCCGTCCGTCGTCCGTCAACATTTTCAAACATCTTCTCCTCTGAAACTACTGGGCCAATTGAACTCATATTTTATATGGAGACTCCTTAGGATGGGGGAACGAAAGTTTGTTCAAATGGTCTTGGTCACATGACCAAGATGGCCGCCATGCCCATATATGGTAAAAACCCTTAAAAAATCTTCTTCTCCAGAACCAGAAGGCCGATGACCTTGGGACTTGGTATGTAGCATTGGGGTTGTGGGGCCTACCAAGTTTGTTTCAAGGTCAAATTTGCTTCCTAATGCATTTAAATGGGAAAATTTCTGAAAAGTTGATTTTTTTGAAAACTGTGGAAGCCTAAGTCATTATTCTCACATGATATGTTTAACCTAATGAGACAATGGCTATAAATAAGTTCAAAAGGTCAAGGTTGACCTTTGACCTTTCAGCTTAGGTCGCTCATATTGGAGTCCCATCAATATATTAAAACATAGTTTTCTCACAAACCATTGGCCCAATTGAACTCAAATTTCATGTGAAGACTCCTTATGATAAGTTAGCCAAAATTTATGCAAAATATCTTGGTCACATGACCAAGATGGTCGCCATGCCCATATATGGTAAAAACCGTTTAAAAATCTTCTTCTCCAGAACCAGAAGGCCGATGACCTTGGGACTTGGTATGTAGCAATGGGGATGTGGGGCCTACCAAGTTTGTTCAAATGATGATCCTAGGTTGACCGTGACCTACTTAACGTCAAGGTCAAATTTGATTCCTAATGCATTTAAATGGGATTTTTTTGAAAATTTCATTTTTTGAAAACTGTTGAGGCCAAAGTCATTATTCTCACTTGATATGTTAAACCTAATGAGACAATGGCTATAAATAAGTTTCAAAGGTCAAGGTTGACCTTTAACTTTTCAGCCAAGGTCGCTCATATTGGAGTCCCATCAACACATCAAAACATAGTTTCCTCAGAAACCACTAGGCCATTTGAACTCAAATTTCATATGAAGACTCCTTATGATAGGTTAGCCAAAATTTTTACCAATTGTACTGGTCACATTACCAAGATGGCCACCACGCCTATATATGGTAAAAACCCTTTAAATGTCTTCTTCTCTGGAACCAAAAGGCCAATGGCCTTGGGACTTGGTATGTAGCATTGGGGATGTGGGCCCTACCAGATTTGCACAAATGATTAATCTAGGTTGACCTTGACCGACTTTATGGCAAGGTCAAATTTGATTCCTAATGCATTTATTTGGAAAAAATCTTTTATTAAGTACCAAACGTCAAGCTGACCTGTGACCTTTTATCCAAGGCCACTCATTTGGACTGCCACACACCTATCTAAACATCTGTTTCTCAGAAATCACTAGGCTGTTTGATGGATTATTCATTAGATTGTTTAAGTCACTTGACCAAAATGTCTGCAACCCCCGTATATGGTAAAACAAAATTTGTTCCATTATAAGCTGTAGTTAAACTTGACCTATTTTAACATTATTAAGGAGATGAGGTGAGCGCCTCAGGACCTTCAGGTCCTCTAGTATGAGTTTCAGGGTAGGATAGAAAAATCTGCCCTGAGGATCACCGTTTGGCATCACGAGGCTTGCCGAGTGATGACAAACGGTTATCCCGAGGAACGGATTTTTCTATCATACCCTCACACGAATAATGGATTCTTTTTCTTGCTCACCATTGTTTTATAAGCTTCCAGAAGTCCCTGAATAGGCTAAGATGCAATTTCACATGATGTTACTTAACATCTTGGGTAAGATAGCATGGGTAAGATAAGATTTTCTATCCCAGGGTAAAATCTCAGATATCCTTATCCTGTGTGCAAGAAACTTGTGTCCCATTGACACTTTTTGAGTTGTCATTCTGAGTGTGTGCATATTGTTTCATCATGTGACCTGGCTGAAGGCATTCTATACTAGTGTATTTGGCTTATACTTCATTGGTTTTAGTTAACTGGAAATGTGAAACGATAAGTATTGAGTTTGGATTGATGTCCAAATAATTTCCAACTGTCTGGCTGTATCAGAAGCCTTTGTCTTCACTAGGATTTCATTGACAGAATTATTTACTTCTGCAAAATAGAATAGCCTAGGGTTAATGTGATGAATTGCATGACCCTAAGAAAGTCTAGAAGGCTGACATTCAAAGAGAGCCCTATTTTCAAACCAGAAGTAACAGTTTCGCAACAATGAAAGGCCCCAGGCTCACTGATATCCCCCATATTTTTATCCACCAACGGACATGGTTTGGCCAGGGATATAGTGATCAGCTTGGCAATCATTTGTCCATCCGTCCGTAGATAAAAGCTTTTGCACTCGATAACTTTTATACCCTTTGAGAATATATATCAGGGCAATGTATTAGTGTGAATTCTGCTTTAACAGTTTAGTTCCATTTTCTTCCAAAACATTGTCTCTGACATTTTATTTTCTTCCAAAACATTTTCTCTGACATTTTAACCTCAAAAGGTGATCAATACTGACCATTTCATCCTCTCTAAGAACTTTTTTTACGGCGGCCAAAAGGCCGCCGTTCTAATATCGCTTTAGACCTACAATTTATGCAAATTTTCACCAATCAGAAGTATTCTTAAATTGTAATATTCATCACACCAGATAGAAAACAATGCCCTCATTGGTTAATTATCAGACTGACCACCCGATCTTATTATAGATGCAATTTAACTTGAAAATTTCCATGTAAATGGCCGAGAACCAGTCTGTGCACTAGTCCTAATAATGAACATTGATCATGAATATAGGTCAACTCCCGCTGTACAGCATTTCTAATTTGCTCTACTACCATTCTTTGCATGCCTTGCTTAATTGCACATAGTAAATAAGTGCAATATAAGATAACTCACTATATCCTAAAGGACTTTAACAGCATTATATAAAGCAAATCTTTGTATTTTTTATTCAAGCCATTATGGTTTCCCGTATCAAATGCGCGTTACACGATTATAGTCTGTTTCATAAATTTCGACAATATGCAGTGATTTTTTTTACCTGCGCGTCCTGGGTCTCAGATGCATGCTTCTCACAAAGGACGCATGATTTTAAACCATGAGAGTCCTGCAGGATGCATTAAAATTGTGGCGAAAAGTCTGCATTTAGTATTTGCAACTTTCGTTTTGAGTGTTTTTTTTTTTTTAACTTGCGCATCGTGTCTTGAATAATATTGGTAAAAACCGGTACTGAAAAAAACTCCCCAACAGTATAGCGATCATTACTTCCCTTGGGAAACACGTGTTTTCAGATATGACCCGCTGTAGGGGAGTTTACCGGTAAAAGCCAGTACCGAACTACTGGTAAAAACCAGTGCCGATAAACCAGTACTGATCCAATACTACCAACCCGAAATGAAACATTTGAATAATGCGATTTACCCGCAAGTTTAAACACCCTGCTTCGAGCAAATACCAATAGAATGGTTAAAGTATTACTGCAGGCTCATGAAGTACGGAGACTGGACTGTGCACAGATGAAAAAAGAAAAATTAATATGGTATGTCCAAAGGCTCAAATGCAGTAACTTCCAGCACTACACTTGTAGGCATGCAGAGTTAGATGAACACAGGCTAATGACCTGGGCTCTAATAAAAATATATGAAAACTGCGAGACATAAGTCTGACTCTTGGCAAAAGATGATAATATGATTAAATTAAGGAAATATACTGTCTGCAACTGAACTTTTTATTAATAAGAAAGTCAGGTAGGGTTTTATATCTTTATTATTTTACTTGACAAAGTAAATTAAGTTTTATCTTTATTATAGTATAAATAAGTATGCCAGTGTTTTGCTTCCCAAATTGGCTTCTATGAATGGCCGGATTCGTATGGATACACAAAATTTATAATTCAAAGTAGACGTCGAATGGGATGCAGAACTTCGAGTTTGGGATGCAAAGAATTTTGGCCCAGTGAGTCCCGGGACTCATAGAAACAAATTTGTAAAAAAATCACCGAATTAGGTCTAGTCTATTTCTAAAACAAATATAACAAGTGTATTTAATGCATTACATTATATACAAGGGCGTAAAATTCATCGCGAATTAGAGAGTAACCTCGGGGTTCAGGCGAGTAAATACGTGCAAAGCTTGCTCTGACCGGCAATTGCATGTTTTTACAAGGACAGTGTAGCTATCGGCAGAGTCTCTCTTTAATCAGACAACATGGTGCGTTATAAATAGACAGCCAAAAAGCCCACGTTATAATGTCTATTAATAGCGCTTAACAAGATACATCTTTGTGAAAAAAGATGTATCTTAAAAAAAGAGGTTATAATGGGGATGGATATTTAACGGTAAATAATGGCACATAATTTCCTACAATTTGAATGTGCCCGCAACCCACAATCCTACACTTAGACTCAGATCAACCTCCGCAGCTGTACATGTATCAGCGTATTTTGCTATTTCCTTTAGGAAGATGACAAGCACAAGCTCTTTTTTCTTTAACTACATGTATGTCAGACGAACATGTATCATATAAGGCTAACTTCCCGGGGCTAACTTGCAAACAGCCAGCACCAAATTTCGGGCCACTATGGGCCCACCAGCAAAACGCTTTTCGGGTGGTGTTTTTCTGGCAGGCCGAGAGTAGCCGGATTTTACGTGCTTACTGGGAGCTAGTCGATCAGTTTTTGAGTCTACATGTATTTATTCCCCGACCCCGGCTATGGCGAGGTGCCACAGGAAATAGAAAGGTTATAGGAGTTAGTTCCACACAAAAGTGATTTGGTATATCAGTATTTTTCTGTAAATAGAGACATTCATAATATGTAAATAGAGTGGTGAAAGTGTAAACCATTTAAGACTTGAAAACTACTCCAAGTTGAGATCTGAGACGGGCAGAATCTAGCCTATGTGACAACAACAACAACAATATGGCATGTTTTTTCCGGGTTTTCAGTTTGTTTCAGTACATACATTTATCGTCAAAATCTCCCATTTTCTTAAAAAAATTAGGACTAATAACATTGTTCCCTAGCCTTTGTTTGGTGCACAGAAATATGGTGTCCTACAATATGATTTTGGCAGAGATAAGGTGTCTCACTATTATGACTTGGTGAAATGAGGTATCCCAATTTTTAGGTTTGATGAGGAGATAAGGTGTCCCACCATTTAGGTTTGATAAAGAGATAAGGAACCCCACTATTAAGGTTTGATAAAGAGATACGGTGTCCCACTGTTTAGGTTTGATAAAGAGACAAGGTGACCCGCTGTCTAGGTTTTATAGAGATAAGGTTTCCCATTGTGTAGGTTTATTAAAGTGATAGGTGTCCCACTGGTTAGGTTTGATAAAGATAAGTTGTCCCACTGGTTAGGTTTGATAGAGAGATAAGGTGTCCCACTGTTTAGGTTTGATAAAGAGATAGGTGTCCCACTGTTAAGGTTTGATAAAAATAAGGTGTTCCACTGTTTAGGTTTGATAAAGAGATAAGGTTTCCCAATGTTTAGGTTTGATAAGGAGGTAAGATGTCCCTCCATTTAGGTTTGATGAGGAGATAAGGTATCCACCATTTAGGTTTGATGAGGAGATAAAAGAGTGCCACCATTTAGGTTTGGTGAGGAGGTAAGATGTTTAACCAATAAGGTTTGGCAAAGAGATAATGCCTACCATCATTTAGGTTTAATGAAGAAATAAGGTGTCCCAGCATTTAGGTTTGATAAGGAGATATAGTGTCCTTCATTTAGTTTTGAGGTTAATGAGAAGATAAGGTGTCCCAGCATTTAGGTTTGATAAGGAGGTGGGACCATTTATCTCCTCACCAAACCTAAATAGTGGGACCGTTTATATCCTCACCAAAACCTAAATAGTGGGACCGTTTATCTCCTCACCAAACGTAGAACAATTGCATTTTTATACCCCGCCACTAAAGTGTGGCGAGGTATTATGTTATACCCTTCGGTGTCTGTCCGTCTGTCCGTCCGTCCGTCCGTCCGTCCGTCCGTCTGTCCGTCCGTCCGTCCGTCCGTGCTCACCATTTCCGATCGATAACTTGAGTATTTATTCACGGAATGTTTTCAAATTTTGCATACATATTGTTATCGGCGATGAGTGGTATGGGATTGTTAATGGGCAAAATCCGTCCATTTTTAACGGAGTTACTGCCCTTTTTCGTATTGGAAAAATGGTTTCTGGCCTGTTATTCCTTTACTGTTCATGATATCTGAATGAAACTTCACAGATATGTTGCACATCAAAGGTTACATATTGTGACTAAGGACCGTCACTCTGACCTTCCCAGTTTGTGAGTTATCCGCCCTTGATAGGTCTGAAAAAAGGTTTTTGACCTATTGTTCCTTTACTATGTGGTATATCTGAATATAACTTCACAGATATGTTTCACATCAAAGGTAACATATTGTGACTAAGAACCGTCACTCTTACCTTTCCCGTTTGTGAGTTATTCGCCCTTGATTGAATTAAAAAATGTTTTTTACCCGTAGTTCCTTTACTATGTGGAATATTTAAATGAAACTTTACAGATATGTTTCACATCAAAGGTTACATACTGTGACAAAGAACCATCACTCTTACCTTTCCAGTGCATGAGTTATCTGCCCTTGATTGATCTGAAAAATGGTTTTTGACCTGTAGTTCATTTACTATATGGAATATCTGAATGAAACTTCACAGATATGTTGATCATCAAAGGTTACATATTGTGACTAAGGATCTTCACTCTTACCTTTCCAGTTCATGAGTTATCTACCCTTGATTGATCTGAAAAATGGTTTTTGACCTGTAGTTCATTTACTATATGGAATATCTGAATGAAACTTCACAGATATGTTGAACATCAAAGGTTACATATTTTTAGTAAGGACTGTCACCCTTACCTTTCCAGTTCATGAGTTATCTGCCCTTGATTGATCTGAAAAATGGTTTTTGACCTGTAGTTCATTTACTATATGGAGTATCTGAATGAAACTTCACAGATATGTTGACCATCAAAGGTTACATATTGTGACTAAGGACGTCATATCACTGTCTATCTCAGTTCTGTTGCTATTTAGGCATTATATATCTCACAAAATAACTTTTGGTGCCCCCAGCAGTGGCGGGGTATTCTGCAGTGCTTGCGGTGCTTTTATTACAACCTGCTGAGGTGTTTGAAAGATGTTGATAGAGTGGCAAATAGTATAAACCCTGATCAGACTGCAGGAGCACTATTTTCTGAGGTGCAATTGTCTTGTTATTCAGGGTAAATATGGGATTTTGTAGAAATGATTCAATTTCTATCACATCAGCAGTAAATGTATAAAAACCCATGTGCATTGAGATTGTATTTGATATTGTCGGTTTTGATAATGCTGTACTCTAGATTGATTGAGTCTTTATTGAACGCTGAACAAATATTGGGTTTTTCTAGATATTGGAGACATCGCATGTTGATTGCATTCAAGAAAAGGTTATTCCGATTACACCAAAGGTGTGTGCTACATGAGTGCATCAGAGGAGGTTATGATTGCATTCAATAATAGGTTATTCTGTTTACACTGAAGGTGCATGCTACGTGAGTGCATTAGAGGATGTTATTGATACTTCAGATATTGTCACTAACGTTGATTTTTTTCTATTATGATTTACTATCATCCTTAAAAATATTTTTTGAATATGGAATTGACCTTTAGCAAGTAGCCGATAAGGCCTTTAGGTATTGCAAACTTTGACATGAGAACTTGTTTGCAAGTCCACGCTTCCTTCCACTATTATATGCTATCTCTTTTATGTAATCAGGCAATAATCTCTTTAATGTTTTCAGACATTACTATTGTCATACTTCAATATTTAGGAACCAAAAACTTGTTGGATGTGACCAACATATTCCATATTTACAAGGTATAAAATTCCATATTAAAAAAATTATGATATTCATTATGATTTTTACTGTCGTTATAATTGCGATGAATTTGTTGGTGTAATAGTGGATCTTCAAGTTTAGTGAGACTGGTATTTAAATTGAAACATTTAAATTTTCTTAATGTTGATGTTCTGATAACATACAATGGAATGTTGATGTTAAAATACTGTGAAGTGCATATTGTATATTGATTGAATTTGGATATGAAATTAGAAATTGAAGTGGAAAGTAAGAGAATTGATTGCATGCAGAAAGCCCAAAAGCCATTCGAGTTCTGAATTCCATTAAAAAATATAGGACTTAGTATGAGGATTGAGAGTTAGGAGACAAGTCACATTGTGTTGTATAATTTTCTTCAGTTAAAAAACTTAATGTTGCTATTCTATCAGCCAATGATTGGAATGTACAGATCCTTCCAACCCCTGAGATTGGTAGTGGATTGCTTGATCCATCTTTAGATTTGGATAGAATCAGTTTATTACAGCATTGTCTGCTAATATTTTTGTATAGAGGATCCTGGAATCAATGATTTTGGAAAAAAGACAGGATAAAAAATCATATTTTCCTGATAACATAAAATTTTATAAATGAACTGTCTGGAACTTCCGATGTTTAAACTCTTGGCTCGCCAAATGAAAAACACTCCATTGACAGTTTTCATATATTTTGTATTCTTTTTTAAAGAAAACTGGGCTTGACAGTTCATGCAAATCATCACAGATGATTTGCATGAACTGTCAGGCCCTGTTTTTTTACATAAAAAAATTATGAATATTTTGAATTGTGTTGTCTCTTTCTTGTAGGGGATAAGGAATTAAATAACTCTAGATTATGGATTCTTATTTATGATGTACACATTGATTATTTGCTGTTTATTTGGAACCAGATTTCAAGTGAATTACCAGGCGGTTGCTGCTTGATTTGTTCTGGAATTCTAGCGTATTTATGACATTTCCGAAGAAAGCATTCTGTTTTTGCAAGTTTCTCTGCAAAGCTCATTAAAGCACATGATGTTCGAGAAATTGTGTCTATAGTGCACTGTGATATGAGTGATAAAACTCTGGATTTTAAGTGTTTTAGATGTGTTTAAAACATAAAATTCTTTAAGATGAAGTTTTGTATCCCGAAATGCGTGGAAGGAGGGATCTGCGGGTCGGCTCTTTCAGCCCCCAGCAGTCAGGAAAGTACACCTGAAGATTGCTGCTTGAAAGGTAACACATTTGTTGTATGGTTCCCACAGGTTTAGATAAACAAAATATTTAGCGTAAATTTGTAAATATCAGTTTTAACATATGTTTTGGATGCTCATAAGAACCGTCTCATTGAGACGGTTCTTTTGAGTACCCACAACATATGTTTTCGTTGAGAAATACGAAAAATAATATTTTGTTATGCACGCTAAATCTAAAGTGTCCTTGAACATCTATCTGCCTGTCTATCTATTTATTTGTCATTCTCTCTTCTCATTCTGTCTGTCAGTCTATCAGTCAATCTGTAACTTCTTTTGTTTATTCATAGGCTCAAGGTGAGCTTTTGTGATCATAGGATGTCAGTCCTCTGTCCATCGTTCTGACCTTCACTGTTGACTCCCGGGTCATATCAGTTATCTGAAACCTTCATTGTAAGCTACACACCAGAAGCAATCATTGTGCCAAAAATGAACTATGAAAGAGGAGTTTGCATTAGGAGCCGTAAGACAGATTTTGAGAATGTTTGAACATGACCTTTAACTCCAAGGTCATATGTGTATGTCGAGATGGTTGCTATAATCTACACATGATCATCCTGCCAAATATAAACACCCACGGTCAAAAACTGAAAGAAGAGTTTGCATTAAGTGTTGTATACAGGTGACCTTGACTTTTGACTCCAAGGTCATATCAGTGATCTGAAACGTTCATTTAAGAAATAAATACAAGTTTTAATCTCTTAATTCATAGAATCATGAACAAATCCGGTCGCTTGCAAAATAAGTGACTGCAAATCAGGTGTGGCTCGCTGTCAATCACAAAAACAGTTTCACTTCTGGCGAATTAATTCAATGTTCACAGCGGGGCAAGTGAGCTTGGCAGCTGTTAATCATATTTGTGTCACTCATGAGGCTATCATCTGTTGCAAAAATCTATGGATTCATTAAAGGCTTACTTTGAAAATGTAAATATTGTTTTAAAAATACACACCAAAAGCAATCATTGTGTTAAATATGAACACCCTCCATCAAAAAATGAAAGTAGAGTTCTCATGACTAGCCGTAAGACAGATTTTAAGTATAATTGACCTTGACATTTAGTGCCAAGGTTGTATGCGCATGCAGAGATGGGTGTTGTGATCTACACACCTTAGGCAACAATTGTGGCAAATATGAACACACTTGGTCAAAAAACAAATGAGTTAGTGTTACGAGCCATAAGAGAGACTTTAGTTTATGTGACATTGACCTTTGACTCCAAGGTCATATTGATGATCTGACTAGTTTGATGTAATCCTTGTGCCATAGGCAAACATTGTGCCAAATATGAACACCCTTGGTCAAAGAATGAAGGAGTTTGTGTTACAAGCAAAATCGACTGATGGACGGGACCGAACAATATATCTGACAGTGACTTTCAAACTGTGCGGCCGATATAAGAACATATTTTTATCTAGAGGCCTTAAAAAGATTATCAAGGATAAAATTTTATGGGTCTGTTAAATAGGGGGAAACATAACAATTTTCATATATGGCCTCAGCTGCAATTAAATTCTAGAAACTAGTTGCTTTATCTTGCACTATAATCATGCAACTGTCTTAAGGATCACAAATCGAGAAAACCATTTCAATAGAGAACAACTTCAGTGTCATAATTTCCGTCCTCTCGGATGAATCATCTGATTTGCCAGACAGATAATTCCATGGTGCAGACGACCGAGAAAGACAATATAAAGTGCATCACATTAGTGAGAGTTCTGGATAATGTTGTTTGAATATCCCCGAGTTCTTGTCTCTTGAGGGTCGCAGTGTTATTTGAGACAAATTCTTAGAATTATTCCCAGTTTATGTCTCCCTCTTAATACCTGACGATGCAGCCTGTTGTCCATCATCCAATTGTCTGTCTTTTCGTTAGCTTTTCACATTTTCAGCCTACTCAACTAAGAGTCAGATTTAACTGAAGCTTTGTAATAGGCATCAGGGCAACTAAACATGGAGATTCAGAATTGCAAAAATTTCATTCTGTTCCAATATCCAAAATGGCCACCATGCCTGTTGGCTGCCATCTTGAAATTCTTCAAACAGGATCTAGGAGGATTACTTGTCTCTTAAACAACAGGACTTTAGTTAATGCTTAGTTCACACCAAAGGCGCTTTGATGGCGCTTTAAAGTGGCGTGCAAAGCGGCACCAAAGCGTAACAAAGCCTGATTAAAGCGGCAGGGCCGTAATTGATCGTGGGAAAGCTTGGAGTAAAGCGGGACATTCGGCAAGAGCGCCAAATTTTTTTGAACTGTTTAAAAATTTTGGGGGCTCTGTCACGAATTGATTAAAGCGCCGAGAGCATATCAAAGCGTAACAAAGCTCAGCAAAGCTTGACTCAAAGCGTAGGAAAGCTTAACAGAGCTTGGTTCAAAGCGGGGACCCCAGTCTTCACGGTCTGTCACCACTTGACACGCTTCGTTAAGATGTCTCAAGATTTGCTACGATCTGGCATGAAGATCTGACACGAGGTCAGACGCTTTCATTTAGATTTGACACACTTTGTTACGCTTTCATGAAGGACTCTCAGGCTTTCTCACGAATTGAGACGCTTTGATCAAGGATTGACACGTTTTGTTAGGCTTTGTTACACTTGGCAAACATCATGTCTTCTTCAGATAGATCATGCCCTGATACATCTGGAATTTCTGGATCTTGTGTTCTGCCATCGTGTTCTGGAATCAAAGATGCAATGATTTTGTAGATCTGCTGCATCTTTATTTATAGCTCTGGGTCAAAAGCGGCATGAAATCGGCGATCTCGACATTTTCCAATGCGTAACAGAGCATAACAGAGCGTAACAATGCACAACAGAGCTTGATAATCGTATCAGAGCCTGATTTAAAGCGTCATAATCGCATCAAAGCGTAATAAAGCGTAATAAAGCTTATCAATGCTTATCAAAGTGTGATTTCAAGCGTAACTTTGCCTCATCAAAGCGGGATCAAATCGTGAGGAAGCGTAACATGTCGGGCAATAATTCGTCCCCCAATTCGTATCAGAGCGTATCAGAGCTTATCAGAGCGTAACATTACTTAGGAGATCGTGATATTTTTGGAAAAGTAACAAAAATGACGGCGCTTTGCTCACTGATTTAAAGCGCGGCATTCGCTGTTGTTGTGAACCAGGTATAAGAGTGCGTAACGAAAATTGAATTTTCTTATTTCTAATCTTAAACATATGTTGTGGGTACTCAAAAGAACTGTCTCAATGAGACCGTTTTTTTGAGCACCCAAAACATGTGTTAAAATTGATGGTAAGAAAATATTTACAATTTTACGTGGAAATTTTTTGTTTATCTAAACCTGTAAAACAATGAATATGTCAGATTGAAACAAAACGTGGTCAGAAGCATCTGGGAAATATTGAGATTCAGCTAAGAGCGTTCCATTATAATTCCAATATCCAAGGTGGCCACCTGGCAGCCATCTTGAAATTCTTCAAACAACATCTCCTGAATCATAATTATGTCGGATCAGAGGCGGATGATACTATGTTGCAAAGTTTGACCCCCTCTGGCAAAACTTTCTGGATCCGCGCATGTGGTGGGAGGCATCCGGGCCCTCAGGGGCAACATGCTAAAGGTGTTTTGTTCCTTTTTCCAAGATGGCCAGCATGCCAGCTATTTTGAAATTCACCATACATATATCTTCCTGAACAATAATGTCAGGCTGAACCAAAACTTGATGGGATTTAGCCTCAGGGAAACATGGAGATTCAGAATTGCGAATTTTTTTATGTTCCAATATCCAAAATTGCCACAATCAAGGATTCACAATTCTTCAAACAATATCTTTTCCTGAACCCTATGCATGCACGGATCCAGAAACTTTTGTCAGAGGAGGTCCAACTTTGACCACGTTTTTTTTCTAGTTGATGAGGGGAGGTAGGATTCAAATACCACTGTAAGTAAGCCATCAACGGCCTGCCAGGGAAACACCATTTAAATGATGTTTCGCTGGCATGTCGATGATGGCCCAACATTGAATGCTGGCTTGGTAGCTTTGTGATTTTTAGGGGGACCAATATTGCTACGAAACCCTATATTTTTGTTATTTTTCAGGGGGTCCGAGCCCCTCGGACCCCCTGTTCCCCCCCTCTCTGGATCCGCACTTGCTATTTCGTATTGAACTAGGCATGGAGAATCAGATATGCTAAAATCTGTTCTGATATCCAAGATGGCTGCCATGGTGGGTGACTATTTTAAATTTCTTAAAAGACTATCTCCTCCCAAACCTGGTATGTCAGGTTAAATAAGCCGAAACTTGGTGGGAGGCATTTTTGCAACATGGAGATTCAGATTTGCTTTAATCATTCTGTTCTGATATCCAAGATGGCCGTCATGATATGGCAGCCATTTTGAAATTCTTCAAGTAACTGGACCCATTAGCAAAGTTGGTAGCGAGTCCAACTGCAGATCCAGGGGTTGCGAGTTTAGTCCCACCCCGGTGCCATACTCGTGGAGATTGATTATGAAATAATTTCTACGGTCTTTCTCCTCCTTCCACTGATTCAAGGGTTCTAAGTGAGTTACAAATGAAAGTAATTTGTGCACAAAGTACTGGCTAATCGCTCTATGTCAAGCTTGTCCAGGAAAAAGTGTGGTTAGGTGAACTGACCGTCTCCACATGACCATTAATATTGCTGTTGACTGGGATGTAAAACCTCAAACCAAACAAAACACCTTTCGAACCATCATAATGTTGGATTTAACTGAAACTTGGTGGGCCTGGCGGACTGAGTCAGACATAGGGGCAACGTGGAGAAAACATTCCAGAAGGAGAAGGCAACATATTTTAAAAAAATAACTTCAGAATACTTGTTTGTTTGTTTGTTTGATCCCATCAACAATCTTTCAGTTATAAAGGGACGGGTCTTCATGGGTTGAACCAGTACTAAGCTAGGATTAATGTTCTTGTTCAAGGACACAACGCAGTGACGCTGGTGAGGCTCGACTCTGCGGCCACTCTGTCTCAAGTCAAGCACACTACCACTGAGCCACTGTGCTCCCTGCTGTTCAGAAAGTTCTTTTTTGTTGTCATAGATACAATTGGAGAAATGAGGGAGGGAAGTAGCTAAGTGGTAGAGTGCTTAACTCGAGACCCAAGGGCCGCGTGTTCGAGTCTCACTGGCGTCACTTCGTTGTGTCCTTGAGCAAGACACATTAATCCCTGCTTAGTACTGGTTCAACCCCGGAAGACCCTTCTCGACATAACTGAAAGATTGTTGACTGGAACATAAAGAATCAAATCAAACAAAACAATTGTAGGAATGCACAAAATGAGAAACCCGTGCAAAATTGCACGGGTTTCACATTTTGTTCATTTTCCTGTGGTTTTACACCCTTAAATTGGTACAGTATCATAAAGATATTTTATTTAGCCCTGTTGCACTTAGATTAGGTCAAAACGTCATAGAGTTTTGAATTTTATAATAAGGAACTATAATAAGCGTAAATGGGTTGAATATCTTAAAAGCATTTTACTGGATCTCAAATTTTTATGCATATGAGGCAAAATTCTAGCCAATTTAGTCTTTCAGTCCCAGTTGAGCATAGCAATAATTTTATTTGTCGAAACAATTTGGATTGAATGACTCATTTGGCTGGCATCTTGTCAGAACAATATTCTAGAGAGTCTAAAAGACATCCCAGAAAATAGTGTTGATATTAATGTGTGTTGGCAGCTACAGGGATTCTACGCAACTTCTTTTTTTTGTCTCTTTTGGAGTCCAATGAAATTTTTTTCTGTCCACTTGACTTGGATACAATTAAGTTTAGTTCACACATTGTATATATTGAGGGGGCACAGGGTTATAATTTCTGAAAAAGATCATATTTCAGCACTTTAAGATTCATTGTTTTAATATTCCCAGTATGGAAGATTGGGGGAATATAGTGTTTATGGTCCCTCTGTATGTGTATATGCTTATAATTTCTTGCATGTATGTGTGCTGTATGCATGCAGCTGCAACATTAACATAATCTATAACTTTTGAAATAACGCTTTTATATTTCACACAAGTTTACCTTCTTGGAAGAACTTTTCAAATATACTTAAGATATGTCCTTGACCTTTGACCTACTTTAGGAAAAGCTATATACTGTAAATTGCATATGTTTCAGGAACATTATAGTATTTCAAAAGCATATCTTGTTTGTCTTACACTGATGAAATGCTGCAGTTTGCGCATTTCATCTGAGTCATCACTGTTTGCTAATTAAACAGTTTACAGATGAGTTCAAGTAATTAATGGCAACGGAAATGTCATCAATTATTTTACTCTGAGGATTGAAAGAATGGTTCTAATCTTTGAACGGCTTTTAACCAAATGAGCTAGATTGGTGATGGTTAACTGTAGTAACTGAATTGATTTGGTTTGACTCGTGGCCAACATTAGAGACAGCTTATGCCATCTAATGGATTTATTGTGTTTAACCATTTAAATGTTTACCGATGACATGTTAGGACTTTTCCTAAACAGAAGCTCGATGTCCCTGTCATTTTTCGAGAAAATTCCAGTGAAAATGGGAAGAGAGAAATTGGGTTAAATGATATGACATGAGGAGTGCTGAGTGGCTAAGTGGTAGAGTACTTAACTCGAGATTGAGGGATTGCGGATTTGAGCTTCACTGGTGGCACTGCATGTGTCGTGTCCTTGAGCAAGGCACTTTATCCTCTACTTAGTAACGGTTTAACACAGGAAGACCCTTCCCGACAGACTGACTGGGGCGTTATGAATGAAAACAATATGTAACATTGAGAGATACACTTTATACATTATCCCATTTATCTGGAATAGAACCTAAGTGACTTTTGGAGTTTGTTTTACAGCACTGGTAGTCAGTATAATGACTTGGGACAACATTTTGGCACTTGTGTTGGTTGGTCTGGCAGTTATGCTCCAAACTTGCAGTTACAGCTATACATACTTCGAAAACACAGAGTTACCTAGAAGTAGAGTGTAAAGAAAGATTGATACCATACTTGAAAAATAAGATATGTTCAACCAATTTTCTTACACTTAAATTTTCATATGAGCCTCAAGATTTATTAACCCTTTGTATACTAATGGATTCTTCCTTCTGGTTTGATGCAATAAACAGATGGGATAGTCCATTATACATATCTAGGGGTGTTGTGCTATAATTTTCAAAAAATATTGTATTCTTCTGTCTGAAGATCCTGTTTACCTTTACAAACAGTGTAGACCCTGATGAAATGCAGCATGATGCTGCATTTCATCTGGGTCTTCACTGTTTGCAAAAATACTCATTTAGGGGTTTCCCGAATACAAAGAGTTAAGCTATCTGATCTGACAAAGTAGAAAAAAAACAAAAACAGTTTTTGAGAGCAGACTACATTTTCAGCAACATTTTAAGCTGACAAATTTTTAACTGGTATGCTTTTTTGTGGTGTGGGGGTGCTCTCTGTATTGACTGGTACAGGATCAGTTACATATTTGTTTTAACTGACTGCCTAGTGGGTCATTTTGCATGCTTTTGTTGTTGTCTGCTGATTTTTTTCAAAATCAACTTTTTCAAAAAAATCTTTCTTTAAGGAACAGTATCAAGTATGATACGTCCTTATCATCATCATCATAATCATACATATCTGGATCCAAACTTTTTGCATAGGTTATCAGCAGACGACATTAGTAGGCATAGAGTTAAATCATCTTCGGATAATTTGTTTGATTTGATTCTTTACATTCCAGTCAACAATTTTTCAGTTATGTCAGGACTGGTCTTCCTTGGTTGAACCAGTACTAAGCAAGGATAAATGTGTCTTGCTCAAGGACACAACACAGTGATGCCAGTGAGGCTCGAACCCGCGGCCCTTTGGTCTCAAGTCAAGCACTCTACCACTGAGCCACTCACATGCTCCCTTTCTTTGGATAAAGTTAAAAAATCTAAGTACTAAATAATAGAGATTGTTTTTGTTTTATTTACTACAATAAATCTGAGAAATTGGGCTAATTGACAACTAAAACTTTTGCCAATTGTTGTTCAGAATAGATGCCAATTTTCAGATAAACATCATGAAGTTAAACACCATATCATTTTCTGTATAAAAAATCATACGCCCAAAAAGTCTAAACCAAAAGAAGGGCTCAAAATTGCAGCAGACAACAAAGTTTTGGGGCATATATGATAAAGTACAATGGACAGTTGCAAATGGCGGAAAAGACAGAACTGCCTATAATGATTGAAATGGTTCTCTGGAGTATATACTGGTATAAAAAAAAGTAAGAAAATAATCTACGTTTTACTCATTTTGAAATCTTGATTTTCCATGCTTATCAACTAAACTATTGCTGTGGTCAAATTTGATAAGGACATTCAAAGATTGTAATGAACTTTCATGGGAAGGTTAGTATTAGGTGACTTCAGACATGTCTGGTGCTATACTTATGCTTGCCCTTTTATCAGCGCCATGTCACAGAGAAATGTTTGTCACCAGGTAAAACTCGAACCAGCCTATTCATGATCACCTACAGATACTAGCTAGAATCATAGAAATTTGGAACAACGATACTTTCCTGACAGGGAATAACAAAGGCACTGATTAGTGATTAGCCAGCTAGATACGCAGCTCAGGATCTGCACTGCATCAAAAGCATGTTTTCTGAAGATTTGGCTCCTACAGGTTTTTAAGGTTATTTAAGGTCTTTATTTAGCAGTTTAACTCTTTACCTGCTAGTGTTGTCTGCCGATAACCTTTGCAAACAATTTGGACCCAGATCAGGCCAGACAATTATGTCTGGCCTGATCTGGATTCAAACTGTTTGATACTCTTATGGTATTCCTGAGAGAATTTTCTGAAATTGTTACTTTTTGATAAATTTTTCACAGAAAACAATTTTTGAAAAATTACCAAGTAGCCTGCAAAGGTGCTGTGTGACAAAATGTGAAGCCCAAGCTAGCCATTTGTTCAGGCAAACATATAAAAGTGATATTTTTCTTATGTCTCCATGAAAACTTTTGCTGTGGTGCAGTCATTTTTGGAAGGATTTTCAAAAGGTGTTCATTGAATATTGAATGGATGGTCTAGGCTTTAGTGTCAGGTTTGTAATAGATCGGAACTGTTGCATAAAGTTTTTATAGATCATTTGAAACTGTTTAAGAATTGTTACAACTTATATAATTTCAGAACTGGAGTTTTTGAACCTACAGTTATGCAACGACTGCCTTGAAAAGCGCCTTTCTGTATTAACCTTTTGCGCAACGATAGCCATTTCATTGGCTATACACAATAAACATACACAAAAAGCTCCACAGAGCACTTTGTCTATGCAATGGTTCGCCACTTAAAACTCTTTCTATGAGACTGAGATGGAAAATGGAGCATTTGCTCCATAAGAGCAAATGCTACATCTTCCATAATTATTTCAAAAATGAACTTAAATATTTCTTGAGGGTTATCACTATGAAGCGATTTTTTGTAACATACTGTTGCATAGCAGTAATTATTGTCACAAAACGCTCTATAGCGCCCTCTCTGCAACACATCTCAGTGGATCCTTTATCCTACAAATTGTTGGAAAGCTCTTGTAGACTTATTATTAAATGTCCATGCAGTCACGAAAATGGAGATATTCCGCCCACATTTGGAAGAATATATATATTGATTGTCTGCAAATAATTCTTTTTCTAGAATTATAGCAAGGAATAGGCGGGATTGTTTGATAAATTGGCAATTAATATTGTCCACCATTGAAAGGTAACCCCAAGAGGGATACATCTCCCTACTTCAGGGTATATGTGATAGAGGCGTGGGAAGGGGGTATCATGCATGCATTCTTGGGAGTCCCAAGAGCTTAAATGTATTGACAAAAAATTCTTCTCCTTATAGCGGTGAATTTTGTCGTCTGGGGATAACTTTTGCAAACGGTTTGGATCCAGATCAGGAACCACAGAATGTCGGACCTGGTCTGTCAATCCCAGCCATTTGACACCTGAAAGAATTTTTTTTAAAAAGTATTTTTTTTAAAAAAAAAGTCAGTAGCCGACAACTAAAGCATGAAATTACCCAGCATGCAAAGTCTTCTGCTGATAACCTTTGAAAACAGTTTGTACGCAAAGTTGGTCCTGATATATGGATCAAGTCATTTGACAGCAGACAACAACAACAAAAAAAAACCATAAAAAATAACCAGTTTGCAAAGCTCTAATTTCTTGTATCTTGTATTTTTCAGAAGCCAGTTTCAGTGTTCAAGCAAAGGCCATCAAAGATCATTGTAACATCTATGACCCCAATACGCTCACCTTTAAAGAAGGGGACATAATTAAGGTAAGCTTTAGTACAGAGTTACTGATCATTGAAAGTTACAGTGCTCATCAAAGATCATTGTAACATCTATGACCCCAATACGCTCACCTTTAAAGAAGGGGACATAATTAAGGTTAGCTTTAGTACAGAGTTACTGATCATTGAAAGTTACAGTGTTCATCAAAGATCATTGTAACATCTATGACCCCAATACGCTCACCTTTAAAGAAGGGGACATCATTAAGGTAAGCTGCAGTACAGAGTTACTGATCATTGAAAGTTTCAGTGTTTAAGCAAAGGCCATCAAAGATCATTGTAACATCTATGACCCCAATACGCTCACCTTTAAAGAAGGGAACATCATTAAGGTAAGCCCCTTCATTGAATAGTTCACCTGCTAATTCTTTAACAGGCAGTGTCATCTGTCACTGTTTAGTTAGGCCTGATAGATCTGGGTCTAAACTGTTTGCAAAGGTTATCAGCAGACAACACTAGCTGGCTTTACTCACTGAATTGTTTTTATGTAGGCTCCTTGTGGTGGTCGGGTGCGAAAAAGAAAAGATCCAATTTTTGCTGAAAAAATAACTACAATTTGTTAATCAAGGGAGGTAATGCTTATCATCAGACAACTCCAATAATTATTTGCCCCAACAGGTACAATACTTTGTCAAACAGTGTAGATCCTGATGAGATGCCACAAAATGTGACATCTCATCTGGGTCTGCACTGTTTGCTTAAATTAAAAAGCAATACTTAGTGATTAAGGGAGCGCAGTGGTTCACTGGTTGAGTGCTTGACTCAAGACCGAGGGGCCACAGGTTCGAGCCTCACCAGCGTCACTGCATTGTGTCCTTGAGCAAGAACTATAATCCTAGCTTAAACTCGATTTTTTATGTTTTTCACATTGATTTTCGTCGATAACTTTTTTATTATTGATTTTAGTAAACTGTGTTCGCGATGAAAGTTGTAGAGAAAAATTAGCGCCAACTTCTCCAAGGGCTTCTAACATCATAGATGCTGCAATTAACTCTGCGCATAGATGCACTCTTTGAGCATTTTAAGCAAAGCGCAAATAAACTAAGTCAAATATGTCAGTCAAAAAATTACATTGCGCCGCCCCGATTCAATAAGAAAGGCGATGGATGGCTTGTTCAAATATATTGGAAATCGCGCCTGATTCGCCCGTGCGTTAAGCTAGTTTGGTCATCTCGAAACTATCCGTTTAGGAGCACGTGCATAAGAGAAAAATGGCGCGTCATGCGATATTCACAGCTTCTGTACTTACAAATAGTCAAGTTCATTGTAGATTCTGAATATGCACGGTACATTCTGAGTCTACATACGGCAGGATTATGCCATAAACAACCGTTGAATAACTGTATATACACCGCTTGGGAATATTCTTTTGAGACGAACCCTTTCTGTCACGCCTCTACGAAATTTACCTGTCAATAAAAGACTTAGAAAATTGGGCTGAATTCAATTTATTGCAAAATCTTTATCTAAGTACACAAAAATCTGTTTGTGCCAGAAACTTCGGACCCCTTGGAGAAATCGGAGCTAATTTTTCTCTACAACTTTCATCGCGAACACAGTTGGCTAAAATCAATAATAAAAAAGTTATCGCCGAAAATCAATGTGAAAAACATAAAAAATCGAGTTTAGTACTGGTTCAAACCAGGAAGACCTGTCCCTTTATAACTGAAAGATTGTTGATGGGACGTAAAGAATCAAATCAATCAATCAATACTCTGTGATTGAAATCAAACTAGTGATCCTCTCAGAATATCTAGTGAAACATTTCAAACAACGGAGAAGTTCTTTGCTTGAAATCGGGGTTTAAAAGTTGGCTTCACATATATTGAAAATGTCACTGTAAGGGATAAGGAGGTACAAGGGGTTACTCTGATAGTAGATAGATAAAGGCCTATCTACTTTGTTCTTAACAGCAACCAAACTATAGATTGGAATGTCTATATGGCAAAAAGAAATGAGCCATAATATCAGTGGCGGATCCAGAGGGGGCTCATGGGGTTTGCTCCCTCCACGTCCCCAGTTCATAAATATCCTATGGAAATGAAATAATTTGGTCTCAGTGAGACCAAATAAATTCATTTTCATGGGATATTTAAGAAAAATGAGAGAAAATCAGTAAAGCGAACCAGACCACACCTTTATACCTATGAGCCCCCTTTTTAGAAATCCTGGATCCGCCACTGAATATGTTAAAGGAACCTTTAACTCTTTCCTTGTGGCACATTTTTTAGGGAGCGCAGTGGCTCAGTGGAAGAGTTCTTGACTCGAGACCGAGGAGCAGCCTGGTTCGAGCCTCACCGGCGTCACTGCGTTGTGTTCTTGAGCAAGACACATTAATCCTAGCTTAGTACTAGTTCAACCCAAGAAGACCCGTCCCTACATAACTGAATGATTGTTGATGGGCGTAAAGAATCAAACATTTTTTTGTCTGCTGCTAACCATTGCAAACAATTTGAACCGAATCAGGACCGACAGAAAGCAGGTCCTGATCCCTGATCTGAATCCAAACTGTTTGACACTCTTATAGTGTTCCCGAAAGCATTTTTTGAAAAAGTTTATTTTGAAAAAAAAGTCTGCAGACGCGAAAAGCATGAACAAGTACCCAGCATGCAATTATTCTCGGGAGATATATGTTTGAGCGGATCCATAATACGAAAGAGCAGATTTATTTTTATGAAAGAGCAGAGAATCAAAAGGCAAAAGAGCAACTGTTTGAATCATTCAAATGAGCTAATTTTCCAGGTAAACACGTCCAGATGTAGGAGCAGATCAAGGATTCCTGGTAAGGGGTTTCATATGTATAAAAGATGTTGGTTTTATCATTTATCTTAAATATTCTATGAAAATGAAATAATTTGGTCTCATCGAGACCAAATTATTTCATTTTCATAGAATATTTTATAGCGGGAAGGGTGGGGGCGAACCCTGAACTCCCCTGGGATTCGCCACTGTAATACCCTCCAAATCACCTATACTTATTTAAAGGTCATTACCTGTAAAATTTGCTCATTTGAATATTTTATCCATCCGCTCTTTTGACTGTATCGTTCTCCGCTCATTTCATACTCCGTCACGGTTTGATTTCCGCTCAAATGTAATTCGCCCTTATTCTCTGATTAACCTGCACGCTCTTTTCTCTTGAATGTAATCACTGTTTATCATGCAGTCTGTATACATAGATTACTCACTCCACACACTTACCTTGACAGAAAAGAAAGATAGAGAGAAAAAATGAGATTGTTTGTTTTTAAATCTTTGCGTGCTGGGTAATTTTTCATGCTTTTGTTGTTGTCTGCTGATTTTTTTTCAAAATTAACATTTTCAAAAAGTTCTTTCAGGAATACCATCAGACCATCAACCGCTTTGGATCCAGATAAGGACCAACATTTCGTCCGTCCCGTCATGATCTAGGTCCAAACTGTTTGCAAAGGTTATCAGCAGACGACAAAAGTCACCGGCAGCAAGGGTTACACATAAGACTAAAACACAGGAGGTGACAAGTTTCATCCCCTGGCCAGACTGGACAACATTTCGTGGTCTGCTGATAACATCTGCAAACAGTTTGGACCCAGATCAGGGCCATCTTAATTTTGGACGACAACAAAAGCATTCAAAATTACCCAACATGTAAAATGTAAGGATGTGAATTGAGTACTGGTCAGCCAACATGACCATTGCTTTTTGTTTTAGTCCACAGCTGCAGTTGCATATAGTCAAAGATTTAAGGGAGAGTACTGCAACTTTATTTTGATGTAAAATGTTTTAATGGTTATTTCCCTTGGACAAAGCCAAAAAACTAAAATACAAGGCCATTTCTGGAAAAAAATGGATGAGGCAGGCGGGATTTTGTTTTTATTCAGCCACTAATAGCAGATGAGGAAACTTTATTTTACATTGTCAGCTGGTGATGAAATGGAAAAGAAAAAAATCTGCACATTGAGCAGACAGGCATGAACCTGAGCAATTTTACAGAGTACGTTCTCTTGAGGGGGTCTGGGGTACTCCCCTGATATAGGGCCAGGGGTGAAGTCCTGTGGTGGAAAATGGTTTTTTAGCATTTCACACAGACCCTGGCTAAAATGAGCTCTCAAGTCACGCAACTTTAAACACTATTAGTTGCATTTTTCTTCGGAAATCTAAATAGCTGAAAACCCTATACTTGAAGTGTTGAGTTGTACGCGCATGGGTATTTGCATACATGTAATTACGCCCCTGGCAGATTAGTTTTCATCATGCATGTACCTGAACATAGAACTTAATTACACTTTGGGGGCTAACAAAAAACAGTGGAAATAGTGCCAAATTTGGTGCAGATGTAAAGCTAAAATGAAAAGCAAACCGACAATCCTGCAATTGACCTCAATGTGCCAATGAATAAAATCTGGAACCGCACAGTGGTCTTAAAATGGGAGTGCTGTATTTTGACACAGATAATTTTTATTTGAGACAGATAAGAATACACATGCACAGCCTTTTTAGGTTATGCTTGTGGTGGTAAACGGGGGTTGGATGGTGTTGCATGTGTTTATAGAACAAAATTAGGGAGATTGGGGGTTGAAGAGGGGTGTGTGTGTAGGAATTTACGCATATACAGCTGACTTTTTTCTGAATGAATGGCAGAGAGTTCATAATGAAACAGACCGGTATCACAGATATTACAAAAGTTCAAATTTACATGCGCTTTTTAAGTTTAGCCTTATTGTTGTTACCCATGGTAAATAAATATTGGCCTAATTTTCCCTGATCCCCTCACCCTTTCTCTCAAATAACCCTTGTTGACCCTTTTACACCTTTACCAATATGACCACCAATATGACCGAAATGCCATTGGAATGCTGTAAAGCAGGGGAATACACTCTGCACAGCTTGCACCCCAGTATCCCAGCATGCATTTACTTTAAACTTCCTCAGAAGTGACTAATAACTCCTTATCTTAGATATTCCAAGTGTCTATATCATTTACAGTGATTCCAGGGTTGGGAGTCGAGACTCACAAAAAGGGTACTTATTGCAGCTATGGACAACAAAGGCTCAGATCAGACTGCACATATGTGCAGTCTGATCTGAGCATTTGCTATCCATTATACATGTAATAGCTAAATATATCCAATAATCATATGTCCTGGAAATAAAGTTTATCAATATGCCTTACTGATGTACAGGATGATCAGCGCTTTTTTGTTTACTTATTGAATGTTCCCTTTTTATCAGGTGTTGATTTATTTATCTTTTACTAGAAAAAAAACCTAGCATTTCTACCCAGCCTCAGTGTAGGCATGTGTTCAGCAGATTCTGTTGTTTACAGTGGCAAGCTCAGAGTGTTAATTGGATGACCCTCATCTTGGCTGTGGTTAATTGGATGACCCTTTCTCTCCAGTGGAATCTGACAGTAGCATGATGGATATACATGTATCAGTCATTGTGATAGAACCTTGATAAATGCATGTGTCTAGTTCTGGGAGTGGGAGGAGATTTACTGGAAATAATTTTGGAAGTTTATATGTTCGAGTTTTTCTAGTGGATTAAGCAGCAAGATCCATTTTCTGCTGTGGATCTAAGCTCATGATTTGAATTAGGATATTAATAAAAAAAATCATTCTGGATTACTTTGAGAAAACGGTAAGCAAATGCAGATATTTTTTGATGTAGGGGTTATTGTCTATGCTCCAGCGCGTAGACTATCTAAGCTTTGGTTAAATCCACCATTTGGACAATCATGTGACTTTGTCTTTCGGAAATCACTTGATCTAATGATCCCCAATGACATCAAGTGAACATACAGTAATATAACAACTTATTACTGAAATTGTACTTTCGATATCGACTTGGTTTGTATTGTAAAGTTCCCCCCGTTGTTGGACACCGGCCATATATCTAGCTATGGTCTGAAACCCATTCTTTTCAGTCAAAACGCCCTGAATTGAATTGGTAAGTACAAAGAAAGTAGGTCATGGTGACTTGGTCCATTTGGGTAGCTCAGGGGGTTAGAGTGCCTGATCAGTGTTCCGAGGGCTGTGAGCTTAATCTGCTAAAATCTTAATCTGCTTTCTGTTTGCCTGTGTGCATGTTGTCCATCCAAACATGCCCACGGTACATCTCAGCAGTACATTATGGGGTTTGCAATCTTGTCAGTCATGTTAAAAGTACCAGGATCTCAGACTATATCCCTTACAGTAATTATTTCCAATTCCCAGCTAAAACTGTAGGCAAAGTCAGAGATGTTAGAGGACCCGGAAACTATCATGGATTCAGAGATGGCATCTTGGTACAAAATCTCTAAATGACTAAATAATTGTAACGGGACATCAAATTATCTCCAGGAGTTAGCGAAGAAAGGAAACCATACAATTGAGTCTGATGGGAATTTTCTGTTTTTATTTAGATGTACTAGACCACCTAATGTCATTGGCTTATTAAACACTCCCAAACAAAATATCATTTACAAATCTCTCGAGTCTCATTGATGGCTTTATGAATCATATTCATTGATTCCATCACAGATCAATAACAGTGTATGCATAAGTCCCAGAAATATTGCTAAAATGATGACATGTTTTGGCGAAGACGTTCACAATAGAATGATGTATGATCTTCATTGCTCTGGAGAAAAGCAACATTTTTCTTGCACTTGCTTGTAGCAGGGTGCATCATAGCATATAGCTGTTCCTGTCCTAATTGTCTGTTCATCAGTTCTTCTGCCATCAATTTCCTTTTTCTAGGATTTTCATGATGATGATGATGATGATGATGATGATGATGATGATGATCATCATCATCATCATCATCTTCATTAACATGCAGGTACAGCCGGGCATCAACGGTGGGTCCCCTCCAGGTAGCTGACTAAATGCAATAATAGCAGAACTCACACCTGATCTTTAGGTATTCATTTCTTGTATGTGGGGGGGGGGGGGGGGGGGGGGGGATGACTGTCTCGAGCATCCACTCATGGCAGTTGATTGTTCTCTGTCAATTTCTTGGGCCTCCCTGGCCCGGGTCTACTACCAACCTGTATATTGTTGAAATTCTTTTCATAATGTGAATTGATTAGGTGTTTCTTGTTACAATTTAGGTGTTTTGTTGTTACAATATTACAATATGAGTAGTTGAGACCAACACTTCTAAGTGTAAGAATCCTGGTGGCAGAGTTTCAGGATGGTGCCAAATAATGCAGAGATAATGAGACAATGATTGATGGCTGTCAAGCTGAAGTGCTACTGAACACAGTATAGTAGTCCTCCTAAAGAGTGGGCCAGATATTAAACTGATATTGATGAGAAATACAGTGAAACCTGTCTTAAGCGTCCACTCAAAAATATTCAAAACAATGGTCTTAAAGACAAATGGTAGCTTAATGAAGGTCGAAAGTATTGCAGAATGCTCTCTTGGAGCATTCTGCAATACTTTTGACCTGCATTAAGCGATAATGGGTCTTGAAAACCAATTTTTGGTCTTTTTGAGAGTGGTCGCTTAAGAAAGGTTTTACTGTATATGGTATAGCTTGAAGTGAATTGAAGTTCCCTTGCCCTCAATGCAAACTGTCAATGTTTGTATGTTCTGCAAATGGCTTGGAGCCAGTTGATCTGGATCTTCTTTTTTTCAAAGCATGTAGTTTATATACTAAGGCAACAGTCCTTACCAGCTACTTGATTAAGGTTATCTTTGGTGCTGAGATAGTGCACTTTGATTGGTTTTCTAAAATGCTCATTAACTGGCAATTAATAATCAATTTAGCCTCAAATTGCATGCAGCTGTTTGTATGTTACAGTATTAGAACACTGCATTTAATGTACTTTAAAATTGTTTATGACAATATCTTCTATAAACATGCAGCTTGGTGCTGAAACTTTCAATACTGGTGCATCCTACCTTTGCTCAAATTGCGTAATTTAAAGAATAAGAAGAGGATAGCAAGTAGCTTAATTGGTAGAGTCCTGGATTCATAACCAAGGGATTGCATGTTCAAATCCCACCATTGGTGCAGATTTGTGTCCTTTAGCAAGATACTTTATCTGCATTGCTTGAGTACTGGTTATAACCCATGAGATTGAATGAATGAGTTGTCAAGAAACTTCCAACTTGAGGTAATTTTCCTCTTCTGTTGATAATCTTTGCAAATAAATTGGATCCTGGTCAGGACCGACAAAATGTCCTGCCTGTTGGATTGCAAACTGTTTGACACTAGATGTTCTGAAAATGTTGATTATGAAAAAAATATAGGCTCATACCCAAAAACCCAGCACAGTTAATTATGCATAGGGAGGACCTTTTCACATGCAGATGCCGATAAACTATATTGGTGCCTAGAGATTCCATACAAGTGGCTGGTTCAGACACATGTCCACTTTGATATACCAGTCATAAGTGACAATTATTTCTTGATATATATGAGCAATCTTAACTCTTTGCATGCTGGGTAATTTTTCATGCATTTGTTGTCGTCTACTGACTTTTTTCAAAATTAGCTTTTTCAAAAAAAATCTTTCAGGTTTACACTATCAGAGTGTCAGATGGTTTGGATCCAGATCAGGACCGACAGAATGTCGGTCCTGGTCTGGGTCCAAACTGTTTGCAAAGGTTATCGGAAGAAAGTAAAAAGTCATCGCTAGCAATATAAGAGTTACATTTTGTATACTGGTGTCTGCCTCAATCTCTAGTATGAATGTCAATTCTCAATCTCCTAATTCTGTCCAACTGTACAGTAATTCCATTAAGACCCTTGGCAGAGGCATCAAATGCCATGTATAATAAGTATATATGATGATTACTAATGGCTGTCCACTTGAAATGGCCATCTTGAAATCTCAGAAGGCCAATAATGGAGGGAACTGTTGCAGAAAGAGAGGAAAATTGCTGAAATTAGATTGCCAGCAATCATGGAAGGATTAGAACGAGACAAATTTTGCACCCAAGTAAGCATTGCATTATCATACAACACATGAGCTTTTTCAACATAAAATTGAATAAGGGAGCACAGTGACTCAGTGGTACAGTGCTTTACTTGAGACCGAGGGGCCATGGGTTCAAGCCTCACCGGTGTCACTGCGTTGTGTCCTTAAGCATGACACATTAATCCTAGCTTAGTACTGGTTCAACCCAGGAAGACCCGTCCCTACATAACTGAAAGATTGTTGATGGGACGTAAAGAATCAAATCAAACAAAAACAAAATGGAATATACATAATAATCTGAAAATAGATCCTTGAAAACAGTGATAATTATAATTGTTTGGGTGCTGTTTTCTTTTTAATAGAGATTTGCTTATTGATGCTTAAAACAGTGTCAGAATCTGTATCTTAAGGGGCACCCAGATGAGACCATGTGACTTCACCGTCTGTATGGTATTATGAAATTCAAGTTACAAAATTATCCATTTCAAACTGAATGACATAATTTACTATATCACATCAAGTTTCATTGTGTGGTGCCCTTGCAAATTGACCAATTCAAAGTGTTATTTCAGAAGCATTACCCAAAGGTACAAGAGCATGGTCTAGACTCCAGACTGTTTGATGTAATCTTGATAAAAAAGGATATTGCACAACTGATGTCTGTCCATTAGTGATAAAGAAACATGTTATTGAACATGAAAAGAGCAGACCTATCATTCCCAAGATAAGCTAGGTCAAGAGACAACTGATTTAACCCTTTATCCTGCCAATGAATTTCCATAACCTGGTACCTGTAAGTAATGAAGAGCTGACCTTGACCTCATTTTGAAGGTCATAACAGGCTCAAATTTAAATGTAGTTTTTTAAGTTATAATGTCGGCGTAGTGCGGCCCCCTGCCTCTGACATATAGAGCGTGCACAAAACGCCCAGTTTTATGCACCCACTAAGGCTTCGAAGAAGGATTCTCAAACTATAATGAAGACCTGGTTAGGTTTTATAATAACCTTGATGAGATTGACCTTAGCTTCATCTTTCTGAAGTTGTCTCCATAAACTTGTTAAGTAGGGTTGAACATTTTCTTCCAAATCTGCTAGGAAAGGAGCTAGGACCATTTAATCATACATTTAGTTTGTTGCTAGAAATATTGACTCTTTTCTTTGCCTCTTGGGTAATTGCTTGCTCTTTTGTTGTCTGATTTTTTTTCTCTCAAAAACTTTTTGAGGAACACTATCCCAGTGCCGTTACAGTTTCAATCAAGATCAGTTCCGGCATTTTGTAGGGCCAAACTGTTTGCAAAGGTTATCAGCGGACAACAAAAGTCCTGGCTAATGGGCAAAGAGTTTAAAAAAGAAAACTATTTAAGTTGGCCCTTTCTTTTAGCCATAAAACAGCATTATCTCTGAAGTCTGAGATAAGACCATGAAGAAGCAGAGATCTTTTCTATTAATGTAATGCTTCCTAACATTTAGATGAAAGCTTCCATCAGTCTGTCTGATAAAGAATTATACATGCTTGATTTATTTACTTTGAAGTTTTCTTTCCTGAAAATTCAGCTTCCTGTTTGGACAAAAAAAGTTGATTGTCTGATGGACTGTAAAGAAAAAAAAAGAAGTGAATATGACCAGGAAATGCCACAACCACAGACCAATCCACAGCACCCGAGGGAGAGACATGCACAGCCACCCACACAACATCAAGAAAGCAACAAGCTCTCTCTTCCTCGTCAAGATGATAAGAACAATAAGAACTACATGTACATCGCAAAACAAGAAACAGAACCAAACGCACAATATGAGCAATTTTTCAACAAACACTGGTTTAGATAAACAAAATTTTTGAGCTTAAAATCGTGAATATTTTCTAACATATCAGTTTCAACATATGTATTGGGTGCTCAAAAGAACCGTCTCATTGAGACGGTTCTTTTCAGTACCCACAACATATGTTTTGGTTGAGAAATAAGAAAATTATTTTTTTGTACGCAAAGGCCTGAAACATTGAATCAACAACAACATAATCATCGCCTTAGAATGGACCACAACCGAAGTCTGATCAGGGGCTTAAATTTATTTTACTGGTCAATTCTTCACCCCAGATTCTGCTGTTGTTAAAATGCTACATCAGAACACAAACATTCTATCTCTGTATAACATCAACGGAGGTCAAGCTAGGGGGCGACTAGGGCGAAATAGTCGTCGTAGGGGCCGAAATTTCGTCCTAAATGGGACCCAGGGAGAAGTGGGGGTCTCCCTAAAAAGAAAATCTTTTTTTGGGGGGGGGGGGGGGGGGGAAGACTCATTTTCATTCTGTCACCACACAAATGCAAGCTGTGGTGACATTATCAGACAATCTACTACCACTGCATCGTGTTTCTCCTTCCATTAAATGGCAATAGTGTGTATAATGGCTAATTTGCTTCTAAATTGACAGAAAATGCCGTAATTTTGCGCTGCTTTAACTTACCCCTATCTGACTGTCACTTCTCCCTAATTTTCCTGCAGGGAGAAGTCATTTCTCCCTAAAATTCTGGGCCAGCTTGGTCCCTGATCAAGATGCACATTCCTTCCCAATGCTAAAATGGTCTTGCAGATAAGAATCGCTGTGCTATCATTGCACCAGTTGCATGTACATGTATCAGTTATTTACACCACCAATCCTTGCTGGGGATAAAAATGATTTTTTCTGAGTAAAAGTGTGCATATTTGAAGCAAAATGGGCATTTTGAAAAGTTAGATACCCTTGCTAGACTAGTAGTTGCCTTTGTGATATTAAAGAACAAAAATATCATGATGAAATCATGAGGACCACAAAAATACCTAAAATAAAAGGTAGACAAGAGTACAAAGTAGAACATAATTGGTCCATCTGTCATTAATTAAGTACTAATAGGAATCATAAAGAATTACTGTCTACAACCACATAATGGCCCATTGAGAAAATCCCATGTGACATAAGATGGAACTCCAGAAAAAGGCTATTCTCCATGAAAATTTATCATCTTGGACTTGACTGGTAAGCCAAGCTATAGCTAGAGACACTCATATTCAGTTTGGTTAGGGTACATGGAAACATCAATACATAGAGACTATTCAGTAATAACAATATTCTGTGGCTCCATGTGCGGATCTAGAAAGTTTTGTCAGAGGGGGTCCAACTTTGACAACGTTTTTTTTCTTTTCTTTTTTTCTGGTTAACGAGGGGAGGGAGGATCCAAGTACCACTATAAGGGGGCCACCATCGGCCGCCATTAAAACGTCATTAAATGGAGTTTCGCTGGCATGCCGATGATGGCCCAACATTGAATGCTCTGGCAGGCTAAAAAAAATGGTAGCTGCGATATTTCAGGGGATCTGGACCTGTATTGCTAGAAAACCCTGTATTTTTGGGATTTTTCAGGGGGGTCCGGACCCCCTGTTCCCCCCCTCTGGATCCGCACGCATTGAGAAAAGGGACTCTATTGTCTATTAATAAATGATGGAGGCCCTGATCAGGCTAAGCTCATCCTAGTATGTCAATAAAACATGGTTAGTGTTATAGAATTTCACACTTATCTCTTTCCTTGGTAGCGGAGACTGTTGTTTCTGCTGTAAACCTTTGCAAACAGTTTGGACCCAGATCTGAGGACCCACAGCATGAGCGGCTGGTCTTGATCCTGATCTGAAATAATTCTTTGAAAAAGTTAATTGAGATGAGGACCAAAGCATGAAAAATTGCCCAGCATGCAGAGTTAATTGCCTCTAAACAGCTACTGTTCTTAACTAAAATTTTGTAGACGATAATTTTTGATTCAAAGTCTGCTTGGTTTTACAGCAAACATTTTGCTTTAGGAGACTTGTGGTAGAAATTTGAGAACTAATACCATGGAGTATATTTTTTTATCAGGGATGCCTTTACTTACAAAAAGGCTGGTTTTCAGGTAGTCTAGATCTGATGGTTCTATTATTGCTTCTTTCCTTACTAACAGGTGGTTTTGTTTGTGTCATTAATTAATGAGGGAGCTTTCTTGCATAATTGATCATACTTTCATCTCTGTGAGGCTGGAGCCATGTTTACAGTAACTCTATATACAAGAGGTTTAGTGGCCCTTGAGCAAATATTCAAGCATATGCAGTTTCAGTGTATTGAATTATCAGAAGTAAAAAAGTTCCATGTATACAATAATAAAAATAATATTTTTTATTTACATGGGTGAAAGTTTTCAGGGTTATTCCTGAATTCAGGATTTTGAGGCTGACTTTCCACAGAAAGTCAGCCTCAAAATGCTGAATTAAGCAGATTATATTAGCTTCTCTGATTTTTTTTTCAGTTTATCTAATGACCACTGACCATTTGAATGTTTTATAGGCAAACTTTACTGCAAGTTTAAAAGATTTGAATTCTTAAAGTTCATGAGTTTTGAAATTTTGAACTTTTCCCCATAGGAGCATACAAACATGAGTTTTACAAATACCAAAGCAATACAGAAAACATAATTCATAGACATGTATACTCATGTACAGCACTAATAAAGCGTCCATTGATTGACTCAGAGAGGCCTAAAGTGGCCATTCTGGGTGCAAAAATAGTGGTAAACCTCAACAGGCTATTTCTGCACATTTTTTGCTTTCGTCAGAATGCAGAAATATTCTCTGCTATAAGTAGATATTACAATCAGAGCTTGTAAATTGATTGAAGTGTCTGTCAGATCATTTATTTTGCTATATTTCTAGCCTTTTGATATAATTGACAGGGCATATCCTACCACAGACCACTATTTGCATGATAAAATTTTCTGCCAGACTGAAGAATAACCATCTTTGGCATGTTTGTTGGCCCTCTATAAGGTTTCAATTTGGCCAAGAGATGGGATGTGTCTGAAATTAGTGATACTTTAATTGGATTAACCCCTCTTGACAGATAGATTGTTCCATCTAACTCAACCCTTTGCGTTCTATAAGAGACTCCTAAATGTATACTTTGCATGGCAAACAGTGAAGACCCAGATGAAATGCCACATTATGTGGCATTTCATCAGTGTCTTCATTGTTTGTAAGACAAAAGTTATGATGTTCAGAGAGGAAAAAACAGTTTTTTTCTGAAAATTATAACCTGTGACCGCTTCATACATACAATGGACATTCCAAGTGTATTGTATCGAACCAGAAGGAAAAATCCATTGGTGCATAAAGGGTTGAAATTTACTCCAATATTTTGTATGGTTTATTCAGATTTTGGAGCAATTTTATGGAAATAATAAGCTGTGACCCTCCATATCTACAATGGACTATTCCATTAGTGTAGTGTATCAACCCAGAAGGAAAAATCCATTGGTTAAAGGGTTAAAATTTACTCCAATCTTTTGTATGGTTTATTCAGATTGTGGAGCAATTTTATGGAAATTATAACCTGTGACCCCTTCTTACATACAATGGACTATTCCAAGTGTACTGTATCAAACCAAAAGGAAGAATCCTTAAGTTCAGAAAGGGTTAAAATTTACTCCAATCTTGCGTATGCTTTCAGATTGTGGAGCAGAAGGAGGATGGAATATGGAAAGGCAGCTTGATGAAGGAGGGACGTATGGCTAAGGCGGGATTTTTCCCGGCCGACCATGTGGTGCTTATCGACAATAGTGGTAAGACTTTCTCTTCTCCTGGCATGGTAAAATTGTATAAATGTTGTCAAATGATTTGAAACCCTGAATCATTGGTTAAAAGATTTAAAACCTTTAGCCACTATTTAACTGCCTATCCTGATAGATATCCTAAAAGAAAAAATTAGGCCAGTGTATAAACTGGCAAACAGTCTCAAAAAATTCTTTCAGTGTTAAACAGTTTGGTTTCCAGGCCTTTAGTTAAGACTGCGTACAAAAAAAAAATATTTTTCTTATTTCTCAACCAAAACATATGTTGTGGGTCCTCAAAAGAACCGTCTCAATGAGACGGTTCTTTTGAGCACCCAAAACATATGTTCAAAGTGATGGATTAGAAAATATTTAAAACTTTACACTCAAAAATTTTGTTTATCTAAACCTATGGTTTCTGATCTGTGTTACAGTGTCAAAGCTGTTGGCAAAAACTATAGTGGTCACTAGCAGGGACGAGTATAATGTGGTACAAACCAATGCTCAATGAAAAAAAGAACAAAACTTATATTAAATCAAGCATTTTGACCTCAAGTTGAAAACAAACACTAGCATTTTGGTATGGCATTTTATATAGAAATCAAACTGCATGACCCTTCATTATGTGGTAGTCAGCATCTTAGATAGATATTATTATTTGCCTAATTTTGTTGTAATTTATTTTTTTTATTATCCTTTTAAAGTTTTAGTTTAATAGCTTTTTGCTATGGTAGGTTAGATGGTCATCATATTGTTTGTTTTTTTCTTATTTGGTCAAGCTGAATTAGAGCCAAGTGTATCATTCTAACTGCAAAGAACAAAACACTCACTTTATAAATAAAGGGTAAGAGCGAGGTTCACATCTCTTATTTTGATATTTTTGGGATGAGGTCTTACAATGTAATTAAAAGGCCTATCTCATTATGACTATATCTATTGGTGTAATGTTTTATAATACCATTTTATGTATTCCTGGCATACAGTAAAACCTGCCTTAAGGGGCCACTCAAAAAAAGACCAAAAATTGGTTTACAAGACCGATTATCGCTTAATGCAGGTCAAAAGTATTGCAGAATGCTCCAAGAGAGCATTCTGCAATATGTTCAACCTTCATTAAGCTACCATTTGTCTTTAAGACCATTGTTTTGTCTCTTTTTGAGTGGCCGCTTAAGACATGTTTTACTGTATATAAAAACAAAACAAATGTATTTTAAGATAGTATGACTAAACTTGGCTAAATCAGCCTCACCAGCTTATTCCATGTTTGCTCTAATATATGCACATGCCCTGATAAATGCCCACCTACCCCCCAGTTTTGATGTCAAAATGGCAAATATTTTGGTCAAATCTCAGGAATATAATCGCCCACTGGACCTTATCCATTCAAAAATAATAAAGTCCATTTTCTCTTGTGCAAAAGTATTCACTTAAGCCCCAGTTACACAGTCATGATTTCGGCCACAATTCATCCCGATTTGAGCCAGATGGTAAAATCGGGATGTGTCAGGATGGGAAAAAAAAATCCAGCATCAATACGGTGTCTCACGATGCTCGTACGGTGTCTGCACGCTCATCTACGGATCCACTACGACTCCTGACGGCAGCGCTACGATACACCACGGTGGACCTACGAATGCTATGATTCCTCCACAATTCGATACGGTGCTAGTAGGATTCAAGCCGCTAGCGCTATGGTAGCATCACTACCTCCCACAAATGTGCACGATTTAGTGGTTGTCATTATATTGCCAAATTATGACACCAAAAAGTAAGTGAGTATGATCAGGAAATACCACAATCACATACTGCAGATCAACGAGGAAAAGCCACAGAACATTTATAGTAACAATACATCTGGTAGACAATAATAGCAAAGCAACCAGCTTTCTCTTCCTCTTCAAGATGATTGCAAAACTAAAATGGACACAAATTAATGCATAACAAAATAAAGACAAACACAGAACTCCCACAAACAATGGGAAGCACATTAAACAATAGATCAACAACAACAAATATCATTATCTCTTCAACCTTTGATGAAGTCAGTCATGCCATCAAACAGAAAAGCTGTGGCAAAATCAAAAAAGTCACCGGACCCATCGGCTAGGCTCAGTCCTGTCCCAAATCCAGTGTCATGTCCACTTGTATCAGATGACGTCCAGTTCAAGCTGCAAATTAGCAACTTGAAGTCTCTGGACATAATCCATGATGCGTTTCACTCAAATTCACTTTTGAAAATAATTTTCAGCAATGATACCTCTGTATTTATACAAGAATCCTGTGTCAGTGATAACCCGATTCGCCATGAAGGCCCACGAATGACCACGAATACTACCACGGTGCCACTAGGAATGATCCTGATCCTGCTACGGTAGAGCTACGATTAGGCCACGCCCACAATCCAACACTATTCACCCCGACAAGTTTAAAGGGTTTAAACTTGTCATAGCCTTGTCTTGGAGGTTCCCTAATCACCAGGATTCTTCATGAATCACCACGGTACTACTGGGATTTGCGCCAATGTCTATACGGTGCTGCTATGACTCATGCCAAAGTATCATAACTTGATAAATCAGGGTGAACCGTAGCTCTACCATGGCCAAAATCGTGAATGTGTAACTGGGGCTTTATATTCCAATCTTTAACACACATGTTTTATGTTAAAAAAGCGGACCTTCAGGCACAGAGTGACAATAAAATCATGAAATTGTCTTACACAATGGATGCAGCTTTGATTTCGACCAAAGCCATGATTTCATTGGCTTTGAATTCCAATACTTTACCCTGATTCTGTATGATATGTGCATAGTTATTTCTCTTTGTGAAATATGCACTGCAATACTCAATATAAAACAGATTCATACTACCCCCTGAAATAAGCATCATTTTTGGATTTGCATAAAACACCAAATGTATGCTGGTCTTTCCATATTAAAGGGTAATTATTTTAACAAATGACTGGGCATCTAATAAAGCAAATATGGTATGCTTTGCATTGATAGCTTTTGATGTTCTTCTTTTGTTGTTCACCTTAGTTGTAGTTTTATTTTTAATTTGCAGTAGGTCGCAGGAACAATTTTCAGATCAACTCAGAACTCATTTCCTCCTCATCTCAAGATGTTCCAGACTTATTGAAGAGATCTCATTCTGCATTTATCCATACTAACGACACACTCATTACCAGTAAAAGTGCCTATGGCAGTATAGGTCAAGATGACGCCTTTCCCCCACCTCCATCCCCCCGCTGCATGACAAAGTTCCAGCATGAAAATGGTTCAGGTGAGTTTACAGGTATGATGTGGAGTGCCGTGCTGACAAGCTTGGTTCCTTGCTTGTTGATCATGTCCAGTGTTTGCTAACACTGTTTCAAGTGATTGTGTTCAAGGTTTATAGTCATTAAAATGGTCTCCAGTGAGTTTCAATGGCATAGCCAGAACGCTGAAAAATTTACGCAGATCAAAGGGGGACGACTGGATCAAGCAGTGATTCTCTTCAAATGTGTCCTTTTACATGATAATGGGAACTTCTCTTAAAGGAAAGAATTTGCTACTAGAGGGAGCAAATCCTTTCCTTTAAGAGCAGTTCCTTATGGCAGGGTAAATCACTTTTACCACATTAGGTGACCTCCCTTGAATGTTACTATTTTTATTACGCACATGCGTAAATACGTAATGGGAGCTACGCCAATGAGTTTGTTGAACTTATCAAGGTTCTGTCTGTGAAAATTAGTTCTCAGAAATTGTTCCAATTGAAATCTGACTGATGTGATTGTGCTTAGAGTGTGCTACCATCATAGGTTTATATAAACAATTTTTTTGAGCGTAAAATTGTAAATATTTTCTTACCCGTCAGTTTTAACATGTGTTTTGGGTGCTCAAAAGAACCGTCTCATTGAGATGCTTCTTTTGAGTACCCACAACATATGTTTTGGTTCAGATATAAGAATATTAATTTTCTATTATGCACTCTTAACTAAAGTCCTGTACCATAATCACTAATCTCGATGTCTACACTCAAGAGTTACTGTAATTAAGCACCATCTCAAGTAATTGTGCAATAAGTTTGCTGGTATTAAACAATGTGTTCAGAATTTGCTGCCATTAACACTTCCCCAAGTGATTATGTTGAATGTTCCCTGTCATTAAACACTTTCCCAAGTGATTGTGCTCCTAGTTCAATGCTGCCATTAAACACTTTCCCAAGTGATTGTGCTCCTAGTTCAATGCTGTCATTTAACACTTTCCCAAGTGATTGTGCTTCTAGTTCAATGCTGTCATTAAACACTTTCCCAAGTGATTATGCTTCTAGTTCAATGCTGCCATTAAACACTTTCCCAAGTGATTGTGCTCCTAGTTCAATGCTGTCATTTAACAATTTCCAAAGTGATTGTGCTCATAGTTCAATGCTGTCATTAAATACTGTCACAAGTGATTGTGCTCCTAGTTCAATGCTGTCATTAAACACTTTCCCAAGTGATTGTGCTTCTAGTTCAATGCTGTCATTAAACACTTTCCCAAGTGATTGTGCTTCTAGTTCAATGCTGTCATTAAACACTTTCTCAAGTGATTGTGCTCATAATTCAATGCTGTCATTAAACACGTTCCCAAGTGATTGTGCTCATAGTTCAAAGCTGTCATTAAACACTTTCCCAAGTGATTGTGCTCAGAGTTCAATGCTGTCATTAAACACAGTCCCAAGTGAAACTGATAATGCCATTAAACACTGTACCTAAAAGTGATTGTGCTCAGAGTTTGCTGTCATTTAACATTGCCTGGTGGGCATGCAATGAGATCTTTGTCATTAAATCACTATCCTAAGTGATAATGCTATGAAAAGTATACTCCAGGTGATTATCTTTCAAGTTTTCTGTTATTAATACCATAGGTTTAGATAAACAAAATTTTTTAGCGTAAAATTGTAAATATTTTCTAACTTATCAGTTTTAACATATGTTTTGGGTGCTCAAAAGTAACCGTCTCATTGAGACGGTTCTTTTGAGTACCCACAACATATGTTTTGGTTGAGAAATAAGAAAATTATTTTTTAGTGCACACTCTTAACTAAAGTCCTGAATATTGTCCCCAAGTGATTTTTCTTAGAGTCTTGACTATAGTATTGGTGTTGTTGATTACTTTAGCATGGGCATGTTCTTGTTTAATATTTGTTCATTGTTGTGTATGCTTTTCAATGGTAGAATATAGGATTCCGTTTTTCACTTGCATGATTTTAGCTTAAACGTAAGCTAAACCTTTATCATGCTGAATATTTTATTTTCTACACTAACTTATCCTGTTTACTTGTAGCATTGCAGTATTTGCTTTTGTGCACCATATCTCCTGAGTTGGTGGGTGGATTTCAACAAAGTTTGCATGGATTTAACATGGAATCATAATGGCATATTACAATTTGATGACCATGACCCATTTTTCAAGGTCAATGTTAGTTTAGCTGATGACCATCTGGCATCATACACTGGTTTGGATGGTTTGGGGGACATCTGTATGTATTTTCTGTGGATATATTTTTAGGAGTATCCACCATTAATGGTTTAATAATGGCACTCAGCATGTCATCAAGATAACAACTTATTGTTTTGTTAATTCATTGTTTGTTCTTTGCCTGGCATTCCCTGGGGACACATTTTCAAGGCATTTGTTACTGAACAACTATTATATAGATCAAAGCCAGGCCAATGGCATTTACTTCATGTCTATGTATGGTAAATGTTCAAAAATGTTGTTCAGAAGTTACTGTATTTTCCCCTAAATATTTGGACACCAACACCATGTATTAAAATTGAAAAAAACAACAACAGTCTATTGGTTTACATATTTAGGCAAAAAAAAATATTGAATAGATTCTCAAACATTTTTTCATAAAACAGATGCGGCAGGGCCTGGTTTTTTTTTATTCAGGCACTAAACGGATGCGCATTTTTTTTTCTCCTAAAATTTGAAACTTTTGACATCCACATCCATAACAATGTTATGTACATAATGAAAATGCTTAGCATTAATTGTCACCCTTAAATGCAATTTCAAAGTAATTTTATGTCATATGATAAATAGAATCTACATTCATGCTCCTGTATCCTCCACTTGTTTAATAAGTTCAATAATTCATGAGCATTCATGTCAGATCCTCTATAAATCTGATGAGGCGTTTGAAAGGTAGGTATGTATTGGCAAACAGTGTAAACCCTGATCATACCACTCCTGCAGGAGTGGTCTGATGTGGGTTTACACTATTTGCTCAAGCCTATTTTAGATGAAACAAACCAAAATTAGGGGATAGCTGTATTCAAAACTTTCATTTGGGGAGGTATATCATTGGATATACAGTCGGAAATTTCGTTTTATGGCGACGCGCGAGCGGAGACGTAAAACGTGATTTCTGACCTCCTAAATGAAAATTTTGAATATGGTTATCCCCATTCTAATGCATTTCTGCAGTTTCGTCTCAAAATGGAGTGTTGCAAGCCACAAAAAGCTGCAATTCATCAGACGATGCAAAATAATGACGTCAAACTATTTCTGACAGTATATCGCAGCATCGCAGGATATACTGTCGCAAATTTTTGACGTTATCCAATCAGACTTTGCAATACTAAAGCATATGCATTAGAATAAAGGTTTAAATATGTGCAAATGTAGAATGAAAGAAATCTTTTTCGTGGAGAAACTGCCTGAAGCAACTGCAAGTTTGTTGAGTCTGTGTGAATTGTTTTTGACATTTACTGTTCTATCAGCATCTATTAGAGAATCTTTGCTACTACATACTCCTGAAACCCCCTGTGTGAAACCATGGCGATAAAACTAGAGACAGTCTGTCTACCACTTTATATAGCTTGGCTAGAATTTTCTTCCTTTTAAAGAGGTGTTTATGTATAATCTGTGAGACGTGTGTGTGTCATGACTCAGTTTGTATTTTAAATGTTTTAAATGTTTTCGGAATGATTTCTAAGGGAGGGTATCAATTTAAAAAGTCAGAACTTGAACACCATATCATTAACTCCCTTCTACCAAATTGCTCCATTGCTTTGCAAAATGGCTGCTTGAAACAAGACTTTTTCTATGTCGCTTTGACTCAAAAGAAGGCGCAACAAACATGGCAAAAGTGGTACCTGTATTTTAAAATAAATAGGCAGATGACAAAAACTATGCCAAATTTCTAAGCATGCAAAGAGACTGAAAGAGTTAATACAAACTAAAGAACATGGCCTTTGCACAGCTCTGTAAAGGCGTTGTTTCTCATTAGTTAGGAGCAGTCCCACACCGGGTAGGGGGCAATCGAACAGGCTCTTTAACAATCGACGAAGGTGGATCAAAAAGTGTTAGAAACAGTATTTTTGAATGGCGACAAATGGCAATTGAAAACTCTGTTTCTATCGATTTTTTATCTACATTCGTCGATAGTATTAACCTTTTCGATTGCCGCCTGCCCGTGTGAGTGGTGTGAGTCCTGTCTGGGAGTATTTTGTTTGCACATGCTTTTCTGTCTTAATAATTTGGTTATGGCCTTTACATGTTTAAAAAAGTATGGTAACTCTTGAAATGTACTGTGAAAATCTCTTTTTTGCGGTAGCATCTCAGTTGTATATTACAAGTAACCTTGTAATAAGAACATAACATGAAGCAACTACGATATTGTATGATAACCGTTCCATTCCAAAAGTTTTCCTAGCATGAGTTAATGATAAAACCAGAAAGAATGAGATAATTTTTTTGGAGAATTTTACTGAATCACATATGCCATATAAAAAAGACCAGTTATTTGTCAGGTCTTCAGATATTTTCTTACTCAACAGTTTGAACATGTATTTTGGTGCTGAAAAGAACATCCTTAGTGAGCAGGCCCCGAGGTTATAAAACTATTTCAGACTCAATTCAGCTGAGCACGAAATTAATCCTGTTCATAAATGTTAAAATGCCAACAAAATTGTTGGCATTCAAACATTTATTAGCATGATAAATACATCTGAGAGACTTAAAGCAAGAAACTTCTTTATTTGTCAGTATTTCAGTGTTTATTAGTTGTTGAAATTTCGTGCTCAGTTGAGTTGAGCATGAAAAAAGTTTTATAACCTCGGGTCCTGGTTCTTTTGAGTACTCACAACATTATGTTTTGGTTGAAAAATAAGACAAGTCATTTCTAATAATCAAAATTTTATACACAAATGAGCCATGACATGGGATTTCCAACAATGTGTTATGTGCGACCAGCAAAGCTTCAGATCAGCCTGCACATACGTGCAGTCTGATCAGAGCCTTTGCAAGTCGCATGAATATTCTAAGACTGTTAAACTACTGACCGAACATCATTTGGAGATTCTTTGCTTAAAAGGAGGCTGCACAGGCTCATCTGAGTCTGTTTATGTCAAAATGCCACATTGTTGGAAATCTCATGTCGCGGCTCAAATTATTTGTTATCTGAAACTGTGATTTGTATGGCATGCCAGAAAGTGACACAGGTAGACTTGACTCATAGGGCCAGTTAAGCAAAAATAATGTGCGTAAAATTGCGGTTATTTCCTTATCCTTCAGTTTAAACATGTGTTTTGGGTGCTCAAAAGAACCGTCTCATCGAGATGGTTCTTTTGAGCACCCACAACATATGTTTTGGTTGAGAATTAAGAAAAAAAAAGATTTCAGTTAAGCACTCTTATCTTGGGGCCTGTTTACTCACCTGATTTTTTTCTGGAGATGTTTTTTTCCCCCTGCTAACTTCAAGACCCAATCACATATTTCTATATAAGAGATGGTTCCAGATATTTGTTGTATTCATCAAAATAACAATCTGAGAAATTGAGCTGTGACATGTGATTTCCAACAATGTGGCATTTTGACAAGTGTAGACTCAGACCAGCCTCTGCAGCCTCCACTTAAGCTTAGAAACTCCAAATGATGTTCAGTCAGTAGCTTAACAATCATAGAATACTCAAGCGACTAGCAAAGGCTCTGATCAGACTGCGCATATGCGCAGTCTGATTTGAGGCTTTGCTGGTCACACATACCACAGTGTTGGAAATCTCATGCGCTGGCTCAATTATAAGAGATGGATCCAGATTTTTGTTGTATTCGTTTAAGACAACTTATGATGGGGTCATCAAAATGACAACTGAGGGAATGGGGGTATTTTCAGTTGATAAATAAATCTATTGTCTCCCTTAGATATTTTCTGTCAATGTTAGGTATACTCTGATAGGATTTAATTGCAAGCAATTAAGGTGCCTTTTCTTTTGTGATATTTCCATCTATTTTATGCCTGATAATTTTCTAATATTTTCTCCTGCAGTGAAACTTTTTGCACTGAGAGAAATCGTTGATATCTAGGGTGAAATCTCTATGAAAAATGCTTTATCAATATGGCTATTTCGAATAGGAATCAAGTTTTGTCCAGAAATTTATGTATGATAAAAGGAATCAAGTTTTGTCCAGAAATTTACTTATGATAAAACTGGGAATCAAGTTTTGTCCAGAAATTTAGTTATGATAAAAGGAATCAAGTTTTGTCCAGAAATTTACTTATGATAGAATCGCATTTGGTTTATGATGTTTTTAACTGAAAAAGAGTTCAAGGTCTTTTGAAATCTCTTTATTTCTGACAATCTGTTTCATCAGTTCTGTTGTGTCATTCCTGTGATAGGTCTCGAGGTTAAAAAAACTGTTTTCATGCTCACTCGTCTGAGCATGAAATTTATCCTGCCCATAAATGTTAAAAAAATGCCAACAATTGTTGGTATTTTAACATTTATCAGCAAGATAGATACGTTATTTAAAAGTTTTAAAGCAAGTACAGCACTATAGTTTACTTTGAGCAGTTAAAATTCATGTTCCGTTAAGTTGAGCATGAAACAGGTTTTATAACCTCAGGGCCAGGCTTTTTTGCCCAAGAGATGATTCAAACAGTCTCACTCTTATAACAGAGCTTTCGCTGCCTACACACATAGAGCGGAGAATTAGGTGAAGGTTGAGACCACAATTTAGGCCTCTAGTCCCACTACATAGCTGTCTATGGGATATTAGAGAAGCTTCGGGTGAGCTCCGCAACATATGCTTTCATGTAGTATTAGTAATTATAGGAGCTGCTGTGGTGTAGTGGATAAACCACTTGCCTTGTAAACCAGGGGTTGCAGGTTCGATCACAGCTTCTCCAGTCTGTCACCTCATTTCCATATGACCTTGGCTGTTGATGGGACGTTAAGCACAAACAAACGAACAAACGGTACTGGTAATATAGGGAAATATAGCTGACTTTGGTTGTAAAAACATCTTATGTTCTTATTCTGAGAAGCAGACTATAGTTCTTCTGTTTGGCTTTGATATTGGTTCCTTAGTGTAGCGATATCTATAGCTCTTCAGAGTTTAAAAATAACTTCTGGAAAATTATACGTTATTATGTCAATTTCATATTTCTTGCGTTTATCGCCCATTTTCTCTTGGCTTACATGTCAATTCTCCTGGGAGATACTTATTAGCGGGATTCGATCATAACTATTTCTTTAATTGAAGTTGTTCTAATTATTATTCGGGGAAAGAAATTGTGTTTCTTGGAGGAGAAAATAGCAAGATTCTCTTAGATCATAAAAACTTGATGGTTCAGTCATCTAGTTAAGCGTATGAAATAAAAAAAATATTTTTCTTATTTCTCAACCAAAACATATGTTGTGGGTACTCAAAAGAACCGTCTCGATGAGACGGTTCTTTTGAGCACCAAAAACATATGTTAAAACTGATGGATAAGAAAATATTCAAAATTTTATGCCCCCCAAAAATTGTTTACCTGGATCTATATGGTTTATGGCATCTAGAGAATATAAGTGGTGATGTTTCTGATTGTTTATGCAGTGGCAGAAAAATATTTTTTGTAAACAAGGGATTACCTTTTCCTACATGTATTCTTGTGTTATTTGGGATATTTTCTTCATGTGTGGTGTAAAAAGGCAATACTGAAATGCGCCTAGGTTAATTGACAGTGCATTAGATTATGAAAATGCATTAACAAGAAGTGCAGTTACATAGACAGTGAAGTAAATGTTTGTTGATGCTTATAAAAAGGTTAGTAGTATATATGACTGAACAAAGGAGCGTTTACAGATCTCTTTGGCATAGTGGCAAAAATACACTGAACAAACTGTTTAACCATTATGCCCGGTGTCCCTTGCATCCCCAATTGGATTCAAAGGCTGCATTAGGGTTCATCGTCCCACAGTTGCTTAAAAGGATTTATCATATGGGTTGGCCTAGATGCAAAGAAAAATATGTCTTTGGGGTAATGCATTTGCAACCGCTGTCCATCCCCCCTTAACAAAATCATGAAAATGACTTTTAAATCGATGTGTAGAGACATAAAGGGCTACACCAGAAACCGAAATCTACCAAAAGGTACAGGCATGAAAAACGCATAAAAAAAGCCAAAATTTGCTGCCACCAAACTTAAATGTTTTACAGTATATTTCCTAGAGAGAAAATAAAGGCCATAAAAAGACTGCTGATGCACATGCTGGTCTGCACCTTTGTTATTTTCATTAAAAAAGCAGATTATTTTGTCTACCATACTTCTCCAATATATTTGGTCACAACTCCATTTATCTGCCTGAGGGGAGCATGTTAATGTACGGTAGGAATGATAGTCAGTGTAGACCCTGATCACTGCTCCTGGTGCTTCACAAGGAGCAGTCTGATCTGGGTTTGCCCTCTTTGCTCATGCCGTTCTGTCCAAGTACCAAATCTTATTTAGTTTAAACATGGCACTTCTGTGAACCAACAAGATGTGTATTCAGGGAGGTAATGGTTCATTTTATACCCCATTTGTTTTTATTCCTTTATGGCATTTTATATGACCAGTGCTACTAAGTGGTTGAAGAGCCTTCTTTGTTGATCTGATCATAGTGATCATTGCCTGAACAAACTCTTCATACTTAATGATAATGCCAGGATTTTGACAACAGGTGTTCTCAGTTTAAGCACTTTGGCACTAATTCCTGTAAGTCTGACATTATGGTCACTTTCTGGTGTTAAAGATTATATCACTATTGATTGGCCTGATGATTTTAGGAAACCTTTTTTAGTTGAAGGCAAACAACAAATGGACAGACCAGCCTGCCCATCAGCGCACAGCTTTTGTTATTCCTTTTCTGGAAAGAAAAAAATATGGTTCCTCGACTTGCTATATAGCAGTCGAGGAACCATATTTTTTTTCTTTCCAGAAAAGGAATAACAAAGGCTCTCATCTAGCTTAATGTACAGTTTTGGTACCTTAAATACACTCATTCTGGGCCACTACATTTTATGACAGCAGCTGATCCATTTATAGCTCATATATAAGGCTTGGCCCTGGTGGAAAAAGAAAATTAATGAAAACGTTCAACTGCCTGTTGATTGTGAAACAGCGAAAAAGTATAGTACTATACATTTTGTAAATCTTTGAATGCATACAATAATAACAATTGAACATTGTTTTTCAATGCATTAACCTTTGCCAGATCCCACAGGAGGTTTGAAAACCTCGGGCTTCACCCTCAGTTTTTAACATCCCCCTTGGGACCTGGCGAATGTTACTGCATGAAAACCCATGTTTGATCCTTATATCGCCTACTACAATAAAACCTGTCTTAAGCGGCCACTCTAAAAGAAGACCAAATATTGGTTTTCAAGGCAGATTATCGCTTAATGCAGGTCAAAAGTATTGCAGAATGCTCCAAGGGGAGAATTCTGCAATACTTTAGACCTTTGTTAAGCTACCATTTGTCATTAAGATCTTCGTTTTGTCAATTTTTGAGTGGTCGCTTGAGACAGGTTTTACTGTAGTATATTTTATTTAGACCTTTTTACTGATGTTTTGATTTGCAATTTACACTTGTTGCTTACCGCTACCCATGTTATACCACCCTGAGTATGACAGATTATGAAATGGTTCTGTATTTTTGTGGGAAAAAAGACAGTTTAATTGTTCTGGTAATGGCAGCCACCACCAATTACACCTTTTACAAGAAAATAATTCAATTAGAGGTATGTCAGTAGGTACAAAGTAGTTATGGGATGTTTTTATGTCAAAAAACATTTGAGCAGCAGCATGGCAAAACCAATAAAATGACGGGATATGCAAATATAGGGAAAGAACCAGTTCAGCTCGGAAATCTACCCTGTATGATCAGTCTTTTCTATGAACTCAAAAGGTTATAAATCATTGATTGATATTTTTTTGTCTCTGCAGCATAATTTTGCACGCTTTTGTGTCCTTTTCCGAATCTTTTTACAGAATTAACTTTCTCACAAAATGCTTTCAAGAATACCATCAGAGTATCAAAGAGTTTGGATCCAGATCAGGCCCGACATTTTGTCGGGCCTGATCCTGATCCAAACTATTTGATAAGGTTATCGTTGGCAAAGAGCTAAGCAAGATGCGGGTGAAATTTAACAGATAATTTATTCAATTGTATTGTAAACCAAACGGTGCTATTTCTGTCCATGATGAGATTGCTTTCTTCTGCATCTTGTCTAGCTCTGTTAGTTTGATCCCGGCCCGGTCCCATACTTTAGTGGAGATTAATTTCTACGGCTATTCTCCCTCCCGTTGAATCATTCAAGAAGGGTTGTTGTCAGTTGCAAGCCTAAGTATGTGCACGAAGTACTGGTTAACTGCTTGTTCAAGCTTGCCAAGGAAAAAGTGGGGTTATGTGAACTGACCATCCCGCCATGACCATAGCTGTAGACTTGGGATGTAAAGCAACAAAAACAAACAACCAAAACAGGTCTGTTAAAGGCAGTGTGTCATCTATGGTGTGGAGTATTGGAGATGAGTTTTCAAGTACAGTTTAGATTCTTAATTGTTTTTACTTACAGATCCAAGTAAAGAGATCCAAGTTCTTCCACCCCCTCCCCCACCATCCTACCAGACAGTTGTCAACAGTCTTCCTCAGAATCAGGTAAGCTGCACATTTAAAATGAAAACAAAAAAAGTAGATATTGTCCAAACACCAGTTTGAAGTCCATGATAGTCAAAGTAAGAAAGAGGGCAAAGATCAGGAATCGATACAATCAAGCACCACACTTGACCCAGGATACAAATGGGAAAGTGACAACGTCACAATTAGACATCACAAAGGAGAGCCAAGAGGTCAGCCCTTTCCCAGCAGGTGACCACAAGGCATCAACAAACAGATGTGCATGAAAGCATAACAAAACAAGACAGAAATAACATAAATGATCCACAAAAGAAGCACCGCCTTGGAACGGTCAGGAAAAATATTTTACTGGAGCGCTAAAACGGTTTAACGGTACACCAACCTCACCCTTAGTTCAGATGTTGATCAAGACATATAGATGTTTGGTTTGCATTGAAGACCCCTAACTTATCAAAGCATCATCTCCTAGGACATATAAATCAAGATATAAAAAGGAGATAAAGCAAAGATAAGGACTCAACAGTAAGGACTCAAAGTCAAACTTGACCCAGTTAAGAGTTTTGATCACCTTAGCGCTTTGGCTTTTCAGTTCTTGTGAAAGTTTATGATACAAGTTTGTTACTAACACCCATTTAAAACCTGTCTTAAGCTGCCGCTCAAAAAGAAGGCTGAAAATTGGTTTTCAAGACCAATTATTGCCTAATGGCCAGGTCAAAAGTATTGCAGAATGCTCCCTGCGGGGAGCATTCTGCAATACTTTCGACCTTCATTAAGCTACCATTTGCCATTAAGACCTATGTTTTGTCTACTTTTGAGTTGCCGCTTAAGAGAATTTATTGTAATCTTAATTTGGTATCTAGCCCTTCTTAGATGTTCTACCAATTTACTGTATTCTTTTGGAGTATATTTTGGCTTGTATATTTGCCTCTTTTCATTTTGATAAATTTGATTTCCAGATTTGTGTAAATGCACCGTTTGAACTTTTCATAATTCTGTGATCTTCATCAGAGGGCCTGTTTTAATAAGAATATTCTTGTAAGACTTTGTAGCTGAATGTGTTTTACATACATCTATTCGAAATACTGATAAGTGTCAATAGATTCCCAGAATCAGCTGTTTGAATTGTCTGATAATCATAGTGCATAAGCCCAGATAGGCAAAAGTGCCGAAGGTCATATGTCTAAACATTTGTTTTTGGTGCTAAAAAGAACCATCTCATTGAGTTATTAACACCCACTTGTCAGGAGGTCTTATATCCCTTGAAGAGAAGAGGGGCTGTCGTGGCTCTGGATGAAACTAAAATATCGACAAATGGAGTTTCTTGCTTTCAGCCTCTCAGATGTTGTATTTATCATGCTAATAAATATTAAAATGCCAAACAATTGTTGGCATTTTATTAAATTGCCAACAATTGTTGGCATTTTAACATTCTTTAGCTTGATAAATGTTATGTTCATTTGAGTTGAGTATGAAAAAAAAGTTTTATAACCTCGGAGCCTGATCACACTCACTCGCTTCTTGGAATTCGTTCCCAGCAAGCTGAATGAAATGATTGCAGCTTTCAGAGAGGAATATTGCCAGTAAAGAATGGGAAATAAACACTTATTTTCTCTGGAATATCTTCTTCAATTTCACAGCCAGTGAGCAATGTTCGTAGGCATTCTTCTCATGCATAAACTAATTATTAGGTGGGATATAAACACAGCTCTTGGAGTAAGATTGTCATATTGAGAGATTGTGCCAAGCTGAATACTCGTACAATATCTTATAAATAAAAGAGCTTGCATGTTCAAAACGGTACCAAATCAACACTAGTAGAACCATAGTAACCATGGAATGGATGATCAAATTCGCTATGTTGCATGCTCTTGGTTCCAATGCACTTTAATCATATAACTCAAGCAAATTTATGACCAAAAGCCATTTTATCTTCATGGTGGCATGACATTTTAATAAAACCCTAAACATGGCTCGAACACTATTTGTGGTTCTATCACTGAAGATGTACAGTAAGACCTGTGTAAAACAGCCACCTAAAAATAGACAAAATGAAGGTCTTCACAACAAATGGTAGCTTTATGAAGGTCGAAAGTATTGCAGAATGCTCCCATTGGAGCATTCCGCAATACTTTTGACCTGCATTAAGCGATAATTAGTCTTGAAAATCAATTTTTGGTCTTTTTGAGAGTGGCTGTTTTACACAGGTTTTACTGTAGCAGCATCACAAAATAAAGATTGGAACGAGAGCTTTAAAGTTTATCAGTATTGTCCGAATCTTTATGTTCAGTTTAAAATCTCTAGTAGTCTACTGCATATTGATTTTTGAAATATTCAGGACAATGTCCCATAGGCTTAGATAAACAAAAAAATTTAGCGTAAAATTGTAAATATTTTCTTACCCATCAGTTTTAATATATGTTTTGGCTGCTCAAAAGAAACGTGTCATTGAGACGGTTCTTTTGAGTACCCACAATAATTGTTTTGGTTTAGAAATAAGAAAATTAAATTGCAGTTACATACTCTTAACTTAAGTACTGATGTCCTTTTCAATTCAGCCATTCATACTTGTAGCCATGCTGAAATGTATGTAGGATGATGGCATGTTGCTGTGTGATACTAATACTTTTCTCTGTATTGGGCAAGTTCTTGTTGTAACTTGGCAGGGGATGCAGAACCCAAACATGACAGACTAGAGGCGGAAACTGTAACACTAAAGGCTTCCGGAGTTGTCAGAATCAGAAAATAACAATTGCAGAAAGAAATAATTATGCCTTCTCCTATATGCAATAATTTTAGATTATGCTGCTCTCACCCCTATGCGAATATGCTTGTGAATGGGTTTTAAATACAATTCGACACCAATTACCATTGATCCCAAGAAATTCAAAGGTGTTTGTAAGCATTCTTGGGATGTTTGTAAGCATTCTCAGGGTCTTGCAAAGATTAGAAACATGCTCCTAAATTTCGCAAGAAAAGCAAATTCGCAACATATTGGTAAGGAATCCTAAGCCATTCTTATTGATGGCAAGGCATTTGTAGTGATCATAAGACTTTTTTAAAGATTGGCTTGCATTCATATTGACATTTCCGTAGAATGCAGTACAAATGTGGACAACAAGTACAAATTTGAAGGAAAATAAGCTTATTGGACAGGGCCTGGCAGATATAAGACAAAGAGAAAGAAACACCAGCAATATGCAATATGCAAATTAGTTACCCATGTTTTATGTTCTTGCTTCATTCGCAACACATTCGTAGGATTCCCAACGGCATTAGCAAGCATTCGTAAACATTTGTACCATTTGTAAAATAGATTTGTAATCGTAAAACATTTGTGAGCATTCATAATGTATCAAATTTTCCCTGACCAATCGCATCATTTTCGGAGATTATGCTGCAAATTTCAAATATTCATCTTCCCTGAGGTGTGAGAGTAGCATTATTAGAATACCAGCAAGCCTCCCACAGAAACACTTCTGATTTTTCTTTCAAAACAATTATTTATTTTGTGGGTCCTGAGACTATAGAACAGTCTCATCTAAGACCATTCTTTTGAGCACCCATGACCCACACCATGAAAAACAAACATGAGAAGACTCAGATCAGCCTAGGCATCAGCTCAGTCTGCTAAATGAAGAAAGTTCAATGAATCCATAAGTTACCCATCGAGCCTACAGCCAAGACTCAGATGACTTGGGGGCAAACTCAGTTTGTCGTTTTTGTTATGGCTCATATATATATAGAGGATCTTACATGAGTGCTCACGTTTTTTTATGAATTTATTAAATGAGTTGAGGAAAAGAGATAAAATGTGAGGCTCACCGAGCATTTTATATCTTTTTCGCAACGAGTTTAATAAATTCAATAATACAGGAGCATGAATGTTATATTCTATTTATCACATGACTTTAAAATTAATTAAAAACGCATTTTTGCTTGAAAATGTCAAGTTTTTGCCATCTTTTACGCAACATTAAAATGGGCGTCATTACGTTATGTTATTAAATCTGTAAACAACTAGTGGTTTATCTATTTTATTGCATAGCGTTATTTCACTCCCAGATGCGACGTCATGTGATAAAAGAAAATAGTCACAATTTTATGCTCCAAAAGTTTGCTTACCTCTACCTATGAAATATTTAGGATAAATATGGTTCTCTTAAAATTCTCTTTTATAGAATACCAGAGAACAAGTTTCAGTATAAAACCTCTTTGCCAGGGCTAATCAGCATGTTTGAAGTGTTATGTAAATAATTTTCTATATTTCATAAATGTGTTCTGGCACCTGTCTGTTTGGAAACAATTTCTGATAATATCATATGTTGTTTATCAGGCATTTTTTACTTGCCTGATATTACTTGGCACTGGCTCTTGAAAACTCATGGGTCAGAAAGGCATGCAGATACATGGACTAATTTAGACATTGGAATTCCCTACTTATTTTGCCCTAAATTTTCAAATACAGCCTGTCAAACCTGTTAGCAGCGGACACCTCCGAATAAAGACCAACAGGTTGGTGAACAAAGTCCAAGCACCTGAATCCCAAGAGGCCCTTTATCTCTGCAGGGGACAAAAAATCCACTGGTCCGCTTTTAATTATGAGTGAAATCTAGAAAGGATGAGTAATTCTTCCCAAAGCACTCGTCCTACAGGACAACTGCATTGGGAAGAATTACTGGAGGAATTCATATTGCATATTACTCCCTTATGTTCTTTATTACATAGGCTTTTAAAGGACAAGTGCATGTGTTTGCAGGATGAGTGAAAATTGTAAGTCACTCCTCCTGCAGGACAAGTGCAATATTGAAATATTTTTGTCCGGTGCTCTGTTTTGCATAAGCCAACCTTTATAAGTTCAAGCACAAAAAATGGCAGGTTCTAGCAATGGGAGACATTCTTATTGTCAATGGAAAAAGCATCAGAGACCCTGTTAAATGAGTCACAATGTAAGTGCCCTGACTTCGGTTTGCCATGACTGTGGTATAAGGATGAATATTGCTCCTAAACACTATAAGAGAGGGATACCGCTCCAACCAAGGGGAGTTCTCATTTTCCAAACTTGAACAGTTCAGTTCTAGCAATGGGAAGTTCTAGCCATGGTAAATGTCTTATTTCGGCTTTTGCATATTTAACCATTTTAGGAGTTCTGGTAATGGGAGGTCCTGTGCCTTATTTGATATCCGTTTTTGTGTAAACCAAAAGTCTAGGTGTTCTGGCAATAGGGAAGGTCTAGCCTTAGCTAGTTTGCCCTCATTCTTGCTCTGTTTTGCAGTAACCAATTTGACCAGTTCTAAGAATGGATATTTGTCTTTTTTTACATGCGCTGACCAATTGGTCTCGGAATGAGTAGGATGTATGTTTCACTGTATTAATCTTGTTATGTATCTGGTGTGTTCTGCTATTGGAAAACTGAAGTTTTTCAAGGGATTGTTTATATCATTCACAGTATATGTTCTAGGGGTGATGGAACTCTGATAAATCTACTATACAAAGTAGTTTTTTCTCACAACAATGATGATCTGATATCAGTTAACTGTTTTCTTGAAGAGATTCCAAATTCTATTATAGCTTAAAACCTTTAAAGGCCAGACTGGTGTTAATATTAGCAGATAATGTTGTTGTCACTTCTGGCCATGGTAGCATTATGAGCCAAACACTGGGCTTTATTGCTGTCAACCTTGGCATTGCTGCCAGATACTGGATTATAATGCTGTTCACTTAAATTTGGCCTTGATATAGTAGCCAGATGCTGAGTCAACTTTGGCCTTGATAAAGCAGCCAAATACTGGATTATAATGTCCGCTTTGGCCATGATATTACAGCCAAAAAATTGAGGGTGTTGTCCACTTTAGCAATGGTATAGCGGCCAGACACTGGATTGTAGTGTTGTTGTCCACTTTGGTTTTGTTATTGAAGCCAGAAACTTTATGGTTTGTAATGATGCTGTCAATATTGGCCGTGATATTGCAGCCAGATACTGGATTGTAATGTTGGTGTCAAACCTGGCCTTGATACTGTAGCCAGATACTGAATTGAAATGTTGTCCACTTTGGCCTTGATATTACAACCAAAAACTTTATGGTGTTGTCCAACTTAGCAACGGTATAGTGGCCAGACACTGGATTGTAGTGTTGTTGTTCACTTTGGTTTTGAAGCCAGAAACTGTATGGTTTGTAATGATGCTGTCTATATTGGCAGTGATTTTGTAGCCAGATACTGGATTGTAATGTTGGTGTCAAATGTGGCCTTGATATTGCAGCCTGATGTTTGATTGCAATGTTGCTGTCAATCATGGCCTTGATATTGCTACCCAATACTGGATTAGAATGCTGCTGTATGTATATGTGAGCCTTAATATTGTATCCAGATACTGGATTGTAATTTGGCCTGAATATTGCTGGAAGACATTGTTATATTGTTGTCAGCCTGCACCTTGATACTGGATTCTGTTGTTGTTTTCACCCATGACCTAGATATTGCGGCGGATACTGAATAGTAACTGTTGTTTAGTAACCATGGCTTAAATTTGATATTACATTCAGAAAATGGATTTTAAAAAGTCTGTTTATATGTGCTTCGTGGTCACCTGCTGGGAAAGGGCTGACCTCTTGGCTCTCGTTTGTGGTGTCTTCAGTGTGAGTTTGTCACTTTCCCATTGGTATCCTGGGTCAGGTGTGGTACTTGATTGTATCGATTCCTGATCTTTGCAACCTTACTTACTTTAACGTTGTCCAATCAGCACTGACCTTGATATTGCAGCCAGATTTAATGGTATCATCTTTTGATGACCTTGAGTTTTGATTATGATAATCCTTAAGAAAATAAGCATTAGCCTTATTTGCACATATTAGACAGGTTGTACAACTGTTAAGTCCACTATCTGCCTGAAATATCATGGCCAGTTGACAACAACATCAAATTCTAGTATTTGGCTACAAAAAAAAAACATACTGGTAGAAGACATTTATTTAAGAAGTTATTTTAGGTGAGCATATTAACAGGTGGGGGATCAATCAATTTACCTGTTTATTTTGGACACTGATTGTATATACTGGAGATAGATAAAGGTACAGCAGCTGGAAGAACCAACATGAACTCTACCATTACTAGTCTGGCTCCAGACATTGTCTCTTTTCCCCTTGTAGTTATAGACATGTTACTCACATGGGTACTGGAGATAGATAAAGGTACAGCAGCTGGGAGAACCAACATGAACTTAACCGTTACTAGTCTGGCTCCAGACATTGTCTCTTTTCCCCTAGTAGTTATAGACATGTTACTCACATGGGTACTGGAGATAGATAAAGGTACAGCAGCTGGGAGAACCAACATGAACTTAACCGTTACTAGTCTGGCTACAGACATTGTCTCTTTTCCCCTAATACCCCAATCTCAATACATTCTAGACATGCTTGATAATGTTGCCAAAAGGCTTGAAAATTGACAGAACTGAATTGATGTAGAATCAATGTTTAGCAATCAGTTTATGAACTTCATAGAATTTGGTCGGAATAATGCTCAGGGTCATCCCTACTGATGCTTAGGCAGAGTGACACTGCATACTTAAAATTAGGCAAACATACTATGACTGTGCTGTACTTATATTGAGATTAAAATGGGCCTCGACGCAAGAAACCCTGTTTTTCGGGGATTGTGAACAACAAAGGCGCAAACCAGCCAGCCCATTCACACAGTTTGATCAGCACCTTTGTTATTTGCTTATTGGAAAGTATCATATCTAAACTTGCTACAAGCCAAATTTCAATATTCTAGCTAGTCTCTGTAGACAGGTTTTGTCACGTTGAGGCCCAAATGTGATTGACATACTATATTCGATCCTACAAGAGACATGTTACACCATCTTTGGCATCAGATGGTACAAGGGATGCAGCATCCATTTTCTCAACTCTCAGACTGGGGAACTTGCTCAGCTGGTCTGAAATTTGGGATAAGCTGGATGGGCTTTAGAGCAGATGCAACTGAGACTGCCTAATTATTTTTGGGGGGGCATACAGGTGGCCAAAGGAGTGATGGGTTAAAGGAGTGATGATGATTCTGTTCAGCCCAGGACATTATTACTGTGAAAACTTTGAATGAGCAATATACAGACCTATCTATTATATCACTGATTAGTTATTTTGCTGATCCCAATTTTTTCTTCCTCGTATGATTGATTTTGCTGTCTCTGGAGAATTTGTTGTTGTTGAGTGAAAATACTAATGTCTTATCCTGGGTGGCACTTTGGCTAGGTTAAGTAGGACTACTCAAAAAATGAAAAATTGCAAATCCATCGTTCTTGCTTAAATAGCAACATTCTTGCATCTATAACTGTAAGACTTGTCAAGGAAATTGGAAGCATATATATTCACCGTGGCAAATCTGATCCGTGCTTTCAGTAGCTAGAGGCGGACAGATTCTAAAGTCTAGCCCAAAATTCAACAGGATCTATTTCATTTTCAAAATGCTCAATCATCGTATAGTTCTGTGATAATGTACAGTCAGGGCCTAAATATTTTTGCACTGTCCCCTTTACAACAAAAGCTGACCATGTAGTCACTTACTTTTACTTATTACCAAGTCAAATAGACTTTACTCACATTTTAGAATAAGCATATTCATTAGTTAACCCTATTGCCCTCAGAATGGCATAAGCTAATGAATTTTGGCCATTCTGAAGCAGTGGATTGCAGCGGCAGTGGAAAGCAGGGGCTCAGTTCGTGGAGCATAGGATTGGGGATCGAATGGTGGCTAGTTCAAGACTCATCGCCAGGGGAGTCACTGTGTTGTTGACTTGAGCAAGACAGTTTGTCCGCTGCTTATTCTCAACCCAGAAAGTCAAGAAATCATCCTGGCAAGACTGGAAAATAATGTTGACTTGGACGTAAATTATCATAAACAAACAAAAGGCAATAGGTTAATATATATGTTATACAAATATTTAGAAAAACTAATGTTCTCCTAGCGACTTATTTTTCCCTTAATGCGCCAATCGCAACAAAAGTAGTCTGCTTTTCTCGTCTGCAGCCTCTAAGACAAACAGTGTGGACCCAGAACAGACTGCTCCTATAGGAGCAGTCTGTTCTGGGTACACACTGTTTGTTTCTATACTTAATTCATCAGTAATGTCAGGCAATTATTTGCAGCAGAAGATTTCAGCAGACGACATTTTCAGATGCATTTTTTCTTGGCGCTTTAAGGGTTAAAACATTTCTTAAGATATTGATTGTCTATTTCAAGATTTTTGAAACAATTCAAATTTATAGACATAGTTGACAATTTACTAAAAAGCATTCCAAAAACAGAACACCATATAAATCAGTGCTTTATAGAGTTATTAGGATGTTTTACTGTCCCATTCCTTATATTGATCATCACCATGGCGACCGGATATAACAAACCCAATTTTCTCAAAACTAGATTGAAATCCTGTCAGAGCTCTAGGGGTGAGATATAATAAGTTAGACAGGCCTTGGATTGGTAATGAAATTCAAGGCACATTTTGTCATCTTAGCTCTTTCCTTGCTAGCGGCAACTTTTTTCGTCTACTGGTAACCTTAATTTGCAAACAGTTTGGAACCAGATCAGGACCGACAAAATGTCGGCCCTGATCTGGATTCAAACTGTTTGACCCTCAGACAGTATTCCTGAAAGAATTTTTGGAAAAAGTTGATTTTGAAAAATTCATCAGACGACAACGAAAGCATGAAAAATTACCTAGCATGCAAAGAAATAAGCCTATTAATGTTTGTCTATTTTTTGCTGCCATAAAACAGAATCTTGGCTCCCCAGAAAGATGGAATGATTCATGAGCATTGCATTTGGATTGAGGACAAAAAGTTGTATTTTGTTTCATAATTATTTTTACACTGTATTGACTTTCTTTTGCACATATTCAAATGACCATAGCTGTTGACTGGGACATATCAGGTTGCCATGGCAACCAAAAAGAAAAAAAACATTTAAAAAACTGCTTGTCAAAACTATGTGCCAGATTTCAAAATAATTTGGTACAAATGGTCCTTGGGTGACCCTCTACCAAAATTATTCAAATCATTTTGATTGGTTGAATAACATGGCTGTCAGGGGGCATAGCCAGTTTTTCCTATGTTGATATAGGGAAACTTCTTGTCTTAAACATCATAGTAAGGGAGACAACACTTGCAGCCATGGTTGTCTTTGACTTACCAATGGTTATCTTTCTGTTATAAAGGGAAAACTAAAAAAATCTTCCTGTTTGAAACCACTAGATTTAGAGCCCTTGTTTTTTGGTAATTGTACGGTCAGTTAGTGGACCTCTACCAAGTGATAACATTATGCCCATGGGACCTAAAATTGCCCCCCTCCCCACCAGAGGGTCTGCATCCTGTTAATTTTGTCAACATAGCTAATGGAAACTTTTTTCATGTTGTCTTAATGAAACTGCTGATCTATCATAATTCCAGGACTTCGGGAGGAGCTATGCTTTCTCATACCCTTATAAACAGTCATTCTCAGGTGAGCGGCTCAGGGCCCGAGGGCCCTCTTGTCTGCTATTGTATTTTTGAGGCCTCTTACGTAATCAGTGTGGCTCTAGATCAGAGCTTGATACCATAAGTATGTTGTTTAACCCTTATCCCACCAATATTCTTTTGTCCTGATTTTTTTTCCATCTGCATACAGTACAACCTGTGTAAAACTGCCTCTCGAAATAGACAAAACAAAGGTCTTAATAACAAATGGTAGCTTAATGAAGGTCGAAAATATTGCTCCCTTTGGAGCATTCTTCAATACTTTCGACCTGCATTATGCGATAATTGGTCTTGAAAACCAATTTTTGATCTTTTTGAGAGTGGCTTTACACAGGTTTTACTGTATATTCAAGTGTACTTCAGACTAAGATTTTATAATGGAAGCAAATATTATAAACCCTGATCAGACTCCTCCCAAGGGTCCATATTCTTTTGCAATTTAGGCTACCTAAGAACATAAGCAGAAGAGAGAGCAGAGGCTAGCTGGCCGGAGAAGTGTTAAGTAAAAATTGCAGCAGTCAATATCAGACTAACACTTTCTGCTGTATTGTAGCCATCATAAGACTCTTCGCAGTCTATTCTAATGCACATGAGTTTGTAACGCGATGTCTGATTGGATAAAGTCAAAAATTTGCGACAGTATATCCTGGGATATACTGTCGGAAATAGTTTGACCTCATTAATTATGTCACATTTGGTTGGATGACGTGCAGCTTTATGCAGCTTGCAACGCTCCAATTTGAGCTCAAACTGCAGAAGTGCATTAGAATGGGGATAACCCTATTCAAAATTTTCATTTGGGGAGGTATATTGTCGGATATACGTTCGGAAATCACATTTTACGGCTCCGCTTGCGCGTCCCCGTAAAACTAAATTTCCGACAGTATATCTGACAATATACCTCACCAAATGAAAATTTTGAATACAGTTATCCCCTAATTGTAGTCATTGCAGGGAAAGTGTCAAATGAATGAAGTTTCACTGAACAGTCTAGAAGGTAGACTGGCTCCAGTCCTTAAAACAATTTTTCATGAATATGTCATATCATATACTTGTAGCTAGTCTTACTCTGATGGCTCTGTTAAACAGAGCCATCAGAGTAAGACTAGCTACAAGTATATTCATGAAAAATTGTTTTAAGGACTGGAGCCATTTTTTCTAGAAGGTAAACTCGGTAGCAGTACCTCATTTTGAGGGAGAGTGTCTATAAAATCTTTAGCAGATGCTTATCAGCGAATGGGTATCTCCCTAGGACTGTGAAGTCAGAATGAAGTTTTTCATTCTCTTAGTGCCTACTGACCTGAGTGGTCTTATTCTATTAGGATCAGCTAATTGGTTTGACATTGCTAATCAATTGAATCAACTGCCACTTGAGAAACAAGGAGAATAGATATGTTCAATTAGTCTGCTACATTCTTATACTTACCTGCTCTCCTTATCTTATCTTTTCTTTCTTTTTTACATCTACTTTTTTCAATCTTTGAATCTGACATTTCAGAGTTTGAGTTGTTCTACAGTGCACAGGGCTCGAAAATTGTACACGTCCGCTCGTATTTACGAGTGGAAGTTCGGTAAGGGCGAGTGGAAATTGCCATTTGCTAGCCCGACAGGACGAGTAGATTTTTTTGGTTTTGTAATTATTTTTGAGGAAAAAAAAAAGAACTAACTAGCATGTTTTACAGCCTGCAAAAGCAACGCATTCACAGTGAAGAAAGATCGTTCTGTAGGTTTAAAATGTCACTAAATTGTGACCGGATTTTTACACTAGTCAGCAGTTAATGCAACCCGGTAAAATCTGGTTGATCTTTGAACTAAATACCGGGACACATTGGAAAATTCAATTCGGCCTAAGGGTTTTGAAAGTATAAAGCCGACGTTCCGGATTTTATCTCAGTATACGAAAACGGGGGTCAGTGTGATTACCGCAGGATACCGCAGGCTACCACACAGGATACCGCAGGATCCCCTGATATTGGCGTTTTCAATGGAATTTACCATATTATTACATGGAATAGGCAATATATAATAAATAACAGTAAATATCTTCACTTGTTTTGTTGGTATAAACCAACTGATTAAAAAGACACCCTGTAACATTAGCCTAAGGATAACACAATTTGGTGTTATTAATTCGACAAATTATATGATTATTTTCTATTTTTATATTTGATATATTTTTCATAACTATAAATCATGATTTAAGGTTTTCCTACATTAAGATGATATTTGATTTTTTTTTTGATGAATCCGTGCAATATCACATGTGTGACAATATGAAATAGGTTCATCCATGATATCTTTAGTTAAGAGTTATATTCTTGTTGGCATATATTACTAGTCAGTTGATATCACATGTCACCTTAAATTAATTGTAAATAAGTTACTGAATTATGTGTTGTGTCTCTTTTAAAATACCAGACATAAGGACGAGTTCAACTGGAGTAAGGACGAGTGAAAAATTTAGACCACTTGCCCCACAGGACGAGTAGGTCCAACAATTTTTTTCGAGCCCTGGTGCAGTCAACGCTGTTCACCCTTAGATCAGTCACCATCTAAAAATTTGCAGCAGATAAAATTTTCAAATTTTGTTTCAAATTGGCTCCTCTGGTCAGAAAAAAAAACTAAAAAAATTAATGGTTTGTTGTACGAGGATCGTAAAGCTGGCAACCAGTATAAACTCTGAGTCTGTGTTTGGTCAGACCTAAGCTGCCTGTATATTTGGCGAAGAAATAATTGTTTGTTTTTCACAAAAATTACTTTCTTCAGAATGAATGTGAAAATTCCTTTCAATTACAGCTTTTTTCCTCCAATTTGTTTTATGGTTCTGTTGCCCAGCATTGCTTATTAAATTGTTCTTTTTCCCCAATATGTTTGGTGCTAATGGAATCTCCACTTATTTATTTTTACACATTTCTTTAATTTGGTAAATTATGACTTCTTTCTTGGTTAGAAACTGGTAGAAACCAGATAGAAACCTGCTGGAGCTTTATTCATGTTAAGCCATTGTTGATTCCACAACTGTGGTGCAGTGCCAGATTAAAGATCGGCTGTTCTGGGTTCGATCCCTAAAAGTGGCAAATGTAATGTCTTTGAGATAGAGTCACCTATTGCTTTATATGTTGCAGATGCTTGCCTAAAACAGACTTTGGACTGGCACTTTAAAAGAAAGATTACTTTGCTGATTTGAAAGTGCTGTATAATTTGTTGGAAAATTTTGACTTCCCAATCTCATACTGTGGTTTTTAACTGAAACTTTTGGCATGCTCATAAAAACTAAGATGCTGAAAACTTTCAAACTATATAAATGTTGGCATTTTTAACATTTATGAGCATGATCAATTTATGCTCGATCATGAGTTAAGCATGAAAACACACACACACCTCGGGTATTGTTATTTAAAGACCTAAATTTTTACACAATAAAAGTGGTGCCACTGGCCTGGGGGCTATTCCAGGCAGATTAAAGGATATTTTTTATGAGTTGATTATGACCTTACAGGGGGTAATAAAGTGGTCCCATGAAGGATTTAGGTATTTTCTGATAAAATATTAATATTTATCTTGGTGAGAAATTTTTTTTTTATACAGGTAAGTCCCCTCTTGGGGCCCCTTTAGTCCAGGGAGAAAGTGAAATTGATTTAATCTGTCCCATATCAGCCCAGCTTATCTCTCATGGACAGAAATATAGGCCTTTAAAGGCAGGAGTGGACTATAAAAGGCAAAATAAGCTTCTGTTTTGTCTCTAGAATAGGAGACACAAAGACCCTAAACAGGAACAAGCAATCTTGGTCTGTACTTCTTGTCAGTTAAATGATAAATTATTGATCAGTGTTAGAAACTTTAGAACATTTCCATTAATGTTTCTTTCATGGAATTCATTAATATTCCCAAGAATAACTCTGAATTGTTTCCCAGATTGTGGAAGTAAAGAAACTGGGTTATTTTATCATTTGCTTGATACTATGTTTTGTTAAACCCACTATGGAGTTCTGGGTGCAAAAGGGTTGACATACAGTAAAACCTGTGTAAAATGGCCACTCTCAAAAAGACCAAAAATTGGTTTTCATGACCAATTATCGCTTAATGCAGGTCAAAAGTATTGAAGAATGCTCCAAGGGGAGCAATCTGCAATACTTTCGACCTTCATTAAGCTACCATTTGTCATAAATATCTTTGTGTTTTGTATTTTTGAGTGGCCTTTTTACACAGGTTTTACTGTAATGGTCATCCAGGCTTTATTGAAAAAAGTGAAATGGTCAATAAATGGTTTAAGGCACATAAAATAAGGTTTTAATCAAACTAGATCAAGGGAGGTAACTGGACAATTAAGGAATCAGAATCTTGACCATCAAACATAGCAAAATGTAAGATCTATCAGAATATACCTGACAATGTGCAAACTTATCATCCTATGGTTTAAAGAAAATTCTTGGAAGTTTGTGAAGAATGATTGATCAAGACTGATATCTTTCTATCAATCATCTAATCTTTATAGACTCACTAGGGATTTATTATGATAATCATCTAGCAGGATAAACTTAATCTGGAATATTTAGCCTTGTTGAGTTTCAGAGTATCTAGTAATCCTCCACTTCTCCAGTCCCTCTCCAGTTTATTGTTGGCTCAGACTTGAGTTGTGGAATATCAGCTAGTTGTTGGTAGTACAGTAAAACAACAACAAAGATCTTAATGACATATGGTAGCTTAAAGAAGGTAGAAAGTATTGCAGAATGTTCCCCTTGGAGCATTCTGCAATTCTTTTGACCTGTATTAAGCAATAATTGGTCTTGAAAACCAATTTTTGGTCTTTTTGAGAGTGGCCGTGTTACACAGATTTTACTGTACTATGTATTTTGAGGGTCACAAATCATAATTCTGAATTTGCATTGTACTCTGATGGGGCCCCTCTGATGCCCCACTTCAAAACAGTCTAAGCTTTTTGTCAAAGTGATTGTTTATGGGTATCCCATCAAGAAAGGGATATCTATGATGTATACAATTGAGGCATCGATGATAACACAATCAGTTGCTTTTCGGTGCAATACCACTCCATCAGCCATTTATGGATTTTACTGCGCTTCCAGGCCAATGAATAAGAAAACAGTTTTGTTAGAAATAAATAAGCAGTAAATTGCCTGCATCCACCTCATTGGATAAGAGAGGGAAAATATTTTTGCAGAATTGGCCTTTTGCCTCATTTATCATTCTGTAGAGACAAAATTAAGGGCATAATAGAAGCCTGGAAGATAATTATATTTAGCCCAGTCATGGATTCAGGGCCTACTTTAAATTAGTTGCATTAAAGACCCAAATCAACTTGTACATTTTTGCGATCCTCTGTAAACATATCCATTTGTTAGTTTAAAACATATTTATTGTCAACCTAGACTCAGGTTAGTCTAGCAAAGACGCATGCTAATATCAACCTTAAGTTTACTGAATTGTGCAAAAGTTCTTTTATTCCTGATATTGGGTCCATTTTTTACTTGATGCCTTTAGGGAAATCATTTCATTTCTGCTGGAATAGCATTTTCAAAGTTTGTTTTCATTCATGTCTTGGAAAACACTATCAAAACTGGATTTAATTTATCGTTACTTTTAAGTAGTTCAATTATGCAAGTAAAGTGGGGCTTGCGACTGAAAAACAGCTCTCACAAATGTTTGTTTGTGGCCGTGTTCCTTGGCTATAAACAGTACTGGCCTGGTGGGTTTATGGTTTTGGGGTTTTATATCCAGGAGCACCCAAAGGCTCAACAGGCAGTGGTTCTGATTTTAAAGTCTCTCAGAAGACGGGGCAACGGCTTAAAGTCTCGTCCGACAGACTGGGAGAAGCCACAAATATTGTTTAAGCCGTGTTCCTTGGCTATAACCAGTACTGTCCGGGTGATTTTATGTCCAGGAGCACCCGAAGGCTCAATCGGCAGTGGTTCTGGTTTTAAAGGCTCTCAGAAGTCAGGGCCACAGCTTTAAAGTCTCATCAGACAGACTGGGAGAAGTCGATAATCGAACCTGCGACCCCTGGTTTACAAGACAAAACTTTTTGTGGCTTTCCTGGGTATAAACCAGGTCCGCCGGGTTGGTTGTGTTGGTTTTTATGATAGAAACACCCAAAGGCTCACTGAAAGTGGTTTTATGGAGAAGCCGGGAATCGAACCTGCAACCCCTGGTTTACAAGACATAGGTTTATCCCCTACACCACGGAGAAGCCACAAATGGTACAGAAAAATATCTCCAGTTCACAAGGGACAAAAATTAATCCGAGGATAATATTAAAACTACATAGTGAGAAATTGTTGGTATACAACTATAGGAGGAGCAAAATGCGTTCACAAGGTACCCCTGTTTAAGGGGGACTGGAACTAGCACCACAGACCATGCAGCAAGGAAAGCCAAACGCTATTGTCAGGTATATTTGCAAAATAAAATGATCTCCGTTGATTACAAAATATAGCATAACAAGTATTTAGCTTACATAAAAAAAATACCCCAAAGTATAACATTATGACAACTTTTCTCTGAAAAGGCAGAGAGATATGGGGGAGGACAAAAAGAAGAGTCCACTGAAAACCTTTTTGATTCCTAAAGTCTATTAAAAGAACAAGGTAAACAAGATTAAAGATTGGCAGGAAATTCTGCCAGTTTCCTATCAGTTCACCAGTAACACAATCTGGGTGCTTATGTTTTTCTGTAAACATCATCTTCCAGCTATTGATTTGATATTTAATCATGATTGGTTCTGCTTTGATAGATGGCTGCTCCACTAAATAGGCCATATAAAGTTCTCTAAAGTGGGTCATGCAGGCCATTTCCTGAGAAAAGCTGGCTTATAGACTGATGTGCTGTCAAGAACTGCACATAACCCGAGTCAACTGAGCTTACTCCAGTCTGTAGATGCACCATCACTCTTAAACTCGCAATAAAAATTAAAAAAAAAATGGTTTTCCATTGTTTTGCCAAACACAATTAAGCATATCTAAATCTTGTAAAGCAAATCTCATTTAAGGATGCAGCACTTTAAATTAATATGTCTTCTAAAATTGGCTGTATAAATTTCTTTTATAGGCTGTATAAATTTTCAAGAAAGGTTGCATAAATTTTCTAAAATCCATAAATGTATTATGTTTCCTTTGCTTGATTAATCAGGGGACTCTTGATCACTTTTGCTGCATCTCAGATTCTTTTTTACTTGTATTATTTGCAGTTGTGGCTGGTTATCACATACAGTATATACCCTTCATGACTTAAGCAGCCTCTGTGGCTCTACACAGCTTAAAGTAGCCACTGTGGCTCTTGGGAAATCACTACTTAAAGCAGCCACTGTGTCTCTTAGGGAATCACTGTGACTCTACACAATATAAAGCAGCCACTGTGGCTCTTTTAGGGAATCACTGTGGCTCTACACAACTTAAAGCAGCCACTGTGACTCTTAGGGAATCACTGTGGCTCTACACAACTTATTAAAGCAGCCACTGTGGCTCTTAGGGAATCACTGTGGCTCTACACAATTTAAAGCAGCCACTGTGGCTCTAAGTGAATCACTGTGGCTCTACACAACTTAAAGTAGCCACTGTGGCTCTACGTGAATCACCGTGGCTTGCTCTTCACAACTTAAAGCAGCCACTGTGGCTCTTAGGGAATCACTGTGGCTTGCTCTGCACAGCTTAAAGCAGCCACTGTGGCACTTAGTGAATCACTGTGGCTGGCTCTACACAATTTAAAGCAGCCACTGTGGCTCTTAGTGAATCACTGTGGCTGGCTCTACACAACTTAAAGCAGCCACTGTTCTCTTAGAGAATCAATGTGGCTTGCTCTGCACAACTTAAAGCAGCCACTGTAGCTCTTAATGAATCACTGTGGCTCTACACAACTTAAAGCAGCCACTGTGGCTCTTAGTGAATCACTGTGGCTGGTTCTACACAATTTAAAGCAGCCACTGTAGCTCTTAGTGAATCACTGTGGCTGGCTCTACACAATTTAAAGCAGCCACTGTGGCTCTTATGGAATCACTGTGGCTCTACACAACTTAAAGCAGCCATTGTGGCTCTTAGTGAATCACTGTGGCTTGCTCTGCACAACTTAAAGCAGCCACTGTGGCTCATACGGAATCACTGTGGCTGGCTCTACACAATTTAAAGCAGCCACTGTGGCTCATAGTGAATCACTGTGGCTTGCTCTGCACAACTTAAAGCAGCCACTGTGGCTCTTAGGGAATCACTGTGGCTTGCTCTGCACAACTTAAAGCAGCCAATATGGCTCTTAGGGAATCACTGTGGCTCTACACAACTTAAAGCAGCCACTGTGGCTCTAATTGAATCACTGTGGCTGGCTCTACACAATTTAAAGCAGCCACTGTTGCTCTTAGGGAATCACTGTGGCTCTACACAACTTAAAGCAGCTTCTGTGGCTCTTAGGGAATCACTGTGGCTCTACACAACTTAAAGCAGCCACTGTGGCTCTTAGGGAATGCTGTGGCTCTACACAATTTAAAGCAGCCACTGTGGCTCTTAGTGAATTGTTGTGGCTCTACACAACAGCCACTATGGCTCTTAGGGAATCACTGTGGCTCTACACATCTTAAAGCAGCCACTGTGGCTCTACACAACTTAAAGCAGCCACTGTGGCTCTTAGGGAGTCACTGTGGCTGTATGCAACTTAAAGCAGCCACTGACGCCCTTAGTGAATCGCTGTGGCACGACACAACTTAAAGCAGCCAATGTGGCTCTTAGGGAATCACTGTGGCTCTGAACAACTTAAAGCAGCCACTGTGGCTATTTAAGTAGGTCTCTGTGGCTTTTCATGCAGCCACTGTGGCTATTTAAAGTGTTCCAAATATAAGTGGATTGATTTTCTGTGGCTCTACATGACTCTAAGGTTGCAGGGGATGGTGGTGGTGGTTGTGGTGGGGGGGGGGGGGGGATTGTTGATTAGACTTGTTGTTTGTGGATTGTCTCTCTATGGCTTAGGGGTTGATACCCATTTTATTTGTCTCTCACTATACTGGCTCTACATGACTTAAGCAGGGGCCCAGGGGTTAGAGGGTTTCAACAGTCTGTGTGTGGAATGTGAAGTTGATTTCATGAAAAATAGTTCAACTCTATTGGCATGCCAATATTCTTGAACTCCTCTTATCAACCTCTATAAGAACTTGGCAGAATTGCTTCTGTTTGATTTGATCTATGGTTCTGTATGATGGTGGTAAGAAATATGTGTTTTTCATTCTCATTTAAGAAAAAGCAGTCTGTTAAGTTATAATAAGCTTGATCAAGCAAACAGCAAACACCCAGATCAGACTTCACAATTGTGCAGTCTGATCTGAGTGTTGGCTATTTGTATAGGCAAACCCCAAAACAGTTTTTCCTTTGCATCTCGTCTTCAAGGCCAGATCATGTTGAGCAAGTGTGCAGTATTGATCAAAAAGGGCCCCCTGATTGTTGGTTTTCAAATGTTGGGGTTAAATTGTTTCTAAATCTCTTCAAATCATCAGGTGGGTAAACCTTTGTTCTGCTGATGTTGGCATACGCATTAGGCCAGTCCTGACCAATCAGATCACATTTGAGGGTCAACCAGCAAAAAGGGTGGAAAACAGTGTAGATCTGGGTCAGCAATCTTCTAGAATAAGAATGTATGGAATGGTGTTAGTGAACTCAACAGGACATTGGTTAAGATAAGCTTCAGTAGTCTTATAGTCTGTTTTCATGTTTGGAATTGGGTTCTTAGAAGAATTGTGCTAAATTGTGGAGGCGGCAATTCACAGTTTTAATTAAAAAACGTAAATTGAAAAATTCACATGACAATCTGAGGATCTAATGCTTTTGGATTCACATGGTTAGAGTGTCTAAATTGCATTGTCTGTCTTTCTCTGAAGATTGCTACTTTCGAAGGCTTGTTTCATATCTGATAAGGGTCTAGAGTCTACACTGTCAGTGCATGTGCGGATCCAGAGGGGTATGGGCAGGGGGTCCGGAGCCCCCATGAAAAATCTAAAAAATATAGGGTTTTTTAGTAATACTTGTCCGTATCCCCTGAAAAATCACAAGGCTACCATTAGCCAGCTTTCAATGTTTGGCCATCTTCTGCATGCCAGCGAAAAGCCATTTAAATGGCGTTTTTTAAATGGCGTTTCGCTGGAGGGGTGAATCTGAGATTGCCCGCTTAAAGTGATATTTGGATCCTTCCTCCCCTCATTAAACTAAAAAAATGGTTGTCAAAGTTGGACCCCCTCTGACAAAACTGTCTGGATCTGCGCATGCAGTCAATGTACCCAGTTACAGCAAGATTTAATCCATTTGACTCAGACCCTTAGATAAGAGTGTTACTAAAAATTATTTTTCTTATTTCTCAACCAAAACATACATTGCGGGTACTCAAGAGAACCATCTCATGAACATAATATGTTAAATTTTATGAAAAATAAAGAGGAAAATATTAGCATCGTTAGGCTCACCATTATAGTTTTGCTACTGTGATCTACAGGTGACAAAATAGATGCAAAATTAGCCAGCATGCAAAAAATTTAAATGTCAGAAGAAACCTGTACAGTGAAACAGAAGAAACCGCTAATTGTCTGGCCAAGAAAGTCGGCTTTTCATTTCCGGGCTTGGAAGCTGTGTTGAATTCAATTCAGCTGCTTTATAAGCAAGTTACACCAACATATTGTATTTTCTCTGTATAGCTTCCAAAATAACATATAGCAAACATTGTAGACAGGAGCAGTTTGATCAGGGTCTACCCTGTTTGCATGACCGACAATGACTCTTGGTTACAAAATGACTGGTTCAAACAATTTGTGTAGATTTCTAGGACAAGAAATAATGTGGATGTCGGAATATTTAGACTAGATACAGTTGGTGTCAGACAGAATGCAATTTTGTCTCACAAATAAGGAAGGTTTCGGTAAAAGATTGAAAGGATTTTTTTTATTATGTAATTAGCAGCTTTCTGCAGCACATTTCACACACTATTAGGAGTGGTTTTACAGCCCTGTCAACAGTATTTCAATGATGTTGTGCTTTCTCAGAATTGGACAAAAAGATTGCATGTTTCATGAGCATGGTTAGAATATAAGAATACATAAAAGCTGCCATGGTGTAGTGAATAAACCACTCACTCACCTTGTAAATCAGGGTTCCCAGGTTGGATCCCTGGCTTCTCCAGTCTTTTGAATGATGTATTAAGCCATTCCCATGTCTCAATATGACCTAAGGCTAGCTGTTGGTGGGATGTAAGACGCAAAAATAAACAATAAAACAAAAATTCTATAACTTTGTGTACGAAACTGTGGATTTGATTCTGTTGCTTATTGAAGCAGTTACCATGGCACGATGGTTTAAAAATAAAGAAGAAAAAAACATATATTTTGCGATCTTATCACCTGTGTATGACTAACCTATCAGCTGGGATACAAATATTTATAAGCTATATCTGGAGTCATATGGTTCATTTCATCTGAACAGAAATTGATAAAAATAGGGGAATCCGGGGAACCTGTGATGAAGAATATTTTATTTAACCCTTTACCACCATAATAACACTTTTTGACGCCTTTGAAATATCATGAATTTTGAAAATACTATATAAAATGGAGCATTTGCTCCAAAAGAGCAAATGCTTCATCTTCCATAATATTTTCAGAAGTACTCAAAACTTTACTTAAATTGTTCTTGAAGTTTTTAATGGCGTCTAAAAATAGAAAATTATGGATTAAAGGGTTAAGTGGGGACTTTAATCATCTGTTAATAACCTTTGCAAACATTTTGGACCAAGAACGGGGCCCTATTCTGGATCCAAACTGTTTGAAGTTTATGAAAAAGCAGCAGACAACAATATTTAAAAAAGCATTATTGCAAAATTACCCAGCATAAAGAGTTAAGTGGTCAACGTTGTGCCTACGATTTGAAATGTTACAATTACTAGTAAGATCATGGATGGCACCCGATGAAGGTTTCCACACTTTGGATCCAGATCAGGCCTCTCAGATGTTCTGTCGAAGCTTGCATGGAAAATTCTGTCAAACTAAAATGGTTCAGCAGCGCATGACTTTACAGGTTCCATTTTCATGTAACCATGGTATACTGCAGTATCATATAAACTTGGGTGTGTTGGCAGAGCAAATGATTTGAAAGATATGGAAGATGCACTCATTGATGCACTCTTGTCTTACCTTAACTTTGTTTAAGAAATAAATTTAATTTTTGGAATGTTCATAGAATCATGAATACTTCGGGTCTCTCGCAAAGTAAGTGAAGCCCTTCTATTTTGCAAGAGACTGGATTAAAGTATTCATGATTCCATGAACAGATCAAAAATTGAATTTGTTGCTTATATATATTTACATTTTATTATAAATATCTAAAATATAGAAATTATTTATAATTTAGGAAACAAAACAGTTTTGTATTTAATATGTAATCGTATTAACAGTTTGGAGTGTAAAACGGAAAAGCGGAACGGCCAGTGTGAACATGGGACAGCCAATGGAGCAAACAAGAGGCTAAAATGGTTTGCACATTCGACTCAGGTGTCACTTCTGGCAAATGAATCAATGTTCGAAGCGTATTGCACAGGCATGTGAGCTTGGCATGTATTTCATGAGGCTAAAATCTAAAGATTAATTAAAGGCTTGCTTTGAAAATGTAAATATTAAAGATTGAATTAAGAGCTTGTAAGATATTCCATTCAGTTCCACAGTTCACTCCAGTAATATCAAGCGTAAAACTAGTTTCTATGTCTGCCATCTCAAGTACCTATAGATAGTCGCTACTGAGTAATATTCTGAATATCTTGATATGCTACTTATTTTCATGTTCACCTCCTTGCATGCTGGATAATTTTTCATAATTTTGTTCTTTTCTGCAAACTTTAATATGCCCCCGCCATTTACATTGGGGGGTGGGGGCATAATATAAGTACAATCACCCTTGTCTGTACATCCTGTACATCACACCCCTTACCAAAAAATGGTTTCAGGGTGACAATGACCCCAGGCAGGGATATCTGTGTCACACTGAAACATTTCTAGTTTTTATATCAACTTTTTCATAAAAATTATTTGAGGAACACTATCAGAGTGTCAAATGGTTTGGATCCAGGTCAGGACCGACATTCTGTAGGTCCTCAGATCTGGGTCCAAAATTGTTTGCAAAGGTTATCAGACAGTCGCTGCTAGCAAGGAAAGAGTTAGGAAAAGTGTTTTGCTTTAACCCATTTAAACCAGTGCTCTTTTGTGGGAGGTAGGCAAACAGTGCAGATGCCGATGAGACGCCGCAGAACACGGCGTCTGATCAGGGTCTCCACAGTTTGCTTACAGAATGTTCTATTTAATTTCAAATAAAAATCAAAAATACCACCTAACAACCCTTAAAAAGGAAATGGACTGGTCCAACTGATAATAGTGGGAAATTCCATTTGGCTTAAATAGGTTAATAGCATTGTACTCAACCGTTATTGTTTACTTTCAGCATTTCAATGGGAAGGTGATAGTAAACCATGTAGGGGAGCACTGCTATGTAGACAGCCTGGAACCGTCCTACCAGAACAGCTGGGACATGAGGTCCGCCAGCCCCTGTAAGGACAGCCCAGCTGGTAGTAACAGGAATAGTGCGGCCAGTAGTGACAGCGGTCGGGGACTGTCTACAAACTATCTTGATCCCAAGGTGAGCCCCTGAATGTCATCTAAAAGTGAGTATGATCAGGAAATGCCACAATCGTAGACCACAGACCAACATATGGCACTGTGAGGAAGACACAGAACACTAACTGCCTTATGACAGCAAGAACACAAAGTAAAGTGTCATTGCAAAACTAGAAAGGACACAAGTAACTACTGCATTACAAAACAAGAACCAAACACAAAACCACCACAGAATTTGAGCCGCGATAGTGGCGACATGTGATTTCCAACAATGTGGCATTTTGACAAGTGTAGACTCAGACGAGCCTGTGCAGCCTCCTGTTAAGCTTAGAAACTCCAAACGCTTTTCGGTCAGTAGCCTAGGAGTCATAGAATATTCAAGCAGCAAACAAAGGTTCTGATCAGACTGTGCATATGCGTGCAGGCTGATATGAGGCTTTGCTGATCGCACATACCACATTGTTGGAAATCTCATGTCACGGTTCATTTAATAATGACACAAATAATGGGAGCAACAACAAACAATGAATCAAATTGTGTTGTTTTTGTCATGTACTGGCTCAATTATAGTTTACCCTTTCCTTCATGAATATTCATGCTAAGCTCCACCCACTATGAATAATTATATGAATAGCTGGTACACAGAACAAAGAAATTACATGTCAGGTCCACTAGTGTAGGATCATATCTAATCAAATTTTGATAAGCAAACAGAGAAGACCCTGATCAGGAAGCTCTTACAAGTGCTGCCTGATCTGTGTCTGTGTTGTTTGCAAAAGCGTCAAAAGGTGTCTCTATCACCAGCGTCACTGCGTTGTGTCCTTGAGCAAGACACATTAATCCTAGCTAAGTACTGGTTCAACCCAGGAAGACCCGTCCCTTTATAGCTGAAAGATTGTTGATGGGGCGTAAAGAATCAAATCAAACAACAAACAAAAGGCGTCTGTATGAGGTAAAGGATTAAGCTTGAACACCGGTCACCGCCATTACTTAGAAGCTGAACAACAAAATTTCACAGTAAAGAAACCTGAAAATGAAGTTTTGTTCAAATGTGCTCAGTTATACATGATGTAATTGTGAACATGAAGTTTTGTTCAAATGTCCTCAGTTATACATGATACAATTGTGAACATGAAGTTTTGTTCAAATGTCCTCAGTTATACATGATACAATTGTGAACATGAAGTTTTATTCAAATGTCCTCAGTTATACATGATGTAATTGTGAACATGAAGTTTTGTTCAAATATCCTCAGTTATACATGATGCAATTGTGAACATGAAGTTTTGTTTAAATGTCCTCAGTTATACATGATGCAATTTTGAACATGAAGTTTTATTCAAATGTCCTCAGTTATACATGATGTAATTGTGAACATGAAGTTTTGTTCAAATGTCCTCAGTTATACATGATGCAATTGTAAACATGAAGTTTTATTCAAATGTCCTCAGTTATACATGATGCAATTGTGAACATGAAGTTTTGTTCAAATGTCCTCAGTTATACATGATGTCATTAGTAATACATAAGTTTTGCGCTTCTTTTATTGGGAACATGAATTTTGTCCAAATGTCCTAAGTAATGCATGAAGTATTGCACTTTTATTGCAAACATGAAGTTCTGCCATTGTGCTGGCAGGATTAGAACTTATTAACGCGGGATGAACTCAGTAAAAAGTTCTCTTTCTGATTGTGTAATTTTCTCTAACTAGATTTGCTTTATTTGGTGTTTTTTAGATGTACAAATGCTAGACAGCTTTAAGATTGGATTCATCATATCTTTGAAAGAGTTTTTAAATTAAGTTGGTGTATTAGATTATTTCTGTCATTCTATGGCCTCCTTGTCTGACACAGCAACAACTTCTTGCAAGGATTCCTGAACTGGTATTGATAAATCTTTCAAGTTCTAAGTTTTTGACTTTGAGGGAAAAATTCTAATTTACATTTGTACGGCAAATACAATATTGTGCGTTTACAGGAAAAAACTATGTGAAACATGTTTGTAATGGGACAAGTTTTATAAAGAAATGATACAATGTGGGCCTTTTTGCAAGAAAACCCCATTTAACTCAGGCCTTTATTTAAGAGTGCATACAAAAAAAATATATTTTCTTATTTCTCAACCAAAACATATGTTGTGGGTACTCAAAAGACTTTTCATTTGAGCACCCAAAACATATGTTAAAACTGATGAGTAAGAAAATATGTACAATTTTATGCGCAAAAATTTTGTTTATCTAAACCTATGTTTAATTGCATGATCAATCTGATCAGCGCCTTTATTAGTAATTTTCTGGAAAACTTGCTTCATGCAAAAATTCAATATTCTAGCTAGTCTTTACAGCTGAGCTGGCTGGCTGAGTATGACAAGGAAATGTCGCAATCAGACCTACCTATGGCACCAAGACTGAAGAGGAAGACACAGTAGATTACTGACAAACCAAGAGACACACATGACACCAAGACTGAAGAGCAAGACACAATACAGTAAAACCAGTGTAAAACGGCCACTCTAGGGAGCGCAGTGGCTCAGTTGTAGAGTGCTTGACTCGAGACCAAAGAGCTGCAGGTTAGAGCCTTACCTGCCTCACTGCGTTGTGTGGTCCTTGAGCAAGACACATTAATCCTAGCTTAGCACTGGTTCAACCCAGGAAGACCTGAAAGATTGTTGACTTGGATGTAAAGAATCAAGTCAAACAACAACAAAAACAGCCACTCTCTCGCTTAATGCAGGTCAAAAGTATTGCAGAATGCTTTCGACCTTCATTTAGCTACCAATTGTTATTAAGATGTTTGTTTTGTCTATTTTTGAGTGGCTGTTTTACACAGGTTTTACTGTAGATTACTGACAAACTAAGAGACACACATACACCGTACACCTATAGGAGCCACCAGGGTGTAGTGGCCAAACCTGTAGTGACTAAATCTGTAAACCACTAGTGGTTTGTCGATTTTATTGCATGGTGTTATATCACTTCCAGACGCAACATCATGTGATAAAATTAAGAATAAAATTTCCAAAGCAATCAGCTCTCTCTTCCTCAGCTGAATGATGGACCCAGAGAACTGCATAGCTAGGACTAAACACTGTAAACCCTTCACACAAAGTGGGAGCAACAAAAAACAAGGAACAAAATCACCGCCAAATAGTGATTTATGAAATGTATGGTATATGCCAGTTCATAAAATTAAGCAGAGTTTGTTTTAGTTTTCAAGGTTTTCAATGAAAATGTGATTTATGGATCTCTATTCTTCTGCTTCCAACTGCCTGGATTTCCAATTTATTAGAACAGTATATGAGAACTCCTCGGGGAGTTTGTGTCTCTTAGTTAACAGGGCTTAATTGAATCATCTGATTTATAATTTAGTCTTCATTTATAATTCACCTACATAGGGAAGTGCACGGAATAAGCTTTAGTTGACTCTTTTCCCGCTAGTGGCATCTGCCGATAATTTTTACAAAGACTTTGGACCCAGATCAGGCCCAACAAAATGTTGGGCCTGATCTGAATCCATACTGTTTGATTCCCTAATAGTCATGATAGTATTTCTAATAGAATTTTTTTGAGAATTTCTTTTTGAAAAATTAAGCAAATGACACAAAAAACTTGCAAAATTACAAGACTTTTTGGGGTAATTTTCATGAATTTTTGGTCTCATGCTGATATTTTTTTCAAAATCATCTTTTTAGAATAAATTTCAGGAATGCCATCAGCCTGTGTCAAACAGTTTGGATCCAGATAAGGCCCGGTGTTTTTTCGAATGTGATCTTCGTCCTAACTGTTTGCATAGGTAATTAAGCAGATGACTAAATTCACATAGGCTGCTAAGGAGAGCTGATCACCCTGTTAGTTATGTTTGGATGAAACTGTGAAGACCCAGATTAGATGCTGTTTAACACTTAGATTGTCAGTGGAAATAATGCAGATGATAATTTCTTCTGCTGCTGTTGTCTGCTGCATTTTTTTTCACTTTAAACAACAGATTAGTTTTTAACTTGCATTGTCTGATCTGGTGCAATACTATTTGCTAAAAAGGCTTCCAGATTACAACAGCCAATGACAAAGCAGATGACTTAAATGGCGATTGGCAGTGAAAATATTAATTAATGCAGCCAAGTCTAACAGTCCATTCAAGCAGTAAAAAATAAGGATAAATTTTAATCTTTTTTTGTAGGTGTAAATTATTCAGTGATTTCAGGTAATCTGACTTGTCATCTGGTGGTAACCTATGCAGGCAGTTTGGACCCAAATCAGGCTGGACAAATTATCCCTTCTACCGGGAATCAAATTGTTTGACACTATTATAGTATTTCTGAAATTGTTTTTTTTCCAAAAAAAGTTAATCTAAATTTAAAAAAAAAAACGGGAAAAAATCATTTTAAATTACCCAGTATGCCAAGAGTCGAACTTTGCAAGTCAATACAGCATAGCTGCATCTTTATAAGATTAGAGACATGCACTATTATTGTGTTTAATATTTGTAGGGGTAAATTATTAATTTCTCCTGCAGCTAAGATAATTACATATCCATCTGCTTGCATATCACTAGCATCTTGCATAAACCTAGCCTTGATTACATCACAGATACATAATCACTATTAACTCTATGCACTCTGGGAAATTTTCCTCGCTTTTTTGTCGTCTGCTGATTTTTTTCAAAATCAACATTTTCGAAAAATTCTTTCAGGAATGCCATCAGAGTGTCAAACAGATTGGAACCAGATCAGGCGCGACATTCTGTCGAGCCTGATCTGGGTCCAAACTGTTTGCAAAGATTATCAGCAGACGACACTAGCAGGTGAAGGGTTAAGTGTGCTATTAGTAGACTGGTGCCCTTCACTGATAACAATCTATATTAACTGGCTGATGCACTTGAAGGCTGAGAACCAGAATTAGTTTCAGAGAAGTCTCAGAATGATTATGAAGCAGTGTTTATGTTGACTTTCAAAGTTTTTATGTCGGAACACAAGAATTTTTTTTCATTCAAATATTGACTCTACCTTTCAATTTGGAATACTAGAAATACTAGGACACATGTACATGTAGTTGTCTGTAAGTAAACTTTTTTATTTCAATATTGAGTGACACTATATCACACCTGGTAGGCGGCGATCCTTAATGCAATTTTGAAAGAAGACTGCGTTTCTGATTACATTACAAAAAAAAAAAACATTTTTGACTGCAAAAATACACCTTTTGGCAATAGAAACGTTATATTTAATTGCTTTCTACCATTACCGTTTTGACAATCTAAAACGCTGTTTTTTGTGATCATAAATGCAGTTTATAAATCAGTGTGTTCGCGATTGTCGCCTACCTCATAGGTTTATCAAGCATTAAGATCAGATCGAGTGCAATAAAAACTATTTTTATTTTTAAAAAAATGTGGGTGATGGTACTCAAAAGAACCGTCACAATGAGACATTCTGTGGGCATACAAATCCAGTAGTGAAAAATTCTTGTCTTGGAAATAGGCATTAATATTATATCAAGTGTTAAATGTATTGAGCATTTTGATTGGTTGAGGATTTTGATACCTGGGTTTCAGTACAAATTAACACTTTTAGGAGACCCGAATTTCGGAAACCTAAACGGGCATTTTAGCTATCAGTGAAGACCAAGATAAAATGCCACGTAATGTGACATTTTATCTGGGTCCGCACTGTTTAAGACAAGCTCAATCTTCAGAGAAGGAAATATAATATTTTTTGGAAAATATAACCAGTGACCCTTCAATATGTACAATGGACCATCCTGACTTAACTGTGCACACCACTTATTGGAACATTCCGTTGGTCCTTAAAGGGTTAATTCTAAATGTTTCTGTAAATGTGTTTTGAAAGAAAAATCTGGTATTCTTCAATGCTAAATCAGTTTGACTTCAATACGTATTGATGAATCTGACTTTATTGAATGTCATGTCTATAGACTAGTATTAGCTTGATAGACAGCGAAAGACAGGCGGTTATTTTCTGACAATTAATCGAGCATTCAGTGAATCTAGGTTAAGTTTCATAAGGATTCTGGCAAGGACAGACAAAAATTATATCTACAGAAAACTGAGATCAGTGCTTAGTTAATATCAGCATCTCAAAAGTGAAGCCGGATTTATTTAAAATATTAAACAAAAAGTGGATACTTTTATGCAATGTAAGTGCCAGATTAATTATTTTATTTCCATCTGATCATCATCAATTTTTACTAACACCCCACCCCACCCCAACGCACTGTTGCAGGACCACAATAGTCTTTAATAATGCAACCTTGACAATTTTTATGATTTTATGATCTGTCTATCGCTATGCTGAAAAAAGAACAAACTCAGTCTCTTGGGTAAGGTAAAAAATAAATTCGTATCTTCTTGTAAAGTGATTTGGGACTGCATAGGAGCAATAGAAATAACTTGAAATATGCATTCCTGATTATCTTCTTTTATATGACCTGGGGAAACCATGTTATCACATGACATCGTGTCTGGGAGTGATATAATGCCATGCAATAAAGTCGATAAACCACTACTAGTGTTTTACAGATTTAGTAATGTTACGTTAACGTTGCGTAATAGATGGCAAAATCTTGACGTTTTCACGCCAAAAATGTGAATTTTAAGTAATTTTAATGTCATGTGATAAATAGAATCAAACACTCCCACTCCTGTTTTCTTGAATTAATTAAACAAGTTGCGCAAGCCTCGCATTTCATCTCTTTTCCCCAGCTCGTTTAATAAACAGGTCGCTGGTTTGATCGTCATCTTCTTCAGCCTGTCGGATGAAACTTTAGCTGTGACCATGTCTCTATATGACCTTAGCTGTTGGTGGGATGTCAAGCACAAACACACACACACTCATGAACTGGCGAGATATTGTGCCATTTTCTTTTCACTTGTCGTCATCATATTCATATCTGAATTATTATTGATGAAATATTGGAGAGACATATACATGAAGATCAGAAAATAATTCCTGGCTTATCCTACATACATTCTGATGAGAAAAAGCTAGAAGAACTTGTCTGTATGCAAATCTGTCAGTAGCTTAGGGGGCTGCCACATGGCCACAGTGGCATTGACCAGAAAGATATGTACCAGGCATTACAGATAATTCATTACTGCTGTAGGAATCTATGGAAGCTGAATGATGCCAACCAGGATTCCAAATGGTGGGAGTAGTAATGGATGCCAATATGGGTATGGCTTCCATTACTATAGTGGCATTCATAACTACTGGTGGGGTACCGGTAGCAGAAATTGCTTATCATTCATATCAAAGCCCTTTACAGTTAAGTTCTAAAATTTCAAACACCTTACTCTTTCTGTTCTCAGTTAATGGATGGATACATTATAACCTGTCTAAAGTAGGTACTTCTTTTGGACTGGTGAATTTCCAGAAAGAGCATGGAGGTGCTTAGGTTATCAGAGCTGGAATTCACAAAATGTTTGCCAGAATAGCAAACAGGGTAGACCCTGATCAGACTGCTTCTTCAGAAGCAGTCTGATCTGGGTCTGCACTGTTTGTATGGATCTGGGTCTGCACTGTTTGTATGGGTCTTTTTGACAGTGAACTAATGATAAAAGTTTAGCATATTTACTGCAACCAGTGATTTAAAAGCATATGGTTTGATATAAAAGAAACTATTTTCAGTGTAGAAAATAAGCGTGTACAATTAATGTCCTTATGAATAGTATTCTGAAAAAAATGCATACCTGTAAGTTGGGGCTAAAGCTTTTTACTCACAGAAGAATTCAAACAGAAGTTGCTGAGTGTTCTCTTGTACAATAGACATTTCTAAATCAAACTCAGAACACCACCCAAAAGTCATCTGAGAGTGAATAACAGACCAATGCAATGACATCTCTGCATGTGACATAGTCCCACAAACAAAATCGCACATGTTCAATCGCCCACAAATAATTCGAGGTTTACCTTATAGTTAATGGATGGATGCATATCTGTCTAAAGTAGGCGTGGTTTTCAATACAGTGAATTTCCAGAAAGAGCATGGAGTTGCCATTCCCTTCTTCCCTGATGCATTAACCCTTAATGCGCCAATCGCAACAAAGGTCATCTGCTTTTCTCGTATGCTGAAATGTTTAAGAAGCCTCTATGGCAAACAGTGTGGACCAAGATCAGACTGCTCCTATAGGAGCAGTCTGATCTGGGTTCACCCTGTTTGCTTCTATACTTAATCCGCCAGTAATGTTAGGCAATTACTTGCAGCAGACGACTTCAGCAGACGACATTTTCAGATGCATTTTTTTCTTGGCGCTTTAAGAGGTAATTTGATTGCCATAAAGTGCAAAGAGAACATTTATTGGTTTAGGGTAGAACATAACCCAGTTAGAACTGGAATAAAATGGAACAGTTCAAATATCTGTCACCAGAGACCACTTAATTGGCAGCCAAGCAGAAAGTGGTTTGTGTGCTAATTCAATAAAGTTAACAGGGTAATCAGCTGGAAAAAGCTTAGCTGTAGTACACCAAGACAGACATAAAAGGCACTGGAAACTTACGAAGTTGTCTACTGGAATTCTGCCGATTGCTTTGCAAATATTTGCTGTCATTTATGCTTGTAGTTCTGATTAAAATGAAAATAACCACTTTATGTCTGCCCAATTTAAGTGGAAAATATTTAGACTGTGGTGCATTGCTTGCTGAGATGAATTTAAACTGATTCATATTTTCATAGAATTAATTACAATGTTAGCAAGTTTACAAGGTTATTTTTTCAATGTTTTGGGCAAGGTTTCAAACTGGAATCTAATGGTGACAGTCTTTTAATATAATTTTGCATAGGTTTTGAACAGGAATGTTTGAGTGAAAGTCATGTCTTGTAATGGTATAGCCACAGATTCAAACATATTTTTGAGTGTCTGAGTCTTGTAATGGCAGTTTTAAACTGGTATCTTTGAGTGACAGCCTTGTAATGACAGTTTTAAACAGGTATCTTTGAGTGACAGCCTTGTAATGACAGTTTTAAACAGGTATCTTTGAGTGACAGCCTTGTAATGACAGTTTTAAACAGGTATCTTTGAGTGACAGCCTTGTAATGATAGTTTTAAAAAGGTATCTTTGAGTGACAGCCTTGTAATGACAGTTTTAAACAGGTATCTTTGAGTGACAGCCTTGTAATGATAGTTTCAAACTGGTATCTTTGAGTGACAACCTTATAAGGACAGTTTAAAACAGAATTTTTTTTGAGTGACAGCCTTGTAATGGCAGTTTCAAACTGGTATCTTGGAGTGACAGCCTTGTAATGATAGTTTCAAACTGGTATCTTGGAGTGACAGCCTTGTAATGGCAGTTTCAAACTGGTATCTTGGAGTGACAGCCTTGTAATGGTAGTTTCAAACTGGTATCTTGGAGTGACAGCCTTGTAATGGCAGTTTCAAACTGGTATCTTGGAGTGACAGCCTTGTAATGGCAGTTTCAAACTGGTATCTTGGAGTGACAGCCTTGTAAAGATAGTTTTAAACTGGTATCTTGGGGTGACAGCCTTGTAATGATAGTTTCAATCTGGTATCTTGGAGTGACAGCCTTGTAATGATAGTTTCAAACTGATATCTGAGTGACAGGCTTGCTATGACAGTTTCAAACAGGTATCTGAGTGACAGCTTTGTAATGACAATCTCAAACTGGTATCTTTCAAACTGATATCTTTGAGTGACAGCCTTTCAAACAGGTGTCTTTTGAGTGACAGCCATGTAATGACAGTTTCAAACAGGTATCTTTGAGTGACAGCCTTACAATGGCAGTTTCAAACAGGTATCTTTGAGTGACAGCCTTGTAAGGCCAAAATGAAATATATGTGTGGTTCCTGTTTCATGCCTAGAAAATGTAGGGTATGTAGGTAGGGTTTTTATTAAATTTTGTTATAACATTTAACAAAGAAAATAGTGACAAATTGAAAAAGTGCCCATTTTAGGTATTTTTTCTCCAAAGACCATTTTAATGTTTAGGGTAGGGTTATAAAAAATAGGGTAGGTAGGCAACAGGAACCACACATATATTTCATTTAAGCTAATGATAGTTACCATCTGGTATCCTTGAGTAACAACCTTATAAGGACAGTTTCAAACAGAATTATTTTTGAATGACAGCTTTGTTATGGCAGTTTCAGACTGGTATCTTGGAGTGACAGCCTTGTAATGATAGTTTCAAACTGGTATATTTGGTGACAACCTTTCAAACAGGTATCTTTTGAGTGACAGCCTTGTAATGACAGTTTCAAACTGGTATCTTTGAGTGACAGCCTTGTAATGATAGTTTCAAACAGGTATCTTTGAGTGACAGCCTTGTAATGATAGTTTCAAACTGGTATCTTTGAGTGATAGCCTTGTAATGACAGTTTCAAACTGGTATCTTTGAGTGACAGCCTTGTAATGACAGTTTCCAACTGGTATCTTTAAGTGACAGCCATGTAATGACAGTTTCAAAGAGGTATCTTTGAGTGACAGCCTTGTAATGACAGTGTCAAACTGGTATCTTTGAGTGACAGCCTTGTAATGATAGTTTCCAACTGGTATCTTGGAGTGACAGCCTTGTAATGACAGTTTCAAACAGGTATCTTTGAGTGACAGCCATGTAATGACAGTTTCCAACTGGTATCTTTAAGTGACAGCCATGTAATGACAGTTTCAAAGAGGAATCTTTGAGTGACAGCCTTGTAATGATAGTTTCAAACTGGTATCTTGGAGTGACAGCCTTGTAATGACAGTTTCAAACAGGCATCTTTGAGTGACATCCATGTAATGACAGTTTCAAACTGGTATCTTTGAGTGCCAGCCTTGTAATGATAGTTTCAAACAGGTATCTTTGAGTGACAGCTTTGTAATGACAGTTTCAAACAGGTATCTTTGAGTGACATCCATGTAATGACAGTTTCAAACAGGTATCTTTGAGTGCCAGCCTTGTAATGACAGTTTCCAACTGGTATCTTTGAGTGACAGCCATGTAATGACAGTTTCAAACAGGTATCTTTGAGTGACAGCCTTGTAATGACAGTTTCAAACAGAGTGACAGCCTTGTAATTACAGTTTCAAACAGGCATGAGTTTGAGTGACAGCCTTATAATGGCAGTTTCAAATTGGTACAGCCTTGTTATGTATTGGTTTACAATTTCAAATACGATTCATTGAATAACTGTCTTGTAATATCTTATAATTTATATAATGGTCATATAAACTAAATAATATAAATACAGTTAAAAAAATCAATTGTCATCAGAGTACCTAGCGATAACATTTGTTCAGTTTCGGAATAAAAGAATTGTCAGACTCATCTTCAATCAGTGTCAAAACCCATCAATTCTGTTTAATCTATGGGACATAGAAATTCAAAAGCATTTCCTATTACTCTCTTGGAATGAATCTAGAGATCGACTGATATCAATACTGGGATGTCCGCCTCTTTCCTAATGTTTCCATTACAATCAATAGATTATAGATCTCGGCGGTGAATGCTTCTCTAATATGACAGATACCGCTATTGATGTTTCTCACCCAATAAACTCTCATAGTTGCTTTTAATGGGATAATATGTTGTGATAGCAAAGTGGCTGCTATAAAAGGTAAGCTGGGGAAAGAGAAACCGTATCGTTCAATTAATGAACCCTATTGCACTCAGAGTGGCCAAAACTTGATGCATCAAGTTTTGGCCACTCTGAGTGCATTAGGGGTTATTGAGTTTTGGTCACTGAGTTCAATAGGGGTTATCGAGTTTTGGTCACTCTGAGTGCAATAGGGGTTATTTTGTTTTGGTCACTCTGAGTGCAATAGGGGTTATTTTGTTTTGGTCACTCTGAGTGCAATAGGGGTTATCAAGTTTTGGTCACTCTGAGTGCAATAGGGGTTATTTTGTTTTGGTCACTCTGAGTGCAATAGGGGTTATTTTGTTTTGGTCACTCTGAGTGCAATAGGGGTTATCAAGTTTTGGTCACTCTGAGTGCAAAAGGGGGAATGTAACTGCTTAAAAAGAAAGGGAGGGAGGGGGAAAAATACACTCACTGATTTAGGTTTTTATACCACATTAGTAGGTAAAGAATTAATGGGATAATATGTTGTGATAGCAATTTAAAGTGGCTATAAAAGTTAAGCTGGGGAAAGAGAAACAGTATCATTTAATTATTTAACCCTATTGCACTCAGAATGGCTAAACTTAAAAAATGGCCACTCTGAGTGCAATAGAGGGAATGTAACTGTCTTAAAAGAAAGGGAAGGAGAAGGTAAACTACATAAGTTTTATCTGGATTTAGGCTTTTACTTGATTGGCAAAATCCAAGTGCCGCTCTTAGCGTGCCATTTTCCTAATGCTTGTGCATTTGGTTTATTAACTCTTCGCATGCTGGGTAGTTTTTCATGCTTTGGTTGTCGTCTGACTTTTTTCAAAATTAACTTTTTAAAAAAAAATCTTTCAGGAACACTATCAGAGTGTCGAAAAGTTAATTTTGAGAAAAGTCGTTGCCAGCAGATAACATTAAAAGCTTTAAAAATTACCCAAGAGTTTAAAATGGAATGGAACAGGATTCCCACAGGCTTGAAAAGTACTTGAATATACAGGGCTGTCTTGAAAAATCCTTGAAATTAAATTTCCCTTGAAAAGTACCTGAAAAACACTCAAAGGCCTTGAAAAATCCTTGAATTTTACCACCTTTTACAGGAGGATTCAACACTGACTTTTAAGACCTAAATCGGTATAAAATTTTGGTGCCTTTATTTGGTGCAGCTTTTGCTGCACCAAATTTAGGCACCACAATTTTATAATAATTTTCTAAAACTAATATCATTTGTAATGCAGTCTACTATTTCCAAAGTAGAATTTTAACACTTAAATCAGGATTTTTCATAAATTTTTAGTCCTTGATAGTCTTGAGAAGTCCTTGAATTTTACTCAAACGTGCCTGTATGAACCCTGTAGAAGATTTCACTAGTCAATAATCTTGGTTTGTATGATTTCAGCTTCATCACAACTATGTCAACGTCCATGTAAACAATCATCACAGACTCTCCGCGACGAGTTACGAGTCTGGTGTATCATCGCGGCAGAGTTATCATAGTACGTCCAGCTCAAGTGTGGGAAGTCTTGATCGCCTTGAGGAGAGTGGATATTCTAGTCAAATCAACGTGGCGGAGCTGTTTCAGGCCGGTGTTCCCGTAAGTGCTTTGTTACATGTTCGTCTTCTTGCTATATACAAGTACATGTGTGTAGCCTAGTCATCTATCTCATAGAAGCCAGTTCTTGTGATTTTGGTACATGTCACATATGTGTAAAGTCTCTTTAACCCTTTGGTTTCGGGGAAACCCCATAATGGATACTTTTACAAACAGTGAAGTCCCAGATGAAATGCTGCATAACGCAGCTTTTCATCAGTGTCTACACTGTTTATCATGGTAAAAATTATCTTCAGACAAAAAATACAATATTTTTTGAAAATACTAACCTGACATCTCTAGATAATTTTATGTACAATGGACTATCCCAGGTTAATTGTATCAAACCAGAAGGAAAATCTATTAGTATACAAAGAGTTAAAAATGTATGTGCAGTTATCTAGTGAGGCTATTGAGGCGTAGGTTTTGCCTTAGCCTTCCTCTACTGTGCAATGTTCAGGGTTCTGGCGAAACTGCACACATGCACAGTCCATTTTGAGCTGGGCTGGATCTAACAAAATGCTTTTGAGAATCGCAAACAGAGAAGACCCTGATTAGACTGCGTCTGATCTGGGTTCCAGGGTTTGTGCTGTTTGTATAGGCCTTTTCGACAGCAACTAGTGTTAAAAATTTTAGATCATCTGAAGCCTCTAGCAATAACATACCGGTATTTATACTTTAAAGGCATGTTCTGTACAATGGCATTCCTATGCCCAAACACTACCCTAAAATATTGTCGTTTGTGTGAAACCTGATCAAACATCAGTAAATTACTTTGTTAATGAAATGCCTGCAAAAGAGCATGTATGTTAATGCTGCATATTAACACTTATTCTTTCTTTCTTTCTTTCTCTATATACTGCCAGACCCTCTTGCGAGTATTATCGGCAGGTGGATTCAACATAGTTACACAATAGTCCATTCATAAACACTATAACAATGGCATATTTCTTAACAGGATCATTACCAAATCAGAATAATGGAATTACCATCATGAATTGCTATTGCCTTATGACATCCAGGCAGATGTGAATATTAATTCACTCCTGCTTCGCTATTGTAAATTAATATTTTTCTATCTACCGTCCAACATAATGATTAAAGGCTTTGCCTGCTGGTAAACTTTTGCAAACAGTTTTGGCTCAGGCCTGATCTGGATCCAAACTTTTCGACACTCAGATTGTATTCCTGAAAGCATTTTTAGAAAGAGGTCATTTTTTAAAAGATTAGCAGATGACAAAAAGCATACAAAATTAGGCGTCATGCAGAGTTAGTATAATATTCCAGAGTAAAGTAAAATTCCTTCTAATTTGACAATGCGTTACTATTTTCGGTTATTAATTCCGCCTCCTAGTGTTGTCTGCTGATATCTTTTGCAAACAGATTGGACCCAGATCAGGCCCGACAAAATGTTGGGCCTGATCTGGACCAAATCTGTTAGTCACTCAGATGGTATTCCTGAAAGAATTTTTGCAAAAAAGTTGATTTTGAAAAAAAAAAACAGCAGACGACAGAAAATAATCCCAGGGGGCAAAGAGTTAAATGATGGTGCAGTGTCGTCAGCACCTGCACTGCACACATGATGATGTGTTACTTTTTTCCATTATACAGGACCACGAGGTGTTGCGTGCCTGGCTAAGTGACCTCCATTATGATGAGTACTACCATAACTTCATACAGGCCGGGTACGACATGCCGACCATCACCCACATGACACCACAGGATCTGACCGCAATAGGGATCTCCAAACCTGGTCACAGGAAGAAATTAAAAGCAGAGATTGGACGGCTCAATATTCATGATGGCATACCAGACTTCAAACCAGTGAGTACTGGGTCTTATCATTTCTCAACATGGGAGCTGGGACTCATGAATATGGGGAATACATCTGAAGACCAGTTTGAAAGTTGTTTTCCTTTTAGCTCTATTCAAAAACAGCAACCGAGGGGGCATGGCTAGCTAGTTTCCCTTGATATATGACTTTATATGATTAAGCCTTTACTTGTAATGAGCCAATAATAATCAGAGCCATGCACTTAAAAAAAAAATAAATATGGCCAATTAATGTAAAAATGAATAAAATAAACTTTTTGTAGTAACAGGCAATTCAAAGTTGGCCGTGTTGATTTTTTATGCTCCCCAACAGGAAAGCATATAGCCGCTTCTTTGTCCGTCCATTTGTCCATCCCGTCAGTCTTTCATGATTTAAATTAAAAAGAGTTAAATATGGTATTTTACTTTAAATATGTATTTTGAGAATAGCAATTGTAATTGTCTGCCAGTCAAGTTTGGACATTAAATCTGTGCAGCTCACAGCTTCTCAGAAATCACAAAACTCGATAAGTTTAAAGGTGCAAGATATGAAATCACTTCTTTCTGTGTAAGATTCAAGTCATATCCATTCATTTTGCTTTCAGACAACTACTTGTGTGACCTTGTGATTTCCAATTTCCATATTTAAATGTAAAATTCAATATTAAACTCTTTGCATGCAGGGAAATTTTTCATGCTTTTTTTGTCATCTGCTGACTTTTTTCAAAGTTAACATTTTCAAAAAATTCTTTCAGGAACACTATCAGAGTGTCAAACAGTTTGGATCCAGATCAGGACCGACATTTTGTCAGTCCTGATCTGGGTTCAAGCTGTTCGCAAAGGTGATCAGCAGATGACAAAAGTCACAGCTAGCAAGGAATGAGTTAACAAAGTCTTGTCTTCTCATCAGAATCTGAAAATTGGAAAGGTTTACCAACACTTTTCTATCTTAACCCTATTTCACTCAGATTGGCAAAAACTCGGGGGCAGATACAGGAATTCTGGAAATGGGCTTCATATATACAAAGGTTAAGTTGGGGGGGGATGCACTTTGCTGATTTTATCTCATTTTTCCTAAATATCCCATGAAAATGAAATAATTTGGTCTCACTGAGACCAAATTATTTCATTTTCATAGGATATTTAAAAATGGGGGTGGGGGGGGAGGGTCTGGATCCGCCACTGAAAACTCTGGCCAGTCTGAGTGCTGTAGGGGGAGCGCAGTGGCTCAGTGGTAGAGCGCTTGACTCGAGACTGAGGGGCCGTGGGTACAAGTCTCACCGGCCTCACTGCATTGTGGTCCTTGAGCAATACACATTTATCCTAGCTTAGTACTGGTTCAACCCAGGAAGACCCTTCCCTGTTCAATTGAAAGATTTTTGATGGGACATAAAAAATCAAATCAAACAAACTGACAACAAAGCTGAGGTTTCTACTATTACCGTATTGTGGTATTGTATAACAACTGAGCTGCTTTTATTGATTTGGTAACTGCCATTTTCTGTCAGATGAAATATTCCCCTAGTCAAACAATGTTTATCAGAAATGGTAATGACTTTTTATGAACGTGGAATTCTTTGATGGAAATTATATTCTATATGTTAACCCTTGAAGTACCAATCATCATTGCAGCAGAAAATAAGCTTTGTGATTTTTTTTTCATTTTCTTGAAAAAAAAAGATTAAGCTATTTCATGCGAATCATCTGCTGACAACATATCTGCTGGCAGAGGCACATGTAATATTTCTTAAAGCGGGAACAGCATTTGACGATGCCTTCTGCAACAAGTTTTCAGTGGTGCTTTAGGGGTTATATTTTTCTTGAATATGATTAGTTTGACACTTCAAACATGACAATTAGAAAATAGTGATTATCTTCTACAGCTAATTTTTATGTTTTCAGAAGCTTTAAATGACAGCCCCTCCTATACCACTAGGCCAATTGTGATCCTCTACAAAAAATAGCCAAAATGAATTTGATGCATCAAAAAGCATTGCAAGTACTAAGATCGGCTTAAAAATCTGAAGCAGCTGACCAGAATACAAAATAATGTTGCAGAATTTGTTAATATGGACCTTTAACGAATTTGATCCATAAAAAAATATGTAGACAGAGTTGTACAGTAAAACCTGTGTAAAACTGACACTGAAAAATAGATACAACAAAGATCTTGATGACAAATGGTAGCTTAATGAAGGTAGAAAATATTGCAGAATGCTGCAATTCTTTTGACCTGCATTAAGCTATAATTGGTCATGAAAACCAATTTTCGGTCTTTTTGAGAGTGGCCGTTTTACACAAGTTTTACTGTATATACCTTTATGAAAATTTTTTGAGAAACTCAGGTGAGTGAGTGAGGGCTACTCTGTCCTCTTGTTACTATACAATTTCCTTTCACTGAGCCTTTCCATATATTTCTGTTACAGAACGACATGTATGATTGGTTGAAGATGCTGGGTTTGGAGCAGTATTATGGTACATTAGCCAATCAGGGCTATGATAACATAGACAGTTTAACAGACATCATGTGGGAAGATCTAGAGGAAATAGGGATACAAAAATTAGGTAAAGAAAGAGATGGGATACGCTCATCTCATTAACCCTTTCCTTCACAAATATTAATGCTAAGCTCCGCCCACTATGAACAAGTATATAAACTAACTTTCATGTTTGTAACTAGAAGAAAGAAATTACTTGTCAGGTCCACTTGTAGAATCATATCTAATCATATTTCCATAAGCAAACAGAGTAGGCCCTGATCAGGCAGCTCTTACAGCTCTGCCTGATCTGGGTCTGTTCTGTTTGCAAAAGTGTTAAAAGGTGTCTCTATGGGGTAAAGGGTTAAGTGCTAAATTTTTAAAGTGGAATTCTGGACTATTTCTTACTTAGAAATCAATAATGAATTTGTTGAAGGAAACAAACAAATAGTCCCTGATCAGGACCCAAGAGGGGCAGTTTGATCATGAGACCCCCACCATCTTTATATTCGTTCCTGATTCTGAAAAATTTGTTGATGAACTAATTTTTCTGAAAGGAACAAACAAACAAAAATGTTTATGCAAAACTAACAAAATTCATACAAACCTTTAAAAGCTCAGAAAATGGGCAAGAAAAAGTATCCGTCATATATGTATTGTTGTGGGAACCACCCAGGACCCCAAACCAAATAATTTATGGACTGGTTTTTGATAGATTATTCTGGTCCTCTACCAATACACACTCTTAACAGGCCTTTAGTTAAGAGTTATATCTCAACCAAAACATATGTTGTGGGTACTCAAAAGAACCGTCTCAATGAGTCAGTACTTTTGAGCACCCAAAACATATGTTAAAACTGATAATTAAGAAAATATTTACAATTTTACGCTCAAAAATTTGGTTTATCTAAACCTGTGCCAATACATATGAAGGATACTCTCTAAGTCTCAATTTTTTTTTCTCTAGACAGCCAGTCAATGTTGAAGGTTTGTACACATTTATGGATCCTAAAGCAAAAATTAGAGCACACATTTGGCAAATTATGAGAATTTTCTGTTTGATGGGTTTTGAAATAAATGCTTTGCCAAATACAGCTAGACAAGCAAAATGTGTAATAACAAATAAATTTAAATTCTCATCTCTTGCTAACATAAAATTTGCTTGTTAAAGAGCTAAATTTGTTTATACTGGCATGCTGTAACTGGCAATGAATACAAAAGAGGAAGCTGTATTCAAAACCCAATTGGTGGAGATTAGAAATATAGATTTGAGTCCCCAGTGCCCGTTGGTTCCCTGTAAATAAATAATTCATAAAGAATGTTGCCCTAGATGCTGACATTTTTCCAACCAAAATATGCTGATATTCTTCTTATACAGTAAAACCTGTCTTAAGCAGCAACGCAGAAAGAATACCATAAAATTGGTTTTTAAGACTGATTATTGCTTAATGCAGGTCAAAAGTATTGCAGAATGCTCCAAGGGGAGCATTCTGCAATACTTTGGACTTTCATTTAGCTACCATTTGCCATTAAGACCTTTGTTTTGTCTATTTTTGAGTGGCTGCTTAAGACAGGTTTTACTGTATATATGTGAAAACATTTGTTTTCAATGAGACACTTTAAATGAGTAGCCACAACATTTGTTTTTTTTGAGAAATAAGGAAACTTGAGGTCACGTGTCCACTCTTATCTTGTTATGTCCAGTTAAGGAAAATTTGAGCGTAAAATTGTTAATATTTTCTTACCCATCCATTTAATTATGTGTTTTTGGTACTCAAAAGAACCGTCTCAATGAGACGGCTCTTTTGAGTACCCACAACATATGTTTTGTTTGAGAAATAAGAAAAATAATTTTCAATCACACACTCTCATCTGGAGGCCCCTATATTGTTATGTAAGAGAAATATTATAATGAAAAAAATGTCTGGAATAACAATTAGGTATGTTTGGAGACCAATTTTGTCTTATCCTGAGAAAGTGTACTGAAATGGGTAGTTTAAGTTTTTATACCCAGACAAACATAGCTCCTTAATTATTTGCCTGCTTGCTGCAAACTTTGTCATCTGCTGATAACTTTTGCAAACAGTTTGGATCTAGGTCAGGCCCAATGAGACGGTTCTTTTGAGCTTCCAAAAAACATATTTAGACTATCAAAAATAATTGAAATTTTACAGTCAACATTATTCCTTATCTGGACATGTATATACTATCTTAACACTTAAAGCGCCAATCACGACTACAGCAGACAACAAATTTATCGACATCTTTCCATTTCGAAAAAATAAGGTATGATATTTCATGAGAATCGTCTGCTGGCAGACGATTCTTATGAAATATCATGCCTTATTTGTTATTTTTGAAAAAAAGCGGCAAACTTTTAAATTATCATAGGTGGCGTTTTATGGGTTAAAGCTTGTCATTTCAGTACATGACTCTTAATGTTAATTTCAGGCCACCAAAAGAAGATTATGCTTGCCATAGATCGTCTCAAGAGAATCTTGTCAGGAGCCAAGCGACTTTCAACTATCGATGGTCGGCGAGAATCCGCGGAAGTCTTAGAGCCCCCAATGACAAGTATTCGCTGGTCAGGTGACCGCTCATCTCCCCCTCCTCCTGCACCACCAGTCTATAATGAGTTACCACCCTATTTAAAACCCAGACGGTCTTCGTCGGGAGACAGTTTAAGTACGAATAGCAGTGGGGGAGAGATGAGGTCGCTGAACCAGCCGCTGGAGTCAGAGTACGCTAATACTAGTCACCTGCAGTCAAAACAAGCAGCTGTGATACCCATTCAGGTGAAGCGGTCAATGTCACAGTCCACCCCTAATGGAATCACTGAGGGTATGGAAGGCGGTGTTCAGGGTAAAATGTGTAAGTCATTTCATGCTCCACCTGATCGGACGTCGGATTATTCTGACAGGGAGACAACTCCAACAGGTGATGATAGTGATATAGCCGGTGGAGCACCTGTTGCTCCTAGAGCTATTGTGAAACCTAAACCTGTGGCTAAAATTATTGCCAAGGCTAAGCAGTCTAGTAGAGAGGGATCTCCGGATATTATTGATATAGAGAAACATGAGGCGGAAAAGAACAATGATGGGTATAAGAGTCCAGTGAAGAATTTAGACGGCTTTAAGTATCCTCTTGCTACAAATGGAAGTTTGAAACGAAGGACTTCAGAACCAGTTTATGATATACCTCAGACTGGCCCTCCCAGGCCGGCAGCACCAAATTATGTGAATTACCCTCCACTCTCAATGCAACAGCAAGCCCAAAACCCTGGTGGACCACTGTATGTTTCAACACAGTTTGAACAGACACGGCAACCAGGTGGCTCACCGAGGAGTCTCCAGAATTCACCAGGCAGGGGCAAGAGGCCTCCCCCACCACCTCCCAAGCGGACTCACTCCATTAAAACTGCTGAAAGTACTGCTGGTAAGAGTGCACCAAGCTCAAATACTAGTAGTGTTTTATCTACCCCACCCCCATTACAACCAAAGCCAACAATGGCTGCCTCACCTCAACAGAAAGCATTTGTGAACTGTGTACAAAGTCTCTCAGAAAGGTTTGGAAAGAACAGTAGTGATAATACTGGTGATAACTTAAGTTCAGATGGGGAGGACTTGCCCCCACCCCCTCCTCCTGTGGCAATGGATCTTATTACACCAAAAGTTCATAACTATGGATTATTAGGTAAAAATGATAAGACAACATCGGGAGAGTATATGTTACAACAAAGACTAAAAAGAGATTCAAATAGTGCTGCAAATGGGAGTTCAGGAGGAGAAAGTCCATTCGGTGTGAAATTACGACAAGCTCAATCAGAAACACAACCCCACGCCAATTATGTAAATATAGACCAAGCTAGTGCTGTTTTGTCTCAAGCTCAGAATAGTGTTCAGGAACCGTTGCCAAAGGAAACTGATTCTCATACCTGTGTTCAAAGTGCTGTTGATGAACCTCCCAAAGAACATTTAGTAAATCATGAATTAAGTAAACAGAGAAAGGACTCTTCGGGTAGTGAGTGCAATGCTTCAACTTCTAGTTTAGATTCAAATACCTTACCTTTTGCCAATGAAAACGTTGGAACAATTAAACAAAGGACTCCCTCAGCAAAACCATCATTAGTGATGGTGTTGGATGATTTTGGAGCGCCATCTGGTGAAGATCCCGATTCTGTGTTTAGTGATGAAATGGACACGATTAAACGGACTCCAAATAGTCACGGAAAACCTCAAAACTTACATGTGCAACAATTACAGACTCAATTACAACAACAGCAACTCCAGCAAAAATTACAACAGCAACAGCAAAAAATACAACAACAACAACAGCAACAACAGCAACAACAACAACAACAACAACAACAACATCAACACTTGTATGAGAACACTCAGTCTTGTAAATCAGAACACCAAAGACATTCTAATTCTCCACCAGTCCAACCTTCTAGTCAGAATAGTCACCAGCGACACCCCAGTTATAATGCCAGTGTTACTGCCTCTTTTATACCAGGGAAGGAGAGTGTACAGGTCCAACAGAAACTCCAGCAGAAAGGTAATTAGACTTAATACATAGGTTTAGATAAACAAAATTTTTGAGCGTAAAATTGCGATTATTTTCTTACCCATCAGCTTAAACATGTGTTTTGGGTGCTAAAAAGAACCGTCTCGTCGAGACGGTTCTTTTGAGTACCCACAACATATGTTTTGGTAGAGAAATAAGAAAGTTAATTTTCTGGTACGCACTCTTACCTAAAGGCCTGTTTATTCTTTGTATGCTAATGAATTCTTCCATTTGGCTAGATATAATGAACCTGAGATGATTCACTGTATGTATCAAGGGGTCACAGGTTAAAACTTTGAAATTGATATGAGCCGCGACATGTGATTTCCAACAATGTGGCATTTTGACATGGGTAGACTCAGACGAGCCTAAGCAGCCTCCTTGGAAACTCCAAATGATGTTCAATCAGTAGCTTAACACTCATAGAATATTCAAGCAACTATCAAAGGCTCTGATCAGACTGCGCATATGCACAGACTGATCTGAGGCTTTGCTTTTCGCACATACCACATTGTTGGAAATCTCATGTCATGGCTCATTTCACTTAATCCTTTATATCAGGCCTTTAGTTAAAAGAGTGTGTAACAGAAAAATAATTTTCTTTCTTCTCAACCAAAACATATGTTGTGCGTACTCAAAAGAACCGCCTCAATGAGACGGTTCTTTTGAGCGCCCAAAACGTATGCTAAAAATTATGGGTTAGAAAATATTTACATTTTTACACTGAAAATCTTTGTTTATCTAAACCTGTGCTATGTATGTAAACAAATTCTTCCATCTTATTTGATACAATGAGCCTGTGATGGTTCAGTATACATTATACAGTGCTGGTAAAAAAACAACATATTTCTCACTTCTGCTGGAAAAAGACATGCTGTAAATTTTCAATTTGGCGGAAAAAATGGGAGAAATTTCTCGGAGTTTCTCCGTGAAAACAAATAGTATTCGTAGCTTGAATATGAAAGGCTTAGAACAGGTAAAATTAAACTTACATGTACCTTTTTCTCAGTGAAAAATAGTATTTGCGGCAAAATTTTGCGGCGTTTCGTGGAGAAATTGGCATTATTAATTCGCAAAATTCATTACCTTTCGACAGGAAAAAATGGCCACCGATCACGGAGAAAAATGAAAATGTTTTTTTTCTTTCTTAGCCGGCACTGTATCTACATGGGGTCACAGATTAGAATTTTCAAATGAATACATACTTCAGTACCTGAAGACTGTTTTAACTTGGCAAAAGTGGAATTCTTGATGAACTGCAGCATTTTGCAGCTTTTCATCTGGGTCTTCACTATTTCACCAAAGTACCCATTGAGGGGTTTCCTGTACAAGTAGGGTTAAAAGCTAATATTCACGAAGACAAAAATATTAATTTAAAGAAATGTTACATACCTTTTTAGGCAACTGTGTCACGCTAAAATTATAGTCTTTTTCTAAAATTCCATGGTAAAAATTTTGGGAGCACAATATGACCATGTTATATCCAAATTTATTAACTACTATGTAATGAAATACAGGAAAATATTGATTTGATATAATGTATATATTTCACAGCCGTGAAAATATAAAAACTTGTATTTTCACAGCAGTGAAAATACAAGATTTGATATTTTCTCAGGAGAGAAACCGTTATATTGGAACTACTTTTTTCTATTTTCTGAAATATGGTGTTAGGGAAGCAACTCTTTATGGGATATCTGTTTCCTTTTCTAAGGGAAACAACTGTTGGTGTTTCCTGTAAACAAAAAGTCAGAGTCGCTTAGAAGCTTAATAAAAGAAAGAGCTTTTATAAATTCGTCTGCTACAACTAGAAAATCAAAACAAAAGCTAATGTAAAGTAAGATTCGCTTCTCTTTACCTTAAAAGATTATAGGAAATTTGTAGGTAATAAAAAGAAAATTCAAATGTTTTTTGTTAAATATGTCTTTTATTTCACTCGTGAAGTGGACAATAATTCGAGGCTTTGCCACTCATGAAATATAAATATTGTCCACTTCACTCGTGAAATAAAAGACATATTTAACAAAAACATTTGAATATCCTCTATCTATATAGCGAGGGATGTAATATAAAGAGAATCTACTGTGTATGAGTTATGGCAGAATACAGCCTGCATATTTAATGATGACTCCACATATATTTCACAATAGAGAGCCAATGGAATGTTTATTATGATGTATTAAAAGCATTGCAATATAAGCAAAATACTGTCATGATAAAAAGTGTGACTTACAGGCTTGCTTTTGTTGCAATGCATGGAAGTGTGTTAGATTGATAGCGGGGGTGAAAGTTTTTAGGAGTATTCCTGACTTTCTTTATTCAAAGTACACGACTTTCAGTTATCAGCCTGGTAGCCAGTTGGAGGAAAAAAGATTATTACATATGCAAAAATTGGTTATCACGCAAATAATGTCCTAAATATGTGAAAACACACCATATTCAATGACTGAGTTGTCAACAATTCATTGTTAAACATTCATTGGACTGAATGTAGCTATGAACCACAGAATTTCACCTATTTATAGATTTTGAGTTGATGCTTTACGTCCCAGTCAACAATTTTTCAGTCATGTTGGGTCATATCCTGGGTTGAACCAGTACTAAGCGGTGTCTAAGTGTCTTACTCAAGGACATTATACCAGCAGCTCCTTGATCTAAAGTTGAACACTCTACAACTTTGTTCCTCACTATTTATAGATAAACAGTTACACTAAATATTCAGTACAGTAAATGTTCTAAAATTTTGAACTCTAGCTGCCTTCTTAAAAGGCCTAGACAAACAGTGCAGACCCAGATCTGACTGCTTCTGAAGAAGCAGTCTGATCAGGGTCTTCCCTGTTTACTATTCTGACAAGCATTTTGTGAATTACAGCCCTGAAAACCAACATTTTAGTTGAGAGCAGAACAAGAAAAGTGTTCAAAATTTTAGGACTTTTACCATAGGCTGAAGTTACTAATGAAATGCTGTTTACTAAATTGATTGTTTGATAAAATAATTGAGCCGTGGCATGAGATTTCCAACAAATTGGTGTGTGCGACCAGCAAAAGCTCAGACCAGCCTGCACATATGCGCGGCCTGATCATAGCCTTTTCTAGTTGCTTACATATTCTATGAGTGTTAAGCTACTGACTGAACATCATTTGGAGCCTCTAATCTTAAAAGGAGGCTGCAGAGGCTCATCTGAGTCTGCACTTGTCAAAACACCACATTGTTGGAAATCACATGTCACTATTATGTTTTCATTCTATTATGTTTTCATTCATTTCAGCTTGCCCTCCATCAGTCCCACAGAAACCTGCCGTCTCACCAAAGCCAAAGTCTAAAGGGTAGGTATCTTGTAATGCACAAATACAAGAGATTTTTGTGCTGTTGATTTTGATGATGTGTAAACCAGGGAACAAGATAGGGGCGACTAGGGGGAAATAGTCACCCTAGGGTCAAAATTTTTGCCCTAAATGGGACCCAGGGAGAAGTCAGAGTCAGACTCTCCCTAAAAAAATTGTGAGATCCCAGCTTCTGTACCTACAAATGTACATGCTCAAAATTGATTCTGCATATGCACAGTAAATTCTGAGTATGCAAATGGTAGTGTTATGTTATTAACAACCGTTGAATAGCGGAATATTCATCGCTTACAAATAATTTTTGAGACCATCCCTTTCTGTCATGCCTATACGAATTTTACCTGTCAGTCAAATAGAAATTTTGAACAAATTTATTTCACAAATCTTCATCTATGTGCACAAAAATTTGTTTGCGCCACAAGCTTTGGACCTTTTTGAGAAGTTGACGCTAAGTCTCCTCTACAACTTTCCTGGCAAGATTGAAAATTAAAAAGTTATCGCGAAAAATTAGTTCTAAAAACATAGCAGCTGGAGTTTAGTAATTATTATACCAGTTTCCAGCAGATAAAAAGTTAAAAAAGACAAAAATCTGCTCAGATAATATAGACTCTCACACATTTACTTAAGTAATTTCAAAGTTCCTATCTGTAGACCTTATAATACTTTATTTCATGTCTTTGTTGGGCATTGCTGGTGTTAACTTCAAACATTTTGTGTGGGAGAGATCTGAGGAAACACATCAAAAAGTTTAAACTTGCAAGATTCAGAAATTAGTAATGCACTTTGCAGATCAAACCTAGTTTTTGGTATCTGTATATTTTATCTGAATGTAATTTCAAACAAGCATGCTAGGAAACATAATCTGATAAAACTCCTTCATTCATGGAGGATCTCAAGCTTAGGAGATATCTTTATTCCTATCTTCTTACTGTTACGGTAAATGTTCTAAAATTTCGAACACTAGTCAAAAAATCCTGGACAAACAGGGGCAGACCCATGTCAGACTGCTTTTTCCCTGTTTGCTATTCCGACAACCATTTTGTGAATTTCAGCCGTGAAAACTAACATTTCATTTGAGAACAGAGAGAAGTGTTCGAAATATTAGAACATTTTTTTGTCAAAAAGCCTAGGCAAACAATGCAGACCCACATCAGACTGCTTCTTCAGAAGTAGTTTGATCAGGGTATTCCCTGTTTTGCTATTCTGACAACCATTTTGTGAATTCCACACCCGATAAACGGCATTTTATTTGAGAACAGAAAAAGAAAAGTATTTGAAATTTTAGAACATTTACCGCCAAGAAGCCTAGACAAACAGGGAACACCCAGATCAGACTGCTTCTGAAAAAGCAGTCTGACCAGGGTCTTCCCTGTTTGCTAATCTGACAAGCATTTTGTGAATTCCAACCTTGAAAACTAACATTTTATTTGAGAACAGAAAGAGAAAGTGTTCAAAATTTAGAACATTTACTGTACGTATCTTCTTTTTTTTTCAGACAAGCTTCAGCTGGTAAAACTAAGTCTGGTGATGTTTTATCAGAGATAGATAATATGCTTCAAGGCCTTACAGATGAGCTTGACGCCATGTTGGAATTACAAACTGAATGACAGACTGGTTCACTCTAGTATTTAATGTGTAATGCAATAGAGTTCCAGTCATGGAGACTGGTTTATTATGATGGTCACGGTCAAGCTGGTATTTAAGGTGCAATGAAAGAGAGTGCCCGTCTGGGAGACTGGTTCAGAGAATGGGACATTTTTAATGTGCAATGGTAGGGAGTGCCAGTCTAGGGGACTGGTTCCGAGTCTGATACAATGTGATGTCCAATCTGGTATTTAACATGTAATGAAAGGGATTGCAGTCTGGGAGATAAACTGGTGCCCTGTTAACGTATCAATTCGGTAGATCTAGGAGTGGGAACCAGACTCCCGACCAGACTATCTGAGAGACTGATTCTTGACTGGTTCATTGCAATTTTTGGCCATGCTAGTATCTGAGAGACTGATACTGAACTGGTTCATTACAATTTTTGGCCATGCTAGTATCTGAGAGACTGATTCTGAGACTGGTTCATTACAATTTTTGGCCATGCTAGTATCTGAGAGACTGATTCTTGACTGGTTCATTACAATTTTTGGCCATGCTAGTATCTGAGAGACTGATTCTTGACTGGTTCATTGCAATTTTTGGCCATGCTAGTATCTGAGAGACTGATTCTGAGACTGGTTCATTGCAATTTTTGGCCATGCTAGTATCTGAGAGACTGATTCTTGACTGGTTCATTACAATTTTTGGCCATGCTAGTATCTGAGAGACTGATTCTGAGACTGGTTCATTGCAATTTTTGGCCATGCTAGTATCTGAGAGACTGATTCTGAGACTGGTTCATTACAATTTTTGGCCATGCTAGTATCTGAGAGACTAATTCTGAGACTGGTTCATTACAATTTTTGGCCATGCTAGTATCTGAGAGACTGATTCTGAGACTGGTTCATTGCAATTTTTGGCCATGCTAGTATCTGAGAGACTGATTCTTAGACTGGTTCATTACAATTTTTGGCCATGCTAGTATCTGAGAGACTGATTCTGAGACTGGTTCATTACAATTTTTGGCCATGCTAGTATCTGAGAGACTGATTCTGAGACTGGTTCATTGCAATTTTTGGCCATGCTAGTATCTGAGAGACTGATTCTGAGACTGGTTCATTGCAATTTTTGGCCATGCTAGTATCTGAGAGACTGATTCTGAGACTGGTTCGTTACAATTTTTGGCCATGCTAGTATCTGAGAGACTGATTCTGAGACTGGTTCATTACAATTTTTGGCCATGCTAGTATCTGAGAGACTGATTCTGAGACTGGTTCATTGCAATTTTTGGCCATGCTAAATGTCATATTAGTAATAACCTTATAACACTCAGAAAGGTCATAAGTCTATAGAGTAGAGTTCATGTGTTGCAGAAAATGACGATCATGGAGACCAAAGATCAGTATCATCCATGGTAAAACCAGAAACAAGAGAGGAATAAAACTTTGTACCAGTCATGGAAAGTGGCCCAATGCCATGGTCAGACTACCCAGTCAGCACAATAGGATGAAATAATGTAAAATCCAGATTGATGCATTGTTACTACTAGTATCATTATTGATTTTACATTGTTTGATCATGCTGGGTGATTTTTCATGCTTTCGTTTTTGTCTGCTGACTTTTTCAAAATGAACTTTTTAAAAAATATATCAGAGTGTCAAACAGTCTGGATCCAGATCAGGACCGACAGAATGTCGGTCCTGATCTGGGTCCAAACTGTTTGCAAAGGTTATCGGCAGCCAGCACTAGCTAGTAAAGAGCTATGGTCATATAAGCTATTTTTATCAGTTTTTGGTCGCTCTTTTCATATGAAGAATCTCGCCTCTAAAGAAAATTGAAAGATTGGATGAAGCTTTGATTTCCCCATGCTTACCAACTTGTCTGCTGACTTTTTCAAAATTTACTTTTTCTGAACACTATCAGAGTTTCAAAGGGTAATAATTGGATCCAGATTAGGAAAGGCATTTTTTCAATCCTGATCTGGGTCCAAACTGTTTGTAAAATTTATCAGCAGATGACAAAATTTGCCGCGATAGCAAGGAAAAATTGGAGAACCAGCCATCTTCACTTCCTATTTGAAGAAGACTGGCTGCAGTTTCAATACCTAAGTGAAAGCCTCAAATCAGCCTGTGCATCAGTCCATTTCGTTTTATTGCACTTAGATTTTTCAGTCTATTATGTGGGATATTCATTTGACTCCGTGATAATTTGGAAAAAAAACGAGATCTGGGTTTACTTTGCATATCCAGGCAAGGCCCCAGATAAGAGTGCATAATTAAAAAGAAATCTTAAATCTCAAGTAAAACATGCTATGGGTACTCAAAAGAACCATATCAATGAGATGGTTCTTTTGAGCACCCAAAACATATGTTCACAATTTTAGAATCAAAAATTCTGTACCTATGGTATTGCACACAATCTCATGGTGTGGTTATCAGGGTTTTAGGGTGCTAATGTGTGGAGTGGGAAGTTGATATTTTATGTCTGTGTCCAGCGAAAGATACAAGTTGGCATGTGCGATCATCGAAGACTCCAATCAGCATGCGCATCCCCGCACTCTGATCAGAATCCTTGATGGACACACTATGGGTAGCCAAGGGTCCAACATTTTTTCAAGCTGAAAACTAAGACTCTGATCAGACTGCGTGGTTGCGCAGACCATTTTCAATCTTTGATGTACTCACAATCGTCATGGCAACTTGTACCTTATGCTGGGTACTGGCTAGTTTTATGTCTGTGATTTGTATAGATCTGCGATGTTCAAAAATTTAAATGCCTATCTCTAACTCGTCTCTTTGAGTACTATGGGTATCACTTGACTAACAAATTGCCTGTTTACCCTTAAAGCGTCAAGAAAAATTGCATCCGAAAAATGACGTCTGCTGAAGTCGTCTGCTGCAACAAATTGCTTAACATTACTGACGAATTCAAGTGTAGGAGCAAACAGGGTGGACCCAAATCAAACTGCTCCTATAGGAGCAGTCTGATCTGGGTCCACTCAGTTTGTCATAGAGGCTTCTTAAACATTTCGGCAGACAAGAAAAGCAGACGACTATTGTTGCTATTGGCTCTTCAAGGGTTAAGAGGCACAAACAGTGCAGACCTAGATCAGTCTGCTCCTTTGAGCAGTCTGATCTGGGTCTGCAATGTTGGTTAGTTTAAACTGTTTTCTTTAGTGATAGGTGTTCAAAATTTTATGTTCACTTTAGTGAAGTGGGCCCAGTTGTCCTTAGCTGCGTTAGCTTAACTGATCATAAACCTGTAAAGTGTAACCAATGTTTCACAGCAGATGACAGACAGTACTCTTTTTTTTTTTCTTTTTATCTCTTAAATATTATGAGCAAATAATTTGTGATACTCAATGGGAAGCATCTGCTTGCAATGGACATAAATTTCCCAGCTTGATTTGCCCTGAAAATCTACATAGATAAATGAAATTTATCATCTACTGCATTTTGGATTGTTACAAAAACCTAAAAAAAACAATGAAGAGAAAATACTCAATTATCAACAAAACCAACTGTATTTTTCACTTGAGATATTGTTAAGCTAACAAAGCAATGGACACCTAGGCCCTGAAATTTTATGATTGCCGAACCTCCTTATTAATTGTAAATAGGTCTAATATTAAATTGTATTATATGTATATCTTAGTAATCATCGATAGCTCCAGGTAAGGATGAAACTGTAGCCCTGGCAAAAAACAGTACCCAATTCAGTGCACAAAGGGCCACAGGGTTCGCACAGGCTTGAAAAGTACTTTAATACCGGTATACAGGACTGTCTACTAAAGTCCTTTAATTAAATCTGCCTTGAAAAGTACTGGAAAATCACTCAAAAGCTTGAAAACCTGGGCCGCGTAGCACAGTCGGTAACGTGTCTGGCTACAGATGCGTGCCTGACTGCAGATCCAGGGGTCGCGAGTTCGATCCCGGCCCGGTCCCATACTTTCGTCGAGATTGATCATGAAATGATTTCTACGGTTCCGCTGATTCATTCAAGAAGGGTTGTTGTCAGTTACAAGCGAAAGTATGTGCACTTGTTCAAGCCTGCCCAGGAAAAAGTGTGGTTAGGTGAACTGACCGTCCCGCAATGACCATAGCTGTTGACTTGGGACGTAAAGCAACAAAACAAACAAACAAAAAGCTTGAAAATTCCTTGAATTCTACTGTTTTCTGTAGGACTTTGCAGTGTAGATAGAGACTTAAATCGGTATAAAATTGTTGTGCCTTTATTCCAAATAAAGGCACAACAATTTTATACAGAATTCCCAGTACTAATGTCTCCATTATCTCAGTCTAGCATTTCTGAAGAATGATTTTTCATTAACTTTAAGTCCTTGAAAACTGTTGGAGAGGCTTTTATAAATCCTTGAAAAGTCCTTGAATTTTACTCATACTTGCCTGTATGAACCCTGGGTCAGCTGGTACAATTCTTTTGTTAGCATGTAAATTTTTCACAGAATTTATTTGGGTGAGAAAAATATTATGAGAATCTTCTTACCTGGACCTAATATATACCATTATGTGCCAAAGTATTTTTTAATGGTAGACAGTAGATACTGCAAGAACCTGGCTACAGTGTTCAAAGCTGAATTCAGAATAAGCCGAGAAAAAATTATGCCCCTAACTTTGAAAAAGGGACAAATTGGTTTTAGCTTGTCTTTCTGTCCGTCCGGCTATGTGGATGTGCAGGCTTGTTGAATATTTTTTCTACTCACAAATGTAGTAGTACCAAAATCTTATGAACTGGCTCGTTTTGATTTATATGCTATTAACCCTTGTTCTGCTGAACCTGGATTTATCCATTTTTGAAAACACTGTGATGAAGCCATCGGATCAGGATCCACACTGTTTTTAACCCTGATTGAAAATAAATGCATACTGCTAGAATGCTGCAGGCAATTAGGATAAAAATTGGGGAGGAGTGGAAAACTTAAAACATACATTAAAACCTGTCTTAAGCTGCATTTCAAAAATAGACAAAACAAAGGTCTAAAAGACAAATGGTAGCTTAATGAAATTTGTAAGTATTGCAGAGCATTAATGCTCTCTTGGAGCATTCTGCAATACTTTTGACCGGCATTAAGCGATAATCGGTCTTGAAAACCAATTTTTGGTCTTTTTTGTGAGTTTTACTGTATTCAGTATGACAAGGATTAAAGAGGTTGTATAAAGGCACATACCGTTTATGGTTTCATTTTTCGCTATTTTCGATGAAACCTAGATGTAAGATTTTTGGCTATGGCCTAAGAAGACCCCAATTTTAGGTGATACCAACCAAAATATGCTTTTTGTTTTGACCTTTTTGAGGGAAAGAGGGTTAGGACGCATTTTAAAGAAGGCATAATGTTTAACCATTCATGACAGAAGGGCCTATCATCTTGCTTGATATCATAAGGTAAAGCAGGTCAATTGTATATTTTGAGGGGTCACTGATTGTATAATATGCAAGTTGCATGGTATTATTATCCTTTTCCAGAAAGATTTCTTTATCTTAGCAAAAAGTGCAGAACCTGATCGGATGCAGCATTATCTTCACTGGGACTATACTGTTTGTTCAAGGACCCATTTAATAGGTTAACTCTTTTACTTTTTCCCCACCGCATTTTCCCTGGCCATTTATCACGCTTTATCATCTGCTGATGTACTTAGGTAGCCTATAATTGCAAACATTATGAACCCTGATCAGACTGCTAATAAGGAGCAGTCTGATGAGGGTTCATATTGTTTGCAATTATCAGGTTTCACACTGTTTGCTTCCATGCTTAAGTAGTCTGGGGCACATAAGAATAGTTGCAGAAGACTATAATACTGAATAAATGATGGGAGTATGATATTTTAAGTACGAAGGGAAACAACTGAACAATCATAATCTCGTTTAAGGTAGCTTTTTCTTTCCTCCCTTCTCAAATAATATTGAAATATATAAATATAGGTAAAAGTTTTCAGGATTATTCCTGAATTCAGGATTTTGAGGCTGACTTTCCACACAGAAGTTCAGTCGCAAAATGCTGAATTAGGGAGATCATGATAGCTTCTCTGATTTATATTTAGTCTGTCTGAGGACAATTGACCATATAAACTTTAAATTGTGAATATTTAGTGGGCATACTACACGTTTTGAACCGGGCCGCGTAGCGCAGTCAGTAACGTGTCTGGCAACAGATCTGACTGCAGATCCAGGGGTCGCGAGTTCCATCCCGGTCTGGTCCCATACTTTCGTGGAGATTGATCATGAAATAATTTCTACTGAATCATTCAAGAAGGGTTGTTGTCAGTTACAAGCGAAAGTATGTGCACGAAGTACTTGTTAACTGCTTATTCAAGCTTGCTTAGGAAAAAGTGTGGTTAGGTGACTTGACCTTTCTGCCATGACCATAGCTGTTGACTTGGGACGTAAAGCAACAAAAACAAACAAACTACAAGTTTTGAAAGTTCAGGATTTTGGAAATTTTGAACTTTCACCCATGTGCTTAGCCAGAGTCCATTTCTTACAATATTTTGCCTTATTTATGGGGTTAGTGGAGGACAATTACTCATCATTGATGTACTAACTCACTTGAATTGGCCTTGTCATGAGAAAACCTGTCTTCGGGGGGTTGCGAAAAACAATGACTCAGACCAGCCTGCGCATCCGCGCAGTCTGATCAGTGCCTTTGTTATTCACTTCTTGGAAAGTGTCATATCTAGACTTGATACAAGCGAAATTTCTAGTTTCTATGTAGTCTCTGTAACTGAGGAGACTGGTTTGAATCTCGATTTTTCAGAAACCCTGAAGACAGGTTTTGTCGCGTCGCGGCCCAAATATACTGTCATGTCACAATGTAGCGATGAAATTGTTGAATAGATTTCTCATCTTGTATATTTCCATGGTAGTTCTGATGACATTTCAAGTTTACTTAATTGCAATAAAACATAGAAAGCATGAGTTATTGTAGTTTATTTTCTGATACATAGAGAATACTAGGTGAGTGTCTTTCGATATCAAGTTTACCAGGCAGGGCTTTGAGATTGCTTGTTGACATCGCGAGGCTTGCCGAGCGATTCAACATGTGTTCTCAAAGCCGAGCCTGGTAAACTTGATATCAAAAGACGTGAACCTGGTATTCTATTTATCAGTTTACCCATTGTTTCACTCTTCAAACTAGCGATTATGACGTTATTTTCGATTTTTGTGTTGATTCAGCGTCATTAGCGACGTCATTCAAAAAGTGCAACATCATCATGACCTGATAAAGGCACATGCAGTGAGATAGACAATGTTTATCAGGCAACGTGCAGCAATGCAGTTAATATGAGAGGTACTGATAAACAAGAGTACCATATTTTATGTATGAGTTATTACCTGCATTGCCTTGGCGAAACACAGGTCTAGTAGTGGGTCTACTCTGTCTGTCTGTCGGTCCGCAACACTTTTTAGGGTGCCTTGTTTATGTAATCTGTAACTTCAAAAGTTTTCATTCCTTTATATTCAAGCTTTGTTTATTGAATGTTCACACATTGAAGATGTGCACATCTTATTTTGTGCACATTTCATGAATATTTTCGACGTTTACTACCCAATATGCTTAGATGGTGTCTGGTTTGTGTAATCTATAACTTCAACAGTATTCATTCCTTAATATTCAAACTTTGCATAATGATTTTTAACACATTGAAGATGTGCACTTTCTATTTTGTGTATTTTTAGCTCCCCTGAGCTGAAGGCTCAAGGTGAGATCTGTCTTCATCCGTCATAAGTAAACTTTTTCTTTAAACGACATCTCCTGAACCAGTGGTCCAAACACATGAATGTCCCCCTAATGCCCTATACCAAAATTTCACAAATGGTTCCCCTCTGCTGAACATGAGAGCCCGCAGAGCTCTAGATAATTAATTTCACAGCATTGTTCCTCATGATGCCTTCTACTAAAAGTGCACAAATCAGTGCTCCACTGAACTGAGGGCACCAGAACTCTAGATAAGAATTGTCTTTAACATCTCCTGAACCACTGATCCAAATTCAAAATAGTTTCACAGAATTGTTCCTCATAATGCTCTCTACTGAAATTGCACAAATGGTTCCGCTTTGCCAAACAAAATGGCCACCAGAGCTATAGATAAGAAATATCATTAAACGACTTCTCCTGAACCAGTGGTCCAAATCCAAAATAATTTCACAGAATTGTTCCTCATAATGCCCTTTACCAATGCCCTTTACCAAAATTGCTCTAATGGTTCTGCTCCACTGAACAAAAGGACATCCAGAGCTCTAGATAATAAATATGCTTAAACAACTTATGCTCCTGAACAACTGATCCAAATTCAAAATAGTTTCAAAAAATCTTCTCTCATGATGGCTGCTACCAAAATTGCACAAATGGTTTCACTCCGCTGAACAAAAGGGCTGCCAGAGCTCTAGATAAGAAATGTCTTTAAATAACACTTCCTTAAGCACTGGTCCAAATTCAAAATGATATCTCTTTAGCCACAGGCCAATACACTATCTACTCAAATGCTAGGATTCAGGTGAGAGATCCAAGGCCCGAGGGCCCTCTTGTTTTTATATTTTTTTCAAGATTTTTGGGATGTTGAACTTCAACATGTTTAAGTCTACAACACGTGGAACACATTTTTTTTACTGCATTTCTTTTTACGTCCAAAACACTTTTGGGGTGCCTGCTTTGTGTAATCTGTAATGCCCAACAGCTTCCATTCCTTTTTATGCATATTAAAATACAAATCTCATCAAAATTCCTTGGCAGGTCTGTGCGTGTGGGGGTAGTGGGTGGATCAATTAATTTACATAGTCTCCCCTAACTAATACTGTCCTACCAGCCAGGAGTGACAGTGACCTCATGTTTTGTTTACAAAGTTATCAAGGACTTGGAAGCGATATATCACTTGTGTATTAATCTTATCCGCACACAAGTGATATTTCGATTGGCATTAGCTCAAGTGGAGTGTACAGGTTAATGTTTTACTTAACAATTGTAAACAAACACGCTGTCACTGTCACTCTTGGTTGGCACGACAGTAGATACGTTAATATACAATCAGTATTTTGGTGACACAGGTCCAGAGCAGAGTTTGGTCTTGTATGTGCTTGGGCTTAGGCAAGTCGCACCAGGCACTGTTGCAGGGGTATCATAATCTTCAGTGGTGTTCTAACTGGAATAATGTCACCAAGTGGGATAAGGCCATAATTTTTTATTAGTTGATTTACAAACCATCCTACTGTAATTTTCTGGAAAGGAGAAAAAAATAACAATTTCTAATTTTTTTTTATCCGCTGACTCTAAATATTATTTGTTTCGTTGAAAATAATATATTTTCGTGGTTCTGTCAGTGTATTTTTGAGAGTGACATTGTTGAAAATAATTGTCCTATGCAGATTTTTAAGAATATTACGAAATATTTAATACAGACTGTTTGTGTTCTGGAGATATTAAAAAAAAAACTCTGAAAATGATCAGTCAAAAAAAAGCTCTGAAAACGACCTGTTAACTGGTCATTTTCAGAGCTTTTTTTTTTTTTTCGACCCAAAAATCTGAAAAAAAGTCCGTAAATCAACTAATAAAAAAATTCTGGCCTAAGCCTTTCCAGTTAATGATTCTCTTTACCCTTGGTATACTAATGAATCTACTTTTCCGAACCACGCCCAGAATGTCAATTAAAAGTCACTGGTGACCCATAGTGTATAACTGACCAATGCAACAACCACTTAGCACCTGACAGTCCGAAAACAAAAGTGCACATTTTAATCTCCAACAATTAATTAGACAAGTGGATTTTACTCTTTGCATGCTGGAGGCCCCCAAGAGGTTTGTACTCCCTAGGATAATGCATTGATCTCCCCGTCCCTGGAAAAAATTCCTCAGTTCCCTGAAGTATTTTTGCCTTTGCTCCCCTAATCACTAAAATAAATTCAGTTTCTCCTGTAGGTGTAGGAAGCTCTTCGATATGGGGGAGGGGGGCAAAGCCATCGAGGCCAACTGCAATACTTGTGGGGGGGGGGGGGGTATTGCAAAACGTATTTACACGCATGCATAAACACACATACATATGTATGCATGCATGCACGCGTACGAGCGAGCGAGGAAAAATTTTGGCGAGGTATTTCAGAGCAAAACGGTAAGAGGGATGAAAAAAACGACATAATATATATATATATATATATATATATATATATATATATATATATATATATATATATATATATATATATATATATATATATATATATATATATATATATATATATATATATATATATATATATATATATATATATATATATATATATATATATATATATCTGTGTTTATCTACTGTATGAATCTGCATCAGTTTCTGATCCTGTGCAGCTCGAAAGCAATGATGTTTGTGAAATTATATTTCCGCACTTCTGATATTTATCTAATTCACTTGTATCCTTGGATCAATCAGGCTTTCATATGCGAATCAAATAGATGCCATCCATTGAAAAGGATGTTTTGTTTTACGTCAGTATCATCAAGTAAGTAGATGTCTGATTTGCATTGTAATAAAAAAAATCAGCTGATTAATGTCACAGGGTATAGGTATATGATACACTTCTACTGCCTTGCGGTAGAAGCCGGCTTTTACAGCGACGTGGTAGAGTGTTTGCCTGTAGATCCAGCGACCTGGGTTCGATTCCCGGCTGGGGCAGGTAAAATATTTTCGCTCTACGACAATGGCGCCCACCGGGGGACTTTAGGGCAGAATGCCACAGTGGCCGACATTTTAGCAAAGTTAGATGGTTTTTATGCTAATGTCAGCTCAAGTGAAACCCTGATTCAGTCATTTTACAGTGACTATCAGAAAGAGGCTGAATCAGTGGTTTCTTTTGCTTCAAGAATTGAGCAGACCCTATCAAGGGCAGTTAAGTCTGGCCATATTGATGGCATTGCTAAAGATGCAATGCTGAGGAGTAAATTCTGGACTGGTTTAAAAAGCCAGTCTTTGAAAAACTCAACAAGGCATCTTTACGATACCATTAAAGACTTCCCGTCACTTTTACGTGAAATACGTAAAGTTGATCAGGAAGAAAATAGTTTTAAACAAACTAAAAAACCAACTGCCCAGCAGCAACAATGTAATCAGGTTACTTCTGATTCAGAAAATAATACAGATGTATTATTAAAGAGCATGAAAGAGCTCATGAGTAGGATGGAGAAAATGGAAGAAAGGCTTGACCAGCAGACAAAGCAGAGTTCTGAGTCTGTTGGACAGTCCAATTTTCCTGACTCCTACTCCTATTCTAATCAGTATGTTCCACGAGGCCGTGGACGTGCTGGTTATAGAAGTAACTTTCAGAGGGGTGGTTATGGTAGGGGCTATCAAGGTAGCTCAAACCATAACAACCACAACTCTAACAGTTACAATAATGCTCACCAGAATAATTATTCTCAAAGAGGCAATAGGGGTGGTGGTGGTTCTTGGCGTGGTCACCGTGGTGGTTCCAACGGCCGTGGTACTAACCATGGTGAAAATGCTGGGAACCATTTAAACTTCTAACTTCTCCAGTTGATGGGCAAACTGGGGAAGTATCATCAAAGGACTTTGAGAAAAGCCCAATTCATAATTGTACAAATGTTAAGCAATCAAGTTTGCTTGAACGGATGATTGGTTCTTCCAATGAGGACAATATTTTAATATGTGGTGTTAATACACTTGGTTTGTTGGACTCAGGTTCTAGAATAACCTCAATTTCAGAGGCCTTCTATGAAACCTTAGACCCCAAACCTACTTTACATAGTATAACTGAATTTGGATTGTCAGTTACTTGTGCTAATGGCACAGAATTGCCTTATAAAGGTTATATAGAGGCAGATATTGTAGTTCCTTCATTAGGAAATACAACATATAAAGCCCCTGTTTTAGTAGTTGAAAATACTGACTACAATCGTCGTGTCCCTGTGATCATTGGAACCAATGTCATTCGTTTGTGCAAGCAAGCTTCAAATGATTCAAGTGAATCAAACATTCCTGCTGAGTGGCAAGTTGCTTTTGACAGCATGTGTAATGAAATTTTACCGGTGAAAACCACCAACAATTTTAGTATTAAAGTTGCACCTGGTGAGGTTAAAACTTTATCGGGTTTTGTCAGAAATACAAAATCATTTCAAACTGCTGTCACTGAGCCTATAGATACATCTTTGTCTGCGGGTTTAACAATCTGCCCCAGAGTTGTATCTTTGGGATTGTCCGGTTCTACCGCACGCTTTCCAGTCCGTGTGTGTAATTTATCTACACGAGTAATAGAGATTCCTCCAAGATCTCTATTATGTTCAATAAATGGTGTAGATGTTGTTGATTCATGGACTCCTGATTCTTCAGTGAAGAAGCAGGAGCCCAAGGTCACAAAATTAGAGGATCTTGGCGTGAAGGTAGAAACGGACAATCTTACACAAGATCAAGTGAGAAAAGCTAAAGACGTCCTTGGCAGTTGGTCTCATATATTTTCTACCGGTCCTACTGACTTAGGTAGAACTGACTTAGTTGAGCATGAAATCAAGCTTACGGATGACACTCCATTTGAGGAGCCTTATAGACGTATTCCGCCAGGCCTTTATGAGGAAGTCAGACAGCATTTGAAGGAAATGATTGAGGCTGGAGCAATTCAGCCATCAAAAAGTCCTTTTTCTTCGAATGTTGTACTGGTCCGAAAAAAGAATGGCAGTTTGCGTTTCTGCATAGACTTCAGAAAACTAAATGGCCGAACTGTCAAGGATGCCTATACATTACCTCGCATCGATGACACTATGGATACTCTCCTCGGTGCAAAGTATTTCTCAAAATTAGACTTGCGCAGCGGTTACTGGCAAGTGAAGAAGAAAAAGAAGAGAAGTTCAATTCCTTGGATATGGGGTCCTGCTCAACAAAGTGCATTTGATACACTGAAGGAGAAATTGTCCTCTCCTCCAGTGCTAGCATATGCAGATTTTAGCAAACCTTTTATTTTACATACAGATGCATCTATAGAAGGGCTAGGAGCCGTTCTATATCAAGAACATGATGGCCTTGAAAAAGTTGTTGCATATGGCAGCAGGGGTTTGCGCAAAGCAGAACGGAATTATCCAGCCCACAAACTGGAATTTTTATGTCTCAAATGGGCTGTCACCGACAAGTTCCATGATTATCTGTATGGAAACACATTTTCTGTTTATACAGATAACAACCCCTTAACATATGTTTTAACTTCGGCCAAATTAGATGCCACAGGTCATAGGTGGTTAGCTGCGTTAGGTTCATATGATTTTAAATTAATATACAGATCAGGTAAATCTAACGCAGATGCTGATGGTCTCTCTAGGCGTCCCCCGCAAGATGTGGAATTATTTCCAGATGTGGTTAAGGCAGTGTGCCAAGCATACTTGGTTGAAAGAGAGTCTTGTCCCTTGGTTGAAACCTTGATTGTTTCAAATGCTGTAACTCTTGTAGATCCGCCAACACCGGATCTACTGGACTCAACATCTTTACAGAATGTTGATTGGTCAAAAGAGCAAGTGGCTGACTCTACTTTAGCCAGGGTTGTTGAGCTGGTTAAGTTGAAATTCTGTCCAGACAAAAGTAGTCTCCAGACCGAATCCCCAAATGTTTTGAAATATATTCGGGAGTGGTCCAGGTTGTCATTGGTTGACGGAGTATTGTACAGAAATACTACATTAAATAATGTACAAACACGTCAGCTGGTGCTTCCTCTCCATTTTCGAAGCATCATTTTGAAACAGTTGCATGATGATTTAGGCCATCAGGGTAGAGACCGCACTCTTTCTTTAGTGCGCTCTAGATTTTATTGGCCTGGTCTAGAAAATGATGTTGAAGAAAAGATAAAAAATTGTGGCCGTTGTATTAGGCGAAAAACTCCGGTTAAGCCTAGTGCAGAATTAGTCAACATAACCAGTTCACAACCAATGGAATTGTTATGTATAGATTTTTTGTCTTTGGAAAGGTCCAAGGGTGGGCATGAACATATTTTAGTCGTGACTGACCATTTTACCCGTTATGCCCAGGCCTTTCCAACTAGAAACCAGTTGGCTAAGACTACAGCCAAAATACTTTTTGAAAACTTTGTTGTTCACTATGGTTTTCCGGCTAGGATCCATAGTGATCAGGGAAGAAATTTTGAAAGTAGCCTTATTAAGGAATTGTGTAGTCTTGCGGGTGTGCATAAATCCCGGACCACTCCATATCACCCTATGGGAAATGGAATGGTCGAGAGATTTAACCAGACCCTTTTAAAAATGCTGGGTACCCTAGAAGATCACCAGAAACAAAACTGGAAGTCATATGTAGCCCCTTTAGTCCATGCCTATAATGCTACCCGTCATGATAGCACTGGTTTTTCCCCATTCTTTTTAATGTTTGGGAGACATCCCAGGCTGGCTATAGATGCTTATCTGGGTCTGAATTCTTCACAGGATTCAGAATGTACATCCAGAGAGCACTATGCCAGTAAGTTAAAGAAACGGTTGGACTTTGCCTACAAGGTAGCTTCAAAAGAAGCAAATAAAAATTCTACAAGGCATAAGTCCAATTATGACGGTAAGGTCAGAGAAGCAACCCTTGGTGTAGGGGACAGAGTCCTTATTAGAAAGGTGGGCCTAAAAGGCAAAAATAAGTTGGCAGATAGGTGGGATAAGCATTCATATATTGTAATTGAAGTGCCAAATGAAGGTGTACCTGTGTATAGGGTTCAGCGTGAATCGGGTGATTCAACGGTGAAAACTTTACACAGGAACATGTTGCTTCCTTTTTCTGCCATACCTAGCAGTTTAGATCTTGGCCTATTTTATGACAGTCCCCATAGTAAACCTAGCAAACCGCCAGCCCCTGTACATAGCCAATCAAAACCTGTCCAAGAACCTGAATTTGAGTCTGACTCTTCTGACTCAGAAACAGAAGAATTATTTTACCCAAGATATATGCTTCCTCTTAAAAGGAAACACAGTTCAAATATCAATGGGTCTAAATCAGTTTCTTCAAATAAAGAAAAGTCTCATGTGTCAGTTCATGGCGATACTTTTAATGGTTCAGGAGATTTTAATAGATCTGATAGTTCAGTTGGTTTTAATAGGTCAGATAGCGCAGGTGGTTTTAATTCAAGTGCAGGTGGTGGTTTTGCTAGTGCAGATGTAGGTACCACTGGCAGTTCCAGAGATCTCAGTGGAGGTAATGTAGGTAATGTAGATAATGTACCTACTCCACAGTTACCTAGACGTACAGGTAGGGTACGGCAAGCGCCAAACCGGTATGGTGAGTGGGTAAATACTCAACAAGTTTCAAACCCCGAAACACAGATATGGTATGTTTAAGTATATGTATTAGTTTTCATAAATATCAGAGGAGAATGTCACAGATAGGAAGAATATCTTCCAATATTATTATTATGCATATATGATATGTTTTCCCAAACATATATAAAAATGCATATATATATTATATTTTCTCCTGCTTTGATTGTCTCATACATATAGTATATTTCTCTTATTGAGAGCGACCCCTCAAATTAATACATGTCTTTATTTTTGGATGTTCTGAAGTTATATATAACATTTTCACAGTTCACTAGTAAAGTAGAATTGTTTGTTGATAAATGTGAAACTTCTGTAGGTTAAAATTAACCTAAATGCATCATATTTGTACATGATTGTGATTGCTGAGGTGGTCTGTGTTTATTAAAAAGTTTTTCGAATGTTCGGAAATGTCAGGAGACATTTTTTTCAAAGCAGGGGAGAATGTCACAGAGGTGAACTTTGTGATTATTTTGCTTAACGCACAAATTGCCTTTTCTCCTTTAGTGCCACCGTGACTAGTGTTGATATTTACTTAAATCATACAAAGCGTGGGAAAAACTGGTTTAACCTGTCTTGCATTGTTTTCTTATGGAGTACCTTGAAACTGAGCTGTGCTATTTTATCGTCCAATTAGTAGCCGTTTTAGTTAGACATAAGGATGTAAGATGATGGGTGATTGGTTGCTAACGAACACACCTCTTTTAACTTACTTAGCGCATGCGCCTAACCTCACAAATACATATGCGCGCGACATTTGGAAAAGGCATTCTCATTTTTGCAGTTAGATCGACTCCATCGATCTACAGGCTGTAGAACATATATCTATATTAGTTTATTTATTATTCCTTCACGGAAATGATATGGAAACATTATTATTAGCAGGTATGTGAATTTATATTCTTTTTATCATACAGATCACAGATTGTCGTTTCTGATGAAAACACCAAAGGGAGGTTTTCGCCAGGAACTACATTCTGTACATTTCCTGTGACGTAGTTCACAATATTTCTGTATGACGTATTAACGCAAATTACATTGCCTTCGACTTGTGTATTCTGTCTTTCTGAAATAGGCATGGTTATCGTTTTGATCTTTATGGACATTGCAAATGGAGGAATTAGTAAATTGAGCTAACGCATAAAATGTAAGTTAAATGCAAAAGGTGTGGTTTTAATATTTTAATCTCTTTGTATATAATTTTATCACTGCAAAATACCCATGTCTAAAAATAGACATGACATGCTCACTGCTCAGGTACCAAACAAATTATCGTACTTGCAGTCAGTTGCAAGTATATCCGTTGTCCGTGTCCGATTGTCTGTCTGTCTGTCTGTGTTGTAAATATGTATTGCATACGGGTGCAATGTATTCCGTTGTCCGTGTCTGTTCATTTGTCTGTCTGTGTTGTCTGTACTGTTTTATTGTTTGTTTTGTATTTTAGGACACCCTTTTTATTTACAACTGTAAAATAAATTTATAACAACATCTGTCGTTGAGATCCCTGGCTAAACGAATCCATACCCTGCGACATTAACTAGAGAATTAGGTAGGTATCTAGTTCTGATCCGATCTGGCCCAAAACCTTATGCAGCCTCCCCCATCCCCCCCCCCCCCCCAATTGTTGCTCCAGATGAAATTTGATTTCAATCTGCCTTCTGGTCTCGGAGATAATCACGTTTGAAAGTGTGAACAGACGTGCACGGACGGACGCCTGCTTGAGTCCAATCCTATACTCTCCCCGGGTCTCTCCCACGTGAGCTACAAATCAAACAAAATGGAGGCTTTTCTTTTAAGGTGAGATTTTTTTGCTTGCGGCGCTCTCGCCGCAAGCATTTCTGTCGGAATAGTGATACCCTCTACCTGGTTTGTCTATTTATATAAACAAACTGTTAACATAACGGTCGTGGTTATGGGAACAAAACAGTTCAACGACAAGACAACTCACCGACAGCAACTAAAGACAGGGTTCATACAGAAATGGGAAAACAGAAGTCCAGGACTATTCCAGGACTTTTTCATTTTTCAAGGACTGAATTTCTTCCCAATTTTGTATAACACAACGTTTTAAAGTGCACTTTTTTCAGTCAGAAGCGGCGAAATGAATAGGCGCACTCCATTTTTTTGATTCTGACACCGGTGATAAAAACCGGGACTACCACACAAATTGAATAGAATAGAATACGAGTTGCGCACCTCGCCTTTTGACGTGTATCTAGCGATTTTCATTCGGTTTTTTGCGATTCTCACACAGTTTTTTAGCGCATCCCATAAATCTGAAAGGAATAGTTGTATTTTTATATTTTTCAAAGACTAATTCATATTTTCAAGGATGATTTGACAAAATTGCAGGACAATTCCAAAACAAAAGGCACTTTATTCCAGGACCAAGGCCAATTTTTTCCAGGTCTGTGCGAACCCTGTACATGTAAGCGCATGTCTCATATTATATGCCATATTAACCCCCAAATTCAATTTGTGGATATATGTTGTAGTCATGGAATGTCGCTCGCTGTTTTCATCCACTGTGACCTTGATCTCAGGAGTCAGTTCTTGAAAAAATGCACCCACAGCAGATCGCCCATTTTATTTATGGTAGCATTCCATATTTGGTATGTAGATACATCTTGGACCCTGGAGGGTCACCAAATGTTTCCAGGTCACTGTGACATTGACCTCTGGTTTCTGCTCTAGCAAGGTCGAGCTCAGAGCATATCTGTATATAATTTGAGGTAGGAATCCTAAATTTGGTGTGAGGATATATTTTGGGATCATGGCGTGTTGCATACACTTCTGGGTCAATTTGACATGTAGCTTGTACATAAGCAAGTATAAAAACACTGCAGATTTAGTTTTATTACTTTATTAATCATGCCACGATTGTCCAAACATGAACCATCTGGCACAATTGGAATGATATTGGCCCACTTCGAATCGAACTAAAGTTCCTACTAAAGATCTTACGCAATAGATGCGTGCGTACGTTTACACCTGAATGGCTACAGTTGCTCCCTTTTAATTAGTTGTCAAGTAAACAAAGTGAATAGCCCTGTATGTCCCACCTCAATTCTTCATCATAGACAAAAAGGGGGTGCATAAACTGCACAGACTACTCCAATTAACAATAACGAATAAGAGGGACCTCAAATAGAACACATCAAGGATTTATTTTGTAAAATAAAAACATTTTGACGCTATTGATTGATCTTAAACCCATCTTGCTAGATAGGTCTAGAGGAGGGAACCAGATAAGCTACTAGAGTAACGGTGCTCTGACCCACCGTTGATCTTTAGTAGGTTCATGACGTCATTATAGTAGCGACTATCGATGTTCGAATTGAACTTTAGTTACTATAATAGGAACTAAACTTCGATTCGAAGTGGGCCATTATAATTGCCATCAGTAATCTATATAGAATTGCTACCAGTCTGATAATAAAAGTGGTCATTTATACACGTAAAATCTTGTAATAATATTTCTTTCTTTTCCAAATGGTTATGTTCATTACTCTATAAATGTAATTGTCTGCAGTAGAGTTGTATGATTATCAGAACTTAGCATCAGCCTATAGACTAGCCACAAATTAGGAATATGTTTATATGGGAAACATGAAATGACTATTTGAAAAGTTCTAGGCCTTTGGGAAAGGTGATCAACCATACAGCCCCTCAGAGATCGTTATCAGGCTACAGGGACAGTAAAAATATTGAGGCAGGTCTGGTTAACCAAAAATGACGACCTGACGTTAAGACGGCATCTTACATCAAGTGTATCAATGATATTTGCATCGACGATATCCGTTCTGGCTGGCTATCGTCAGTTCCAGACAAATAATAGGGCTTCGAGGGTAATTTGTATCCAGGTTTTTAATAAAAATATTTTTAAACAATTACGAGGCTTGTTCAGAAACTATTGAGACAATCACTATTTTGTCAAACCGACTGAACAGTATTTTAAACAAAGCACATATACATTAAGTGCAGCATCCAAGGGGGTGTGGGCTGGATTATCTTTCAGTTATCTTTAATTGCTATGGTGCAATAGCTTTAAGATGACGAATACCCCCACCACACCGGAGCACGCCATATAACGTTTGCATTCATTGTGCAGTGTCTATAATAATATCGTTCAGGTAATTAAGCTGCAATGATAATTTGACAATTTAGGGATTCTTGATGCATACACTATTGATATGTAAGTCTGCATTTGCAGAATCAACTAATTATCTGTATGGACTTTGGAGATATACGGCATGACTTGTTATATGTGAAAAAATCTGAACAAAACGTTGAGGAAACCCACTGATGTGGGCACGTCAAATTTATTTTTGATAGTTAAAAGCGAAAACGCTGAATAGTCTGTTAAAAGGTGTTTCAATCGAACACTTTTACCAGCTGAAAATAAAATATAACTAAACATTTGGTTTTGATTTCATTTCAAAATTGTATTTTGGTGTTGCACTCAGTAATTTCGTTTTTGGTGCTCCACGTTTTCTACTGGCGTCGTAAGTTTTGACATTTGTAATTCAAAGGTATCCTTGAGTATGTGACAGATATACCATTCATTTATCTGTAAACATTACAAATCTGTTATCAAATGATGCACATGAAATGGCAGTTTTGGTTGAACGATGTTTGCAAAATATTTTACTTAGATCATATACGTCATGGTGGTTGTAAAATTGAGTATTCTAAGTACCCACAGCGTTTTTTGGCGTGCTCCGGTAATTGCTACCTGTGGTTACTAAGGCAACAGAAGAATGAAAGTCGACGCAGTTAGTCCAACATTGTATAGCAAAATAACTTTGCAAGAGGACAATAATACTTCAGAGCGAATTTCAACTGCCTACCCCAAAGATTGCATGTTAAAATGCATGTGTCTCAATAGTTTCTGAACAAGCCTCGTACTTTAAATCACGTCTGATTCCTAGACAATTTTCAATTTGCAACTTTTGAATCTAAGAGTATTGCTATTCGATAGACTGTTGTCCTAACATTATTTATTATTTTGGCATGAAATTAAAAACATGTTTTGCTGACGTGTTGATGTTCATTGTTGCCAAAACTAAAAAAATTGATACATTGAAAATAGGTAAATGTTATTATTTTCATTTTTTTTTTTGCGTTTTTAAAATCCTTCAGTGTACGGTGCTAGGTGCCGCTTTAGATAACTGTTTGTGTTTTTCTTTTTCCAAAAGAGTATCTGACCCACCGACTCAATAACTATTGTTAATGTTCGTCTATGACGTGGTTTTAGTGCAGTGTAAACAATAACCAAATTTGGAGGTGTTCCCAACAAGGCGCACATGCTGTTTTTCAACTAGGCAAGCCCTCCTTTAAAAAGGAAAATTTATTTATTTTTTTACTTATTGGAAGGACTCCCCAGCTCCCCTAAAATAATTTTCAGTGCTCCCCAGCTCCCTAAAAATAAAAAAGCCCTTCTCCCCAGCTCCCCAAAACCCCCTGGGGGCCCTTTGTCAACTTTCCTAGAATGTTCTTTTCCGGGTCTGACTCCGCTAGTTTTATTTTCCGGGTAAGGCTAGCTTATGCGAGGTTGGATAAAACACATTGTGTAATTGCCACATCACCACGGAAACGAACTACCTTGCAAAACAAGGTCTAAAAAAACGGGTATAATATAATTCTTCCCCCCCCCCCCACCCCCACACACACACTTTTATGAAAATTATTTCAATTTCATGGGACATTTAAGAAAAATGAGATAAAATCCCCAAAGCGAACCCACACCTTTATACATATGAACCCCCTTTCTAGAAAGCCTGGATCCGCCCCTGTATGTATGTATTTAAGCAGTGCAGTATCATGAGTATTACATATCTGAATCACAACACGGATGTATATGAATGGATTAGGCACTGACCTATTTTTACCAATATCATTGCCTCCGCGTAAGTCGGTATACACCAAGATAAGTAACTTTCCACCGCCATTTTCAAAAAGGCTGTTCATAGCGATGATCCATAGGAAAGTTTTCAATATTAAAATCGCGAATATTCATTTTATATGGAGACAATTCTTACGGAATATAAGAGAATAAGTTGGTAAGTATATCTCATATTTGTTATGTTGGAATAAAAGCACTAGATGATGGTTAATTTTCGTGTTAATTTGGACAAATTCCGTTGTGTACAATTCGCCATCTTGAAAATGATAAAACTTCCAATTTTACCACCGAAGTTGTCGCTTCTAACGCTAATTAATGTGAGTAATTTGGGTATATTTGACACGTAATACATAAAGTACACATATTTCCTAACCAGAATAACGAATATTTTTGCAAAAACAAAATAAAAACACGCAGTTAAAATGCTAGCAAAAATCGTCTTTTTTTTCATATTTTCACATAACAAAATGGCGGAAATGTCAGAAACCTAAACATTGCCTCTAATGTACACTAGGAATTTAACACATTGCAGAGTTCAAAAGCGTGAAAAACATATCTTAAATAATAAAAGATGCTTTGTCAATCATAGATACACTTCATTAATTCTCTTAAGCGTTTGGTTATCAATTAACAAGGGAGTAAGTAGGGTGTCTCTGAGCAATAATTATTTCCGCGACAGCGTTAAAATATCTCTTCAATCAAACCGTCTAATTCTCAACAACTGACAATAGATTAATAGCCAATTAACAGATCTATGTCTCAAGAATTAAACAAAAGATACCAAATTTCTATTTAAATAACATCATTTAACCCATTTTCGCCGAATGGAATTTCCCACTTCAGTCAATTGGACCAGTCCATTTTCGTTTTAAGGGGTGTTGGGTAGCATTTTTCATTTTTATAGAACGTTCTGTAAGAATAAGCGAACAGTGGATACCCTGATCAGACGCTGTGTTCTGCGGTTTCTGACCTGGGTCTGCACTGTTTGCCTATGTTTTAAAAAAAGGACACTAGGTTTTTTGCCTAATTTCTTACTTTGTTTTCCATGTCCGCGTAGTGTAGGAAGGCCTGATGCGTGTTCTTTTTTCTTGGGTATTTTTTTTCTTTAGAACACTAGATTGTTTGGTATCAAATTGTAGCTTGAGAAATTCTCAGTTTATTGGCATTAAATTCACTGTACTACCGTTACCCCCAAGTTGCTGGAACATGAGGAAAAAAGTATGCGTACATGTATGGATCTCAATATTTGTAAAGTGGTCAGTCAAATTATCGGATTTACCTGTATTTCGACGCGGCAATCATTGGGAAACAATTATTAGCAAATCTATTGCAGTTTCATATCCAGTTAATTTTATGATCCATGATCACAATCAGTTGAAAATAAGTCCTTGACAAACTGATAATTTTCAGATAACATATACATGGGATTATCTTTTCAGAGTAAGTTTTTTTCTTTTTTTCTTTTTTTTTCTTCTACCAATACCAATGTCCACCTTGGACTCATTTGTAGTACACCCCACGAGTAAGCGTTCAACCGCTATGGTTATGTCGAGATGGTCAGTTTTCCTAGTCAAATTTGACCAAGGAGGAATATGACAAAAAGGACTTTTTCCTATTCATAGCGTGTAGGAACATCACTCAATTACGGGGTCTCGATGTTGCAGTCTGAAAATTTTATATTCACATTTTAAATTGTATCAATCAGCATGCGCGGACCAAGAAAGTTTTGTCAGTGGGGGTCCAACTTTGACGTTGTTTTTTAGCTTGATGAGGGGAGGGAGGATCAAAATATCACTATAAGCGGACCATCATCGGCCCGCCAGCGAAACGCCATTTAACTTGCGTTTCGTTGGCGTGCCAATGATGGCCCTACATTGAATGCTGGCTTGGTAGCTTTGTGGTTTTTAAGGGGATCCAGACCAGTTTTGCTAAGAAACCGTATATTTTTGTGATTTTCCAAGGGGGGGGGGGTGTCCGGATCCCCTGTGCCCCCTTCTGTTTTGGCAAAGTCGTTATTCCCCTGCTAGATAACAAAAACAAATCCAAACTTTTTATCCTTATTCTCAACAATCGGCATCAAATTGCACATGTCAAAGAAAATAAAATAATTAATACTATGTTTTTAAATATTTTTGAGGAAATTATTCACATTTTTTTATTCCTAATCTATGAAACGAGTGTAACCAGGGTCCTGGTCATCGATTAATGTGTATTTCCCGGCCTAGGTACACGTAGTCGTCGAAATTCCCTCCCAACCAAAAATAAAGATAAGGAGCAAACTGGTAACTAGACTTATAAAGTCTGATGAGATGGGTTTTTTTTCGTATACATTTTCGCTCATATTGATCTATATCACGAAATATCCATATTCCTCTCAAATACTTTTCTCTTCTGCTATCTCATCAGACTTATAGACTCTACCATTGGTTATGTAAGAAATCTTTTTATTGCCCATTTGTATAACAGTACACTAATACTACAGCCATCAGATACTACTAGGAACTGTCCAATTCTTGACCTCAAGACAAGATTAACGACCCCAGTAGAATTTCCTGCAGATGTCAGACAGGTGAATTGAGGAATTCGTTTCATTTTAGGTTGAGCTTAAATCTGGAATTAAACATTTAGTGGGAGTTTAAGGTTTTCAATCTAGAGATAAAGTTTGGCCTTGGATCAGGACCACCATGCAGTTCATTGGCTATGATCTGGATCCAACCCATTAGACATTGAATGAATTTTCTGAAATTGTTATTTGAAACAAGTCAGCAGACGACAACAAAAACATGTAAAAGTACTAATTTGAAAACAGTGTAGATCTAGATCAGGTGGCCAGGAACCATACTGTTTTCAACTGTGATTCTCAAGTACTGCTAATATAAATAAAAGAAATACTTCAGTTAAAAAGTTCAGTAGAGAATTGGTTGGATCTAGCATACTGCATAAGACATCCTGCATAGTAAGGGTTGGGACTGTAACTGTGTGCACAATAACGGCTCGCAAGACTGTGCAGATATACAAGCTAACTTGAGCCTTAACTGATCACAAATGAGCTTTCCATCCCTACAAATCAAGTTCTAGATACATGGGTCAGTCAGAAGACTTTTGCAAACAGATGAGACCCTGATCAGGCAGCTCCTTAATCACTGCCTGACCTGGGTCTACTCTATTTCCTTATGGAGTACGAATAATTTTATATGATTCTACCCTATTGAGCCTGACAAGTTAGTGCTTTGTTCCATGTACAAACGTGAACATTTATTTATATAATTATTCAGAGTGGGTGGAGCTTAATAATATGAATATTCGTGAGGGAAAGGGTTTAATAAGACTACAAATTGTGTGGTGCACGCTGACTCGCTTATGGATACACCATCTCGTACTTATCGGTACATAAGGGGCTGGTTGTTAAAATTACAATAAAATAAAGTATTTTTTTTCTGAAGAATGTTACATTATTATCTTAGTTAAGTTCAGATCTTGATGAAATGCTGCTTTCGAGATATTATTTCATCTTTGTCTTCACTGTTTGCCACATCAGAAGCCACCTGATCAAGAAGTACACTGTCAGGGAGGATAAAATTTTACACACTGCGATTTCTTTTTCAATTTTCTAGGAAAATGTGGCAAAGAGAAACTTAGTTTCTCATTCATTTTGATTCTGGAGACATGTACTTTGGCAAACAGTGAAGACCCAGATGAAATGGCACACAGTCCTCATCTTTTCAGGGTCTACTAAAACAAACATTATTCAGACACGAAAGAACATCGTTTTATAGCAATTTGAACTGATAACCCTTAAAACACAAAATATACATATTTTATCATACTAATCAGCTTGGCAAAGCAGATTCTAAGGCCCTGTCACACTATAACGTTTTAGCCAATGTATGCCGACGTATGAAATGTATTTCTAGTGCGCTGGCATACGGTGAAATCGAATTAAAATTCAAAGGGAAGCCTCTCTCTGGACTCACGCAAAGCGTACGCGAAAGGAGCATAGGACGTATGTCTTAATATGAGTAACTTATTAATAACTTATTCCCGACGTAACATAACTTATACTTGTATCAGCGTATAAAAGCGTATGCCCAGCGTATTACCAGCGTTTTTGACTTATGAGAAACTTATGCACAACGAACATCTAACGTATGCTGAATTGCACATATACCGTACGTTAACGTATGCATAACTTACATGTAGCGTACATCTAACTTATGTCAAACATATAAAACAATACAAAATTTTGGGACCAGTGACTTTGTCATATGACAACATATACCAACGTACTGTAGCGTGTTCGTAACGCATTGAAAGCGTATCTCTAACTTATTCAGCGTACACCAACGTACTTTCTAATTGGTGAATTTGCATACGTCCTCATACGTTGGTGCTAACGTACCTTAACGTATGCATAACTTACCCGTTGCGTACATCTAACTTATGCCTAACGTATAAGCAATATGTCGTTATACGCTGAAGATTTTTTATGCAATTACAATATTTTGGGATCTATTTGCCGTATGACAACATATACTAACGTACAATAGCATGTTCGTAACATGTTTAAAACTTATCTCTTACGTATTCAGCGTACACCAACGTACTTGCTAAATTTCTCATACGTCCGCATACATTAATGCTAACATACCTTCACGAATGTATAACTTACCTGCTGGGTACATTTACCGTATGTCTTACGTATAGAAGCAGTACGTTCGCATACGCTGTAATTTTTTTTATGGATGCACAAAATGTTGGACCTCTTGGTCGCATGCCAACGTATAAAACCGTACTATAGCGTGTTTAAAACTTATTTCTAACGTACTCAGCGTATACCAACATACTTGCAGAATTTTTCATACGTCGGCATACGTTGGTACTATACGTCGTAGTGTGACAGGGCCTTTAGTAAATAGACAATATGAATAAAAAGTCTACACTTATTTAATATTTTAGTTTAGTATTCATTTGAACTTTATTTTTGCAGAACTTGCAGGTTTTGTTGTGATTTGGTCAATTATATTCTTTAAGTGCCAAAAGTCTTCTGCTTCTGTCATTTTCGATAAACAGTGTTGACCCAGATCATATTGCTAATGTACATTTAGAACGTTCTGATCTGGATCTACACTGTTTGCCTCCATATTTACGTTAGTAAAATAATAATTTACAAAGTCTGCAGCAGATGAATTAAGCAGGTGACATTCTCAGATCGATTTCAAATCTACTTTTGTACATTTTCAAAGACCACTCTGTCTATATATCTGAAGGATGCTCAAATATCCCTTAACTAAAAGTACCACCTTTGATTTACATCAGAGTGGCTCAGTGGTAGGGTGCTTGACTCGAGCCGAAGGGCCACGGGTTCGAGCATTACGGCGTCACTGGGTTTTGTCCTTGAGCAAGAACATTACTCCTAGCTTAGAACTGGTTCAACCCAGGAATGCCGTCCCTTTATAACTGAAAGATTGTTGATGGGAAGGAAAGAATCAAATCAAACAAAACAAATGAAACATCATATATCTTATTTTTTCCGAAAATTAAGAAAGGTGTCACAAAAATATATGGTCTGCTGCTGTCATGATTGGCGCTTTAAGGATTAGAGTGCCTATCACATGTTTTGTCGTCTGCTGAAATGTTTTAGAAGTTAAACACTGTAGACCAAGATCAGGCTGCTCTTGTTTCATGTGAACCAAATGCAGCAGGTGACATAAGCTGACGGCGTCTCAAGCACTTTAAGGGATAATTACATTGATGTGATACTTACAACTTACGAATACAATGAGCTTCAACAATACAACACACACTAGGCAATGGGGTTTGGTCTTTCAAATAACTCAACACAAAAGGAGCAATTTCAAAAGAAAGTGATTTCCCACTGCCAGTTGGAGAGCAAAAAAAACCCTACATCTTTTCTACTAGCATATTCCTCGATATCATTTCTTTGATTTGGACGCAACTCTGTGAAATTCAACTTTTCAAGTCCATACAATATAGCATCTTCCATTTTGATAACAGAGCAAGGGTTAAAAGTATTCCTCAAGACTAAAACACAATCTGGTAATAGTAGGGATCTTATACAATTTTATGACCCTTATCTTGTGTCTGGTCGGAGGCCAGCAATAAATCACCTGGTGCTAGTGAGATAAGTTAATTGCCCTACTAAGCACCATGATGAAGTTATGTAAATTAGGGAGCTGGAACATACTTGTGAATGCTTTGAAGTCTGTAGTAACCTGAATTCCTCCAACCAGCTTGGTAGAGTTCATAAGTCGTAGATGTTGAGCAAGCATAAATTAAAATTCTGGACTGGAATACGGCAAAAGATAAGATGTGGAATGGTATTGGTTGGTATGGATTCATAGGTCCTACAACATCTACGACTGATATAAGTCTAACTGGTAACAAACATGCAGTGTACCTTTGTTTTAACTAAAAGTGTTCAGGTTTGTCCGCCTGTACGTGGGGATAATTCATGGGATATCTGTGGCTATCCATGTTATAACTTTTATCATAAAGAGATATTTCATGCTAAAGTAGGTGGCCCTGCCCAATAATACTATTATTTATACAAAAAGTATGCATTCAGCTGTGTATCCACTGTGTTAATTTTGGTTCGTTTATTTTTTTTTATTTGTTATCCTAATTGTGTCACCACAGGAGACAAGAGAAAATTCAAGTTCTGTGGAGAGATGTTTTTGCAATTCCTGCTGACCAGTATTTTGTCGGGATGTGTCTCGGCGATACAATCTTCTACTCAGGTAACATAGGAAGCACTCAGTACATGCGCGGATCCAGAAAGTTTTGTCAGAGGGGGTCCAACTTTGACAAGTTTTTTTTAGTTGATGAGGGGAGGTAGGATCCAAATACCACTATAAGTAGGTCATCATCGGCCCGCCAGCGAAACGCAAACCCTATAGCTTTGTGAGTTTTCAGGGGGGGTGTCCGGACCCCCTGTCCCCCCTCTCGATACGCGCATGCAGTACACGAGATTTTGGTGCTTATCGCGTGCGCAAAAATACCTCTAATAAACACCACTGCTAACGTATCCAGCGGTCAAATTTTGGTCTGAGCCTTGTTGGACCGCTAATTTCACATTTCGCAAATTTCATACCGTGTGAAGAATTGGTACCAAAACGTAAATTTTGGCAAATGTGAAATTTGCGTATGGCCAATTTCGATATTTTTGGGATCTAAAATCTGTGCTTAAACTTCACATTTTTATATGTTTAGCGTGTGAAGAATCTGTACGTATTCGTCTTATCTGTGAAAAACTGGTTCGATTTTTCTCAGATGTGAAGAATTGGTACTCAATTTTCACAAATGTGAAGCATAGCTACCAATTCCTCACAAATGTGAAGATTTGGTACTTAATTTTCACAAATGTTAAGAATCGGTACCAAATCCTCACACGTGTGAAAAATTGGTACCAAATGCTCACACATGTGAAAAATTGGTACCAAAGTATCACAGATGTGAAGAATTGATACTTAATCTTCACAGATGCCAATGACAGAATTTGTTATATCTAGTCTAATACAGAAGATTCTTTTTTGTTATATGACTTGTGCGGTTGCAAGCGACTGGATGACTACATTTCTCTCTCCCTCTGTCCGCGCGCGCGCGAGAGAGAGAGTTCTGAAGCAATTTCTATGGCAAATGTAATTTCGTCTTTGAAACACTTTCTTGCGTAGATCAAAGGGGCATAACCCAAAAGCGTAAATACTAGAGTTATGGTTGTTGCGCTCTGCATGTCTTCAATTGTTGGTTAATATGTGTATGAAATTTCATGTATGTACCTTGAGTTCGTGCTGTATGTACGCCATCTCAAATAAGAAGCTATTTGCAAAGAGGCTTGAAAAATGAATTTGATTCGAAATATGTGCGTTGAAACACAATCTGATAGTTCATGGATATAAAACAATGTTCTAGTCAAGCATTAGAAATACTCGTTAGAACTTTTTGAATGCTGTTGTCTTTTAAAGAATAACTGGATGCCGAAATTCAATAGGTCCCTGCCGGTTTACTGCAGCACGTGCACATCTTGTATTTTGAAAGGTTGATACAGTCTAATACAGGCATTATTTGTCACACAATAAACGGATACATGTAAAGTTACGATAATACAATTCATGTATACAATTTGACAATGATAGATTTTATGAGAAAACATAAATACTGACTAAAGTTTTTCTTCATTGTTGAAAACAATAAGACACTTAGATTACGGAAGTTATATAGTTTCACAATGACATAGAAATTCATACAATCCATGTGGAACTCGGACTAAGTATCTCACTAAACGCTGTATCATGTTTTTTTTAAACATTATGGATACATTTCCTGTTTTTATACAAGGTTTTTTTTTACCTGCGTCGCTTTAGCGAAAGCAGGTCTGGTAGTTCTGGTACCAAGTGTGTGCAATCTGTTACTCCAAAACTTTTTATTCCTTTCATTCAAACTTTGCCTAATGATTGTTCACATATTGAAGATGTGCACCTCCTATTTTGTGCACGTTTCATTTTTTCCATTTTGAGGGGTGTTGAACTTAGACATTTTTTTCATCCAAAATGCTTAGGGGTGCCTAGTTTGTGTAATCTGTAACTCCAACAGTATTCATTCCTTTATATTCATACTTTACATAATGTTTGTTCACACATTGAAGATGTGCACCATCCATTTTGTGCACGTTTCATATTTTTTCTATTTTTGACGGGCGTGGGACTTAGACATTTTTTCATCAGAAAAGCTTAGGGGGTGCCTAGTTTGTGTAATCTGAAACTCCAACAGTTTTGATTCATTTATATTCAAACTTTGCATAATGATTGTTCACACATTGAAGATGTGCACCTCTTATTTTGTGCACTTTTCATATTTATCTTTCACTTTTTGATGGGTGTTGAACTTAGACATTTTTCCATCCGTAATGCTTAGGGGGTGCCTAGTATGTGTAATCTGTAACACCAACAGTATTCATTACTTTATATTCAAACTTTGCATAATGATTGTTCACACATTGAAAATGTGCACCTCTCATTTCTTGCACTTTTAATAAATATGTTTCCATTTTTGGCGGCTGTTGAACTTAGATTTTTTTTCCTTCCGAGATGCTTAGGGGGTGCCTAGTTTGTGTAACCTGTAACTCCAACAGTATTCATTCTCTTATATTCAAACTTTGAATAATGATTGTTCACACATTGAAGATGTGCACCTCCTATTTTATGCACATTTCATGAACATTTGTTTCATTTTTGGGGGGTCTTGAACTTAGATATTTTTTCTTTAGAAATGCTTAGATGGTTTCTGGTTTGTGTTATCTGTAACTCCAAGAGTTTTCATTCTTTAATATTCAAACTTTGCTTAATGATTTTTCATACATTGAACATGTGCCTCTCCTTTTTGTGCTAATTTGATAAACATTTTTTTTAATTTTAGGGATGTTGAGATTAGACATTTTCCCCCAGAAATGCTTAGGGGTGTCTTGTTTGTGTAAACTGTAACTCAAGCAGGTTTCTTTCCTTTATATTCAAACTTTGTATTATGATTGTTCACACATTGAAGATGTACACCCTATATTTATACACATTTGATAATATATTTTTGAGTGTTTAACTTAGAAATTGTTAAGTCACCTACTGTAGATTACATTGTGTAATTTGGATGTATTCTGATTTCATTCCTGTATATTTGAACTTTGCATATCGACTGTTCTCACACCGACGTGCACCGGCGACGCAGGTCCAGACCAGAGTTTGGTCTTGTTTCTAATTGAAATTTGACCATTAGTCCAATAGCAAAATTTATACCACCCTTACCAACTTAAGCACGAAATATCTCGTGATGTGCAACGTCTACATTGATGTAGGTGGTATAAAATAGTTATACCATGGGTTGTCTACCTGTACGTAAGATAATCCACTCGCTAAAGCTCGTGGATTATCTCCGCGTACAGGTGGACAACCCATGGTATAACTATTACTTAGCTCCCTCTGGCATACGTTAATGATCGTATGTGATGGTATCAGTAGTTGTTGTAGAAGCCATGAGAGCTGTACATTCTACACACATAGACAACTCACCAACGCACGGGATGCAACGCATTCAGTTTTATGGTCTTTTTTTCAATATTTTTTCCATATGAAATTAGTTTGAATATGAGTGTTGCCATAGTTGGCGTAGTGCACGATCATGTGGAGAATGTATTTGGTCTTTGTATGCAGCTAACAGGATATGAAATTTGTTTCTGAAATATTAGTGGCCTTTAGCAGTTTTCCGGGAATCACTGAATTTCCGTCGAGATCTTAAGATAATGTTTAGCAGTATAACATAACACAATACAGCCCCTACATCACTCTGGGCTGTCTTAAACCATAATCAAGGATGATTTCTTTGAAAAATGGGGACACTTGCTGTTTGTTTGTGTTAAAAGTATAGAGGAAGGTAATAAACTTAGAAAATGTGAGCCGCGGCATGAGATTTCCAACAATGTGACATTTTGACAAGTGTAGACTCGGACGAGCCTCTGCAGCCTCCTTTTAAGCTTAGAAACTCCAAATGGTGTTCAGTCAGTAGCTTAACAATCATAGAATACCCAAGCGACTAGTAAAGGCTCTGATCAGACTGCGCGTATGCGCAGGCTGATCTGAGGCTTTGCTGGTCGCACATACCACATAGTTGGAAATCTCATGCACTGGCTCATGTATAATCACCGATCAATCTGACTTCGTTTTTCCTCGCGAATACTGTCAAAACAACAACATATTGAATATTTGAAAATTGAAACTCCCAAGATAGCATATTGAGCAGAACCAAAGAAGGGAACTATTGCTAGAAACATCTCTTTCTTATTCAGTGTTGACTTGTTGTTTATTGTTACTCCCATTGAAAGAGTCTGTAATTGTTCTTCTTTTTGTTGTACTGTACGTTACTTATGTACATTCTAGTTTTGCAATCATCTTGATGGGGAAGAGAGAGAGGTGGTTGCTAAAATATAAAATTTTTCATCAATTAGTTCTTATTAGTTTATTAGAACAATAACCAAAGTGTAAAAGTCTCATTTTTTACTTTTGCTGTTGCCATGGTAACAAAAATGGCCGCCAAAATAGGCTGAAAATAGGAAATAGGATATCTTGGATCAAATAGAGGTTTGACAGAGAAATTAACATAGAGCACAAGCAAATACCAAAAATATATTTTTACAGAAGATGGGAAATACCACGGCGCACACCATATTAAAAGTTTTTTTTTTTGTATTTAGCTGTGCTGATATCTAATTCTTAAAAAAATGGGTCTCCAAAGGCCTTAAATTTTGTCAAGAATGGCAATTTCTCTATTTTAAGCCTATTTTGTCGGCCATTTTTGTTACCACAGCAACGGTAAAATTTAAATAAATGCCAAAATCTTACACCTCAGTTATCCATCTAATAAACCGATAAAAAGAATTTGGTGAAAAGCAATTTTCAGTTTTTGGCTCTATATGGGGCCAAATTAGCCCCTTAATGCACGTACCCATTTGATTCTCTTACTTTTTCATTTTGGTACACGAGGTTTTAGTTTTGCTACTTGGAAAAATAATTTGGACACCACTGACAGGTGGATCAGAGCCTCTATTTCTTTGCTACACTGATTGAAAGTCATCCTGCACTGATTGAAAAATCTCCAAAGAATCTAAATCTAAAATAAAAAAAAGACTATTGTCTGTTTCTGTTTCTTCTTATCGTCAAATAAGTACTGAGTTATAGCCCTTGATGTATGTTTAAAAGTGGTTTGCGCGCTCTATCCTGGGCATTTTTCGGCCGATTCTCTTCAAACTTTATATTTGAATTGATATTGGGCAGGAGTGATTTGGGATTGTAGATGGGAAAATTTCCTCAAATAAGCACATAGTTATTGCCCTTTATTTATGTTGAAAATTGGTTTCAGTGCTCTATCTTGAGCATTATTTAATCAATCTTCTTCAAACTTTGCATGAGAGCTGATATTAGGAAGGAATGTTATGGAGTTTCAAATCCTTAAATTTTGTCAAAAAACTACAGCGTTACGGCCCTTGATTTGAAAATAAGATGAAGTTTTGTATATAAGATCCTGGTTGAGACAACTGCATTAATTTTTTGATAATTATTTTTACTAAAATATGGCCCTTGGAACGGTCAGTAAAATAATTACTGAAGGGCTCAAACATGTTTCACAGTGCCAACCTCACCATTAATTCTGATGTGGACCAAGACACATATATGTATGACCCGCATGAAAGATCCCTAACTTATCGGTGAATCATCTCCAGTACGAATAAATCAAGATATAAAAAGAGATAAAACAAATAATAAATTTAGTATAAGGACTCAACAGTACATACAAAATTCATGAAGACTGCTAACAAAGAGCCTTGGTGATGTTTGCTTCAGTTTGCACTACATATTGGGCTGAGATGCATGTGCGATTTCCGCTTTGAGGTTATATTTTAAGCATTTCCCATATTAGAGAATAAGTATTATTCGCTGTTATGCTAAAGCAATTTTGATACATTCGCTCTTGAAATTATATAACTATGCTTAAAAGGCATAATTTCGCAAGTTTCTGTTAACCGCAGTAGTGGTCATTTGATTGTTTATATGCAACTGAGTTGAACAGTTTTTCATGTGTGCATGCTCACTGATAGTCATGTATCAAAGTGTTGTGGATGGACTGGTGGACTGACATACAGATGAAGGGCATTCCTAAAATCACATCTTTGCTTTTCAGCGGGGGATTACAAATGACACGCCAGATGTGACGAATATCCTGGCAATCACTAAGAGTAAGAATTTATGAGAAATCGTTCTTTTTTATTTTATAGGCAGTACCATTTTGTGGACAGACACCATGTAAACGTAAGTATGTTTTAACTTATCATTTAAATGCATAAAAAGATCAGGTCCTATGTTATTATCCCCCGACGAAGTCGGAGGGATATAGCTTTGGCGTCGTCCGTGCGTCCATTCCGTCCGGAACCATATCTCAGTACCTATTGGTCAGATTTAATTCATTCTAGGTACAAATGATAAGTACCATGGACTCTCGATATCCTATAAGTTTGGTCAAAATCGACCCCTTAACACTTGAGTTATTGCCCTTGTTTAAGTATAGGCAAAAATAAGGCAAAACTGTTATTAGTTTTTTAGTGTGATGATCTTCACATTTCATCAAATCTATTATATTTAACAGCTTCTCGCTATAGACCATGATTGCCAAGTGCCTGTAGATAAGAATGGCAGTGTCAAAGTTTTACCCCACCCCCTTTGACCCCACCTAAGGGGTCAAAGGTCAAATATTTAAATTTCGCAATAACTAAGGCAATTATTAATACTTTTTGCTGAAATTTTGCATGCAGGCAGAGCAGCAATAGATATGAAACATATCAAACGGGATTTTAGTTTAAAGGCCTGATTCCGAGCCCCTTGGGTAGACTTAGGGGGTGGGGCCGAGGCCAAATTAAACTTTTTCAGAATATGGTTGTGTTGCATATCAAATTAAAGCTGACGACGCTGGCAGCAACATGGTAGCAAACTTTTTGCCCACACACACCCTCGACCCAGGGGGTTGGGTCAAACTATATCTTTTACTGAAAGTAGTTATGTTGCATATCAAATTAAAGGGAATTGAGCACAGAGCACCATGAAAGCAAGTATGCTGTCATTACACACACCAACGACCCCTGGGGTGGGGTCAAAAGGTCATTTTTTGTTCTTTTGTAAAAGTGGTCATGTTGCATATCAAAGTAAAGTGGAAGAAGTGTAGACCTACATGCAAGGTAACACTTTGAATTTCCAGACAATCTTGACCTCTGAGGTTGGGTTTAAAGGTCAGCCATTGAAATTGTGCAGATTAAGTATATTTTTTATTGAACTAAGCACTAAAACATACTTGACAGGCGTTTGTTATGATCTGAATGATACTGTAAGTGAACTAAGAATTAGAGAAATGGGATTTATGTTTTGTAATTTACATGTTTCTCTCAAATAACCCTTCGTAGGGGGATATAAATTCGTCGAATTTGCCTTGTTTTTCCATGCTCTGCTCAACCCAATTGAGCTTAAAGATTACTACTATCTTCATATTTATTTAAGTTCAAGCAACTTTCTCTTTCAGATTCGTTGAAAATGGCATTTGTTCTAGGCATGGAATTGCAGCTTTCAACAATTGTTGGCATTTTGAAATGTATTACTATATAGAACAAATTTCATGTTCGTTGAGCATAAAGTAAGTATTATTAAACAAGGCAAAACTTTTTCAAAATTACATCACCGATACTGTAATTTGATATCTAAATTACATATCGGATTTAAATCTCTCTTGCGCCAGGGACTTTCGGAAGCAGAGTGTGTATAAATTGAAGAAAATTGCTCAATGGTACTAATACTTTTTCAGCGCAGTTTATTAGAATTCGTTCTCATTGTAAAAAAGATTGTTTTTAACATTAATTTATTGCAGCAGACTGCATGCTTGGTGGTCAACCCAATCACGGTTGGCAACTTTGTTTAATTTCCTCTTTAATGGCACGCTGGCGGGTCGGACCCCGTAATTTATGACAGTTCCGACTAAACTACTTATCTATTAGATGAGATGGTTGGGGCTTGATGCTGTGTCTGTTGTTGGGCCCACTGGGGTTTAACTGTTCAATTTCTTTCGCTCCGTTTTCAGGTGTATGTCCTGTTGAGTCCTTGTCTTTTTTATCTCCTTTTTATATCTCGATTTATATGTACTAGGAGATGATTCATGGATAAGTCAGGGATCTTTCATGCAAACCAAACATCTATGTGTCTTGATCCACATCAGAATTAAGGCTGAAGTTGGTACCATGAAACTAGTTTAAGCATATCAGTAATTTTCTTTCACAAGGATTTTCGGAGCCAGATTTGTGTGGAAAATAAAAGAAAGTTGCTGACACTAATACTTTTTCAACGCAGTTTATTATAATAATACTTTTTCAGTGCAGTTTATTATAATAATACTTTTTCAGTGCAGTTTATTATAATAATGTTTCATTATAAAAAGATTGGTTATGTTAACCAATCTTTTTATAATGAAACATTATTTTAATAAACTGCACTGAAAAAATATTAATAATAATCTATTGCGACAGACTGCATGCTTGGTGGTCAACCCAATCACAAATGACAATTTTGCTTTCCTCTGTAATTGCACGCCGTCGGGTCGGATTTCAGACTCTATGACGGTTCTGACTGCAAGACTTAGATGAGAGGATTGAGGCCTGATGTTACGTCTTTGGTCAGGCACACTGGGGTTTAACTGTTTGATATCTTTTACCCTGGTATCCTGTTGTATGTACTTGTGAGTCCTTATCTTTGTTTTATCTCCTTTTAATATCTTGATTTATTAGCACAATACTGTGAGATGATGCAACGAAAAGATAGGGATCATTCATGCGACCACAAACATCTAGTTGCCTTGATCCACCACAGAATTTAGGGTGAGGCTGGTACCATTAAAAACGTTAAACCCCTCCAGTGATTTATTGCTGACCATTTCAAAGCGGTGCTTTTTTGTGTGGATCCTTTTAGTTAATTTTGTTACATGTTTTGCCTTTGTTTTTCTGTCTTGTCTGTTCCTTGCAGCTTTGTGACTCTGTTTGAAAGGACTGGCCCCTTGACTTTCTTGCGTAATTGTGTCTTGAATTTTTGGCTACTTTCCCATGTATGTCTTGATCCACTTAAGAACTAAGGGTGAGACGTTTTTTTTCTGGTTGTTCATAGGCGGTTCTTTTTTTGGTGAATCCTTTTTATTATTTATGTTTCATGTTTGTCTTTCTTATGCTGTCTTGTCTGTTCCTTGCATACTTCTGATGTTGGGAAAGGTCTGACCTCTTGGGTCTCTTGTGTGTGATATTTGCTTGTGATTTTGTCATTTTCCATATGTTTTTCGGGTCAGGTGTGGTACTTGATTGAATCGATTCTTGTTCTTTGTTTTCTTTGCTCAAGGACACAGCACAGTAACTTCGCCCGCGATGAGTCTCGAGCTAGTAGCCATTCGATCACCTGTCTACTGATCTACCAACTGAGCCACTGCACTCTGCAGCAAAGTGAAAATGCTATCAAAAAGATATTTATATATGAGGTCCTGGTCATATCTATGAAAGTGCCAAAAATAACAAACCATATCCAATGTGGGGACAAGTGCACTTTACCGGTATTGTTCCAACATAATGCAAATAATGGGAGCTGCTGCCCCACACCCCTGCAACATTGTAAGAAAGTATGTTAAAAGCATATAAAACTACAATATAAAATATATAGATGCAAGCTCACCTATAAAACTTAGTAAAAGTCAGTAGAGACCAGTAAAGTGCAGTCTAGCCCCAATGGGCCCAGAAATACTTGATCAGCCTGACATGAAAATCTGTAGGCTTGGACCATATTTTATCCCCCGCCAAAGGTGGAGGTATATATATTTGGCTTTGTCCATCTGACTCTATCCTCAGCCATAACTAGGTAACCAACAGATGGAATTTCATCGAACCTAAACAGAATATAAACAATTAGAACAGGAGATAAATCAGGATTCTTTTATTCTAAGACATGAAAATGAATTGGTGCAAAATGAATATAAACGACCAAGGGGCAGTGATGCACGGGAAGTTTCATCAAGATATCACCATTTATTGAGGAGTTATTGTCCTTTGCCTAAATTTCCGTCCTTCCGTCCTCAGCCATTTCATGAAACTTATACTAGTAAAATTTCAGAGAACAACTCTATAGTAATTGAAGTCCACAGTACAGATGATGCAGATCAAAATTCCCTTATGTACAAAACTAAATTATTCGTCACAACGGGTACTATCCAGGCTCAAGGTAACTGTGTTGACTTATTTGCTAATGAAGATTTTCCAGTACTAAAAAGGCTCAGCAGATGAATCAGTATTCTTTTATTTTTAGTAATGAAAATGACTTGGTGTAAAATGAAACTGATGATGAAGAGGAAACGGTTCCGAAAACTGCAGAATTACTATCAGATGCGAAACATTCTGAATTGCCTTCTCAACCCAGTGAAATGGATAGGGTTCTCACATCTGGCCAGTCTACGAAAATACCTCTAGGTTCTACAAATGATGTTTCACACCAGGAATACAAGAAGCTTGAGGATAGGCTTGAAACTCATGAACAACTGAATGAAAGTATTCTGACTAGCTTACAGAGAATGGAAGGTAATTGCTGTGAAATTTCTAGTCTGAAAGAAGATATCAAACATATAAAAACAAAAAGGACACTATTACACTGAAGCAAACTTATAAACGAACACACTACATTTTTTATGATTGTTCAGAAAGTAAAACTCTGTCATACAAAATTTGAAATCTATGAATAAACCAAGGTTTTGCCGAGATGCTACAAGTCGTTTCATTTAAAAATGTCTCGTCCGTCTTGAACACACTGAAACCTAGTAAAGGTACCCTCATTTCAAAAAATGACATTTTCACACCAATATTAAATATATCACAGAAACATTATCCATTGACATGTTTGATTCTTTCAAGATGTTACTGACTGCCATGATTTAAGGTGGATATGAATTAAACGTTTTGACACAATCAGACTCGCCGTTTTTTTCCGTAATAACATTAAAACAGATGCTAAGAGCACTTACTCTAAGAAATTCCGCTTTAAGCATGCACTTTAGGTACAAACTTTGTACTGGTCTGTACACTTTATTATCTGCTGTACGACAATGACAGTTTCAGCAATTATTTATTTTGAATAGAAGTCACTGTTCGTCTTTTAAAAAGTAAAAAATCTAGACAAATGTCGCCAAAGGATCATTGACGGTTTGGGCCTTATACGCCTTTTTTCTGATTCCCAGAACGCTGCTTTTGAGCTTCTAGTGTGGTGCATGTAGTATCAGTGCAACAGGTGAATCTAATGGCAAAGGGCCAGCTAGCAAAATATTTTCAAAATTCCTATGCACTCGAGAGCTATGGCGGTTAGAAAGGGGAGGGGGTCTGAAATTTCATGAAAATAAAAAGTGCTTTAAAAAGTGATTTCTGTACGTTTTCTTGATTTATTTGGTAGGCATGGTGATATCTATTGAACATACCATATCCAGAGTATTAACTAATCACGATAATTGATGAAATTGTTTTAAAAACAAAATACGTTGGGAAAGGGCTGACCTCTTGGCTCTCGTTTGTGGTGTCTACTGTGAGTTTGTCACTTTCCCATTGGTATCCTGGGTCAGGTGTGGTACTTGATTGTATTGATTCCTGATCTTTGCACCCTTACTTACTTTGTAATTAAATGATTTTGGGGAGATAATTTAGAAGTTACCTGTACATTTTTGACTACATGTACCGTAAATAATACAAAACTGAAAGCTCAACAAAAGAAATAAGTATTTTTGAAGGAATGAAAGTGTCCCATTAAGCATTGGAAGTAAAACTGATTCTAACTAGATCCTTTGAATATTACTTTTGCTTTGTATAAAGGGCATAGCATGTTGAATGTATTTAAAGTGTCTTAATATTTATGGTATACATGATGCATGTATATCCCTATATGAGACAATATATTGAACACTAAAGTATTTACCTGTTATAACTCTTTGCATGCCAGTGGATAATTTTGTCGTCTGTCAATAGCCTTTTGCAAACAGTTTGAACCCAGATGAAGACCAATAGAATGTCGGTCTTGATCTGGATCCAAACTGTTTGACACTCTGATGGTGGTCCTGGGTGGTTTATTTTTAAAACTTAATTTTGAAGAAAGTCAGCAGACGAAAATAAAAACATGAACAATTCCCCAGCATGCAAATAGATAAGTACAGGATGTTTGCAAAATAATGTGTCATTTAATAACAGTGAGATTTTTTCATATGAAAAAATGCATAAAACCTTGCTAATTCTACTTTTAATCTTTAAGTACTTTATATTAAACGAGCACAGAATACAAAGCAATTTAGGAGGTTGGTTCTAGAGAACTTCATAACTGTAATTAATTTCTTATTTGGTAGAAAAGGCATTTTGTGGGCTTAGGCTCTAGGCTTTTGGGCTGCTGAACATCTTCCCCCCCCCGTGTGCCAGCAAGCCACTTCCATACAAAGTGTAAAATATGGTAGCACATATGCAGGCAAAAGCTTTTGCTGGCACACGGGGGGGGGGGGGGGGGGTGATATTTTAAAAAAATGTTTTCGGATTCCTATATATCTTAATGTAAAACTGATTGTTCTACCCAAAATTTTACATCTTTGAAGCATTTAATATCGAAAACGGATTTCACAGCCATAAAGTACTCAGGTCAGGGCAGCATCAAGGTGAAGAAAGGTGCGATTGACAAACTTTTATTTTTACTTAAAACCGTAGGCATTTACCCATAGCAAGTGTCAATGATCCTTAATTGTTCATATTTCACAATTAAAACCGGAAGTGTGGAATGGTCATGAAAGATTTACCGCCGCAGAATAGACTCATCAAATTCTTTGGGGGTTTGTCTACCATGTTCAGATGAAATTAAAAGCATTCAATGATTTAACGTGTGCTACTGACGATTTTAAGAAATCTCGAAGAAAAGTTTTTTCTTCAATTTTTTAAAGATGCATAAAACATGTGCCATATATCAAATTTCAAATGTTTTGTGTTTTTATTTACCTAGAGCAGTTCGTAAACACCTACATTTCAATTTGATAAGAATGCACTGAAAACAATTTATTCACCAAAAAGGTAAATTTTTACATTTTTTGAACCCAAAAATGTAAAATGTATGAAAAATATCCCAAATCACTCATAAACGTTGCTCCACTGATATGCGCATAATTAGGTTAGAATTCTTTCAATATTATTGGTGGCTAAGTCATAAAAAATGAGTTTGTAAAGTGTTCGTTTATAAGTTTGTTTAAGTGTAAAAATCAAACAGATAGTATTGAAATTAAATTTAAGGAAATCAATATAAAAGTATTAGAAAATGATTCAAATACTTCTCAGCTGGTCAGCAAAATAGACAATGTTTCTGAACAAGTGAAGAATCCGCTATCAGAGCAAAATAGTAGAGTTACTGCCTCTCCAAGAAAAAATCAAGGAGATGGCACTAGAAAAGCATACTGATCCAAAACTGGAAAGGGATGATAGAGAGAGCAAGAGAGCGAGAGAGAATACAGTAATTCAGCTAGAAGAAACATGTAATGTTTATTCGGAAATTTTTGCGAGGATTTTATTTTAACGAATAGCGCTAAAAGACATATTCGAGACGTTTGGAATTCACAAATAGAGCATTTTCACCTATATCTGTAAACGACAGAAAAAGTTCTCCGTTTCGCACGGATTTTATTTTCACGAGACTGCGAAGTTTCGCAAAAATAAAACTCTGCGAAAATTTCGAAATTTAAAGTAAGAAGCTTCAAACACAGTTAGAGAAGGTACCGTGTGAATATGGTGAAAAAATATAAAGACAACAAAGGCACATTCAACAATTAGAATCAAAATGTAGAATCATAAATAAAAATAAAGGGAGAACGTTTCATCTGAAAACGAATAAATAGTTGCTGAGAATAAAAGGTTACAGGCTCATGTCACCTCCATATCACAAGACTCTTACAGTGTATCTGTAGAACACAATTACCATTCACTATCCAATAGAACAGAAGTAATTGAAATAGATGAGATGCACACAGAATCTATTAATTCTTCAAGAAACAATGATGTCTGAATTATTTCTGACTTCCATAGAAGAGCATTATATCCAAGAAAAAGGTAAAGCACCAAAAATGTTGAGATAAACGTCCTGAAGAAAGGAAAGAAAACCCTTCATGAAGCTCTGGAGTTTGCAAACACAGCAGACTCATTTGGAAGACTAACACTCCTCATAGTTGGTAGCAACGGCATCAGCTCGGACTCAGCAACAGAAGCTTTCATACAGCTATAAGCTGTTTGTGACCTGTTCTGAGTGAACTCAGTATCTTACCACCCTTACCACGTCTAGACAGTCCAGATTATAATAGAGAAGCATCTATCTTTAATAAGAAGGTATATTCTGTGAATATTTCAGATATCACCCCATGTGACCACGATTTATTTGGACAAGACAAAGTGCACTTATCGAAAAGTGGGAACATTAAAAGTCATTTGAACCCAAAATTAGGTTAACCTCTGTATTCCTCATATACACAACAGTCTTAAGCAGGTAAGAAGACAAATACTGATATTAATAAGCAGGGATTATAAACAGAAAGAAAATCCTGTAATAATTGGAAGCTATTTAGTCTAAGACTGGACGGCTGGAATGATAAGAGAGACATTCTTCTAATACTTTTAGGACTGTAGTTATGTCTGTTTATTATTATAGTGCTGTGATTTGTATCTGAGAATGAAATTATGCTAGAGAGCCTTATGAGAACTATTTCTGTGGATCTATATTGAATTTGGACCTGTGGTTCAGGAGAAAATGTTTAAATGTATTTCTTATCTAGAGCTCTGGTTGCCATTTAGTTTGGCAATTTCGGTAGAGGGCATCATGTGGTACATTTCTGTGAAGTTATTTAGAGTTTTGACTCAGGAGATATCATTTAAAGGTATTTCTTATCTAGGACTCTGGCGTCCCGCTTGTTCAGTGGAGCAGAACCATTTGTGCAATTTTGTATAGGACATCATGAGGGATTTTTTTTGCGTGAAATTATCTTAGATATGGACCAGTAGTTTAGGAGTTGATGTCGATTAACATATCTTATCTAGGTCGCTAGCAGCTCTCATGTTCAGCTGATCCAAAACATTTATAAATTCAAGTTTGGTTAAGGGTTTTGTGGGGAACATTCATGTGAAATCATTTTAAATTTGAACCAGTGGTTATATTAAGGAGATGTTGTTTAAACAAAACGTTTATGGACAAAGACCGATCACATAGCTCACATTGAGTCTTTGGTTTAGCTGAGCTAAAACAAGTCAACCAAAGTATTAGAGTAGGTCTCAGCGTCAGCGTTTTAAAATGGTCTTAGGTATGTAGTTGCTTATTGATTAAAGGATTAGGATAACCCGTCATATCGTTTTCTAATATCATTTTTTCAGCTCCAGGCAAATGCTGTGGTAAAAATTTAGACGCTTGCTGCACATCTTCTGGTACCCCCTGGTGTGAGTATAAATAGATTGAATAGATATGTGCATTAGTATAAATCAATTATAAATGTGCATTAGAGGGCAAATTTGACAGCATTTGCAGCTGCCTTAAGTACTGGTCCCACAGAGCTTGTGACGGCGCTGCGACCTCTCGACCACTAAAAAATTGACAATGGCAGAGAGGTTGCAGAGGTCGGGGCAAGGTTTTACAAAGGTCGCATCAAGGTGGCGGATAAAAATCTTTTGAGCAAAGTAAGTAAGGGTGCAAAGATCAGGAATCGATACAATCAAGTACCACACCTGACCCAGGATACCAATGGGAAAGTGACAAACTCACAGTAGACACCACAAACGAGAGCCAAGAGGTCAGCCCTTTCCCAGCAGGTGACCACAAAGCACATATAAACAGACGCGCACAAAGACATAGCAAACACAAGACAGAACAAAAACATAAAAGAAAATAAATGACAGGGCACAACACATTTCGATCACCGACTAGTTGCAAGAAATTTTCTAGAAGTCGGCGATCCTTCACCTTCGTATCAAAGAGCAAATTCATTTAAGATTTACAAATAATAACGCAAACTCCTTACACATTTTTGATCAAGGTTATATTTAACACAATCATAATACTTATATAGTGTGTAGATGACAAAAAGGGCTTAAAATCATGGCTATAAACTTCGATTCAAAGGTCAAATATATAAATTAGGACGTCTTTCTGCTCGTAGCGGCAACTCCTATTTCATATTTTGACCAAAGGTGTCGATTTGCTTACCATGTGTCGAGGACAATGGCGTTTTCATGTCTATCACGTTTTTTTAAAGCTCTGACTGTCTGATCTGGGAGTCGTGAGCCATTTTCTTTGTTGCATTATAGTGCGTTTTAATTTGATTAGATTGTTTGTTTCTCAGTGATGAAACATTGCAGAAGTTAGGGAGCTTCCATGCGAGGTAAACTATTTGTGCTTTAAGGGGATATATCTTTCAAAAGCTCTTACTTGCATGAAAATTTTCCTGTATAAATAAGAATTGCTTTTTTGTCAAGGAGACGGATACTTTTGGCCACATTGTTGTATGAACAACTTATACATCTCACATGGATCACTTTACGCCCCAACATACAGCTTTTGAGCAATCGGCAGCATGCTTATCAGTCTTTTTAGAGTTACTTCCTGGTTTGATACCGTTTACATTGCTGTGACACGCTGGATGAACTTTAGAGAAAACCATTTGCATGAACATGACCTACAATTATTTGACTACAATATTTAGAAGTATTTTCGCCCAAAATGTACAAATTTCTGGTAGAAAAATAAAAAAATTCAATTTTTGCTTATGAATTTTCAAGGTCAAATTGAAAAATTGTAAATAATACCAAAAATACATAATATTTGGGTCAAAATACTTTTAAATATTGTAGTCAAATAATTGTAGGTCATCTTCATGCAAATGGTTTTCTCTAAAGTTCATCCAGCGTGTCACAGCATTGTTAACGGTATCAAACCAGGAAGTAACCCTAAAAAGACTGATAAGCATGCTGCCGATTGCTCAAAAGCTGTATGTTGGGGCGTAAAGTGATCTATGTGAGATGTATAAGTTGTTCATACAACAATGTGGCCAAAAGTATCCGTCTCCTTGACAAAAAAGCAATTCTTGTTTATACAGGAAAATTTTCATGCAAGTAAGAGCTTTTGAAAGATATATCCCCTTAACAAAAACAGAATCTAGGGCTAAGATTTGGTACCAGTAAAATGCACTCAGGGGTTAGGCTGTGGTCTATTGTAAGGTGGTGGTTCCGTTGTGTTGTTGCTATTTCATTGGTTTTCCCATTGTTTTTGTGAGTTCTGTGTTTGATCCTTGTTTATTTATGATGTACTTAGTGCATTTTCTCGTTTTACAATCAACTTGATAGGAAAGAGAAAGGGCGCTGGTTGCTTGACTTTTACTGTTTCCTGATCGTCTTGTGACTGCTAGTGTTGTGCGGCTCCTCCTCATGGTGTTGTATGTTGGTATACAGTGTTTGAGTACTAATCATACTCGCTTATTTAATGGTGGCTTTGCTTATGAATTCATTTAGAAGACTTGTTGGAAACCCTTCTTTTCCTGGTCAAATCAAATAGATAATTGATCTAAACCGCCACAGGATATTTTCTCAAATATTTAAACATCTATTATACGTATATGGCTAGATTTTACTTCCACTCAAAAATAACAAACCAATTCTAAAGAATATGTCAAAATTCCATTTTCATAAATTGACAATAACAAGCTCAATTTTTAGACTGTTTAAAGGTTCCATCACATTTCTTTTTCACTCAAATGCTTAATTGTACACATCACCTGTCAATGCCGCTCATGCCCACCCTGTGCGTTGATTACAGCCTGGCGACTTCATGTAATTGTGGAGGAAGTGCTGGGGAAAACTCCTCAACACCTGTAAATTTCTCGTTTAAGCTGCTGGCCAAGGTCTTGTTGTGCAGGAAGGCGACGTATTCTTCTGCCGATTCCATCCCATACATGCTCGATATGATTTAAATCAGGACTGCCTGCCAGTCAAGCATCCTGATATTGTTGGCCTGCAGAAGTCGAACAGTATCTCGCGACATGTGTGGATGGGCGTTGTCCTGCATGAAGGTTATTGGACAAATTACCTGTATCTGGGGTAGCAGTACAAGCCTTATAACCTCAGTTCTATACTCCGCCAGGTTAATGTTTCCTGCAATCCTAACCATGCCAGTCTTTGTATGCATGGAGATGCCTGCCCAAACCATAATGGACCCACCACCAAACAATTCTTGGACTCGCTCTCTACGACGGCGGTACATCCGAACACGACCATCAGCTTATCGCAACTTGAAACGTGATTCATCAGTGAACAGCACGTGCCCTCACTGCGTTATTGTCCATCTGAGATGGCGTCTAACCCAATTGAGGCGTTGGCGCCAATGACAAGGCCGATGTATGGTCGACTTTGGACAGTACTATCAGATATTGGCCGTCCATGTGTACCAATTGTCCTTTTCGCCATCGGCGGTCTCGTTCGAGGGCTGTTCAAATATGTATGCAAGTAGCTTAATAACTTTCTTTACATATATATGCTACGACAGAATGTCATATCTTTCCGGAAAGAACTATTTGTCGCCTTTAAAATGGCACAAAACATAAAGAAACACTCACTATATTTCTCGAGTTACAGGCGTTTATATAAAGGCCATTCTTGTATAATGAAGTTTTTCTGAAGCAAATTGCCATACACGTTTTTGTAGATGTGCGGTTATAGTGTCATATCTTTGTAAGTTTGAGACAAAATGTCACCAAATTTTAGATGCAAATTAAACATACATTGACAAAGGTGATTGCAGAAAAAAGTTTATATAATCCTGTTTCAATCTCGAGTAAACAGGCACGTTTGTGACGTCATTAATTTTATGATAACACATTTCATATCATTTTTCAAGCGTTTTTCTGCTTCTTAACGACGTGTTTACATTAACTAAAGTATTTCAATTGGTCTAGTCTTCAAGACCAGGTGAGCAATTCTATTGTAAACCATGCCTTTTTTGGTAAAAGTTAATGTTCAAATTTAGATTAAGATTCCATATCAAGTCCATTATCCTTAAAATTGAGGTGGGTGGGGTATGGAGTGCCTATTTTTGTTATCTTACAATTGGGGGTAGTTTCAAGCCTCTTTTGTGAACATTATAAATCAATGTATCTAACCATTTCACGAAATGTTAGCAGCAAGTTCATAATGTGTATTTTGTTGTTTTTGTTGACCAAAAAGAGAGGGAAATTAGGCACTTTTGCGTTAACCAAACTGTGAAATAGAAATAACATGTAGGATAAAAACAACAGATGAGGTACGTTCTTGAAAGACCAGAGAACGATATATAGAAGAATTTCTTTCCTAAAACAATATATTTCTAGGAGAAATGTTAAGAAAACTTTGCTCCACTTGTTCGGTTTTCGAAATAAATTTTACCCATTCGTGTTCATTGATAAAAAAAAACAATAACAATACTTTCAAACGGATTTCTTACGGTTTGTATCATACGCTGACAAAATCTAACATTACCTATGAAAAGACGAATTCTTCCTATAGCAGAATTTCTTTTAATTGGTGGATGACATTAAGTGCAAGATGAAAATAATGACATTTTGTGAACGCATACAAATATTGTTTTTTTTTGAAGATTTGCCTCATCACAAAAACCACCACGAGTGTGTTAATCCGCAATAATTGGCAATAATTAGGTTACCCTCGTTTATGTAAACGACTTAATTTCGCGAAATGAAAAAAATAGGTATGAAACTTCTAGAGATTGGCGAAACAAGCATTGTTTATTAACATTTAATAGCCATTAATTTTTGGTGGGTGGAGTAATGAAAATGCTTTTTATTATCTTGGGAGTATCATTAAAGTAAGAAAGACAGCAAGGATCAGGACCCATTCAAGTAACACACCTGTCCCTGTAACAAGCATATTTTGTTAACATTATAAATCAATATATCTGACCATTACACAAGATATTGGCATGATGTAAAAATGTATTTTGTTGGCCAAAATAAGACAGAAATTGGACAGTTTTGCGTTAACCAGATTGTAATAAGACAATAACATGTAGGAGAAAAAGAACACATGGGGTACATTCCCAAAATACCGGAGAACATTTGATATCCTATGTGACAATGTAGCAACGGTCTAAAGCTATTCAAAAAATGGTCAAGACTAAATGTTCGGGCAAACGTGTTTTCAAATAGAGTTGTGAATGCCTGGAACTTATTACCATGTGAAGTTGTACTGGCACCCTCCCTTAACACATTCAAATCAAGACTGAACAAATTCTGGTACGGACACCCATTAAAATTCACGCAAAGTTGTTACACCCCCGGAGAAACAAATGTATCAGTCACAAGAAGATATCAAAACGGACCATTAGAAGTGGTTTAACTGCTTAAAGAAGGTCTCTAGGATGGTAAGAAATGGTAAGAAATGAATGGGGTAGTAGGGGACAGCATGATGTGGTGTTTTAGATGGATGAGTTTGGGTGGATATGATTGGCTATAGCAGCCTTACTCAACCCACGTTACCACAAGGATCACATTTGTGGGGGTGAAGTGAGGAAGGACAGGTTACTATCTACATTATTAATGTGAGGTTAGATAGAGCGTGTACACCATGCCATATCCGACCGTACCACCCCTTCACAACAGGGCACAAATCACAACCTACAACACCCAACGACACCATATCCAAGCAACACACTGTACACACTATAGCTCACCACATCCTTGCTTTTCTTATTTTATTTATTTAACTCTAAAACCCAGAACCCTCTGTATTGTTTGTGTTATATTGAGAGGTATAAAAAGTGACTTATTTATTATAGTAATTATATAAATCTCCTATATATGTTTTAAGTTTGGAAAGTATATGGAGCTTAGGTGGAGGGCGCCTCCTTTTGCTGGAACAAGAAAACTCGTCGACTGAACAATTCGTGGACACATTTTTTGAGACAACTCGTCGACAGATCCTGAGACAACTCGTCGACGCTTTGTGAGACAACTTGTTGACACCTTTATTCTAAGTTAATTGACCAGTAAATTATAATTATAATTGGTAATCAGGTGCAATTAGGGATAGTAATATAATGTACATATTGAGTGCAGTCAATGAGCAACATTTACTGTAATTTTTGCTTGGATGCTTCTGAATATAGATGATGAAATGCGTCATATTTATACGTACGAAAATCGTAATGGGTTGTTGACAGGATAAAAATTGCTTCACTTCATGCAAGTTTGGATGGGGATTGGATCTAGGGAGGAAGTTAAGTCTACCCCATTCACGTTTCTCACTCACTCTCTCTCTATGAGGAGTCCAGACATGACTGAAATTGTTGACTGGGACTTTATAGATTGACTCAATCAAGACATTAAAAGGAAGCCATATGAGTTATTCATAATTTTACTCACAAAGGCAATAAAGAAGATTTAAACAAACAAACAAGTACTTAAATTGCAGCTATTATCATTTACTGGTCAATTAACTTAGAATAAAGGTGTTGACGAGTTGTCTCATAAAGTGTCGACGAGTTGTCTTAGAATCTGTCGACGAGCTGTTTCAAAAATGTGTCGACGAATTGTTCTGTCGACGAGCTGTCTTGATTCCCCTTTCGCGATGTAACTCCTTTCGGAAATTAGCTATACCCATAAACTACACACGTGGATTTACTAAATTTTGGAATAATATTGAAAATACTTCAGGTTTTCGTGTAAAATTAAAATGCATCTTTATTTTAGTACACATTTCATCAATAAAATAGACGCTTAATTTGTTTTCTATTCGAAACGGGACGATAGATGGGATTACTTGCTCTAGCGAATTTTTTTTATGAAGGAACACAATTCGGTGATTGTCAAGTTGACACAAAAAACAGGATGTTACAATGTTTGTCTTCTCCTAAGATATTTTTCGTAGATCAAGGTTTGTTTTATCTATACATACTTATATTTAAACTGTCGTATCTCGCTGTAGAAAAATCTTACGAGGTCGAAGCTGATCTGTTCAAATAACTGTTAAACTCTGTTTACTATAAATCGTAAGTCCGTGTGGCCTAGATAATCGGACAAAACTGTTAAAAGTACGGAGGCCCCACATGCAATAACAAGAGAACAACATGGCATCTCGAAACGATTTGGTCCGCTAATGTTGAGTGTAAAACGGTTCAGAAGTCAACAAAACAACAAAATACATCTGTATGTTGTACTTGTAATTTGTAGAAATGCAAAACTCATTAGACAGGTTTTGATCAGACATCTCGAGATGGTTTTAGGCTTAAAAATATGTTTGTTATATCACCTCACCTATTAACCAAGGGTTGGGGGAGGGGCAGCAATTTATCAGGATTCAATCACATACTTATTTGGGAATGCCTGCTGTTCTGATATTTTTATTGGGTACACACCAAGCTAACATATGCAGAAAAGATGAGAGAACCCCCCCCCCCCCCCCCCGGGCTGAAACAACCCACGGCCGAAACAACTCGTGGCCGAAACGACCCATCAAAATAGGCCGAATCAACTCACCCCAAAATTTGGTCTAAACGACCGACAGTCGAAGCGACCCACGACCAAAACAACCCCGATTCGGGGGTTCAGTTTGAGTCAATAAGGTGTTTGCCAAAATTTCGATGTCGTTTGTCGTCACTGCAGTGTTCATTATAGGCCACACCTTTGGGTCATGTACTTATTTTTGGTGCAGAAAAATAATGGTCATGGGCCTATTTGGCCCAATTTCCATTCTCCTCATAGAAAAAGACAAATATTGAGCGTAAAATGCTTATATTTTCCTATCCGTAACTCAAAAAATGTCTCATATTGCGGCAGTTTATATGAGTATGCTATTCTCTTAAGTTTCCCACATGTTTTGGCTTCTCGAAAGCCTTGTCTCATCAAGATGGTTCCTTTGAGCATCAACAACCTATGTTTTTGATGAAATTAAATGAAAAAATAATTTTAATTTTAACAATTTGATCGCCATTTTTTTTATATTTTTTCTCAGAATTAAAAAAAAAGTGCCCAAATGGTTTTAGGTTTTGGGACTGCCATGGCTCAGCAAACAGTGAAGAACCAGGCCTTTCGAAGCAGGTCATTATACTAGCCATTCCCATGGGCATTGTTTATACATTTTTACCTGAAAGATTGATAGCACCAAGATTGCTTCAAGACAAAGTATTTTAACTTGATTTAGTTCTATATATATATCTGAGATATCAAGACAGAACAAAATTCCTCTGGTAAGGATCCAAATGTATTCACTCTTTGCCCTTTGTGTAATTGTGCATGCTTTTTTGCTGTCTGCTGATTGATTTGTTTGTTCAAAATCAATAAAAAATTTCAGAAATACGATCAGAGTGAGAACATTTGGGATATACATCTTATGTGTCTTTTGTAGGTCCTGATCTGAGACAAATTGTTTGCAAAGGCTGTCAGCAAAGGGCACTAGTAGGCTTGGGCAGCCTGATCTGGGCCGAGAGTGTTTGTTAAAAAACTATTTAAACAGTTCAGATTGGAGTGCATAATGCGCATTGGCTCAGGGCTTGTGGTAGGGTGTATGACTCCAGACACAAGGGTTGCGGGTTCGGTACCTGATCTGGGTCAAGACTGTTTGCAAAGGTTATCAGTGAGAAGAAACACTAGTAGGGAAAGGGTTAATACCATTTTTTGGCAAATAGTTCAGACTGATTAGACTCTTTCATAATTCCAGATAAGGATCTTTTGGACACCTAAAATTGCATTTATTTCCTAACCCATCTCCTTTGCCAAAAAGTAGGAAAAAGTAGGACTACTTGTAAGCTTGTGATCTGGGTCCAAACTGTTGGCAAAGATTATCAACAGAAGATACTATTATTGAAAGAGTTAATACAATTTTTTGTCTATTTTTTGGGAATACACTGTTTGCCAATGTCTGAAATATTTTCTCCATATACAGTGATTTTATTTGGCCATTTTTACCGCCTTATATGGGAATCATTCCCAATCAAATAATGGCCTTTATTTTCCCAATTTCATGTATTTTGGTATTTACTTTCCCAATTTTTATGATATATTTTCACAAATGTGAAGGAAAAGGTAGCTTCCAAAAATCCCAAATAAAATCACTGATTTAGTCAGTTACAGGATCCCAGGTGGAAGTCATTAAAACGGGATATTTATCACTTCTTCCTTACCTGATAAGCTGTCAAATAAGCATTATGTATAATAGTTTGTAATTGAGGCCTCAGTCTGAACCACTTTCAGTATAAAATGCCTAGACTCACACTGAATATCATGTCATGTGTAGTGACACATTACTGTTCCAGTTTAAGAATAGCTTCAAGGAGTCCTGTATTTTGAATTTTTGCCTTTTATTTTATTCTTCAGCTACAAATCAGGGTTAAGTAGGAGTCCTAGGACAGAGATGAGGAACAAAGCCAAACATTTTTACAGAACAATGAGAGCCAAGGACAGAAGTTTGATGCTCCCTTTTAGCCTTGAAGTTAATATTGGTTGTTGATGACAGCCAGAAATTCCTACAGACAACTTGTTCTCTCAGAGATCTTATCAGGAATAAATGTTGTGATTCAACATCTAGACAACCATTTAAACAAGGTAATTATAAATGCATTTTAAACAAATGAGCCCATTTCAGTGTTTGCATGGTTTGCAAAAGTTAATTATTCATAAGTTTGACCCTACTGCTGCTGTACGTACTTAAAAAATTAGAAACCCTATAAATGTAGCTTCCAATCAGTAATATGAACAAAATGAAAAGGGCTTTGAAAATTGTATTATACATGAAACAGGTCAGCCGACTTTAGGTGTTGCGGTAAATCTTGACATTTATTGAATGCCTTGCATTATAAAACATTTCATTTAAAATTTTAGGACATTTATGATAATAAATTTTACCAAGTTTAAGTGGGTTTAGTTCACCTGACCAAAAGACTCAAGGTAAGCTTTTGTGATCATTTGTATCTCAAGCGTTGGTTGTCAGCAATTGCTTCAAAGTAAATCCCCTCCATATAAAAACTCAAGTAAAATGAGCTTAAAATCTTGGAGTGAAAACATTAAAAATCTTCTTTACTGAAATCACAATCACCAACAGCCTTGAAAATAGATAAATAGCATCATCAAGTGGTCCTCTTTTAAATTTGTTAAAATTACATGTATGACCTTGGGGACCATCCCCCTTCCAGCCCAGGGTTCAATAGGGGTCATGACAGTTTCTAATTGATACCTATGCACAAGCTTTAAAAACCTGTAGGTGAGCAATCTAGGGCCACTAGGCCCTCTTGTTTTTGTACATGTAGATAGTTAATCAGTTAAACCCTATATGTTGCTGCTTGCAAACATATTCACAGAAATTTACCATTTTTAGTGGAGTACAGTGGATCAGTTGGTAGAGTGTTAGACTTGAGATCAAAGGGTTGCATTATGCAACTTCAAGTTTCATCGCTAGCAGTGTCACTGTGTTGTGTCCTTGAGCAAGTCACTATATCTATTGCATAGTACACTTACATTTTACACCCTAAGTCAAAAGTTAAAGGTGACTAAGGGGGCCTTTTGATGGTAGAGACCCACAATAATATACATGTATTAGGATTTTTTTTGTCGAAATTGGAAAAATGGAAGTCTATTTTTGATAAAAATTGTTGAGTAAGCTTCATAGGTCTAGATTAACACAATTGGAGTGTAAAATGTAAATGTTTTCTTATCCATCAATTTTAATATATGGGCTCAGGGTGCTCAAAAGAACCATCTCATTGAGACGGTTCTTTTGAGTACCATGACCCACAACTTATGTTATGGTTGAAAAATAAAAACAAAATGCTTCACACTCTTCTACTTACGCTGTGAAAGGCATATGAACTGCATCTTTTTGCTTGTAATACGTCTGGCTGATAAAGCCCAAAATTACCAAATATTAAGATGATTAAAGAATAATTTCCTTTTAACTCCTTTTGTTTGCTGACAAACTTTGTTTTTGTTGTTGTTGCTGTTGTTGTCTTCTGATTGTTTTCACCATTTACTGTTTCATAAATTCTTTCAAATATATACCATGACTACAATGGAAAACAGTTTGGATCCAGATCAGGTGCAACCTTTTTCGTTGGGTCTGATCTGGGTACAAACTGTTTGCAAACACTATCAGGCAATGACAATACAGGTAGGAGTTAGGATGCCCAATTTTTACTGTATACCCATTTCTTATTGCAGATTATAGAAGCCAAACCAATTGGAGGAAATTTGCCTCTTTTTCTGATGATCATGAGCAGATACAGCGAGGCTTCAGTCAAGAGAAATCCATTTGTATGAGAAGAAACCAACAGAATAATTTCGTGACATATTGAGCTTATTCTGTAATATTCACTAATAGTTACATTAAATGATATAAATAGATTCAATTTCATTTAATATTATATAATTGGTGATAAGTTTTCAAAATGATACAAAAGATTCATATGTTATACTATAAATACAGTTTGCATAGAATTATATGAGTTGAATGTTTAACAATCACTTGTATGAAGAGGTCATTTTAACAATGAGGATCAAAAAAAGCGGTGTAATGAAAGAAAACAACATTTTGTACTTGCTTACTTTCAATTGCGATTTTTATGTACAACTATTTTGAATTTGTAAGGGATGAAACTGTGATTGTTTATAAGGGAGATAATTTATACTGTTCTATTGCACTTATTGATCACCATACATTGTAAAAGGAACTACTTCTATGATGGTAAAATGGATGATTTTTTTTTCAATTTTTTACATAAGCTGCTGTTTAAAAACTGGGATTGCTCTTCAAATACAAGGTTTTCAGCATAAATCTTACATAGTATCGTAGTCAAGATATTAGAGAAGGTATCTATATTAAAATATTGCATAATAATTTGACCAGCTCATCTAGAAACGGTTAACGCCAAAGGCCCCTAAACATTCTTGTATGTTCCTTCTGCGTTTACTTTACAAGTTACAAATTGCTTTAAAATGGTCAGTATCTGTCAAGAAATAACATGGATTACAGATATATCCATCTACCTTTGGAATTATTTCACACTAAAATTTCAAAAAATTATTACCTCCCTTTGGTAGTGTAAAAGCTGAAAACCCTTAAAACCGCAATGTTATGGCAACAAAATTAAGCATATCTTCTATAACCCCTTCACTTAAGGCAGTTTTGACTTAATAAAAATGCTTTTCAGCGTTTAAAAATTACCCACTACCCTTCAATGATTTGTAGCAACAACTCAGTATGAGCGTTTAACATATTGTCTTTGAGTTGAAACTAGTTTAAATGCTGCCTCGTGCATTTTGTTAGAGAAAAGTTTGAATGAAAACTGAAAGGTGGTGTTTTGTTTACCATTTATTTGCAAACATAAGGAGACTTTAGTGAATACGATTTGATGTAATTTAACAAACACGTGTCGGACTTTCACAGAATCATTGTATAAGTATATAGGGATACTTCCTTAAAAATTTCAAGAAATTTCACCGATTTATCTTAGAATTATACGCTCGTCTATATCACTGGTATGTTCGAAGCATTGAGTTTGTTAATATACTAAAGTGACCCTCATTCAAAGGGCTATAGCTCGATAAGTATGCTGTATTTTTCTTTAGGCCTGGTGCCAGTTTTAAGGTGACATATAATCCTTTATAGAAACGTATACCATTTTGTCTTAGCATATATTTTACGAAAATTATGAAGCTACTTGCATTCATATTTGAACAGCCCTCGTAGATGCCTCTTCAGGATATAGCGGTCTTGTCCTTGCGTAGTAACTCTACCCTTGGGTCGTCGTCGAAGATCTGCAACACTACCAGTCGCCTGGTACTTTATGGTGGCGATTCAGTATTCATGCGACCTAAAATAGGACAAAATTTTGTGGTGCTATAAATGAGCATGATTGAAATGTCCTGAATTTGTTTAAATGCAATAACAGTATTTAGACAAATCAGAATTTTTCTATGAGGGTCTGGATGGGGTAAAATGATTAGTGAATAATGGCCCTTTTTATAATGAATAGTGAATAATGAGCAAAAAAGATAATGAATAGTGAATATTGAGGGCCTAAAAAATAATGAATAATTCTATTTTTTTTAATGAATTGAAGAAAAAAAATGAATAGTGAATAATAAGATTTCTTTGCTACCTTTTTTACTGTTTATGAATAATTGGTCTTATTTTAATGAATAACCCAAAAATTTAATGAGATGAATAATGGGCTAAATTTTTAATGAATAGTGAATACCAGACCCCCCCCCCCATCCAGACCCTCTTCTATGGAAGCACATATGACCTAAAAGAACAAAAAAATGCTTTATGGACAGGACATGTTTTAACCACAATATTATTCAAAAACTCGTCACCCATAAGACGTGTACTCCACATTTGAAACTACGACTTTCTAATGCAAAAGTTTGCATCATCGCATCAAAGTATGATCGACTAGACAGGAAATTTTATATAGAGGATCTTACATGAGTGCTCATGTTTTATTGATTTTATTAAACGAGTTGGGGAAAAGAGATAAAATGCGAGGCTTGCCGAGCATTTTATCTCTTTTTCGCAACGAGTTTAATAAATTCAATAATACAAGAGCACGAATGTTAGATTCTATTTATCATATGACATTAAGCGCAAAAACGTTATAATTTTGTCATTTACGCAGCGTTGTTATGAACGTCATAACGTTTCCCGTAAATCTATAAACCACTAGTGGTTTACAGATTTTATTGCATGGCGTTATTTCACTCCCAGACGCGACGTCATATGATAAAACATGTTTATTTTATCACAAGCAGTGAATTCAATGCATATCAAATGTGAGTAAAATTGGTATTTTTCTACAGTGAAAAAATATCGTATTTTTTCACTAGTGACTGATACGATTTATATTTTCACTGTAGAATAAAATAGAACTGGAGCAAAACAAGGCTTTCTTGGCAATTTTGTGACTGGGATTTTTTAACATAAGGTTTTAAGTGAAGTATATTTGTCAAAAATAACGCTACGCATGTTGTGACGTCAACATCAAACATAATGACGTCACTGTTTGACCTGGCGTAGCGCCAGTTTGCACGTGACGCCTACCCTAAGGCACACTCAATAGACTTTCTTTAAATGCTGATTTCTTGCGTTTCATTCGTTAAAATATGATTCTAAGCCATTTTCTAGGTGCAAACTACGTTTACACCCAATGTTATACCCAATAAACACACTGCAAAAGTCAAATCGAACGAGAAACGACCAAGTAAAAAGTAAGGTTGTGATTTCTGTATTTCCGTTGAGTATAAAATAAAAAGAAAATTTACTTTTTCTCGGCAAATACCAAATATATTTCATCTCGTGCGGTGAAAATATCAGCATTTTCACTCGTGCTACGCACTCGTGAAAAATACTGATTTTTTTCACCGCACTCGATGAAATATATTTGGTATTCACCTCAAAAAAGTAAATATCCTCTATGTAGTGTCTGGCAATATTTTGTCGAAAAAAAACAACAAAACAAACAAAAGCGCGCTCGTGATTTGACCTTCTTTACAACTGACCTCCAAACAGTGAATTATATTACAAAAATCACAGTTACATAAAGAACTGATAAATTTATATGTATTATGTCTATTTTACCGTATAAAATGTTTGCGCTAATCTCTTACGCCACCTGTGAGTGGCCTGAGATGCATAGTTTTCAATCAAGTTCTGTTCTGTTCTGTTCTATTAAATACTAGGTAGAAGTGTTCAATATTTATTATAAGAGAAATGTTGATCTCAAATTGTTTTAGTATGATTACACCAAAAGAGGTGGCAGCATTCAGGAAAGTCCGCCACAATTCGAGAATCGAATCATGACTCGGGTGTTTGTAAGGAGCATTACGCTTTGAACTATGTACCAAAAAAGCTCCATTTTGTTAGCCGAAACTGGTGTATGGAAAATAAGTTCTTTAGCATGAGGGTTCAGCTCTTATAAAATCGATTAATCTGATTATCCGAAAAGTTTAATCAGCAGAATAAAAGTAAGTAAGGTTGCAAAGATCAGGAAACGATACAATCAAGTACCACACCTGACCCAGGATACCAATGGGAAAGTGACAAACTCACAGAAGACAGCACAAACGAGAGCCAAGAGGTCAGCCCTTTCCCAGCAGGTGACCACAAAGCACATATACACAGACGCGCACAAAACATAGCAAACACAAGACAGAACAAAAACATAAAAGATCCACAAAAGAAGTACCGCCTTGGAACGGTCAGTAAAATATTTTACTGGAGGGCTTAAACCGGTTTAACGGCTCCAACCTCACCCTTAATTCAGATGTGGATCAAGACACATAGATATTTGGTTTGCATGAAAGACCCCTAACTTATCAATGCATCATCTCCTAAAACATATAAATCAAGATATAACAAGGAGATAAAGCAAGGATAAGGACTCAACAGTAAATTAAACTGAATACCGGAGCAAAAAAAATCCAACAGGTAAACCCCGGTGGGCCCGACAAACAGCCAAAGCATCAGGCCCCTACCATCTCATCAATAGATAAGTCTTTAAGTCGGAACCATCATAGAGTCTGAAGTCCGACCCACCGGCGTGCAATTAAAGAGGAAAGCAAAGTTGCCAACCGTGATTGGGTTGACTACCAAGCATGCAGTAATGGAAGGAGATTGTACACACAATCCTGAGGATTGGAAAAATCAAGTTTATGCTTTTTCGATATTTTTTTGAAAAACAACAACATAACCTACATTTAAGCCGTTTGTTTGGCTGCAATCACACTTGCTATTGTGTAAACATGGTTTCTGTGACGTCAGCGCTACGTCATATAACGTCAGTGTCACGTTATATAACGCCAGCGTCACGTTATAATAATTATAACGCCAGCGTCACGTTATCACCCGCGTTATCAAAGTAGATCCTGTACTGGATGTACATCCGTGGTCTGATTCCACGGAATTTCGTGGAACTGGCCGAGGCAGTTCGGATTGGAGGTAACAGCTGAAAGAATTGGCAGCTAAGCTGCCACCTCTTTTGGTGGAACTTAAACTTTTTAATCTGTGTAGATGGATTTCACTTTTGACTGCTATACTTTTGTACCTATTTCAGATGTATTTTTAATTGTTGCTATTGTTGTTGTGGCCGTGGGCATTGGTGCAGCTGTAGCAGGATATGTTTGCTGGAAAAGAAGAAGGGGACTAAACTATGCAAGGAATATATAACCTTAAAACTCTGACATTTTAGTGTTTCAGAAAATCTCACATACCTAGATTCGTTTTTAAGTTAACTATTATGTAGGAACACTGAGACTGTCAAATATTGACACTGTATCCCTTTTAAATTAGCATTTTCTTCCAACACAAAAAAAAATCGAAAAGTATTTGACATCATTACTATTCAAATGTTTGTAAATGAATATGCTATTTATTTCATTGAGTGAAGAGAGAAATTTATATTTCATGAGTGACGGAGCCATGAATGAAATATAAAGGGCCACGTGTGTTAAGTTTTTTTTGCCCCCCCCCCCCCCCCCCCCCCCTATGAGGCTAAAATATAAAAATTGCTCTTATTGGTTTATGATAAGCTGAAAACAGGAAATTAACCATTTTGGAGTAAATTTGAGATGTTTGACAGACCAATTAACATAGAGCACAAGCAAATACCAAAAAAGATATTAAAAGGATTTTTGGTATTCGCTTGTGCTGATATCTATTTTTTTTTAAAAAAAAAGTTCTCCACAAGTCTTAAATTTGGTCCAAACTTGCAATTTCTCTATTTTAAGACTACTTTGTCGGCCATTTTTATTGCCATAGCAACGGTAAAATTTAAATAAATGCCGAAATTTTACACTTCAGTTATTCTTCTATTAAACGAATCGAAAGAAGTTGGTGAAAAGCTATTTTTAGTTTTTGGCTCCAGAGGGGGGCAAATTAGCCCTTTAATGCACGTACCCCTTTATCTCTTCACGTAATGAATATAATTTGTAAATGTCATAGGCATTCAAAAAATCAGAATTTTCTTTTTATTTTATATTGGAATTATGGAATAATCAGCACAATTCGAATGTTTCTTTTATAAACTAGTTTCGGATTTTATTCCTTCTTCAGTGCAAAATGGTTGTTTGTAGGTACATTATGGCACTAGGAAGTGATATATGACGTTCTGTGTGATGTAATAAGCGCCGAATGAAATTTATATTTTAATAATTCCAACCGAATGTCTTCATCGTTTTTTCGGCGATTTTGATTGGACCGTTGGCACAAATAAAAGGTTTTTACACTTTGATAAAAACCCATGCGTATAAATATTTGATATCTGCTTTGATTTCAAGGCTAATAACGAACTGTACATAAAATTGGAACACAAGTATTTTTGTGTCCGAGATAAAACATTCACCAGTTTAAATATAGTTAGGCATGTTGAAAGCTCATTTGAAAACCATTACATCATAAATTATGGTGGCATCTTCAAAGCAACGGGGGCAACTCTAAGAAACGAACGAGGTTATGTGACGTCACTTAACAAACAGCTTACGTCATTGAAGAGAATCGTCATCAAAACAATGTCAGGCAACATCAACAGCGTAATGTCTGAACACAGTTTGACGGCGTCAAAACGACTTTTTTTAAGTTAACGCTTAGGTCCTACTATAGTCCGTACAGAAATTCAGTGAACATCGTTTTTCTTTTTTAAAATGTCTTTAATGATAAAATTTTGGACTAAAATTTTGCACATACATATAATAAAGCACCGCCTAATATACAATTGCATATTTGAATATTTATGATAGGAAAATAAGTCTGGAATATCTTGTAAAATAAAATAACTTAGTCGTTTCCAATTTAGAAAACTCCTCATTTTCCCTCAATGTATTTCATATGGGTAGCACGTGGTTTATACAGTTCAATGATTACCATGTTTACTATCGTATATCAGGTTGTATGATAAAGAAAAGGTCACCAGCAGGATAACTCTTGGTATAAATAGACTGCGAAAATTACAATTCTTTCTAAGTTATCATATTTCAAGATGATCAAATTCTAAGCGTTCATGGTAAAATGACACATATAGCAATTGGACCGCGACTGAGAAAACCTGTCTTCAGTGATTTGTAACAATAAAGGCGCAGACCAGCCTGCGCATTGGCGCAGTCTCATCAGCAACTCTGTTGTCTGTTTTTTTTAGAAGAATCATATATATCTAGGCTTGCTACGAGCAAAATTTCAATCTTCTAGTTAGCAGACTGGTTTGAGACTCGCTTTGTCGGACTCCCAGAAGACAGGTTTTCTCGCGCCGTGGCCTGTGTGTTGCTTGCTCAACCGCTCTAGACAAATACACTGCTCCAAATACTTAAAGGAACACCGTTTTTTTGTCATTGATCACAATACAAATGCACTCATAGTCTGACTCATAGCAGAAGGCAAACACATGTTTGTCCTGTGATAAGTTTGGTTACCTATCAATGACGATGCTTGTTGATAAAAATAAAGTGATCTCTTTCCAATAATCTCCATGAAACGCTTTATGTAAAAATGGATTTTTTTAAAAATAAATACCCCTTTCTTCAAAGCCAAATTTTAAGACCAAGCACCACAGCAGCACCACAGCAGCATCATTTCTGTACAGTAAATAACCTTTTCTTGTTACAGAAATCATTAGGTTACGCTATTAACAAATTCAGAAGATTCTACAGAGTTGCAGAAAAAATCGTCATTTTCAAGAAAATTAAAAATACAAAATTTAAGCCATGAACTTAAGCAGCAATCTTTTATTAAAAACTTTTATTGATCCAAGATTTTGACTATCATAGCAAAAATAGCAAAAGAAACTCGGTTTCTGCCTAATTATTGTCTAGTGAAATGTATTACTTGTCTATTGGACAGGGGTTAACATTATCACCTATGGAAAATTATCAGTTGTTCCTTTAAACATTTTAAGCAGTGTATTATAAGTGCAACAGATATTTATTAACGGGAATCAAAGTATTTGATTGCGCTCTACATCGTCTAATACACAAGTCATTCATAACTACGGCCCACAGAGCCGGGGAACGGCGGGGACTTCGTTTTTCTGGCTACAGGTCCCTGGTATGATCCTGTACTAACAGTGCATTTTCCCGGTTGGGCTACAAATGACCGGTGCGCATAATTTCTTTCGTATTTATGCACTAGTCATTTGTGACTACGCCCAACCCAGAGGAATGTCGAGGACTTTGACTTTGTGTCTACAGTTCCCCATAGTAACCACCACACTATGGGGACAGCTTGCTGGCAAAACCAGGACAGTTCTTCCCCGCAGTATGTTATTATACTGCACTGCCATGTTTGTCAAGATCTATCAAACTCCTACATTTCCTCCGCATTGTGGAGACAATGTAAATGTAAAAACCAGCATATTTACCAGGCTATGGATATCCTCGTCCTGCTCAGGGGTTGGGGTGAAGCAGCGGTTACGAATGACTGGTGCATTATTTATAGCCTATGAAGCACTTCGCATGAACATTTAGTTCTCAGCCACCCCCTCCCCCCCCCCCAAAAAAAAAAAAAATATTGGATGAGTCCTTTTTTCATTTGAATCACACCTAACGGGTGAGCCCTTTGATAATTTTCTCTTATCAATTATAGTTACCCGGAATTACGTTTTGGCATGCATAGTATTGCATTGTCTGGTGTCAACATATCAGTACTTATATGGAATAAACATATAGAAAGTTCAATTTATTTAATAAAACAAGCTGGAAAACACGCGCGGATCCAAAAAGTGTTTTCAAAGGGGGTCCAAATTTGATAACGTTTTTTTTCTTCTTCTTTTACATGGTGAGGGGAGGAAGGGTCCAAATGCCACTATAAGCGGACCATCAACGGCCCGCCAGCTATACGCCATTTAAATGGCGTTTCGCTGGCGGGCCGATGACGGCCCAACATTGAATGCTGGATTGGTAGCTTTGTTATTTTAAGGGGTTCCGGACCAATATTGCTAAGGAACCCTATATTTTTGGAATTTTCCAGGGGGGTGGTTCGGACCCCTGCCCCCCCTACCTCTGGATCCGCACAAGGTAAAGTATTTAAAATCTGATGATCAGAGAAGGAGCAGGGAACACAGAAAATCAAGATTTTAAATTGAGGAACAGGGGAACACAGAGATTTATTTCATGGGAACAAGCGGACGAGTACCAAACTGGGAAGGCCTCAATATTTTCTCGTATGCCGAAATTCTATGCGCCCAAACTATGGCCATAATTTGCACTAGATGGAACTATTTGATATAATAAGAAACCCTTCTCCTAACATGTTACTTCGTCTTATAAAACCGTACAATTATTCATCGATAGTAAACTTTAGGCAGTGATCCGTACAAAGGTGCATTTAGGGTAAATTAAAAAATGCAGATGCTCATATGAGGACAAATTCCATCATATCACAGCCCATTTGACAATACATTTTGTAACGAAAAAAATATTACCAATTAGGCGGTGTATAGATATATTAAATTCTGATGGTCATTGTGCGATCAGTCCGCACATAACGAAATGAACGCAAAAAAGCGTTGTTCACTGAATTTCTGTACGCACAATAATGTGGGGATATTATGCAGGGACTGGAAAAGGTAAACCTGTGCTTTTCAAAACCTGTCAATCCGTGGAAGGGCCTAAATCTAAATAATTTGTAATGAGCCCAGAAAGCTGTTTGACAAAAGGCAACAATTCCAAACTACATGGAGTTGTTTTTGAGCGCATACTAACATGTTCGCTCCCAATAGAATGCCATGATGCTAAACATTATTTAGCAAACAAAGTTTTGAACTGACAGAATTTTCAAGATGGCTCCCCCATTTATCACGTTTTTGATCTTTGATCCCATTCCAGGGGTCGAGGGTGTGTGTAAGGACAGAATATATGCTTGCATGGTGCTATATGCTCCATTCCCATTAATTTGATATGCAACATGACTACTTTCAGGAAAAATGATTTTGACCTTTGACCCCACTCCAGGGGTCGAGGATGTGTGAAAGGACAAACTATGTGCTTTCATTTTGCTGCATTCGTCATTACCTTTAATTTGATAAGCAACATGACCATGTTCTGAAAAAGTTCAATTTTGCCCTTAGACCACGGCCGGGGGTCTACAGACAAACCACTTGCTACCATGTTGCTGCGAGCGCCATTCCTTTAAATTTGGTATGCAACATGACTATATTCTGAAAAAAGTTGAATTATGGCCGCTGTCCCACCCCTAAGGCCACCAGGGGGTGGGGGGGGGGGCAGACCAAGGCCTTCGAATTAAAATCCGTTTGATATGTATGTACCTCTGTTTGCATGCAAAATTTCAGTAAAATATTGACAACTAAGTTAAATATATTGCGGAATTTTCGGTGAAATTTTAATCACTGTCATGTTTATCTACGGGCACTTGGTAAATCATGGCCTATAGTGAGAACTTGTCAGAGGCTATACCCTTCTGTAAACTTGATGATGATGATGAGTTGGAGTTTAACGACGCATCAACCCGTTTGGAACATTAGCGTCATCAAGGTTAGGTAAGAGAAGTATTATTGAACATTAAAACCATAATAGATTAGCTAAAATATTGACAATTTAACACATTAAACATATGAGTATATCAAAGACAATAAAATACTAACCATTTTACAGCGAAGATCATGAACAATATCTCACAACTACATAGGCTAATCAGATGACTATACATGTTCTTCTCCTGTATAGAAAAGAAATGATATGCTGAAAGCAAGTTAAAAAAAAATAAACAGTTCAAAGGAAAATAGTTACAATTTGTTAAAAAGATTAATCTCTTTTAAGAAAAAGAAGACATTATCAAAAGGTACATCATTAAACAATTGTTTGATTGTATCAACATGAAAGTATTTGTTTCTTATATGAGAAAAATCACCACATTCAAGTAGAAAATGGCAGACTGTAAAGAGTGCATCACATCCAAAACAGTACGGTGGCTCCTCTCGTTTGAAAAGATATGAGTGTGTGATCCTTGTATGACCAATACGTAAACGAGCAAGTACGACTTCTTCTTGTCTGACATTTCGTATTACTGGTTGAGATTGTCCGATCACAGGTTTAATCTCAAAAAGTTTATTACCAACAATGATATTCCATAATAGTTGCCACTTGTTTACAATGTACCTATTGATAAAATTCTGTAAACTTGCAATATTCATATATTCGATTTGAACATTTTTTTTTCAAATCTTTAAATAGTCGAACGTTCGTCATTTCAAAGCACATATACTGACAGACTACACTTCCCTAGGCCTCAAATCACTCAAAAATCATAACTTCAAGCCCCTGTGACAATACATACCAAATACGAAGGCCATATCTATCACAACATACCAAAGTAGGCTTACCTGTCTCCATCGGTCATCTCTTCCATGAGATTAGAGTAACTCATTGTGTAGTTCACCACCACTATATACCAAGAGGATTTTTTAGATGTTTTCACTATGCAAGCCTAATTAAAACATGTGACTCCCAGGGCGGGGCCATGTTTGGCCATAGGGGCATAATTTGAACAAACTTGGCAGAGATTTACTAGATGATGTTACATACCAAATATCAAGGCTTTAGGCCTTGTGGTTACCCAGCACGTAATACTCAAATGAGGGTGTATGCCGTATAGAGAGGTAGATACATAGTTTCAGACATGTTTCCCTATGTAAGCCTATGTTAGGACATGTGATTTCAGACAAGAAGATATTCAAAGTTTTCATCTCGAAAATCTATTTTTAGCCCATGTGACCTTGATATTCAACGAACTGGATTGAACAATATTGAAGAGGGCCATAATAAGGATCATTTCTGCCAAGTTTGTTTAAGATCCAGCCAGCAGTTTAGAAGGTGTCCTTTGAAGCAATTGATGACGACGCACATCCAACAATCACAATAGGTCACATTGCTTTTGCTCAGATGAGCTAAAACTTGATAAACTTATTCGACCCTTTACCTTTTTTTTTACTGTTTTTTTCTGTTGAGAGAGCTAGCCCGTGGGTTTGTTTCCATTTCTGTCGTAACTCTTTTCTAATTTCCATCGGTCGCGCGTCATTGCAAGCTTAGTAGCCTACTGGTTCAACCCGAGAGAGTGTCTCAATATTACTGAAAAAAATGTTGAATCATGGAATGAGACGCATCAACTCGACTATTAAAAACTTGAAATTTGTCCCTGGTCGCACTTGCTACTAGGTACGTTTTCATACCGAATTAGTTCACAAGATTCAGCTTTTAAAAACATGCTTCGATTGCGCTAGTTTTATTTTCCGGGTTAGTGTCTCAATATCTTCCGGGATAGGCTAGATTATAATTGAGCCGTGACACATGATTTCCAACAATGTGGCATCTTGACAAATTAAGACTGAGACGAGCCTGTGTAGCCTCCTGTTAAGCATAGAAACTCCAAATGTTGTTAGGTCAGTAGCTTATACCCCTATTCCACACAGGCCCCAAATCCCACGAATTGCCACGAATTGACAAATATTTGGATTCGTGTCTGAATCGTAATCAGTTCGTGAAGATCTTAATTGATTCGCACAGTCCGTAGTCAGTTCTTGCAATTCGTAGGTCTATCGGGAATTCGGCTCAAAAGTTTTGAACTGTTCAAAACTTTGGCCACTTCGAAAAATCGTGCGTGATTCGTACCAAATTCCTAAGGCATTCTTGGACATCGTAACTGAATCGTAATCGATTCGGAGGCGTTTTGGGGCATTTGTAGCTACTCTTAGCTCATTCGTGGGGAATCGGGAGATTAAGCCAAGCAATAAAACAAAGGAAGAGATAGGAGAAGGGTTTTCCCGAGTAACTACCCCGTCATGCGCATGTGAGCAAGTCCTAGAGGTTGAAACATATTTGGCAGATTCTGGAGCACAATCAGGATCAGTCAGTAGCTCCTGGCTGGTGATTTTGCCAATGGCGAACTGCAATATTTTTCCAAGCCAAAGAGTCTGGGCCAGGGCCCTTCGACTTTAACGTATTTGTTTTCTTCTAGCTATATAAGAAGCCGCTTTCAACACTCAAGTTGCAGGATCAATTCTACTGCTGCTTTACGAGGAACATTCATTTTGGAACTGATGCCCCGCAAGCATAGGTGGGCCTTTTTTATAACTATTGTGAGAGAAAATCTCGCGAATCGTGGCGATTCGTCGCGGATTTCTGTTAATTCGTGCCCAATTCGTGCTGCATTCGGCATATTCTTAGCTGATTCGTAATTGATTCTTTAACTTTCGTGCAGCATGATCTAATATTAATTTGCTAATCGTAGTGACTTCTTGCGCGATTTCAGCCGACCCCCCCGAATATTCGTAACGAAATCGTATCTGAATCGGGACTGACTCGTAGAAAATGACGATTGGAGAAAAAAAAAATAATGAAACCTCACGAATCCCCCCGAATCAATAAAAAATCAATTCGTGGCGATTCGGGCGATTCGTGGCCTGTGTGGAATAGGGGTATTAACAGTCATAGAATAATCAAGGGACAAGTAAAGGTTCTGATCAGACTGCGCGTATGCGCAGGCTGGTGTGAGCCTTTGCTGGTCGCACATACCACAATGTTGGAAGTCTCATGCCACGGCTCAAATTATATAATAGAATTCTATAGGGGTATTCAAAAGTACAGCCACTTCTGTGACATATAGTATATGTATTTGTATCATGACTTTGCCGCATTTCCTTTGATCTAAACTGTTCAATAGTTTCCACAAGACCCTGTCAATAGGTGTTTTATTGGTCATGATGCAATAATACTCGTGAACATACAAATATTCCCTCTTGTAGTGGGAAACTCGTCTTCGACTCATCCCGCCCACAAGAGGGAATATATTTTTTTCCACTCGTAAAATTGTACAATAAAGCTAATAAATAGTGTAGTGTTACGTATATCTGAATCACAATCAGTTTAAAAAAATTACTGACAAACTGATAATTTTGATAGGTAAGAGAGAAAATATCAGATAGCATATAACTAGTATATCATTGGAATATTTTTTTTCACAGTAAGTTTTTCATGTTTGTCTTTGGTTTTTCTTCTAACAATGCCCACCTCTCACTCATCTGTATTACCTGCAATTATTTGCAGCAGACGACTTCAGCAGACGACATTTTCAGATGCATTTTTTGGGGGGTTAAGGATTGAATTGCGCAAATTGTTAACTTGCATTGGATGTTGAAAATCATTGGGCTCATTAGCATATTTTTCCCTGAGACATTAAAAAGCTAATGTTTTCATCATCCAATGTAGTCTGAAAATCTGAATTTCGTTTCTTAAATTTACATTTTTTATTATCAATCTGATACACCATTTGAACGCAAAAGTAACGAGAAAGTCGTTATTCCCCTGCTAGATTACAAAACATTCAAAACATTTTATCCTTATCGTCCAAAATCGGCATCATGCACATGCTATTTGCGATTAAAATTGTTCAAAGTCAATCTTGGACATTAAAGCTTATGTCGATTTTCAAATATGACCGCCGACATTTGTGTCTAAACATGCTAAAGTGCCCAATGTATATTAAAACTCTACATGCATTAAGAGTGCAAGGTATACATGCACGCTGTGCCAAATGACATTTACTCAGAGATACAGGGCTTTTTTCCACATACAAATAGCCACAGACATTGACTTAGACTTATAAAGTCTGATGAGATGTGTTTTTGTTTATCCATATTGATATCTTTTAACTGCATATATCATTCTTATAAAAAAACCTTATATTTTCTTCTGCATTTGAAAATCTGGACTGTAATGGTTGGGTGTCTTACAGGGCACCGTTTTTGGTTACTTGCTGTTCTAATTGTATATTGTTCTAAACGGCATATCAACATATATTGAGTCCGAAATAAGGATTTTAGCTGTCTGCTATTGTGAAATTAAGGTAAAGGAGGACATAGTAAAACTCCCGAATGATATTGACCGATAAGAATACTCGGCAAGGGAATCGACCTTGAGTATGAGATTCCAACCAGTCATATGCAATATGAGCCTTGACGTGAGATTTCCAACAATGTGATATGTACGACCAGCAAAGGCTCAGACCAGCCTGCGCATACGCGCAGTCTGATCAGAGCATTTGCAGGTCGCTTGAATATTATATGACTGTTAAGCTACTGAATGAACAGCATTTGGAGTTTCTAAGCTTAAGGAGGCTGCACAGGCTGGTCTGAGTCTACACTTGTCAAAATGCCACATTGTTGGAAATCACGTGTCACGGCTCATATGATGTAGCTAACAAGGAAACGGGTCAGAGGGTACAGTTGATAAAATCAAATACCTTGGAGTAACAATAACAGAGGATTTGAGATTTACAGGCTCTAGTCCTTGTTGTTTCAGATAAGAAGATTTTTTATGTTTATAAGCGTACATTGTATGTTAACACGTGACCTCTAGGGTGTGGGCATTTTGGCCGCAGGGAACAAACTAAGTAGAGGTCCAACTGATGATGCTGCATACCAAATATTAATTCTCTAGGCTTTGTGGTTTCAGACAACAAGATGTTTCAAGCTTTCATTCTGAGAATTTATTTTTAGATCATTTGACCTAGTTGACCTAAACAATTCTCAAATACATGTATGACCATATAATGATCATTCCTGCCCAGTTTGGTCAAAATCCAGTCAGTAGTGTAGAAGATTCCTTTAAAGCAATTGTTGACGACGTACGACAGACGACAGATATCCAATAGTGATCCTATGATCAAAATAGCTCACCTTAAGGCTCAAGTGATCTTATAATTGTCAGGCTGAAACAACATTCTCAAAAATCATACATGTAATTGTCAGTTTTCTAAAAACACTTATTTTTCCAGAACTTTTAAAAGATATGATGCCATCAAACTGAATGTGTAAGTCCGTAACACGATGTGCTTTTCAACGGTTTGCTATAAAAACGAACCCTGAGCCATTCGATATAGGCTAGCCTTAGTTTATTAAAATAAGTAAAGGTGCAAAGATCAGGAATCCGATAAATCAAGTACCAGACCTGACCCAGGTTACCAATGGGAAAGTAACAAACTCTCAATAAGACACCACAAACGAGAGCCAAGAGGTCAGCCCTCTCCAAGCAGGTGACCACAAGGCACATATAAACAGACCCGTACAAAGGCATAGCAAACACAAGACAGAAACCCCCAATAAAATATCCACAAAAGAAGTACCGCCTTGGAACGGTCAGTAAAATATTTTACCGGAGGGCTTAAACCGGTTTAACTGTGCACCAACCTCACCCTAAGTTCAGATGTGGATCAAGACACAAAGATGTTTGGTTTGCATGAAAGACCTCTAACTTATCAATGAATCATCTCCTAGAACATATAAATCAAGATATAAAAAGGAGATAAAGCAAAGATTAGGACTCAACAGTAAATAAAACTGAATACCGGAGCAAAAGATATTCAAACAGGTAAACCCCGGTGGGCCCGAGAGTCTGAAGTCCGACGCACCGGCGTGCAATTAAAGAGGAAAGCAAAGTTGCAAACCGTGATTGGGTCCACCATCACCAACTTCAGCACAACATATCTCGTCATGTGCAACGTCTCTACTGATACAGGTGGTATAAAATAGATATGCCATGTTTGTCACGGGGTACGGGAGATAATCCACTAGCTTTATCTCCACGTTCAGGTGGACACACCATGATATAACTATTACATATTTGTTTTTTTCCAGTCTTTTTATATTCTTATTTTTCGTGAATGGGGATGGATCAGATAGACTTGTATCAGATCAAAGTGAATAGAGCAAAGGTAAAATATGTGCACACACATAAACAAGCTCAGTAAAAATCTTCACTGAATGTCTTATTTACTGTATTTTGGGCAATAGGGAAGTAATAAAGTATCATATATTTAGCTCTGTAGTAGTTATACACTGAACTGAAGTTATAAGTGGCCACCTACACATTTTTTGCGCCTTTTCAGAAAGTAAACACCGCTCTTACAAAATTTTAATTCCATAAAAATGCAAGGCTTTTTAGAGACTCTGAAAATTATGCCATTTCAAAATGACTGATAGATCGAAGGTACCTTCATTTCAAAAAGTCACACTTTTTACAGTGATATAAAATATTCCCCAGACATGTTATCCATTTATGTTTTAATTAGTTTGAAGATATTAATAAGAGCTGTGATATAAGACAAAGAGAATCAAAAGTTTTGTAACAATTGAACTCGTCATTTCTATTCTACGTTAACATGAAGGAGCTTAATCGAAGAGTTTTAGCTTTAACCATGCAATTTGCATATCAACTTTGCATTGCTCTGCACGCTTTATTATCTGCGGCACCGCATTGAAATTTTCAGCAAATATTTATTATGAATAGGCTTCACTGTTTTATTTATAAAATAAAAAATATCTTGGGCTTATGCCATTCAAATGACCATTAAAATTTCAAGATAAAACCGGACGTGGAAACAAGTCTGAAAGAATAACTGTAAAAATGGGCTGATGAAGCTGTATTGTGTTTGGTCTTACATGTTACATACATTAAAACACAAACAATGATATTAGTATGTGCAGTTGATTATTTTCGAAAATATAAGAAAATGTAGAAAATGAGCTTTTTTAAAAACATTCATAAAAAAAAAACATTCATAAGCAAAATTCGGAGGTTTGGTGTTTTTTTAAGTCGGCTAGACGTGTTTGAAATCACATGCACTCCAATTCGAAAAAATGGACCCAAAACCCTTATTTTCTTTTTGCATTTTTGAACCCCAAAATTGTGAGGTGATAGAAAACTCTTTCAAAGCACAACTTAACTTCAGTCCATTGAAAAGCACATATTTGGGAATAAAAATCATTTCAATAACATTAGCGCTTAGTCAGAAAAAATGAAATTGAAAAGTAGCCACTTAGAACTTCGTTTCGGTGTATAGAACTTTCAGCCTGAAGACGGGCTAAGGGATCAGACAATCAATCCATACATTTGACTATCAATATACGTTTAGGCCAGAATTTTTTTATTAGTTGATTTACGGGAATTTTTTTTCAGATTTAGGGTCGAGGGGACGAAAAAAAAAATAAATAAAAAAAGCTCTGAAAATGACCAGTTAACTGGTCATTTTCAGAGCTTTTTTTTTTTTTTTTTTTTCAGAGCTTTTTTTTTTAATATCTCCAGAAAAAACAGTAAACTAGTGAGGTAAACCAACAGCCTGTATTAAATCTTTATATATTTCATCATTTTCCTAAAAATCTGGACAGGACAATCGCTTTTAAGAGTGTCACTCTCAAAAATACACAGACAGAACCTCAAAAAAATATTATTTTTTTTCAACCAAACAATTAATATCTAGAGTCGGCGGATAAAATAAAAAAATTTTTTTAGAAATTAAATTTTATTTTTTTCCTACTTTCCGGAAAATAACAGTAGGAGGGTTCGTAAATCAACTAATAAAAAAATTCTGGCCTTTACAAGTACAAACTTGCTGCAAAATGCAGCAAAAATGATGCACGGCGAAACACACACCTCTATTCGCTTTGTTTAAACCCAAAATTCACCTATCTTTCCTTTCTTTTTGTATCGTCTAACCGTTTCAGCAATTTGTTTTCACCATTTTTGCATTATCTGTTGGTTGCCAGCATAAACATTGTCAATATTTGAAAAGCCTCTTTAAAAATTTATATTTAAAAGGGTGTTCTAGATACCTGTATTTCAAGAATTGATTATTTGCAGACTGGGAACTATACCCGACAAAAAAAGAAACGCACCACTTAGAACTGTTCAACTCCCAGGAAGATCACAAGGGATAGAACTGTTTAGTTTGTATCAGTGTAAAGGTATGTCAAGTATTGCTGCGTCACACGTCTTTTGCAATCTGGTGCCAAAAATGTGTTAAAGAAAATTGGTCATGAACCTAGTGGGGGTCAAATTGTACAGTCACAAGAAATAAGCGTTTTTATAATGCTCTCTTGCTGGATAGGTTCAAGCAATGAGAATCATTTCAATAGACCAAATTGTACTCAGACACTAACTCTTTGCACATTCTATCTGTTAATTAATCATACGCGATAATTAAACCAGGTAGCTCATGTATTGTGACTACCCTTTGGATAACGATTCCACACTGGAGATAAACGTTACAAAACATTTAAAGAGTTCAACATTGTTTTAATCAATTTAAATGGCCCTAACTGATAAAAATGGATTTTGGAATAACAAATATGCATCAATAAACACATTGGTTGTCTCACATGAAGACAACGTATCGTTTTCATACTTTGCAAATGTAAAACATACTCGAAATTTAATGTAGACAGTAGCATTGAATTAACGCTTCCGCCACTCGTTTACCATTCGCCTTGGTGAGTTTTGTGCCTGTACATGGAAAGTACAGATACTCATCTACGCCACACTCAAGTTTTAGTAAGATTTGATCAGAAATGAATATTTTATGACAATTAACATTTTCGTTTTAAAAGGAGATCTAAATGGGAAAATCGTAGTGGTGCGTTTCTTTTTTTGTTGGGTATAGCAGATATTTGCAAAATGGTGCATATACATATACTGAAATACCTGTGTGGGTACCAAATTACCTGTGTGATGTCGCCCATATAGTTAAAAAAGGCAACAGAAGAGAAATGGGAAAAAAATGAATCATTAGAACCAACAGTTTTGCAGATGATCAGCTGACATGATGTCCTAGTTTATACATGTAGTTTGTGAGCAAATTTAAATCGCGGAAATATTTATTCATAGGAAAGAAATATGTACTCGTAATTTACCATGAAATTGTACAGGAACTTAAATTTAAGCATATGGTGAAAAGATTCCGTCATATAGAAACATTTCTGTCGCGAATGAAGCCTTTATAGTAGCCTGGTTAGCACTCTCAAATTTGCTTTGGGTTGAAATGTCCAATTACCGCTAGAAAGTGTGCTTTCGCTGTTTAACTATACCCACCCAAGTCATCTTGGAACCAAAATAAACTAAAGGATGCCTTTCAAATCCGAAAACAATACATGTGTGTAAAAATGCAATTGTAATTGTTTTGCTAAACTATACAATGAGCTGTCTTCACTAATTATTATGCTATGAATTTATTTGGAGTCAGTTTTCGCAATTGCATAATGATCCGCAAATTTAACTTTTAACTGATTTATGTCAAAAACAAATCAACAAAACGGGAAGGAAAATTCGGAGATGAAAGACACAGCAACAATTTGAAAACACGGCGTATCGTGATACGCGATGCTAAGAATGTCTATAATATGCTTTTATTAAAACGCTGTCAAGCTATAAATTGACTCTTGCATAAACTACCGCACAAGAGATTCAAACCATTAAAAGAAGTAAGATGACCAGATAAGAGACCTACATTTAGGGGGGGGGGGGGGGTTACTCTGTTTGAGCTTATCCAGCAACGTTCAAGTCTTTGTGAGCAAATAAATATTAGTTTCAATTTTACCACCAATAAAAACAATACATATACATGTTTATAACTTTTGAGTACTTGAAATGTACATTGGATATATTTTGTTGGGACGATGCGCGCGTCGAGTCAACAATGATCTTGGTACAAGTGTAAGTTTGTATGGTTTGGACGTCTGTATGGGAAGATAATCCACGAGCTTTAGCGAGTGAATTATCGCCCGGACAGACGCAAAATCATACAATAAAAATGAGCCAGTGCATGAGATTTCTAACAATGTGGTATGTGCGACCAGCAAAGCCTCAGATCAGCCCGTGCGCATCGCGCAGTCTGACTGAACACCATTTGGAGTGTCTAAGCTTAAAAGGAGGCTGCAGAGGCTCATCTGAGTCTAAACATGTCAAAATGTCACATTGTTGCAAATCTTATGCACTGGCTCATTAATATCTTGCTTATTGCATCAGCATTCAGTTGCACTATACAAACATGTATTTACATTTCCACTGCGAGTCTTTAAATGAACCTTTACATTTCAGATGTTGTTCATAGCTTCATGAACGGATCTATTTAAGCCACTCCAGCAGACGCGTTATTTGGTTGATGAACGGATCTATTTAAGCCACGCCAACACACGCGCTGTATGGGCGGACCAACGTTAACGCCATCCAATAATAACGTTGTTTGTTTACGGACGTTTATCTGACGTCGTGCGTATATCGTCATGACGTTAAACGCGGAAATATGGCGTTTTGGCTGTTCTCAACCCGCCGTTATGTCTAGTATAATTAAAAATATACAGAAAACCAGCCAAGTTAGATGAACATTGATACTTGAAAGACAATATAAAATATAAATATAAGTAATAATTCGATTTTTGTCTGTTCATGAGATCATGAATACTTTCAAATTTGGTCTCTTCAAAATTAACGTGAAGCCTTCACTGACTTTGCATGAGAACCGAAGTGTTCATGATCTCATGAACAGACAAAAAATCGAATTTATTTCTTAATTGTGCACTGCCAGATATTTGATGTTATACATTGAAATATCAATGAAAGGTGTAGAAATGTATAATATTGCATCTGTGTTTGCAATGCACAATCGTCTATTTTATCAAGTTGTACACAGTCATTCTAAAATATTAACCTATCCATTTCCCATAGGCAATAGTTTTGCTAGCATGTTGTCGTAATTATAATAGACGACAACAAAGCATTATTATAGCATCAAGGATGATATCGCATATATATGTATCTTAACCCTTTATTAAGGGCCAGAAACCCCTAAATGGGTACTTTGGCAAACAGTGAAGACCCAGATGAAATGCCGCATAATGCGGCGTTTCATCAGGGTCTACACTGACTGCGAAGGTAAACTCGATCTTCAGAGAAAGAAATATAATATTTTTTTGGAAGTTCTAACATGTATAGTGTTAAGGTTTTGCCTTGAAGGTTTGTAGGTTTTATCTATAACACTGAACTGTCTTTTCACCTGCTTATCTAGTTCCCATGAAATCTCAATGTATGTAGTTTTATCTCTTGATATTCCTGTCGCTTTATAAATTTACACCTTTTGCATGCTTCATTGTTAAGTACCTAGGGCATGAGTGTAATATGGATATGCCTGCCCCCCTCCCTGTTGTCTGTGGGAGGTGCGGTTATCCTGTCATCACTGCCATTTGGGCCATTCTCCTTTGACCCGTGTTGTCATGGCGGGCCCCTTCCTGTCCTGTTTGGCCTGGCGCTGGGTGATACAGGCTGGTCAATGGTTTTGTGTCCTCTGGGTCTCCCTGTCCTCTGGGTGGCCTTATTGAGGGGCTGGCTAGTCTGCAGCGGGTGTGATGTGCTCTAGGGGCCATCATTTCCTGATAATCTAGAACACTGTCTGAATTCAAGCTGATCTGTATCCCTATTGTTTTGTTAGGAATCCATGTATCCTTCACCTTATGTATTTGTGCTTAATTTGCTCTGCTATTTTGGAGGAATTATATTTTTAGAGTATGAATCAAGCCTGGTGGTTCATTGAACATTACCATATCGAGGGCTCAGCCACTGTATCAGTGCTACCGGGCCGCGTAGCGCAGTCGGTAACGTGTCCGGTACCACACTTTCGTGGAGATTGATCATGAAATAATTTCAACGGTCATTCTCCTCCCTTCCGCTGATTTATTCAAGAAGGGTTGTTGTCAGTTACAAGCGAAAGTATGTGCACAAATTACTGGTAAACCGCTTGCTCAAGCCTGCCCAGGAAAAAGTGTGGTTAAAGTGAACTGACCGTCCCGCAATGACCATAGCTGTTGACATGGGACGTAAAGCAACAAAAACAAACAAACTGTATCAGTGCTGTTCCGGGACTATAAAACCGCAGCCACTCCTAGTTTTGGGGCTCTTACGGTGAAACTTCCGAAGTGGTTCCATGTCAGGTTTTCCTGGGAATTTGGGACTTAGCTATGATTTAGTCAAGTAGAAGAAATATGACTTTGGTTGGGCTGATAGTTGGAATTGATGGGGATATTTTCTAAGAAGATAATTATGGACATATTCCATGTTCGAATGTCTGCGTGTTTCAACTTTATAGAGGACTAGATAAATTTAACCGAATAAATCAGTAATATCATGTTGGACTTTGTAGTACTTTTTCTCTTTCACATGTGAATCCTCTCATGTGGAAGAGACTATTCTAAGAAGCAAGAGACGATTCAAATGAGTAGTTTTTATAGTAGCGTCAGCGTATAAACTGTATACTGGTGGTAGCAGCTCTCTTATATACAATTTATCATATGACGTCGCGTCTGGGAGTGAAATAACGCCATGCAATGAAATCTGTAAACCACTAGTGGTTTATCGATTTTCGGGAAACGCTATGACGTCCATAACAACCGTTACGGGCGTACATAATGACAAAATTATAACGTTTTACGCGAGAAATGAGCTTAATGTCATATGATAAATAGAATCTAACATTCATGCTCTTGTATTATTGAATTTATTAAACTCGTTGCGAAAAAGAGATAAAATGCTCGGCAAGCCTCGCATTTTATCTCTTTTCCCCAACTCGTTCAATTAATTCATTAAAACATGAGCACTCATATAAGATCCTCTATATATACAATGGACAATCCTGACTTAACCGTATCAAACTTTATGGGAAAATTCCATTTGTACATTAAACTGCGGGGATAATTTTTATTTCGCAAATGGTCTGTCGTGCCAATTCATGAAAATTTGGATGCGCAAGCGTATTGAGATTGGTGTCCACCTTTTCTTTATTAACTTTTTTGGAGAGAGTTATTCACATTTTATCCATAATTTATGAGATTGTAAACAGGGTCCTGGTCACCGATACTGGCTTGCTGGGGGAAATACTAGGTTCGTAGGTAGAAATGGAAACGGATCCGATATTGGGTGGGTGGACTTATAATATACTGACAGGCAAAAGAAATGCTACATGCAAAATTTTCGATAAATTACTCAGAAGGAAATAAAATAAGTGACAGTAGTTAAAATCGAAAAACTCAAAAAACTCCGTTGCTTTACTCGTGGTTCTGGTCATGGTAAGCTCGTGCAGCTCGTGTTTGTGAACCACATGTCTAACCTGACAAAATTCTATTTTAGCGTTTCTTTTGCCCGTCAGTATATTATTTATGCCAATTATCTCCCCCTCCCAAACCGAGAAAAAAGGGTGCATAAACCCGTATGGCATGCGTTCAGCTGTTCCACTATGTTAAATTTGGTTCGTTTATTTGTTTTTATTTGTTATGCTATAATTGTGTCACCACAGGAGGAGACAAGAGAAAATTCAAGTGTTGTTGAGAGATGTTTTTGCAATACCTGCTAACCAGTATTTTGTCGGGCTGTGTCTCGGCGATACAATCTTCTACTCAGGTAACATAGGAATCAGCACACGAGATTTTGGTACTTATCACATGTGTGAAAATACTGCCTCAAATAAACGCCCCATTCAGGAAAGTCCGCCACAATTCGAGATGGGTGTATGTAAGGAGCATTACGCGTTGTAGCCTACAATGTACCAAAAAGCTCCATTTTGTTAGCCGGAACGTCAGCGTCACGCTACCACCCGCGTTCTTCATAGTAGATCCTCTATGTATATCCGTGGTCTGATTCCACGGAATTTCGCGGAATTGGCCGAGGAAGTTCCGATTGATAAATGCCCATGCCGACGTATCCAGCGAAGCTAGAGGTCTATATTTTGTCGAGCCTTTGTTTTAACCTTCGATGCTCGCTGAAGCGATAAGTATCAAAATCTCGTGCACTAACCCATATTTATTAAGAATGGAATTTTTATTTCCTGTAGGAATAGTATTTTGTTCGTGTTTAGAAAGTCAAAACAGTAGGAACGCAAAGAGCGTATTTTGAGTTAAAGTATTTTAAAATTGTAAAAATGCGCGACGCAAAATATTCCCTCAAAATGGCGGCCGAAAAATGGCGCCAAAAATTCCCTTTTTTAAACGCTCTTTATTCTTAATTTGTAATTAATGACAGTGTATTCTCGCTATATATTTAGATTCTGCAACCTTTAATCGCCAATTTCCTTTTTTGAAAGTGTTTAATGATATATTGCTTTGCAATGAAATCTAGCTCTGAAATGCACCACCGTCAGGCGCTTAAAAACAGAAATGAAATATAAGCTTTGGCATATAATGGAACGTTTTTTGTCTCCAGAACCGATTTTGATGAAATAAATTAAAACATATTCACCTTTGCCCCGTCCATCTTTCAGCTGAGTATAAACGCGGGACAAAGCTCTAAAATGACGTAGTCACTAGTCAAAGTTGTCCCATATTTACGTCACAATATTACGAATAAACGTGTTGTAATCGATATGTTTTATCTATAAAAATGTGATTCTTAAGAAATAATGCCAATACATATTCTTCTGTAAAATGGCGAAGAACTGTGATGTTCAAATATACTGGGATAATCAGTTTTCGCCAACGTAAGCAGATATGGCTCTGAGGATAGCAAAACAAAATACAACCTGACCAGAAAATGATTTTATCATAAAGTTTCAACCCTTTATAATAATGTGTGATACCTTAGACCATCAAAATATGTTATTTAATTTTCAAAAACTTTGATTTGTTTGTGCCCCCGTTTTTCAGCCATCTTGAAAATAGTAATCTAATTTCGACAACTCTTGTTGACCTGAAAAAAGAGGCCTCATAAAGGGTTGGATAGATAAAAAATCAATAGGTGTTATGAGACAAATCGTATTTTTCTTTCTATGAACAAAAATTATTGTAATTTTTTTATGATTTAATTTATTGTAATCAAAAATATTTCAGTCACGTTTTTTTTCAATATTCAATTCAAATTCAGATTGATTTGAACCCCTAGATTCATTGGGGTGCTACCACACAGACAGTAAATGAAAAAGTATACTTAAAAGATTTCTTTTATGTACTTAAGGGATACATGAAGCCATTGCAGGTGAAAAATTGATATAATTTATCAAAAAATCGTTTTTAGATATATGGTCCATACAGCTGCTTATTAGCCAGACCATTGTTTCTGGGTCTCAACATTTATAAGAACCCCCTTATGATAAAATCAATGATTTCCCCACTTGGGACCCCAATACATCACTTAGTTTTCTTACCTCCATCGTGAGGATGTCAATAGAAATGAAGATGGAGGAAGTGATGTATTTACCGAATAAAACACATCATGATCATAATTTAAAGATTGGGGTTAAATAGAGTTAGTGAAAATGGCGGAAAAACCTTGATGCAGGCAAGTGACCATTATTTTACCGCTCAGATAAGCTTTTTCTTACTGCTTAACAATTTAACAGACAGCTTTTCTTCTGCCCTTGGAAATCCCCTTTTCAGAATGAGCCTGTGACTTCACACAAGTGAAAAAACGGTGGGAATGTTCAATTGGCGAAATTACATTCTTGGCGAAATTAGCTTACTCCACTATACCTTATCTCTGGGGCCTCAGAGGTGCATCCTAGGTATGCAGATTTCATTTTTAATTCGTTTCGTTCGCCTGAAAATGGGCTTTCCCGTTACTTTGAAATGAGAAATCTTAAATGTTCCCTTCTTCCCGGGCTGCCGATTTTTCCCCTTTCGACTTTATTCTTTAGTCTTTAAATGTCATGCATGTGCAGATCCAGAGGGGGGGGGAGGGGGGTAGGGGGTCCGGACCCCCATCCCTGGTAAATCACAAGTTCTATCAAATTCTATAGAAATTAGCATTTGGACCCCCCCTCGTAAATAGTTGGACCCCCCCCCCCCCCCCCCCGGAAAATTTTGGACCAAAAAACCCCAAAACAAACATAAGAAAAAATCAAGGCTGTTTTCTCGCCGTTGGGCTTGGACCCCACCCCACCCCTCTCTCTCCTCTCTGACAAAAAAATCTGGATCTGCGCATGCATTGACCATTCAACAGCTCACCCCCCGGGTTCACCCAATGTCAGAAGGAACTAAATGGTTATGTCTGTACCTTGGCTGAATTATCCACTAACCATCGAGGCCCTCACGGGGGGGGGGGGGGGGGGGGGAAGGCTGAAATAAACTTGCTTGTTCCCCCAAAATCGAAAATTTGTTTTCCTGGGTTCCATGTTCCCCAACATTTTCTTTGTTTGCTTGTTCCCCTCAAAAGTTGCACTTACCTCCTCTGTTCCCTTGAAATAAATGCCCCTTTACCCTGTTTCCAAAAACCCATAAGGCCTCACCAACTACTAACCTACACCCCACCCTCAATCCTCCTCTTGCTCTTATTTCTTCTTTTTTCCTAGCTGTTCCCCAATATTCTTTATTTTTGCAGGGATAATCCTGGATGGGCCTAATCCATTTTGTGAGAAAGTTTTATTGCTTTTAGAAAATGGACTTTACTTTTGGCTTGGCCCCATATAAATTTCTATTCAAGTTTCATGTGAATTTTGCTCTGATGTGGATATTAACTTAAGGATTCTTGGGCCAATCAAATTTTGCAAAGGGCCCATAAAATTTAAAAAGTCCCGTTGAAATTTTGAAATTTGCATGACTTTGAATGGAATATGTGGGTCATTGGCCCATTTTAAGGGCCCATCATCATTTTGGGCAAGGATTATCTCTGTTTTGGTTTACTAAACTTTATCTTTTTTTGTGGGTAATTTTGGTATGGGTGTGCGAGCCAGTATTTTCAGACCAACCCCAATCCGAATCATATACAAAAATATCCCTTCATATACTTGATTTCACAGAAAGTTGACCCATTCATAAACTCCCCCCCCCCAAAGTAAATTTTATTAAAAGCCTAATAGCAGAGCTCATATTTTATTTAGGTGTACAAAACTAAGAAAATGGGAGCCAGTATACCCCTTATTTCAGAGTCAGTGGGAACTTTGCTATTAAATATGAAATTAAAATACAATTTATTAATAAAAGCATCCTATTATGACCCAGACCCCAATTAATACATCATTTATATTGAATCATACAATATTCAACCTTCAAACTAGACCTAACCCTAAATAAGAGAAAAATGTTTTTGCTTTATTTTTATTTCATTTTTTTTTTAATGAGGTGCTTGGGGCTTGGAACAAAGACAACTTTAGTAAGAAAACATAACTATTTCTTGGGGAAAGGGAAGCAGGCTAATGTATGCAGGTAAACATTATGTAACATATCAAAAACCCCACTGGCTGGACCTCATTAATATCATTTTTGTAAAGTGTAGACTGAGATTGCTTTCAATCTGGATAAAAAGTTAAAGAGGTTTAAGTATGTATTCCAAGTTGCAGCATACCAACCACTATATACATGTAATAAGCAGACATGTTCTTATTATAAACCAACAATGATAAAGGATTCAAAATAAGAATTTTGAATCTTAGTCAGACTCCCAAACATTAATTGGCCTTGAACTTCAAAAACTGGATGACAGTATAATTAAACACTGGTTTAAAATTTTAGAGAGATTTCATCAGCTGTTAACTGATCTGATGATTTATTCTGACAGAATAAAGTTCCTGTAAAATTTACAGTTAATCAGAATGAAGCCAGCTGGTCTGGAACACCAATTTTCCTCATTTTTTAAATAGTTACTTCATTTGTACGAAAGTATGCTTATTATGAAGAATATGGTACTTTATACCTTAAGCTACTATATATATATAGCCCCCCGTCTCCACAGCATCTATCACCAATATTTATAAGAGACTTCAGGCCCCCAGATAAGAGTGGGTAACTGAAATTTTTTTCTTATTTCTCAACCAAAACATATGTTGTGGGTACTCAAAAGAACCGTCTACCGTCTCGATGAGACGGTTCTTTTGAGCACACAAAACACATGTTTAAACTGATGGATAACTGGCCCTATGAGAGTATTAGATTTCAAAACAACTTGTTAACTTTCAATTACTGCAAATTGCAGAATAAGTCTGTTATATCAGTATTAAGTCTGTTTTGTTATTTTTTTAATGATCTGTTGGTTTTACACAGTGCTTATGAGAGTCAGAGACCCCCAAAATTGGTCATAGGAATCAAAAACTGATGCCAGCTATTTATGGTCTCAAATTTGAGAAAGATCTAACCAGCTTTAACCTTTTACACCTTTGAAATATCATGTATTTGAAAATATTATGGAAAATGGAGCATTTGCTCTTTTGGAGCAAATGCTCCATTTTCAATTATATTTTCAAATTCATGACTAATTATCTTCAATTTTCTTGAATTTTTTCAATGTTGTCTTAAATAGAAAATAGTCATGATCTAAATATAGCCTATGAAGTAAAGGATTAAGATGATAAAAGAGTAAACTGAGTTTGTTTTTGTCCAAAAAAGGGTGTGTAACACATATTTTGAGTTAAACCAAACACTAGGAAGAATATATTTGTAGATTTTTTTCATTTAGGAGGTCTTTTACAATAAAGACATGTATCTATTTAAATGAATTTAAGTATGCTTATTATTAAGGATACTTTATACCCCAAGCTTCTATAGCATTCTCTCCCCAAAGCACCTATCCCCAAGATAAGACTATCAATGTGTGATTGAATCATTTCTTAATCAAACATATGTTGTGGGTACTCAAAAGAACCGTCTCAAAGAGCACCCTAAACACAGTGTCATATATTTATATGATATTTGGATCATATAACTTTTGTATTTGTTGGGGTCAGGTAAACACTAAATATGATTAGGGCATGGGTATTCATCCTATTTAAAGAATCAGTCAGTAACTTGGACCAGAAAATTCTTTGTCTTGCAATGTAAATCTGTCTAGAGTATGTATTGTGATACAGATGTAATTGTTTTCTTGATATTTCTGATAAACTAAACAGGATTTTTTGGCACATTTTGAAGACCAATTTTGAGTCATGTTCCCAATTGGAAAAAAGTATGTTTTTCCCAATACTAAGGAGAATATTCCCAATTTAAGAAACAAAAAAATGTCACTATTTTGTGACAATGTACCCCAATGAAAAGTACCTGTTAAATTCATAATGTTGAAATGTTCTTATTAGCTTAGTTTTGTTTGATTTGATTATAATATATGGTGTGAGTTTTTCCCCAATTTGTATAAAACTATGTGAAAAAATCCCAATTCTGGGGATTGTGTCATGTTCCCAAAATAGTGAGAAAAAACCCCGGGTCACTTTTAATAATAGGGACTGTAACAACGTTGTAGCTTACACACAACCTGTTCTGAAAATGAAATCAAATATGCTTTGGTATACTTTTTTCATGTTGATTCAACGTCTGTGTTATTTGGAGGGGGGGGGGGGGGGTCCATCACTGAAGCCCTCCTAGGGGTTTGGGTACAGGGGAAAAAGAGCATTCATCTCAAGGTAACAGACGAACAAAGGGTCCAATTAATTTTGAGGGGAAGGGGAACATTGGGGAACAGGGAAAATATGGGGAACAAGGGAACAGGTACCATCTTCCCTCCCTGGGAGGGCCTCATCAGTAGTTTGTAAAGTATTAATTAGTGCATAATTGGGTGTAAAATGGACTTACCCAAGTTTTATCAACCCCCATAGAAACAATCTGCGGGTTATATTTGAATAGTGCAAGACATTTCCTGATTGTAATCAAGATTATTGAAAATCAATAAGACAACAGGAACGGCTTTCTATACCGTGTGCACTAAAAAAAGATTGCTTACGTCATTTATTTATCGATGTTGTCGTCATTAACCAGACGGTCAGGAAAAATAACGTTGTCATTGATTGAGAATATTAGTGAAACATGAATTTATCCGAGGTAAATAAGGCCTAGATATCCAATATATTAAATAGATCAATATTTTCATTTGAATTTTAAAGCTGCATAGTCTGTAACTTTTGATCTTCTAATTTTAAAATTAATGTTTTTATTTTTCAAGAACACAGTAAAAATACTCAAATTCAGGTAAACATTTTACCACTTTCGTAAATCTTAACAAGTTATCACTATCAAAACAACTGCGTTTATGTTAAAATTCAACGGTCTATAATTATTGGAGGGACGCAAATAATTACCAACAAGAGAAAAATACACCTAGATCTATTTGATAAGATAATTCACTTTTCCATGCAGTTTTCAGCTGTACTGAACATTTTTATTGTGAAAACATAGCTTAAGTCTACTTTTACAAATTATTTAGAAAGAAAATAACTTTTTTCGAAAAATGTTCATAGTTACAGAGTATGCAGCTTTAATACATTAATTATGGTCTAGATTGGTTTTGCGCGATATGAACTGGCTTTGCCAGTCGCACCCGATCCTCGTTTTCCGCCATCTTGGAAGTTTGACCGTTTTGAAGACCGTATGACCTCTCGAAGATAATGGAACGAATTTTGTCTCCAGAACGAATTTCGATAAAAATTGGCACATTGGTAGTTGAAACCCTATATTTTTTCATGACATATATGCCACAGCGGGACCAAGTCGAAAAAATGAGAAATTTACTATCAAACGTGAACCATTTTTTTACAGTCACATCCATCTTGCAAGTTTTCCGTTTCGCCCATCTCGTTGTTTAAGAGCGTTGTCGTAGATTAAAAATCATACGCTATGGAAAAACTTGAACAAACGACGAACACAAGTGGCCAATCTTTAACAGAATAAGATTTGGGACATTCGTGCAACAAGCGGTTAAATTTGGGGTGTCGTTCCTCGCTTCGCTGAGAAAGCCGAAAAATTCGAACGTTTTTGTTGCTATGCATGTTTGATAATATTCATACGCCTTCACTACGCGTCCCGACTGAAAGCGGTAGTCCCCAGATTTATTTTGAAAAATGGACAGATTAATGTTTTTTTTGGGACAAAATAATTAAACCATGGTTATTCTTGGTGGTTTGATTCTGAGTATGGCATCAAGTTTGTTTTAACCTGTGCGTCACTTTAGCGAAACGCAGATCTAGTGGTGGGTCCACTCAGTCCGTCCGTCCGTAACACCGTTTGGGGTGCCTAGTTTGTGTAATCTGTAACTCCAAAAAAATTAATTCCTTTATATTAAAAACTTTTTTATAATGATTGTTCACACATTGAAGATGTACACCTCTTATTTTAAATTCTGCACATTTCATGAATATTTTTTCTTATTTTTCGGGGTGTTGAACTTAGACATTTTTCAGTCTAAAATGCTTAGATGATGTCTGCTTTGTGTAATCTGTATCTCCAAGATATTTAAACTTTGCATAATGATTGTTCACACATTGAATATGTGCACGTCCTATTTTGTGTACATTTGATAAATATTTTCTCATTTTTTGAGCGTGCTGAACTTAGACAGTTTTGCCATCCGAAATGCTTAAGGAGTGTCTGGTTTGTGTGATCTGTAACTCCAACAGTTTTCATTCTTTTATATTTAAACTTTGCATAATGATTGTTCATACATTGAAGATGTGCACCTTCTATTTTGTGCACATTTATAAATATTTTCTTATTTTTTTGAGGGTGTTGAACTTAGACAGCTTTGCCATCCGAAATGCGTACAGGGTGTCTGTTTTTTTAATCTGTAACTCCAACAGGTTTCATTCTTTTATATTAAAACTTTGCATAATGATTGCTCACATATTGAAGATGTGCACGGCTGACTATGTGCACATTTGATATTTTCTTATTTTTTGAAGGTGTTGATCTTAGACAGTTTTGCAATCCGAAATGCTTAGGGAGTGTCTGGTTTGTGTAATCTGTAACTCCAACCGTTTTTAAACTTTGCATAATGATTGTTCACACATTGAAAATGTGTACCATCTATTTTGTGCACATTTGATAATTTTTTTCTTATTTTTATGCGCATTGAACTGAGACTTTTTGCCATCTGAAATACTTAAGGGTGTCTGGTTTATGTAATCTGTTACTCCAACAGTTTTCATGCTTTTATATTTAAACTTTGCATAATGATTGTTCACTCAGTGAAGATGTGCATCTTCTTTTCTGTGCACATTTGATAAAATATTTTTTTGAGGGGTGTTGACATTTTTCCATCCGAAATGCTTAGGGATGTCTCGTTTGTGTAATCTGTAACTTCAACAGTTTTCATTCTTTTATATACTCAGCGTCAATGAAAAGTTACAAGTATCGAAATTTCGATATTTCGGAAAATATATAACGCAGCTCTTTGCCTACTGCTACGTTCATGTTTCTGGTCAACGACAAGCTGGTTTTGAGAAATAAAACAGTTACACGAGCCCTGAACTATCGTGCACGTGATACACGTGTATTTTAGGTTTTTCGCAGTTTTTAAGAATTCAAAATCAACATTTTCAGAAGACAACATGCCAGGACATGCCCTAGACATTTTCCTTGAAAACGCCACCAAAATGGTTTAGGTTATCCCATCGAACGCGAAAAATGAGGATAAAACTTTAAGGTAGCACCAAAACTATGCATTTTCCTATACAATGCAATGGAAACTACAGGGGTCCATCAAGGAATGATTATAATGCAATCGGGTGTGATGGATACCGTTTTCCATAGTGGTGATGCATGGGACTCTATGCCATAAAATTGAGTGTTGAAGTATCCACCGTTCTTCGTTCAGAATGGACTAAATATTGTCCTATGTTAAGCGTATGTGATTTCCTGTAACTTTTCACTGACGTTGAGTATATTTAAACTTTGCATAATGATTGTTCATACATTGAAGACATGTACCTTATATTGTGTGCACATTTGATAATATTTTATTACATTTTTAGGAGTGTTGAACTTAGACATTATTATGTCTACACCACCTCTGGGATGCTTACATTCTGTAATCTGTGTGTAATCCGTAACTCAACAGTTTTCATTCCTTTATATTCAAACTTTGCATAATGATTGTTCACATAATGAAGATGTGCATCTCCTATTTTGTACATATTTGATAATTATTTTCTCATTTTTGAGGGGGTTGAACTAAGACATCTTTTCCATCAGAATTGTTTATGGGGTGTCTGGTTTTATGTAATCTGTAACTCCAAATGTTTTCAATTCTTTATATTCAAACACCCCCTATTTGGTGCGCAATTTACTAGTAATATCTTATTATATTTTTGGGAATGTTGAACTTAGACATTATTTCATCATACAGAGAGAGAGAGAGAGAGAGAGAGAGAGAGAGAGAGAGAGAGAGAGAGAGAGGCGTTCCATTAAATCAAAATCATGTTTTCTGTGCATACATATACAATTAATAGTCTCCCCTAACAGACATGCCAATATACATTAGTTTTTGTTTGTTTGATTTGATGCTGTACGTCCCATTTTATAATTTTTTTCAGTTATGTCGGAACAGGACTTACTGGGTTGAACCAGTACTAAGCAAGGATGATACAATCAGTATTTTAGTGACGTACTGTCGTGCCAACCAAGAGTGACAGTGACGTAATACTTTGTTTACAATCGCTTAGTACAATATTAAAGTGTACACTTCACTTGAGCTAACGCGAATCGATAGATTACTTGTATATTAATCCTATCCTGTGGATAGGATTAATACACAAGTGAGATATCGATTATAAGTCCCAGATAACTTTGTAAACAAACATGACGTCACTGTCACTCTTCGCTGGCAGGATAGTAGGTTCAGAGCAGAGTTTAGTCTTGTTCAAACTTACACTTACAAACTATCTGCATATTATTTATACAGTTACTGTTCAGCTCCTGTCATGAATAGTAAACTCGTTTTTGCTAACGGTAAAAGTTTGTCCTTTTTCGTGAACCAGACAGTGTCACATATAATGTAAGCAGCTTGTTTTCGGAACATGCTGTCAGCTCGTTATTGAAAGTATTTATAAAGTGCAACTGGGTTTTCACTTCACAGTTGTGCAGAGTGGCAAATCTATCAGGATGACGGATATCAGCGGCATGGGTAGTTGACTATTACAGTAAAACCAAGGGGAGCATTCTGCAATACTTTCGACCTTCATAAAGCTATTTTTCTTTAAATACCAATTGTTATTAAGATCTTTGTTTTGTCTATTTTTGAGTGGCCTTTTTAGACAGGTTTTACTGTATACGCTATTGTAGAATAATCCCAATTTTGGCTGGAAGCGCGGCCAGCGGTTTGAATGTTTTTCACATATCAGCTTTACTGAAGACTGGCTCCGAGATTATAAAACTTTTTCATCCCCAACTCAACTGAGTATGGAATTTCAATTGCTGTTAAAACGAAAAAGGTTGAAAAAAGACTATTCTTGCTTTCAAACTCTCATATGTTGTATTTATCCTGCTAATAAATGTTAAAATGCCAACAATTGTAGGTATTTTAAACATTTATGAGCAGCATAAATTTCATGCTCAGCTGAGTTAAGCACGAAAAAAGGTTAAAAAGTGTTATAACCTCTAGGCCTGGTCTTCCTATTGGTATCAAATTTTAATCTGTTTACCCCCTTCCTGACGGATCGCAGAAAAACATCTAAAAACTAATTATAAAATGTCATACGCCAGATTTGACGAATATCCTGAATGACTATGACTGTATGAGAAATCTTTTTTTTATTTCACAGATCCCATACTGTGTACAGACACCATGTAAACGTGAGTATGCTTTTAACTAATGCAAAAAATGCTCCACTCCTGTTTTTAGCCTTTAACCATATATAGAGTGACGCTATAGGAAGGCATTCCGCCAGCGCATCTGAGTGTTGGGGAAAGAATGCAATAAACATTCTACTATTACGACACAATTGCAGACCTTCATCTACTCCCGTACTTATATATAGAAAAAAGAACACAAATCGTTGGAAATTTAGATACAATGTTTATGTGGCTTTTACAACATGCAAGTGCATGCATTATAGACAATATACAGTAAACATGTCCTAAGCGACTGCTCAAAATATACAAAACAAAAATCTTAATGACAAATGGTAGTTAAATGAAGGTCGAATGCTCCACTTGGAGCATTCTGCAATACCTTTGACCTGCATTAAGTGATAATCGGTCTTGAAAATCAATTTAGGTCTTCTTTTTGAGTGGCCCCTTAAGTCAGGTTTTACAGTAGACAAATAAACCCAACCAAGTGAATCTCAGGCTTCACTCTTTTACATGTGCTTCACTTAGGATACATATTTATCAAGATATACAAATGATATTCTCTCTCAGAATAGCAGAGAATGGCATTTGTTCTACTAGTATTCATGAAATTACACCTGCCATGCCAGCTGTTGGGATTTTAAAATTTATGACCAGACCAAATTTCATGTTCATATGTAAGTTTATTATAACCCTCGGGTTTAAACTCTTTTCGTTGCTAATCCAAGTTGAGAATACTTGGGGCAATTCTCCAGGTCATAAAAAACAAAGTGCCAACAATTGTTGTTCTTAGCTTTCTACTTTGTATAATTGATATGAGTAAGTAAGGTGAAATAGTGATGGATTGTTTTAATTCTCTTTAGATAAATCAATGAAGTAGAAAGGTCAACTCCTTATACCCATTCTCCTACATAAATATCTCATGATCTGCAATTTAGTGTATAGAAGACTTTTGTTTTAACAGATTGCAGATATAGCCAGACATCATAGAAGCCGCTACATTGCAATAATAATTTATCATTACTTGACCACTTTGAGACATTTGGTAAATTTTCCGATTCCTCAATAAAGACAAAGTTTTTTGTCTATTCTTATCCAAATTAATCAGTCAATATTATCTTTTTACCAACTTTATATAGCCTTGCAACATTGACCTGAGACATATGAATATTCAACAAAATTTACCACCATCTTCGGGAATCATCGGGAAAAGTACGCTTTAAATATTAAAAAAAACTTGACTTTTCGCTTACTGTAAAGGCGGTGCCTCATGAATGCGTAATAAGGAGTCAACCTTCGGCATAGGTAAAAGCTGAATAGGAGGCGTGGTATTATTCAAAAGTAACTGCGTCATCTTGTGCCACCACCTCAGTCATTATTTAGTTCTTAAAACGCCAGCAAAATAACTGCATCTGAAAATGTATATTTAACATAAGCAGGGAGGCAACCATTGTGGACCCAGATCAGACTGCTCCTACAGAAGCAGTCTGATCTGGGTCCACACTAGTTATCATCTATGAGGCTTCAAATAGTTAAGTGGACGACAAAAACATACATTTTGTGATTATGCGCTTTAAGGGTTAATAAATGTGAGTTCAGTGTACATACGGTTAGGATTTTCATGAAATGCACGCACGTTTGCGCGGCTCAAAAAGCTTATAAACTCTTTACCAAATTATAAATAATACCTGATTTCCCTTCCTTAGCAGATGAAATAGCCGAACCACACCCAGATATGAATATTAAAGCTGCCACCTTTACAGTAAGCGAAAAGTCAAGGAATATATACTAATCTGAATGCAAAAATTATCCAATTCCTCGCTAGCCAAATGGATAACAGTCTGCCGCTAAAAATCAAAAGACATGAGACGAATCTCGGACCATTTCAATCTTAGATTTTTCATCTTTTTTAAATTTATTTATTTGTTTACTATTTATTTATTTTCTCCTTTACTTGACTGTGTGCCTAAATATTCACCATGTTCTTTTCATGCATTACCATTTGCCTGGTCCTGAGGAAGATGTTTGAACACGAGGCCGTTAGTTGTGACCAATATCATTTACTTTTACAGCTGATCTGTGCATTTCTCAAAATGTTTTTGATTATTTTACTCTAACATACTCATTTGGGTTCTAGGAAAACCAAAATTTGCTTTTCTATCTTAAATAAACTGTCTTATATGAGCAATTAAACATCCCTACCCCCCCCCCCCCCAGTTTAGAGGAGTCAAGTTTGATAGGTATTGTTTAAGTAAAAATATATGAAAAAAATTGCTGCTGCTGGATTTCTAACATATTTGGGATTGTCTTGCTGATATAATAAAGAATAATAGATTTTTTAGGTTTAACTACAAGATTGGAACACTTGTTAAAGGCTGTAACCTATGTTATATGACATAATAAATGAGCAAGGACATTGACTTGATGTTAGTGATGATATTTCAGAAAAAAGTACTTGTATTTTTCGCATGTTTTCCTATAAGTCTCTGGCCTCTGGTGCCTAAGAAATTAATTCATTTGTGATTATCAAGCTCAGGTACCTTTGTTACAGAAGATATAGATAAACAATTATTTCAATATTCCCAAATATGTATAATACTAAAATATATAGGTAGAGCCTAGTGTAGAGGGACATAGAAAATAATAGTTCACATTTGAACAAGACATTTAGTAAACGTTCTTATCAAATGTAAATATTCTAAACTTATCCTTATCCAAGTCATATACAATATCCATTGTTTCTGCTTCTCTGGCAAAATCATTGTCAACCTCATCCCATCAAAACCAGTAGAATCATCAAACAGTATTTTGACTGCCAGCTGAGTAAAGGCCTGCTCTATCCCAAACCCCTTTGGAATTCTGAAGACATACTCTATCTTATATAACAATTCAAGGTGCAGAGAATAAGAGATGTTTGCACTCCGTAGCCTGTAACAGCTTGTTTCATATGTTATTGTATCAATTTGAGAATAAGAAAATTGAAAGTTTGAGCTAAAAATGGAAGCTGTTTAACACTAATACGGCTACCTGTGGTATTATGTGCGATAAATGAGATTAATTATAATTTAAAAGCGGTTATTTGTGGCTATCGTCATTAAGTTTAACAACTGCTCTGTGTTGGTTTCAAAGTAAGTAAGGGTGCAAAGATCAGGAATCGATACAATCAAGTACCACACCTGACCCAGGATACAAATGGGAGAGTGACAAACTCACAGTTATACACCGATAACGAGAGCTAAGAGGTCAGCCCTTTCTCAGCAGGTGACCACAAGGCACAAATAAACAGGCGCGCACAAAGGCATAACAAACACAAGACAGAAACACTATAAAATATCCACAAAAGAAGTACCGCATTGGAACGGTCAGAAAATATATATAACAGGAGGGCTTAAACCGGTTTCACGTCACCAACCGTTTAAGATTTGGTTTTACAAACATTTACTAAATTGACGAATGCAAAAAACAAAGTTTGCTTTTCTGTCTTAAATACATTGTTTTATATTAGCTAATACACAACCTCACCCCTGGTTATACTGAGGAGCAAATTTTGTTATTACCGTTTAAGTAAAACACATGTGAAAACAATTGCAGCGTGTGGATATTTTACATTTTCTTAGACTGTCTTGCTTATATATCTGCATGTTGTCACCAAGTTTCTAAGATCGGGACACTTATTTAAGATGTTACATATATAACATAATGTAATGAATGAGCAAGGCCAATGTCTGATGTAATAGATGATATTTCAGAAAGAACCAATATATTTCACATGTGTACTTATAAAACTCTGGTCATTGGTGCCAAAACATTAGAAATTATATTCATTCTGATTATCAATCCCATGGAATGTTGTTACAGATGTTATCATTGAACTTTTTGACACATTTCATATTACTGCCTATATAATGCTAAATATGGAGCTACAAATAGAAAAAAAAAAGTTTTACATTTAAACAAGACAATACAATAAATGTTCATGTTTATTAAAATGGTCAAAACTAATTTCATCCAAGTAACACTCATATTAAACGTTTGTCGTTGTCTGCGCATGTGGTATCATCATTATTAACCACCTCCTTGCAACCAGTACAATCATCACACAGTACCCGTTGTACAATTTTACCACCAGTCCACTCAAAATCGATGAGCCATCATCAACTATCCAACTATGCCATTCATGGCTTGGAACATTTGGAAACTGATATGAATTCCTGATAATTTGCTCTTTGAACATACATTTCAAGTGATACTCTGCAAGTAGGGGAAAGACTAAAGCTATACAAGGAGGAAAAAGATACCATTAAAAGCAATGAGTACCTGGTCTGATGTACCTTGACATTATTGTGAAAAAGAATAATATCTTAGTTGGTTTACTTTGATATAGGTTGCCTTTCCATACATGCAACAGACACTTTTCCACCTAATAATGTCTAATAAAAGTTGTTTGCGTAAGACTCCATGCACATGCTCTCATGTTCTCGAATATGTTTTTATTCCCTTCAATAATATAATCATGCAATAAAGGCAGGCAATTGTTCATGATCATTTTCCATCTGATAAATTGTATTTTTTCTTATTGCTGCTCCTCACAAATAGATTGTTGGTGCTCGTTAGAATCACCTAGTCGATGTGGTTATAACGGGTACCCAAAATCTATATTTTGAGGCAGAAACATCCAAATATCTATATAATTTTGTGGGGCTTATAAAAAGGGTGTAATATAAATGTACACATTAATGTATTGTATTTGTCAAAATCAAACTAGTATATGGCCTCGACGCGAGAAAACCTGTCTTCGGAGGTTTGCGAAGAACACAGGCGCAGACCAGCCTGCGCATCCGCACAGTCTTTTCAGCGCCCTTGTTATTCGCTTATTGAAAAGTATCACATCTAGACTTGCTATAGCGAAATTTCAATTTTCTAGATAGTCTCTGTAGCTGAGGAGACTGGTTTGAGTCTTGCTTTGTCGTAAACCCCAAAGACAAGTTTTCTCGTGTAGCGGCCCAATTATTGGAGCCTGTGTCCAGCAAAAGGTACAACTTGACATATGTGCCCATCCACGCAGTCTGATCACTCTTCGATAGGCGGTCTATGGGCAGGAAATGGCTCGCCACACTAAGAATTTGATCAGACTGTTCTGATGTGCAGACTGATTTGAATATTTGTGATATGAACATACCAACCTGTACCTTATGTTCGATACTATACCAGCTAAGGAAACGTGCATTTTTTTTATCAAAATAAACTTCCTGTTTACAAATAATATGAGCCAGTGCATGAGATTTCCAACAATTTGGTATGTGCGACCAGCAAAGGCTCAGACCAGCCTGCGCATACGCGCAGACTGATCAGAGCCTTTGCTTGTCGCTTGAATATTCTATGACTGTTGAGCTACTGACTGAACATTGTTTGGAGTTTCTAAGCTTAACATGGGGGTACACAGGCTCGTCTGAGTCTACACTTGTCAAAATGTCTAATTGTTGGAAATTTCGTGCCGCGGCTCATATAGTTTAAGATCCCGCAACATGGTTTTGTTTGTTTGTTTGTTTGGTTCTTAACGACGCATCAACCCTTGTGGGTCATTAGCGTCAGACGGTATTAGACTAAACATGATGAAGATGGAAAAAGTAAAGATTTATAAGATAAAATAAAACAAAAGATGATGATGAGTTTGTATAATGATAATTAGTTACAATACGATTGTTGACAGGAGAGACCACGCACAATATCTGACAGTTTCAAAGAGCTATTCAGATAACTGTACATGTTCTTTAACTGAACAGAATACAACATTAAAAAATCTGTATTATGGTCTGATACAAATGTAAAACAAAATATGATTTTAAAAATAGCAATTAGATTTTGTTAAAAAGATTTATTTGTCTTAAAAATGTCATAATACTATCAATATGTATATCTTGAAATAATTCTTTCATGTTATTAACATGGAAGCAATTATTTCTTACTTGTGCAAAATCGCCACATTCCAAAAGGAAGTGACGTACAGTGAAAGGTGCGTCGCAACCAACACATTGAGGATGCTCTTCACCTTGTAGTAAGTATGAATGAGTGACTCTTGTATGACCTAAGTGGAGTCGAGCTAATACTACTTCTTCTCTTCTAATGTTTCGAACAACCGATTGATATTCACCAATAGTTGGTTTGATGTCAAGAAGTTTATTACCAATGCTGTTATTCCATGAAGTTTGCCATTCTTCCAAGATATATTTATTGATAGAGGGCTTAAAATTGGAAAATGGAATTTTAAAAGAAGTTGGTTCTAATGAAAGCGATGTTTTTGCTTGCTTATCTACCATCTCATTCCCTTGGATACCTATATGACTAGGAATCCAACAGAGAACATGGTAAGTGTTCCTGGAAAAGTATTTACCGCGAGGCATAAATACGTGTTGACATAGACTAACATGATTGAGAGTGGTCATAATTCAAAACTGAGAGGGACAGTAGGGAGATAGTAAATCCCGCTAAGTGTTTACCTTGCGGCTTTTATAATTTTTGCGTGGGACCCTTAGGCCCACGCATTAAAACAAATCACCCAGATTCAGACCCTTGCTCAGTAAAATGATCAAGTCTGCAGGAGCTTTCTCAATATTGTATTCCAGGTTGTGAAAAGCTTGTGTTTTATAGACTGCTACTTCGACCTCGTACGTATTACAATTTCGAAAGTGGATTGTGTAGCAGTCTAACGTTTTGAAAGCTTCAAACTCACATTGCAGATAACACTAGTAGGTAAACTGTGGTTGTTCTAAAAATACACAGGTTGATTCTTGATACACATATGTTTACCTATATTACGTGTAGTTATCTGCTGATATCAGTGGTGGAAACTTTTACAAGCAATTTGGGCCGAGACCAGGCCCTACCAAATGTCACTGCTTAATATGAGGCTCATAAAATTCCATGCCCGTGACATTCTCACTTCTCATCCATAGAGATAAAATATACACCCTTATTTCTTAAGATCGCTTCGATAAGCTCAATTCTTTCACAACACGAAGAAATCATTCAGGATTTTACAAAATGTACACATGAACTGGAATTAAGATAATCTAAAGCTCAAATATGGGCAACTGATACAATGATCAGAGCAAGCACATGTGCAGAGTGTTTCTCCATGATGATACATTGCATTAGTTAGATGGCCTCCATGCGAGCTGAACATTTCTTGTACTTCAACAACAGCAGAATCAAGGGCGAAGATTTGGTACCAGTAAAATGCATTTAAGCCCCCCCTCCCCAGTGGCTTAGGCTGCTGTCCGTTCTAAGGCAGTGGTTCTGTTGTTCTTGACTTTTTGTTTACTGTTACTCCCATTGTGGGAGTCTGTAATTGTTCTATGTTTTGTTGTACGTTACTTTATGTCCATTCTAGAATTGCAATCATCTTGATGGGGAAGAGAGAGCTGGTTGCTTTGCTTAATTTGTCTTCCTGGTGTCTCTTGATGGTTGAGCGGCTCTTCCTCGCGGTGCCACGGGGTTGTATGCGGTTTGTGATTGTGGTATTTCCTGATCATACTCACTTACTATTTTTGAAGCCCTATATTCAAGTGGTACATGTTTCCAAATTATTTCCGTTGCTGATGAAGGCTATCAGCTTTTCACATAAAACTCAAAGCATGTATATCAAGACACGTTATTTTCAATGATATTTTGACAACCTTACTGGGATGGCGAAGTTAGCTCCACACTTGATATATCCGGGAATATACTGCAATTTATGCGATTTTTTTTTCCAAAAAGGGCATTCATAGACAGTGTAAACCCGCAAAGAAACACGTCATCTCCCCCAAGGCCTTCATCAAAAACAGAAAAAGTTAGGAAATGTCTGCTAATTTTGCTAACAGTAATATCTACACGTGTCATTTTAACCTTTAAAAGTAATAATTTGGACATGATCGCATTTAATTCAGAATTGTCAAAATAAAGCAAAATATTATTTGTCGTGAAGCAATTTTTTATGCTTTATTTACTTTTTTGGAAGTGGTAATGGAGTAAAACCTCAACAGCTCGAACCCTGATAGCTCGAAGTATCCGCTTATGTCGCATAGAATACATGACACATTCGATTCAGAGTATAGGGCTTATATCTGAATGTGCCATATTTCGCTTATTCTTAAAAAGAAAAGTCCTAGTGAGACGGTTGTTTTATAGAAAATGCATTAAAACGCATATTTGATAAGATTGGAGGAGAGCAGTGACGTTTGTTTGGCCCATGGGTTAATTTGCAAACAAACTGTTTTTGCTCGAATCGCTAATAACGCTTAGTATAGTGATTGTGATGGGCTCTCTCAGTTGATATGGGAGCGTTCATTGTACATATAAAGGGGTAACTGGTTATAATTTCCAACTTAAATTTAATTTCTTTGTCTCAATATTGCTTTAGACCTAGAAAACAGTGCAGACCATGTTGAAATGCCGCATTATGTGGTATTTCATCTTGATCTTCTCTGTTTGCAAAGTAATCGTGGGTAAATAGATCTTAATTGTTTGTATAAAATTACTTTAAAAATTCATGGATAGAATTTCTATTGATGTCTTACTTCATTATACAAATAATGCATTCTTCTGAGGTTAACATCAGGATTTGTCAACCCGAGAACAGTGATTTATAGATGTCTGACTTCATTATACAATTAATGCATTCTTTTGAGGTTAAAATCAGGATTGTCAACCTGAGAACATCACTTTTGAGCGTTGACTAATCCTGATGTTAACCGAAAAAATACAAAACCAATTGTTTTGTTATATGGCACTGTCTCTCTTTTCGCAGTTTTATTCAAGTATTTTCATAGTAAATTTAATCAAGTCAGATATTCCTGGTGCACTTTCACTTGGAAGATTATTTCAACAATTTCTGCAACTCTTATGAGATAAGCAAAATAATTGTATTTTTAAACCCATATAGGCCTAACGTCCTTTTTTCTAGGCAAATAGTGCAGACCCAGATCAGACGCCGCAGTCTAACACTGCGTCTGCTCAGGGTTCCCAAAATGCAGCAGACAGCTTGAAGACATATCCCCTTAACAAAGAATTTTATGGCATTACCCCAGGTGCAATCCATGCTCTCAAACATGTCTCATACTTCCCTATAACTGTGGGGTCTCAAAATTCGATAAGAATAAATCAAAGGGGCCAGCTCATGAGATTTTGTTACTTATCGCATATGCGTTATGTCGCTCTTTAAACATGATGTGCAGCTACCTAGTGGGACTAGTGGATTATTTATAGTCTGGGCCTACTTCTAAGATCATACCTTGTCTGTACATGTTTTCCTCTGTGCATTTGTCATTTTTGGGCAAAACATCGTAAATACTAATTGAAAGTCTTTGTTTTCAAGCAAAACGTTAATTGTGAGTAAACTACACAACAACACCCGCTGTATAAAGTTGCCTAAAATATGGTCTGATCCTTCATCTACAAGCCTTCTTTGTCTGTGCGAGAAACGATAGCTCTGGCGAGACTGTGCGGATGCGCGGGCGTTGCTCACATTATGTCACGAATGTTGAGAAAAGTCAAATTTGCGCATTGGCAGCTACCAATCCATACTTATGAAACTTAATTTTAAGTAATAGTTATACCATGGGTTGTCCGCCTGTACGTGGAGATAATCCACGAGCTTTAGCGAGTGGATTATCTTACGTACAGGTGGACAAACATGGTATAACTATTTTATACCACCTATATCAGTGTAGACCTTGCACATCATGAGATATTTCACGCTAAAGTTGGTAAAGGTGGTATAATAATGGTTACCTCTTCGCCGATGCCAAATCAATGGCAACTGCAAAATGGCAACTGACAGCCAACATCAGGGAGTTAAAATGACAGGTATGAAAATCCCTCATATTTCGATAGACTCAAGTCATAATCGACGTTTTTAAACGTTAAACATACATAAAATGACGTTACGTTCTCTGGTCACAGCACCGTGCGCAACGTCCCTGACGTAATGGGCGGAGCAGGGTTTTCAATAAGTCAGAACATTTATAGTAAACATCAAAATATCTTGGACTCATGTTTTGTTGTTTAGGTGATGCAATTTAATTGTTTAGTAAAAGTATTAAGAGCGATAGTCTAAATAATGGCATATTTTGCCACGATTATGTTACTTTTTACAAAACATTGAAGGGTTTAGTGGGAGAAAATACTGTGAAATGCTGGAGTTCCACAGTCGGCTGTACTGAAAAGAATGGTTGTATTAAAAAGGACTAATACATAATGTTTTCTTAAAGTGGGTTTAAAATGGGTTTACTGCGTTCAGCTGTGCATTCGGCATAACGGTGTGTTCAAACCTAAAATTGTAGATATGGCAATATCGCATTTTATGATGACGTCAACTGCTCCGCCCCTGCATGACCCATTGTTTTTAAACTAGTATAGCGTCATTTATAATTCTGATATTTCATTCAAGTTTCGTATAGAAATGGTCAGTATAATGGGCAAAATAATGGTAGTCTTTATATGCTTTTTCCGCATATTTGCACAAAGTTATCCATGTTGTCCACGAACTTTCGGTACAGCCCTCGTACGCTACTGATTAAGTAACGTTACGTAATGACGTTCATTCATAGCATTGCGAAAAAGATGGAAAAAATCCTGACGTTTTCAAGCCTAAAATGCGATTTTATGCAAATTTAATATCATGTCAGTGATAAATAGAAACTAACATTCGTGTTCCTGTTTTATTGAATTTATTTAACTCGCTAAGAAAAAGAAATTAACTGCTTAGCAAGTCTCTCATTTATCTCTTTTCCTCAACTCGTTTAATAAATTCTATAAAACATGAGCATTCATGTTAGATCCTCTATGTATTTGAAAACGTTTGTTTGTCAGATTATCAAGGCGTTTTATGCGAGGGTCTGTACTGTTTGCTAAGATTAAAACAATTTTCAGGGAGATAAATGCATCATGATTTTGAAAATTCGAGCCGAGACCGCTTAAAATACATAAGAATCAGTCCCATACTTATTGTATCAACAGACTTCCAACAGTGTGGCATTTTGACAAGTGTAGACTCAGACGATCCTGTGCGGCCTCTTTTGAAGCTTAGAAACTCAAAATGAAGTTCAGGAGCAGCTAAACACTCGTAGAATTTTCAAGCGACTAGTAAAGGCTCTGATCAGACAGGCTGATCTGAGCCTTTACTGGTCGCACATACCACATTGTTGGAAATAGCATCCAACGGCTCAAATTCTAGCCGAGACCTCTTAATAATACATAATAATCAGTCCCATACTCATTGTATAAATCCATCAGAATACAAAGGGTAATTAACATCTACGACTGATGTCAGTCTAGATGGATTGGAATTCAAAACATTGAATTTACGTACTATTGTGCCGTCAGAAATACAGTGGACATCGTTTTTCTTTTTTTTTAAATGTCTTTACTTATATCATTTCGGACTGAAATTTTGCACATGCAAATGATATATCACCGCCTTATATACAATTGCAGGTTTGAACATTTAAGATTGGAAAATCTTCAAAACTTTTATCTATAAACTATTTCCATACTTTTTTTGGAAGGGCACTTGAAAGCCTATTACCTGCAGCTTAGTACTAGTTCAACTCAGTAAGGCACATCTAGACATAACTGAACATTTTTTGACTGGAAATTAAGGAATTGATACGAATAAAATAGTCTCAAATATAAAAGATTCCTTATGTTTCAATGGTGGTCAAAACTTGTCAAGATTTAGAATTGAAGCTCAGATACTCATGCAGGCCAATAAATGAATAAAAAAACATGCATGACTTACAGGATTATGAAAACAAAATACTGCATTTTGACAATATGATTTATCATATGACGTCGCGTCTGGGAGTGAAATAACGCCAAGCAATAAAATCTATAAACCACTAGTGGTTTATCGATTTTCGGGAACCGTTTTGACGTCCATAACAATGTTGCGTACATAAGGACAAAATTATAACGTTTTTACGCCAGAAATGAGATTTCAAAGTATTCTTTATGTCATATGATAAATAGAATCTAACATTCGTGCTCTTGTATCATTGAATTTATTAAACTCGTTGCGAAAAAGAGATAAAATGCTCGGCAAGCCTCGCTTTTTATCTCTTTTCCCCAACTCGTTTAATAAATTCAATAAAACATGAGCACTCATGTAAGATCCTCTATATAAAATGGGGGGGGGGGGGGGGGTCAGGTATGATGGATCGAAATTTCAGGCGCCCCCCCTGACACTTAAATAATGAGCGGTCTCTCTTAGAGACATATGAAGTGATTCCAATGGGCACCATTCCTGCATCAGGAAACAGGGAAAGCTGTCTGGGTCCTGTCTTGTGTCCATTAACGAATTCGGATCAAATCAGTTTTCAGAAACTTTTATGTCTGATTGATGTCCCGACATTCTCTTGACAAAATAAAGTATTTAAAATGGTCCGAAATATCTATTGATCTTCTATCAGACTTGATCGTCTCAGTACCAAAGACAAGATAGATCAAGCAATATACACTAAAGATATACGGTAAAACCTGTCTTAAGCGGACATTTAAAAAGAAGACCAAATATTGGTTTTCAAGACCGACTATCTCTTAATGCAGGTCAAAAGTATTGAAAAATGTTCTCTTGGATCATTCTGCAATACTTTCGACATTCATTAAGCTACCATTTGTCTTAAAGACCTTTGTATTGTCTATTTTTGATATGCCGCTAAGGAAAGGTTTTAATGTACACAATTTCCAAGTTTTAACCCTGGTTACAAAAATGAAAGTGGTCGAGACTACTAGTGACAGTGACGTAATATTTTGTTTACAATTGTAAGTAAAACATTCACTTGTACATTCCACTTGAGCTTACACGAATCGGATAGAATTAATACACAAGTGACCTATCGTTTATAAGTCCTTGGTAACTTGATTTACAAAACATGATGTCACTGTCACCCTTAGCTGACAGGACAGTATATGTGTGGTTATTTCAAGTCGCGCACGACCTGAACTTGTGACCTAGTGGTTAGCGTGTTGGCTACGAAACAAGAGATCCCGGGTCGATTCCAGGGTGGGCAGCTACTTTCAGTATGTTTTTCTTCTTCTTTTTAGCATTTTAATGCTGAATTACTTCATACTAGTAAAATGGCATCGACACAATGATCGAAATTGTCAACCCTGATCTTTTTATATAGAATTATGCATGAAATCAATGGTTGTGGGGTTACACTTGGCTCTCCTGAAAGATAATTAGCGTGGTGACCCCGATATTTTTGCCTATAAGGTATCATAATAGTCCATGTAATAAAAATGAAAATTTAAGATTTTCAATGTCAGATTAACTTTTAAAAATCAAATCCTATTTTTGAGGAGTTACTGAAATATATCATGCAGTATTTTGTAACGGCTGGGGATAACAAATACATTTGCAAATTGTCTAGAAGGCTTAAGGTCATGAATAATACTTAAAAATATAAGAAAAGAAGCTGACTGAAGATTTCAACTATTTTAGCTTGCTATTTAGGACTTAGGTCATTCTTTCATTTGTTCAAAAATAGGTCAACTGCTGAAAACTTCCATATGAGATTATGACAAAAATGAGCATGATGACATATCATTTTTTTTTCATAAATTGGCCGTATGCAAAGTATTGAACAGATTTCAATGTGGAAAGTATTTAGTAGCATATGTCCTTAACATGTTTAAGCCCTTCAGTATTTATTTTTACTGACCGTTCCAAAGCGATGCTTCTTTTGTGGATCATTTTGTTATTTCATGTTTGTCTTTGTTATGCTGTCTTGTCTGTTCCTTGCAGCATTGTGATCACCTGCTGGGAAAGGGCTGGCCTCTTGTGTGTTGTGTTTTCCTTTCCCACACTGTGTCACGGGTCAGGTGTGGTACTTGATTGTATTGATTCCTGATTTTTGCCTTCCTCTTACTTTTATGAAAGGTTAAGGAAAAAAATCGTCGTATCATTTTTACATCATTTTTTCAGCTCCGGGCAAATGCTGTGGTGAATTTAATGAACGTTGCTGCACATCTACGTCTTCTTCTTCTGGAACCCCATGGTGTGAGTATAAAACGGGCCTTGAAGCGAGAAAACCCTGTCCTCAGGGTTTGCAAACAACTTAGGCGCAGACCAGCCTGCGCATCCGCGCAGACTGATCAGCACCTCAGTTGTTATTTGCTTTTTGGAAAGTACATCTAAATTTGCTACAGGTGGAATTTCAATTTCCTAGCTAGTCTCTGTAGCTGAAGAGAATGGTTTGGGTAACCCGGAAGTGAGGTTTTGTCGCATCGTGGCCCAAATAGCAATTGGCGACCTCTGTAAATTCAGAAATTTTCGGGAGAAATTTATTTTTGCCAATAGCGTTAAAAGACCATTTGCGAGGTTAAAAATATTCGCGACTAGGACATGATTTACCTACATCGATAAACGACAAGGTGATTCCGCCATTTCGTGAGTTTTTATTTTTACGAAGCTTCGCGAAGATTTGCGAAAATAAAACTCTCGCGAAAAAGTCCGACTTTACAGTAGTTGCCTTTTACTTTATGGTTGTATCCGCGCTTTATGAAAAAAGTCGGATGGATTGTAATCGGTTCGTCTGCCCGTCTGTCCCTCAGTCGGTTTTGCTCGTAACGCAAATGTCTCCTTCATTGTTTGACGGAGGGTGTTCATTTTTGACATGATGAATGCCTATGGTGGGTAGGTTACAACGAATGTTTAAAAATCAACGATACAGGCTTGGAGCCAAAGGTCACGATCTGTCTTACACTTCTCTTTCAATTTTTGACCAAGGACGCTCATATTTCGTGCAATGGTTGACAATGGTGTGTACATTACAATGTTGGTTTCAGATCACCGATACGACCTTGGAGTTAAATATCAAGTATATCAAAATCCGTCTTACCACTTATAACGCAAACTCCTTTCATTTTTTGATGTTTGATGTAGGGTGCTCATATTTAGAACAATGATATTGCTTATGGTGTTTCAAATCACGGTTATGACCTTGGAGTCAAAGGTCAAGGTCAAATATACATAAATCAGTCTTTCTGCTCGTAACGCCAACTCCTCTTTCATTTTCTGACCAAGGGTGTTCATATTTGGCACACTGATTGCTGATGATGTGTAGACGTGACAATGAAGTTTTCATGTCTGGTCATGTTTCATGTGTGGTCACGGGCTATATATAATAGCTATGGTTTCGACTTTAATTGCACGACGATGGGTCATGCCTCAGACTCAATGACAGCCCTGACGTAAAGGTTTCATCTGTGGGTTCGTGTCTGACGCTTGTCTTTGGCTTCAACTTGAGTCTTCAGCTCGGACTATTATTGAGTCGTGAGCCATTTTCTTTTCTTTATTGCATCATTGTGTGTTGATTTGATTAGATTGTTTGTTTCGGTGTGATAATACATTTCAGAAGTAAGGAAGCCTCCATGCGAGGTAAACTATTTTTGTGTTTTAATAACAACATAATCTAGGGCGAATATTTAGCAGTAAAATGCATTTAAGGCCCCACTGGCTAAGGCTGCTGTTGGTTCTGTTGTTGCTGTTCCATTGTTTATTGGTGATTCCATTGTGCGTTTTTTCCTTGTTATGTTATCTAGTACTAAGTGTCCTTTTGCAACCATTTTGATGGGGAAGAGAGGGAGCTGGTTGCTTTACTTTAATTGCCATCCTGGCCCCGAGGTTATAAAACTTGAGTACAGTCCCAGACTCAAAATAAAGCGCAATGATTGGCTGCTTGCAAGAATATGCCTACATAAAATTACGTCATGTAAGATGAGATATCACTCTCAATAGCCAATCATTTGTCTACGTTAACGTCATTTAAAACGGCCATCAGGAACACGAGACAGATTGCGTTTTCTCAGCAATCGTTGCTGGTTAAAGACTATAGAATATTGCAAATGTTTCGTAACAATATTTTCACCCACTTTGCAAAGCCACGAGGTTTAATTTTTACTCAAATGCATTGCAAAAAGGTGGGCGGGGGTAAGTTGTTTCGTCCAGCAGATGCATAGAAGCATTGTTTAAACAATATAAACACATTTTCGGTAAAAAAAGAGCCAATTTTACAACGTTAAACAATTTTTTCTTGTCAAAGCATTGTGTCTGGAAGCAAAGTAAAAGTGGCTGAAATCCCTTGTCATAGGAAAAGATGTTTTAAAAGTTTTCTTTACTGCGATAAGCCCCGTCTGCTGGCTGCTATGTTTTTGTAGGATCAAAGTAAGGAAGAAGGCAAATATCAGAAATCGAAACAATTAAGGACCGAGGTCGTTTTCTCAGCCTAAGATATTCTTACGGCAATTTTGATTTCATGAGATTACACTTGACTGACGAGCTGTTATAATGCAGTAATCGTACATGTAACTTTAGGCTGTTCAGTCTAAGTGATATTTACGTTTACTTCCAGATGAGGTGTTTTTTTATTGACGTCAGTATAGTTGTTAAAGACTGGACTATATCATGGATATTATATGACAGTCTGCATACTTTGTATTAAATCCAATCAGAGTTTGTGGGTACTGTTTCCTCTTTAAATACATGCCATCGTGTCAGTTCTTAGACTTAAATAACAAATTTGACGCATATCTTTAAACGGTGGATTGGTGCTTATGCTTGATTTTGGCTGGGCCCTCCATGGCTCAACTATGGATTTTGTTTAGCTCTGTAAATTAAGAGATACATATACTTTCTTTGTTTCATCACAGTAGGTTGATTCGCGATTGTTTCCCTGTGTTGATACATCACAAAACCAAGACTTAACAGTTATAGCTCACCTAAGCGCAAAGTGCTCAAAGTAAGCTTTTGCAATCATTCAATGTTCGGGGTCCAACAAATCACTCGTCCGTCGTGTGCTGTCAATACATTGCTTTAAATGACAACTCCTTTTATACTACTGCGCCGATTTTTGCAAACTTCACATGAATATCTACCAGATGGCCCTCTACAAAATATATAAGAGCTTGGTGTGTGTCTGGTGTGGTACTTGATTGTATCGATTTCTGATAGTTGCCTTCTTCCTTACTTTGATCCTTCAAAAACATAGCAGCCAGCAGACGTGGCTTATCGCAGTAAGGAATACTTTGAAAACATCTTTTCCTTGAACAGATAATCAGAAATGAAAACAATTTGGCATAAATGGGCGCTAGGTAACCTTCAGCAAAGATGACTGAAACAAATTTTATCTGTCTAAGATAAAATGGCTTCCAGTGGGTATGGCTAATTGTGGCTACCGAAACTTGACTAAATCTCCTAAAATGGCTGATCCGAATTAAACATGATTTTGCAGAAATTCTCATTGGGTGACATTCTACAGAAGTAGCTTTTACAAAAATGACTAAAACAAATCTAGAACTTGACAAAAACTTGGCCGTCAGTGGGGACCATAACTGGACCAGGATGACCAATTGGATTGTTGAAGAAAACGTACACTAGGGGGCATGGCCAGTTTCTCTTATGTACGTGTATAAGATACTTTAAACATATTCTGCTCTGAAACCAATTTGATAAGATCTTTTACATTCATATCTAAAATGAATTTGATTGGTCGAAAATATGATGACAGATGCCATGTCCAGTTTTCCATATGTTAAATTTACAAGGAATTGTTAATTCCTGATTATTCCTAAGTGAATCAGCATAAATAACTAAAATCATCTACAATTTCAATAGTCTCCCCAAGCTAAAATCATCTACAATTTCAATAGTCTCCCCAGACTAAAATCATCTACAATTTCAATAGTCTCACAAAGTTAAAATCATCAACAATTTCAAAAGTCTCCCCAGACTAAAATCATCTACAATTACAATAGTCTCCCCAAACTAAAATCATCTACAATTTCAATAGTCTCCCAAAGCTAAAATCATCTACAATTTCAATAGTCTCACCAGACTAAAATCATCTACAATTTCAATAGTATCCCCAGACTAAAATCATCTACAATTTCAATAGTATCCCCAGACTAAAATCATCTACAATTTCAATAGTCTCCCCAAACTAAAATCATCTACAATTTCAATAGTCTCCCAAAGCTAAAATCATCTACAATTTCAATAGTCTCCCCAGACTAAAATCATCAACAATTTCAATAGTCCCCCCAGACTAAAATCATCTACAATTTCAATAGTCTTCCCAAACTAAAATCATCTACAATTTCTATAGTCTTCCAAAGCTTAAACCATCTACAATTTTAATAGTCTCCCCAAACTAAAATCATCTACAATTTCAATAGTCTCCAGAAGCTAAAATCATCTACAATTTCAATAGTCTCCCCAGACTAAAATCATCAACAATTTCAATAGTCTCCCAAAGCTAAAATCATCAACAATTTCAATAGTCTCTCCAAACTAAAATCATCAACAATTTCAATAGTCTTCCCAAACTAAAATCATCAACAATTTCAATAGTCTCCCCAAGCTAAAATCATCTACAATTTCGATAGTCTCCCACAGCTAAAATCATCAACAATTTCAATAGTCTCCCCAAACTAAAATCATCTTCAATTTCGATAGTCTCCCCAAACTAAAATCATCTACTATTTCAATAGTCTCCCAAACTAAAATCATCTACAATTTCAATAGTCTCCCCATACTAAAATCATCTACAATTTCAATAGTCTCCCCAAACTAAAATCATCTACAGGACTGTTTCTACCGAAAACTAAAACTCTGCTTTTTATTTCCAAATGTAATGGCATAGCACCATTTAAAATTTTAATATATGCACATTTTGCCATTACCTCTATCCAAATATATATGTAAATTTAGATTTCCTGAAATTAAGATGTACAGAAACAGTCCTGCCCAGGTCTACATCACCTCGACACCTATCAATCTAAACACTAAGTGCAATATTAAAAAACAGGCACCAACAATATGTTCTTCACATGCAATTTTGATGTTTGTGAATATGTTGTTTCATGTTCCATTTTAGCTCTTATGCCCGCAATACAAACTTGTTGTTTACAAAAATCAGGTGTGCGATCCATTGCCTTTTGGCCATCTTGTTGTGTTTTCACACTAGCAGAGTCAAGGGTGAAGAACTTGGCCAGTAAAATATATTAAGGCACCATATTGCTGATGTTTGTTTTAAGGGAGTGATTCTGTTTCTTAATTGTTTGATATTGCTCCCATTGTGTGTGCAGGTTTTATCTTTGGATTTTGTCCCGAGGTTATAATTTTTTCATGCTCAACTCAGCTGAGCATAAAATTTCAACCGCTCATAAAAACTAAAATTCTGCAAAAATACTGATATTCTTGCTTTTAAACTCTAAGATGTTGTATTTATCCTGCTTATAAATGTTAAAATGCCATAACATTTATAAGCAGGATAAATTTCGTGCTTAGTTGAATTGAGCTTGAAACTAGAAATGTTGTTGATGAAACACTATGCCCCAACCCTTTGCTTGTCAAGAATTTAGGGTTCATAACACAAGGGGGTCATCTTAAGTTTTAAGCTTCTAGCTATACTACCCATCATCCTCTATCATCTGACCTTATAAAATAAAAAAACATAATTTCACCCAGTAATCAGCTGACAAAGTTTGAAGCTGCTAGCTATAAAATGTTTCGAGATACTTGTATACTAGTTTTCAATGCACAAATTAACTTTAAAAAAATAAAATAACCTTTTTTTTAATTTTCACAAGGCAATCTACTCATCATCTACCAACTAACAATGTTTGAAGCTGCTAGCTATGGCAATTTTTGAGATATCTTGATAACAAGTTTCCAATGACCAAATTTTCAAAGGGCAATCACTCAAAAAAGTAAAATAACTTTTTTTTAAAATTTTGACCAGGTAATTTATTTATTATCCTCTATCAGCTGATAAAGTTTTAAGCAACAAGCTGTAATAAGTTTTGAGATATCTTGACTGCAAGTTTTCAATGCCAGAACTTGCGAAGGGCAATAGCTCAAAAAATAAATAACTTTTTTTAAAAATTTTCATCAGGAAATTTACGCATCATCTTCTGTAAACTGACCATGTTTGAAACTGCTAGCTTTAATAATTTTCAAGATATCTTGATTACAATTTTTAAATGCCCAAACTTGCAAAGGGCAATAACTGAAAAAATAAATAACTCATTTTAATTTTCATCAGGTTATCTACTCCTTATCTTCTATCAGCTGACCAAGTTTGAATCTACTTGCTGTAATAGTTTTTGAGACATCTTGATTACAAGTTTTCAATGCCAAAATTTGCAAAGGGCAACGACTCCAAAAGATAAAATAACTTTTTTTAATGTTCACCAGGTTATCTACCCATTATCTTCTATCAGCTGTCCAAGTTTGAAGCTTCTAGCCGTAATAATTTTTGAGATATCAAATGTGCAAATTTGCAAAGGGCAATAACTAAAAAAAACAAAAACTTTCTTTTTAATTTTCACAAGCTTATCTACACATTATGCTCTATTAGCTGACCAAGTTTGATGCTCATAGCTGTTATAGTTTTTGAGATATCTTGATTACAAAATTTCATTATGACCCTTGAAAAGGGCATAACTCAACAAAGGGAGATAATCCAGACTTAAAAAAAAATGTGTCAATTATTTTTTGATGAGGAATCCATATATGAAATTTCGAAACTGTATCTTGATAAATTTTGTAACGAATGCACAGAAGGATGGACGGATGGATATCTTGATTACAAGTTTTCAATGCCAAAATTTGCAAAGTGCAATAACTTCAAAAACATAAAATAACTTTTTTTTTAAAATTTTCACCAGGTTATCTACCCATTATCTTCTATCAGCTGTCCAAGTTTGAAGCTCCTAGCTGTAATAATTTTTGAGATATCAAGTTTTTTCTGCGCAAATTTGCAAAGGGCAATAGCTCAAAAACTAAAAAAAACCTTTTTTTTTCAATTTTCACCAGGTTATCTATACTTAAAGCCATTAAAAACGCACTAGTTACTTAAAGCCATTAAAACGCAACTAGTGCAAGTGTTGTTTTTCTTATAAATATGAGTGTAATACACTTTGACTATGTATCAACAAGCTTGCCTTTCGTTCGAGAACGTTATTGAAAAAATTGGACTGGCTTACACACTTCTGCAAAAATTTTTTAGTGAAAAATGACGAATTCTTCAAAGAAAAGAAATTGTAACCATCTTTAATCATAAAATTTCATTCAATTTCAGTGTGAAAGTAATGCGTTTTACCTAAGTAAACAAAAATATGGAAAGCAACACAAAATTCGCTTTGCGGGAAGGACCTTAAATTTATTTTGAAATTCAGTTTTTAGCAAAAAATTTGCTTAATTTCAGAATTAACTAAAACTTCAATCTAACTCAATCATTTCAAAATTAGCAAACGTTATTTTGTTAGGTCATAACCTATGGTAATCAATTAATGCGATATTTACCGTCGAAAGTGTCGCATTTTCTTTAAAGGCCAACACTGAGGCTCATTATGACTGCTTTTAGCACCTATCAGTTATAATTGTTTAACCAATACCTTCACATTGATATCATCTGATGATGATAAGATTAGACCAATATGTACTCAGAGCTGTGTTTGGAATGACCAAATAAAATGACTGATAAGCTACCCAGAGAAAGTCATGAGAAGCAATTGTTGGTGGATTCTATGCTTTGCTTTTCATTTGACAGACCAGTGACTGACAACTGCCCTTTTTTAGTTTGAAAAAAAAATGTACAATGTTAAAAAAATACTACCAGCTGCTTCGAGCTGTACCTACCTGATTTCCACTTAGATGAAAGTGATTTAAAAGCATATTTATTTTAATGAGCTCCAAAAAAGAGACATTCTGTCAGCCTGAACACCCATCGTGTGCAATCAGAGTGTTTGCTGCGTGAATCAACGAACCATGGGTTTTTAAAACGTTTGAGATACCGTTGAGTAGGCAGCGAAAAATGATCAGACTGGGCTGATACAAGGGCTGTGATTAACAGAGTGAAACGTGACCAGACTGGTGGACTGACTCATAGATCAATTCGAGTCTCACTATATGCTCAAGCATTTTTGTTTGATTTATAGCTAAGTTCACCATTAGTGCTGAAAAAGTATTTAGTCAAGGTGCCGTTCATGCATGTACGTGTGCATGTATGCGGCAGTAACACATTTTAATAATTTGCCCAATGCTTGTTTTACCTTTCAAATTTTGACAATAAATTTTAGAAACAACAGTCATCTCATTAGAAAAAAATGTTTGAAATCTGCTAATGACGAAGATGCACATCAGTCTATGCATCCGGTGCGCACCGTTGGTTCTGTACATGCAACTAATAAAAATATTGAGAATGAATTGAGCCATACCTGGCCGAGTCACTCCAAAGACAAGTGTTCTCCCAAAGTTTGAAGTGCTCAGCTCAGGACCTTTCAGTGGATTTGTTGGATATGCGAGATACACAAATTTACCCTTTTCCCACCAGTGAGACACTTTTGCTTTGTCCATTTCGTCTGAATATGTTCTTAGGTATCCAATATTGCAAAAGATCTAGATAAGATTCTCCCTTAGGATCAGTCTGATCCGGGTTCATAGTGATTGCTTCCATGATCATGATAAAAGGCTAGTCTGGATTACACTTGAATATCTGCAGCAGACATTAAAAGCATTTAGGACAAAACAATTTGGCTGAAAGGGGTTAACTCGTAACAATTTGGCTAAAAAGGGGTTAACTGGTTGCATGCTGGGTAATTTATCATACTTTTGTTTTCATCTGCTGACTTTTTCAAAATTCCTCCACGAAAGTATGGGACCGGGCTGGGATCGAACTGGCGACCCCTGGAACTGCTGTCAGACACGCATCTGTAGTCAGACATGCCGCGTTATCGACTGCGGTACGCAGCCCGGTCTACCTTAGTGTCAACGATTTAGGATCCAGATCAGCTATGACCCAATGTCCAAACGGTTTGGAAATGCAATCAGCACATGCAAAACATCCCCGTTGGTAAGGAAAAAGTTAAATTATATTGTCTGCATTCATATATAGTCTGTCAAAATTGACCTTAGACTGATTAACTTTCGCCAAAATCTTCGTGATATTCGTGCGTTTTCGTGGAGTACTCCGATCTTGGTCACGCATTTACAGAGAATATGAAGATAATGTCAATTCGTTAATGCAAATGGTCTGATAGCCTAGTGGTTAGTTGACTACTTACAAATCAAGCATACCTGGATCAAAACTTGGAAGGAACCTTTTTATATATATATAATTGTCAAATTGAATTCTTTTTTAAATGGATATTGTTCGTAAATTTTACATCATCTTGTGATGAGCTTTAAATTTAGCCGCTTTTGTATTCATTATTCCCTAAGTTCCCTACTCTTTCCTTGTCAGCTGATAACATTTGAAAATAGTTTGGACCCAGTTCAGTACCAACAGAACGTCGGTTCTGATCTGGATACAGACCATTTGACACTCTGATAGTGTTCCTGAAAGAATTTTGGAAACGTTAATTTTGATTATAAGTCGCCGGATAAAAAAGGTCTCGAAAAATATTCAGCGTGCAAAGAGTTATTCACATTTAGGCTTATTGATATTATTCACGGTGCTGTATTTGTTACATAAACACATGCCCAATTCAAATAAATGTATCCAGTTGTGCACAAAATCAAGAATAAAGACAAAGAAACTAGCAAATCTAAGAAAAAAAAATATACCTAAATGCTACTGGACTCGAACCCACATCTTTTGAGTGCAAAAACACAAGACTCGGGCAATTATGATTAATTATATTCAGATTAGTAATAATAGAACAATCTCAAGCGCACTTTTTACGAAGATTCACGAAGACTGAGTAAAAGGTCATTGTATATTCATATGTCTCGGGCCAATTTTGACAAACAATACATGAACAGTTTGTGATTGTTTGGATTACACATGCACACCAATCTAGTGGGATAAGAGGCCGCCTATATTTTGTCCTCAATGGGCAGCAAAGACATTAGCGAAACTACATAGACGACAGGCTTGTCTTAGCCTTTGCTATTCGCATATATATATGATAATATATAAATATCTGGCTCATTATATGTGAAATGTGAGGCCACATGAACATAGTTAGCTTGTGGTTCTAATAATTAAATGGCGACGCAAAAATGTTCCATAAAATGGAGTTTATTATGAAAAGTGAAATCGAGTTCAACTCTCTGAATTCTGAGTAAAAGAGATGATACAGAAGTTGAAATTTCAAGTTCAGGATTTGTCATGTGTAAGATCAATCGTTGTCTCATAATTTCTAATCTCATGACTTCTAAACTTGAAAGTCCGATGATTTTTTATCTTGTATTTCAAACCCTCATTACAAAGTATTGGCATCTAAAAGCATAAATTTCATTTTAGCCACTGTTTGTTCCCCTTGCATTTCAATTTCTAAACTCAAAATGTTGACTTTTTATTTCAATATTTTGATTGAAACCAAATTTTTAACTATTGAACAATACATTGAAAGCTTAATTTTGACCGCATATAATATATGCGCAATATCACAATCCAAAATAAAAATATGTATTACATGACAAAAATCAACAATATAACCTCTGCAGCTAACCAAAATCAGCCTGTGCATATGCATAGAATCATAGAAACTAGCAGTTTCATGTCTTTGCTGCGTGCTCAGTTGGTAGCTAATAATTATTGGTTTCCCTATATGGACAGTGAACCGTGCATACCGAATAGATGAACAGGTGGCTGATCAGAGTCCCCAATCTATTACAATACAATATACAATACAAAAGTTTTATTTCGTAATGAAGGCCACCGGCCCATAATACAAAACAGTCATGAATATTAATCATTTTGGTGTTATTTTTCACTGAAAGATTGGATAACATAGAACATGTGTAATATGCCTTCACAGTAAACAGTTGGAGGTAAGACAGTGGGCAGCAAATAATTATCATTAATTAGTGACCACTGTCACAATTATGGAGCAAAGATGTGTTTCCAAAAGATGTGTTTCCCTGGGGAAGCAATGTTTGCCTTTAACTTCCGGTTTTCATGCTCAAATTTTGATGGTCATTTTGAAGGTAAAAAAAATCAAGACACATTTTTTTGGTTGCATGTGCATAGAATGTTGAGCAATACTGCAATTTTCAGAAAGTTTTAACTCAAAAGAGCCAGGCATACTGAAGATCTGGCGTTAAGAATACTTATGCTCTATTAGATGACCAAGTTTGAAACTCATTTATTAATTTTCACCAGGTTATCTAAACATTATGCTATATTAGCTGACCAAGTTTGAAGCTCATAGCTGTTATAGTTTTTGAGATATCTTGATTACAAAATTCCATTACGACCCTTTAAAAGGGGCATAACTCTACAAAGGGAGATAATCCAGACTTAAACAAATATGTGTCAATTATTTTTTGATGAGGAATCAATATATAAAATTTTGCAACTGTAACTAAATAAATTTTGTATCGGACGCACAGACGGATGGACGGACAGATATCTTGATTACAAGTTTTCAATGCCAAAATTTGCAAAGGGCAATAAATAAAAAAAAAAAACTTTTTTTTTTAAATTATCACCAGGTTATCTACCTATTATCTTCTATCAGCTGTCCAAGTGTGAAGCTCCTAGGTGTAATAATTTTTGAGATATCAAATTTTATCTGCGCAAATTTGCAAATGGCAATAACTAAAAAAATTTGAAGCTCGTAGCTGTTTTAGTTTTTGGGATATCTTGATTACAAAATTTCATTATGACCCTTTAAAAGGGGCACAACTCCACAAAGGGAGATAATCCAGACTTAAAAAAAATGTGTCAATTATTTTTTGATGAGGAATCCATAGATGAAATTTCGAAGCTGTAACATAATACATTTTGAAAAGGACGCACGGACAAGCCCAAAGCAATATGCCCCTTCAACTTTTCCAAAGTTGGGGGCATAAAAAAGATTTATAACCTCGAATCCTGGTTTTGTGATCAAGCTCTTTGTGGCCTGTCCAGTTTGGCAATCACCTCGCTTCGAGGCAGAGAGAGAGAGAGAGAGAGAGAGAGAGAGAGAGAGAGAGAGAGAGAACGAGCTGTTACTTCCATTGTGTTCTTGCTGTGGTATGGGTGTCTGTGTTCTGTGTTTCTTCGCTTGACTTGTAGATAATTATTTATATCCTTGTAATTTTCAAATTCCATATTTTATACACTGTAAAAAAATGTCTAACTTTGCACCAAATTTGGTGGCAGCTGAACTGCCACTGGCCTTTCTAACTGATTTGAAAGCTATGTTTTGTTCGGTTGTTTTGATACATGCAATTACTAAAAATAACAGGTAGACGTGTTTAATATAGGTATCAAACATGTTTTTTCTATGCATTAACATCTGCTGGACCCCGAGGCTGGTGTTGAAACCCGAGCCTAAAAGGCGAGGGTTTTAACAACCCCCGAGGGGCCTAGCAGATGTTAGTGTATCAGAAAACTAGGTTTGATTGCTTTTATTGCATAAAGTCATTTTGATACTCGAAAACTTTGTAAAAGCGCTTCGAAAAGTTCATTTTTGTATTACTATAATGGCGCCCGAAACCATGAAGGATTTGCAGGTTTTGTTCCAGAGCAAAGACTTACGTCATCCTAACGTCACTAAATTGCATTCATTTCTAAGTACGTTACTGTTGATGACGTCAATTTTTGTGACGGCCTAGAATGCCTCTATATTAAGTACAAAAGCCGTGCATCAACAGCAAGTGAATTACCCGATTAATTTTTGCCGGTTAAAACATGTCTGTCAATAGCGTGCGAAATGGCTTTTTATGCAATATTTATTATTAGAGAAATGATGATCTCAAGTTGTTTTAGCTGGAAAGTAAGTGTAGGTTTACACCAAAAGAGGTGGCAGCTCAGCTGCCACCTTTTTTGGTGTAAACTTACACAATATTACTTACCGTGTAGATAATTTTCATATCTAACTGTTATACTGTTGTACCTATTTCAGATGTGTTTCTAATTGTTGCTATTGTTGTTGTGGCAGTGGTCGTTGGAGCTGTGGCAGGATATATTTTCTGGAAAAGGCGAAGAGGAATGAACTAAGCAAGAAATATATAACCTATGAAATTTTACATTTTTGTGTATCAGAAAATCTCACACACACTAAGATTTGTACGGTTTGTTTTTAAGTTGACTTTTTTGTAGGAACACTGAGGCTGACGAAAATCAGCACTGTATCCCATATAAATGAGTTTTTTTTCCAACACAAAAAAATCCAATAAGTATTTGACATCATTACTATTCAAATGTTTGTAATTGAATATGCAATTTATTTCATTGAGTGAAGAGAGAAATTTATATTTCATAAGTGGAGGAGCCATGAATGAAATATAAACTTATCTCTACACGTGATAAATATATACATGTATTGTAAATGACATAGGCATTCCTAAAATTAGAATGTTATATTATAATAAATTGAATCATGGAAAAATCAGGAATGTTTCTTTTTCCTTCTTCAGTGTAGAATGGTTGATAGTATACAATGTTACTAGGAAGTAATGTATGACGTTCTTTGTGATGTTATAAGTGGCGAATGAAAAATTTATATTTTATCATTTGGAGATATATAACGCCATGCAATAAAATCGACATACCACTAGTGGTTTACAGATTTAGAAACGTTACGTAATGACGTCCATTTTAACGTGCGTTTGCCTAAAAGATGGTAAAACATTACGTTTTACGCCAAAAATGTGTAATTGAAAGTCATTTTAATGTCATTTGATAAATATAATCTAACATTAGTGCTCCTGTAATATTGAATTACAAGCCTCGCATTTTATCTTTTTTCCCCAACTCGTTTAATAAATTGAATAAAACATAAGCACTCATGTAAGATCCTCTCTATAATGAAACTCATTTATATTTTTATTATCTATGCAATTTTGAGTGAAACAGATATTTTTGGAACATGACGTCATATTTCCCCCAGTGGGGGTACTCTAATATTTTCATACATACATAGGACGGGTCTTTTTTGGGGTTCAAAATTTTGAATTTCATTATTTTTTTTTTGTTTTTTTTTGAAAAAAGAATATTTTGTGGGGTATGAAGATTTTGTGAATGTTTTTTGGGGTCATCACAAAATTAGACTATATTTAGGGGTAATTTCTCTGTATTTTAATGTCTTTTTTAAGGTCAAGGTACAGAATGGTGGATATTTTGAGGGTTGGTAAAATTTCAGTTATTCTTTTGGTGCTTGAAATTCCTGATATTTTGGGGATGAACGGTAGCCTGCATATGAAGAAAAAATGAGAGTACCCCTCCGTGGGCATATTTCACGTTGCATAATTCGTTTGTCTTCCAAAACTGAAACCACAGAAGCTGAAACAAAATTTTCAGCAAATCCCCACAATTTTAATACCAACATGGTCCTTAAGATCCAATTAAGAAAATGAATATATACCCACACTTTGTATTTTGTCCACTTATAAAAAAGTGATATGCATTTGAAAATCTGCTCAAGCAAGTCAACAGAGAATGTTGAGGACAATCTAGCTCCGAGTTTATAAAATCTTTTTCATGCTTAACTCAACTGAGCACAAAATTTCAACTGTTCATAAAAACTAAAATACCGATAAATGAAGACATTTCTCCTTTTAAGTCTCTAAGATATACACTGCTCAAAATATTTAAAGGAACACTGCATGTTTTGCCATTGATCATAATACAACTGCACTCATAGTTAGACTCATAGCAAGAGTTGGGTTGATGAGGCGAAAACATGTTTGTCCTGTGATAAGTTTGGTTACCGATCAAGGACAATGTTTCATGATCAAAATGAAGTAAGCCATTTCCAGAAATCTCCATGGAACGTTTTATGTAAAAATGGAATTTTGTTAAAAATACCCCTATTTTCAAAACCAAATTTTATGGCAATTTTTTCAATCAAACACCACAACACCGTCATTTCTGTACATTCAAAAGCTTTTTAATGTTGCAGAAATCATTAGGTTACGCTATTAAAAAATCCCGAAGATTCTACAGAGTTCCAGAAAAATCGTCATTTTCAAGAAAATTAAAAATTCCAAATTTGAGCCATGAACTTGAGCAGCGATTGTTTTGTCAATTTTTTTTAGATCCAATACATTGACTCTCTTTACAAAGATAGCGAAAGAAACTGCGTTTCTACCTTATTGTCTAGTGAAATGTATGGCTTGTCTATAGGACAGGGGCTAGCATTATCGCCTATGGAAAATAATCAGGTGTTCCTTTAAATATTTTTAGCAGTGAATTTATCCTGCTCATAAATGTTAAAATGCTAACAATTGTTGGCATTTAAATATTTGTGAGCAGCATGGAACAAGAAATGTCACAGTCACGTGACGAATGCCCCCAAAGGAATAGGTCTAGCATAAGACACATTTAAGGAAAGGTAGCTGTAATATCGGAGATATGCTCCAGACACGGAAAACCTAGAATGAGGCCAGAAGTCAATGTTAAGGTCATAGTTACCCAAAATGGTATGCACCACTCCGCCCTCCAAAGAGGAATCAACACACCAAATTTGGGATTCCTACGTCAAATAATATAGGAGATATGCTCCACTATTCTAGAAACTATGTCATAGGTAAAGATCTCAGTGACCTACAAATGGTATGTGACACATCAGCATCCAAGATGCATTTACACATCGAATTTGGAATTCCTATCTCAAAGAATAGGAGATATGCACCAGACTCAATGCAGTTTCTAGAAACTAGGCCAGAGGTCAAGTTCAAGGTCACAATGACCCAATTATGGTATGCGACACTTTGTCATTCCAAGATGCATCCACACATCAAATTTGAGATTGCTACCTTAAATAATATAAGAGATATGCTCTGGACATGATTATTCTAAAAAAACTAGGTCAGAGGTCAAGGTCACAGTGACCCGAAAATAAAATGCGACACTTTCCCATCCCAAGATGCATCCACACACCAAATTTGGAATTCCTATCTCAAAGAATATAAGAAATATGCTCCGGACACAATAATCTTTAAAACTAGATCAGGGGTCAAGATCACAGCGACCTGAAAATAGTATGTTACAATCTGTCATCCCAAGATGCATTTACACACCAAATTTGGAATTCCTATCTCAAAGAATAGGAGATATGCACCAGACTCAATGCAGTTTCTAGAAACTAGGTCAGGTCAAGTTCAAGGTAACAGTGACCCAATTATGGTACGCAAGACTTTGTGTTCTCAAGATGCATCCACACACCAAATTTGAGATTCCTACATCAAATAATATAAGAGATATGCTCCGGAAATGATTATTCAAAAAAGTAGGTCAGTGGTCAAGGTCACAGTGACCCGAAAATGAAATGTGACACTTTGTCATCCCAAGATGCATCCACACACCAAATTTGGAATTCCTATCTCAAAGAATATAAGAAATATGCTCCGGACACAATAATCTTTAAAACTAGATCAGGGGTCAAGATCACAGCGACCTGAAAATAGTATGTTACAATCTGTCATCCCAAGATGCATTTACACACCAAATTTGGAATTCCTATCTCAAAGAATAGGAGATATGCACCAGACTCAATGCAGTTTCTAGAAACTAGGTCAGGTCAAGTTCAAGGTAACAGTGACCCAATTATGGTACGCAAGACTTTGTGTTCTCAAGATGCATCCACACACCAAATTTGAGATTCCTACATCAAATAATATAAGAGATATGCTCCGGAAATGATTATTCAAAAAAGTAGGTCAGTGGTCAAGGTCACAGTGACCCGAAAATGAAATGTGACACTTTGTCATCCCAAGATGCATCCACACACCAAATTTGGAATTCCTACCTCAAAGAATATAAGAGATATGCTTCAGACACAATAATTCCTAAAAATTAGGTCAGGTGTCAAGGTCACAGTGACCAAAAATGGTTTGTGGCACTCTGTCATCCCAAGATGCATTTACATACCAAATTTGGAATTCCTATCTCAAAGAATATAGGAGATATGCACAAGACTCAATACAGCTTCTAGAAACTAGGTCAGAGGTCAAAGTCACAGTGACCTGAAAATGGTACGCGACACTCCGCCATCCCAAGATGTATCCACACACCAAATTTGGAATTCCTATCTCAAAGAATATAGGAGATATGCACCGGACACGAAGCGGGACAGACGGACGGACGGACGGTGCGATTACTACATAAAAAGTTTTATAACCTCGGGGCCTGATTTCAGGACATTTTTCAAAATTTATTCCTGCTTTAAGAAACCAAATGAGATTTGACACATCATGTGAATTGTCTGCCAGCAGATGATTCAAATGAAATGACAAGCCTTATCAAAGAGTATCGTCTGCTGCAGTCGTTTAGGGTAAAAGGCGTCCCAAAAGTGATGAAAAACTAACCATTTGCATGCTGAATATTTTATCCTGTTAATTAGCAGCATTGTTATAAGTATGTATTTACAAGCAGGGTGGAAAACAGCGTGATTCTGATCAGATGATAACTTTTGAAGTGGGTCTACAGTGTTTTTATAAAAGGATAAACATTGCTTAAGGAACGTCACGTGTCAATATAGTTGATGTAGCAAAGCATAATGCGTATACGTCTGTAAGCGCATTAACCCTATTGGAAATATTTTCCTGCACATCATAGAGTATCACCTCTTTTATGTAATATGATATTCAACTAAACTGGTGAGAAAACAAAACTGATGCGCCATACTGATGGTGCGTGCGTGTGTGATCATATGGAACACTTAAAAGTACGACTACAACACGTATATGCTGTCACACAGAAACATTGTTCGTCACTGCAAAGCGGCAATCCGAAATCAATTTTTTATGATTTTTAAAAAAAATCTCAATTCTGCATTTTTTGATATCTTCGAAAATCATCAGCTGCACATACTAAAATCATTGCAAGTGTTTTATTTAATGTGACCATGCTAGACCAAACACAATACAGCTTGATAAACCCACTTTCTAACGATATTTTCTCAAGACTGGTGTCCACTTCCGGTTTTAACATGAAACTTTAAAGGTCATTTAAATGGCATTTGTAATTTTTTTTTTAATTTTTCTAAGTAGAGCTATGACGCCTATTCATAAACGCTGAAAATTGCAATGTCTTAGCGTACAGAGCAATGCAAAGTGTTATGCAAATTGCATGGTTAAAGCTAAAACTCTTTGACTAAGCTGTGATGGTGGCTCTCTTCATGTTAAGGCAGAAGAGAAATGTGGAGTTCAATTGTCAAAAACTTTTGATTCCTTTTTATCTTATATCACAGCTGTTATTAACAGCTTCAAACTAATTAAAATGTTATGGATTACGTGTCTGAGCAATAGTTTATATCACACAAAAAAGTGTGACTTTTTGAAATGAGGGTACCCTTTTCTTGGACTTTGTCTGTGAAAGATATACCTGTCATTTTGAAATGAGATAATTTGCAGTCTCGACAAAGCCTTTGATTTTTTCATAGAATTAAAATATTGTAAGAGCGATTTTTATTTTCTGAACTGCCCTTATAGGAGCAGTCTGTTCTGGGTCCATGCTGTTTGCTTCTATACTTAATTCGTCAGTAATGCTACGCAATTATTTGCAGCAGACGACTTCAGCAGACGCCATTTTTCAGATGCATTTTTTCTTGGCGCTTTAAGGGTTAAAAAGTAAAGGATGAATAAAGAGCATGAAATTAGACCTTCAGGCATTTCGGTATCTGTATCAGATTCTGCTTCTTACTGTGTACTTGTGGACCTGAAAAGCATCAAAAAGATCTTGTAAGTGTTCATCTGGAAAACCTTTAACAAGCTCATGGCGTGCAGCTGTCATAACATTTCCACTAGTCATCAGATGGCCTTTGTAGATGTAATAAGTGCCTAATGTTTTATATATATCGATGATTTTTCCTTTTTCACCATTGAACCCTGAACAGACAACATCTGCAACCTTAAAATTTTCTTTCTCTACATGTAGATCTGGTAGTGGCAGTGACATTTTTACTAGACGACTTAAAGCTAATACTAAGCACTTCAAACATTTGTATTCTAGTTTTCTTTTATTTTTTTAACAAAAACCTGTTTGACTAGTCTTTTACAAAATATGAAGTGATCAAAATGTTTTTTGTTGATTTATTGCGTTGAATTAAGTCGAACGTTTTTTTTCCGATATCAGCGTTGTTTTGACAGTTCGAGCATGTACATTGTTTACTAAATTAAAGTAGTCCAAAACTAGACGAAAAAAGCGCATGAAAATGTGATTTGCCTGGGCTAGAACACCTAGGTAAGATAAGATTTTCTATCCCAGGTGAAAACCATGGTATTTTCTATCGTTGTACATGAAAGAAAGTTACACCCCCGCCAAATCTACCTCTAACGGATGTCAACGATTTGTATATTGTATGTTTATTGTAGAAAAATGCAATTTTGCACAGTTATCTGAATAGCTCTTTGAAACTGTCAGATATTGCACGTGGTCTCTCATGTCAACAATCGTATTGCAACTAATTATCATTATACAAACTCATCATCATCATTCCTCTTATTTTATCTTATAATTTTTTACTTTTTCCATCTTCATCATGTTTAGTTTAATACCGTCTGACGCTAATGACCCACACGGGTTGATGCGTTGTTTAGAACCAACCAAACAAAACAAACACACAATTTTGTCGGGAATGGCAAGCTTTACAGTTTATCCTGAAGGACAATACTGGCACCAACTCTTAATGTCTTTACATAGAGCACAATGAAAGCAAATATCTGGGGTGGGGTCAAAATGTCAAATATATTTTTTCTTTTCTGAAAGTGGTAATGTTGCATATCAAATTAAAATAAAAAATGTAGACCAACATGCAAGCTAAAACATTTACCTTACACACACACCTGACCTATGGGGTTGGGTTGAAAGGTCAGATATTGAAATTGTGCAGGTAGTATTTTTTTATTAATCTAAGCACTAAAATATACCTGGCAGGCTTTGTCTTGTTCACACTTGTTCTTGTTATTCTGTAAGGGTTGTTCAACTTTAAAATTAAGACTGCTTGCCACATTTCAGAGAGCGATAAAATGATTGCGAATGTAGTGATTAAGCTAATGGCACACAGGAAGATGTGGCAGAGTTTGCTAAGCCAGAAACCACAGATGGTAACTCAACAAGCATGGGTGAAAGAGTAGGTTTATTGACATTATTCCTGAATTCAAGAGTATAAGGATGATTTAAACTTGCTGATTTTAGCATCTTATATCTGGTTAATTATTAATTTATCTATGGGAGTGACCATTTGATTCTTATGGGGGAGGGGAGATTTAAAAAAAATAGTCAGGACCGGGCTTTGAAAAATGAATTTCCAGGACCTGGCCTGAAAAAGGTAGAAAGATTGAAAGAGTATAAGATTAGTGATAGATATTTATGTTAAGGTACATTTTTGACAGTCTGTATAATACTGGTGTCAAACACAGCCTCAGTGTGTACGCACTGAAAAAATATGTGTGGTGTGATTTTTACACCAAGTTTTAGCAGAAAAATTTGCGAAAACGGCTTCGGGACCATTTTTACAATTCAAACACTTATTTAATTAACTTTTTGTTCTGTTTTTATATGCATGATCCTAGCTGAAAAAAAATCTAGGACCGTACCACGCAAATAATAAAAAGCCAGGCTCCGGTGTGCAAAGAAATTCTTTTCAAGGACCAAAATAATCCTCACCCAAGAAAATCAAATGATCGCTCCCTAAAGCTGTTGACCGTTTTGAAATAGGCATACTGCATGTTTTTATTTAAATCTAAAGTTCAGGGTTATTGGTAAAGGATCATTGACGGTTTGGGCCTTATACGCCTATTTTTCTGATTCCCAGAACGCTGCTTTCTGAGCTTCTAGTGTGGTGCATGTAGTATCAGTGCAATAGGTGAATCTAATAGCAAAAGCCAGCTAGCAAAATATTTTCAAAATTCCTACGCACTCGAGAGTTATGGCGGGTAGAAAGGGGAGGGGGTCTAAAATTTCATGAAAATAAAAAGTGCTTTAAAAAGTGATTTCTGCACGTTTTCTTGATTTATTTGGTAGGCATGGTGATATCTATTGAACATACCATATGCAGAGTATTAACGAATCACGATAATTGATGAAATTGTTTTAAAAACAAAATATGTTTTGTAATAAAATGATTTTAGAGAGATAGTTTAGAAGTTACCTGTGCATTTTTGACTACATGTACCGTACATAATACAAAACTGAAAGCTCCACAAAAGAAATGAATATTTTTGAAGGAATGAAAGTGTCCCATTTAGCATTGGAAAGTAAAACTGATTCTAACTAGATCCTGTGATTATTACTTTTGCTTTGTTAAAAGGGCATAGCATGTTGAATTTATTTAAAGTGTCCTACTATTTATGGTAAACATGATGCATGTATATCCCTATATGAGACAATATATTGAACACTAAAGTATTTACCTGTTATAACTCTTTGCATGCCAGTGGATAATTTTGTCGTCTGCCAATAGCCTTTTGCAAACAGTTTGAACCCAGATGAAGACCAATAGAATGTCGGTCTTGATCTGGATCCAAACTGTTTGACACTCTGATGGTGGTCCTGGGTGGTTTATTTTTAAAAACTTAATTTTGAGAAAGTCAGCAGACGATAATAAAAACATGAACAATTCCCTAGCATGCAAATAGATAAGTACAGAACGTTTGCAAAATAATGTATCATTTAATAATAGTGAGATTGTTTCTTATGAAAAATGCATAAAACCTTGCTAATTCTACTTTTAATCTTTAAGTACTTTATATCAAACAAGCCAAGAATACAAAGCAATTTAGGAGGTTGGTTCTAGAGAACTTCATTACTGTTATTAATTTCTTATTTAGTAGAAAAGGCATTTTATGGGCTTAGGCCCTGGGTTTTGGGGCTGCTGAACATCTTCCCCCCACCCCCCCTTGTGCCAGCAAGCCACTTCCATACAATGTGTAAAATATGGTAACACATATATATGCAAAAGCTTTTGCTGGCACACGGGGGGGAATGATATTTTAAAAAATGTTTTCGGATTCCTATATATCTTGATGTAAAACTGATTGCTCTACCCCAAATTTTACATCTTTGAAGCATTTAATATCGAAAACGGAATTCACAGCCATAAAGTACTTAGGTCAGGGTAGCTTCAAGGTGAAGAAAGGGACGATTGACAAACTTTTATTTTTACTGAAAACAATAGGCATTTACCCATAGCAAGTGTCAATGATCCTTTGAATTTTCACCCATGAACATGGGACTGTGGTTCTATACACAGACTAGCATCTTTCCCTGCTCAACTTCCCCAATTTTGGGGTTTTGCTGGCTAAAGCCCTTTAACGTGGTTATGATTGGCACTGCACATTGCAACATCTGAGAGAAATATTTCCCTGGCTTATCTGATGAACTCCAGTGGGACTCAAATTAGCTCATTTAATATGCTCTTCTGGATAGAGTGACTTTTTTAGTTTTAGTAGCCACACAGCAAGGTGGATGTAGACCGGCCTGTTCAACTGTTAGAATAAACAAATGCTTGATATTTCGATGAAATACACTCCTTACTTGATTCCAATATTAAAATAACTGTGTTTTACAAACAGAATGGAAATAATGAAATTCCTGATCAGCGTGCTTAAAAGCCAGCTGTTCTAAATTTCCACTGTTTAACAAACAATATATCCTGAATCAAAATGGTAAGGATTGAAAGTTAAATTTGTTCAGAATATTAATCTGTAAATGTAGCAAATAGCGATGCCACTGCTACTACTACTACTTACAATAACTAGAGGACCTGAAGCGCTCATCTGATCTCCTTTATAATGTTAAAATAGGTCAGGGTCTACTTAGGCTTATCATTGAAACATATTTTGTTTTACCATAATTTTATATGGGGGTTGCAGCCATTTTGGTCAAATGACCTATAACAATCAAAAGAATACTCCATATGAAATTTGAGTTTAAACGGCCAAATGATTTCTGAGAAAAAGATTTTTAGATACTTATGTTGCAGTCCCAATGAGTGGCCTTGGGTGAAAGGTCACATTTCAGCTTTACATTTGGTACTTATAAAAAACATTCATTGTCTCATTATGTTAAACATTTCTCTCAAGCATTATGATTTCTGCATAAATAGTTTATGAAAAATGAACATTTCAAGATGTTTCCCATATAAAAGCATTAGGAATCAAATTTGACCTGTCTCAGAGTAGGTCAAGGTCAACCCAGAATAATCATTTGTGCAAACTTGGTAGGGCCCACATCCCCAATGCTTAATAGCAAGTCCCAGGGTCAGCAGCCTTCTGGTTCTAGAGAAAAAGAGTTTTAAAGTTTTTTTTACCATATATGGGTGTGGTGGCCATCTTGGTCATGTGACCAAAACAATTTGCATAACTTTTGGCTAACCTATCAAAAGGAGTCTCTACATGAAATTTGAGTTCAATTGGCCAAGTTGTTTCTGAGAAAATTATGTTTTAATAATATATATTGATCGGAATCTAATATGAGCGACATTGGCTGAAAGGTCTAAATTCAACCTTGACCTTTGGAACTTTCCTATAGCCATTGTCTCATTAGGTTTTTAATATATCAAGTAAGAATTTGACTTAGGCTTCAACAGTATTCAAAAAATCAACTTTTAAAAAAATCCCATTTAATTGCATACGGATGCAAATTTGACCTTGACATTAAATAGGTCATTATCAACCTAGGATCATGATTTGAACAAACTTGGTAGACCCTACGTCCCCAATGCTACATACCAAGTCCCAAGGTCATTGGCCTTCTGGTTCTAGAGCAAAAAGAGTTTTAAAAGGTTTTTACCATATATGAGTGTGGCGGCCATCTTGGTCATGTGATCAAAATAATTTGCATAAATTTTGGCTAGCCTATTAAAAAAGTCTCAATATGAAATTTGAGTTCAATCGGCCAAGTGGTTTCTGAGAAAACTATGTTTTAATATATTGATCGGAATCTAATATGAGCGACATTGGCTGAAAGGTCAAAATTCAACCTTGACCTTTGGAACTTTCCTATAGCCATTTTCTCATTAGGTTTTTAATATATCAAGAAAGAATAATGACTTAGACTTCAACAGTATTCAAAAAATCAACTTTAAAAAAAAATCCAATTTAATTGCATAAGGATGCAAATTTGACATTGACATTAAGTAGGTCAAGGTCAACCTAGGATCATAATTTGAACAAACTTGGTAGACCCCTACGTCCCCAATGCTACATACCAAGTCCCAAGGTCATTGGCCTTCTGGTTCTGGAGAAGAAGATTTTTAAAATGTTTTTACCATATTTGAGCATGGCGGCCATATTGGTCATTTGACCATGACTATTTGAAGAAACTTCCGTTCCTGCATCCTAATGAGTCTCCATATGAAATTTGAGTTCATTTGGCTTAGTGGTTTCTGAAAAAAAACTATGTTTTAATGTATTGATGGGACTCTAATATGAGCGAATTTGGCTAAAAGGTCAAAGGTCAACCTTGACGTTTGGAACTTTCCTATAGACATGGTTATGTTTAACATATTGAGTGAGAATAATGACTTTGGCTTCAACAGTTTTCAAAAAATAAACTTTTCAAAAAAAATCCCATTTAAATGCATTAGGAAGCAAATTTGACCTTGACGTTAAGTAGATCAAGGTCAACCTAGGATCATCATTTGAACAAACTTGGTAGGCCTTACATCCCCAATGCTACATACCAAGTCCCAAGATCATCAGCCTTCTGGTTCTGGAGAAGAAGATTTTTAAAGGTTTTTTTGCCATATATGGGCGTGGCGGCCATCTTGGTCATGTGACCAGGACCATTTGAACACAATTTTGTTGCCATATCCTTAGGAGTCTCCATATGAAATATGAGCTGAATTGACCCAGTGGCTTCAGAGGAGAAGATGTTTGAAAATGTTGACGGACGGACGGACGACGGAGTCATTGGTATGCTATTAGCTCACCAATGAGCCTTCTGCTCAGGTGAGCTAATAATTATATCAAGAGTAAATAATAATAATAATAATAATAATAATAATAATAATAATGGGGTCAAGAGTAAGTGTAAGAGAAAACAAGACCAAACTCTGCTCTGGACCTGCATCGCGGGAGCACATCGATCCAGGCAATTTATTTATCATTTAATATAATATGTTGAAATATCAATACTTAACTTAAGTCTTGCTTAATTTTAAGGAGGCATTGTAATTCCGGGCCCTAGTCTCGAAATCATAGCATTGTTCTGGCGGTGGTTCGAAAATAGTGAGTATAATCAGGAAATACCAAATCACAAACTGCAGAAAAACCCGTGAGTCATTCAGCAATCACGAGACACCAGGAAGACAAAGCAACAAGCTTTCTCTTCCCCATCAAGATGATTTCAAAACTAGAATGGACACAAAGTAACGCACAACAAAATATAGAACGATTACAGAACCCCACAACGGGAGCAATCAACAACGAATCAACAACAACAGAACCGCCGCCTTAGAACGGATAGAAGCCTAAGTCACTGGGGGTGAGGTGGACTTAAATGCTTTTTACTGGTACCAATTCTTCGCCCTAGATTTTGATGTTGTTGAAGCACAAAAAATGTTAAGCTCGCATCCTAAATTTTGCAATGTATCATCATAGAGAAACAATCCAATCAAATTAACACAAAATGGTAAAACAAAGAAAAAGGCTCACGACTCACAGATAATCAGAGCTAAAGAAAACCTCAAGTTTAGCCAAGGTGGGCCCAGCTACAAACAAGCATCATGCACCAACTCAGCGATTAATGGTTGTCTCGGTCCTCTTGCTTTTATTTAGCGAAACATTGGGTTAGTTTGGACTTTTATGGATTATTCATAATTAGATTTTAATACTCCCTTCAACTCACGTGGGCGATGGTTGCCTTGACCTAGAGATGTATTAATAAACGCACGTACATACTAATTTTAATGATTTGACTATTGGATCATAATAAACTGGTAACATAAACATTCGCAATAACATTCGCGCGTAAAATTTTCAATGTACCCATATCACGGGTACATTGAAATTTCACGCATCAGTATTATTGTATACCGCTTCGCGGCTGAAAAAAAGTCCTCCGACTGTGTTAATTGCAGATTAGATTTGGAATTTAGTCTGCTTAATAAGCAAATCGAGTACAGTGCCATATATTTGCGTGACCTGTTCTTCTGTCTGATTGAGTTCAAATTAACAATCCATGCCACCATTTAACTCTTAAATTGCAACAATTGTCGTCTGCTTTTCTCGTCTGCTGAAATGTTTAAGAAGCCTCCATGGCAAACAGTGTGGACCTAGATCAGACTGCTCCTATTGGAGCAGTCTGTTCTTGGTCCACGCTGTGTGCTTCTATACTTAATTCGTCAGTAATGCTAGGCAATTATTTTCAGCAGACGACTTCAGCAGACGACATATACAGATGCATTTTTTTCTTGGCGCTTTAAGGGTTAACTCTTTCTCCTCTAGTGCGACTCAGTTTTGGCGCCTGCTGATATGTTTGCAAACGGTTTGGACCCAGATCGTGCTCGACGAAATGTTGCGCCTGATCGGAATTCCTCTTGGCTTTTTGACACTCTTTTCATATTTCGTTAAGATATTGAAGCGAGCCATTTAATAAAAATAAAATCCGCGAACATCAATTTTTGTTGGATTTGATTCTTACACGTCCCAGTCAACAATTTTTCAGTTTTATTTTATACCCTAAAATTTCTAAAAAAGCAAAGGACTAAGCTTTAAAGGCGTAGGCCTACAACCGCGAAAAAGCACAAAAATGAAGTGTGCACTTTGTCCAGTTTATGTCCTGCAGATTTCACGACTGTAATAAAAGCAATGCCAATTTGAACTATAATGCATTTTCTGGTTACTTGCTCGATCAAAGTTTGGAAGGCTAATTTTGAAATTTTGACAAAAGGGGAAAATTTGCCGCTAGCAAGCAAAGAGTTAAGGGTAGATTAAAATTAAGTCCGATATTCTTTGACTTTTCGCTTACTGTGAAGGCGGCGCCTCATGAATGCGTAATTAAGACTGGTCAACCTTAGACATAGGTAAAAGCTGAAAATGAGGCGTGGTTTTATTCAAAAGTAACTGTATCATCTCAGTATAGACGCAAAACCCATTATTTAGTCCTTAAAACGCTAGCAAAATAACTGCATCTGAAAATGTCTATTTAACATAAGCATATAGGCAAACAGTGTGGACCCAGATCAGACTGCTCCCTACAGGAGCAGTCTGATCTGGGTCCACACTGTTTGTCTATGAGGCTTCAAATATTTTAGTGGACGACAAAAAACATACATTGTGTGATTATGAGCTTTAAGGGTTAATACATGTGCGTTCAGTGTGTATACGGTTAGGATTTTCATGAAATGCGCGTACATTTGCGCGGCCCAAAGATCTTGTTATTTCTTCACCAACTTATAAATAGAACCTGATTTCCCTTCCTTAGCAGATGAAATAGCCGAACCACACCTAGCTATGAATATTAAAGTTGCCGCCTTTACAGTAAGCGAAAAGTCTAGTAATACCAATACAGTATTGCCGTATATGGCACTTGTGACATAAAACACGGATTGTGACAATTTATTGCAAGCCTCAATAAAACAGCTATTATTATTACAAGTGGGCGGTAATCATGCAGAAAACAAGGATTATGGTTTAAGATCAAATAACGCGTTTTCAGGAAATTAACGTAACTTGTTATTTAATTGCATTTGATCGACAAAGCACTAAGCGTAATTCCTACATTTGACGTCACTTATCATGCAATAGCGAAATATTTTCAGAAGAACGATTTGTTTGACAACATTAATATTTAAAGGTGAACAGTCATAGGAAATTGACTGTGCACCCTAATGCGACAATTGTGTTCATGTTGGTTCTTTTTTGTTGTGCCCTATTTGCATGTCAATCTTTTTTTTTTATATATAGTTTTTGTGTCCTTTCTATTGTGGCAATCATCTCATCAAGGAAGAGAGAGCAGGCCCCGAGGTTAAAAAAAACTTTTTTCATGATCAACATAACTGAGCACGAAACTTCAACTGCTCGTAAAAACTAAAATACTGACAAATAAAGAAGTTTCTTGCTTTAAGTCTCTCAGAGGTTGTATTTATCATGCTAATAAATGTTAAAATAGCGTTGGTGGTATTGATAGTGTATGGACAGAGTTTTTTATGCTCTCTAGAAAATAGGTGGAACTAAGAGTATCCTTCATATGTATTGTTGTGGGACAAGGAAATCCCACCCGAGGACCAGAATAATTCGTCAGAAACGAGGCTCTGCCGAGTTTCTGACGAAATTATTCAGGTCCGAGGGTTGGATTTTCTTGTCCCACAACAATACATCATGATGGATACTTTTTCTCGCCCACTTTGTGACCTTTTAAAGTTTTATATGAATTTTGTCAGTTCCGCATAATTTTTTAGATTTTTTGCGTTTGTTCCAATCTAAAAAATAAGTTCACCAACGAATTTTCCAGATGCAGAAATGGGTGTAAACGTAGTTTAGCACCTAAAAACGGAAGCGAAATAGCATTTCAAGCGTCGGTTTTGTTTTTATTGTGGATTGAAACTAACGTTGGCATCAGTATCTTTTGACAAAGACGTCGTGGCGCCAAACTGTGACAATAACGTGCGTCACATTGTTGTTGCATTTTAGTGACGTCAGAAATGATTTTGACGTCATTCAACAGTGCGAAAATGGCGGACGCACAAACTATTGCCGTTTTGATATTTGTACATAATATTTAAGCGTGAATTGCTCTGAAAACAGCCTAAATTGTTATAATTTGAAGTCACGTGGATGGGATAAGCAGGTCATGTGGATGGGATAAGCAGGTCACGTGGATGGGATAAGGAAATTCCGCACAGCGTTTTGCCTATGGAACAGCTTGTCTTGAGCGATAAGTGGGCGAGAAAATGTGATTCTGGAATGTTTGAATGGGTAATTTTGGTGGGAACAATATAGGAATGTGCTGTTGATTCCGGGAAATATGAACACTTGGATAATTGGACAGTAGACAGAGGTACATATATCTAAATTTGGAAGTTATCTACATTGTTTGCATAAAATGTGCCATTTTGATCACGTGACTTAAATAACTCTCCACCATAGGCCTATACTTAAATGAGCACCAACAGTACACGGCATTCTTACCCGATGTTCTACTTACGACCCACGTCTAAAATCTATAAATATACTCACTAAGAAAAGTAAAGTAAACATACATCACTATTAGCTTTTACCTAACTGTTTTGTAATCAACTGATCAAAATGAATGAAAATACCGAATGAGCACGACGATGAAAGTACCCATCTGAAGGAGTTTATCAGATCAATACAACCAGACGCCCCAAATACCCCGAGGAGCAAGGGCGACATAAAACGGGAAGCCACCTCCCCTCTAGACAGTCAGATGTCTCTTCAGGAGAAGAAGGCATGGCATAATACAGCAACAATCCGCCATCACATATACCTCTGGCAATCGACGAGGAATATAAAAGCTCTTACTTGCATGAAATTGTTCCTGTATAAACAAAAATGCTTTTTTATCAAGTAGACGGATACCTTTGGCCACATTGTTGTATGAACAATTTATAAATCTCACATAGTTTTTACGCCCCAACATACAGCTTTTGAACAGTCGGCAGCATGCTTATCAGTCTGTTTAGAGTCACTTCCTGGTTTGATACCGTTTGCAATGTTGTGACACGCTGGGTTAACTTTAGAGAAAACCATTTGCATGAACATTAACTGCATTTATCTGACTACAATATTTAGAAGTATTTTGACCCAAATATATGTATTTCTGGTATTATTTACAATTTTTCAGTTTGACCTTGAAAAATCCATAAGCAAAAAGTGTAAATATATATCTTTCCACCAGAAATTTGTACATTTTGGGCGAAAATGGCAACTTAAAAGCAAAAAGCTTAAAAGCAACTTTATCCAGGTCAGGGCTGTTTGTTCACAAACTGATGTCCAAAAAATGTTAAAAGTAACTACTAATTAATTTGATACAAGATAAGTACAGTATTACTTAAATAATGCTAGTAGGATTTTACAAAATTTTGCAATGCAAAGGATAGCATTATATTCTGATACAATAAAAAGATCATGGTATTTTTGAGTGTTGTGTTTTTTTAAAGTATTTCTGAGGAATATTTTTTCTCTCTTTGTTTTCAAGTAGTCACATTCAAAAATATAATGGTACTCATCGACTAATTTTGCACTATTACAAAGGTTGCAAATTCTATCATCTCTTGCAATACCTATAATCTTCCTTTTTCAATAGGCAACTTGTGATTTGTACACCAAAACTTATTAAAAAAAATTTTTAAACAGATAAGAGTTTTCTGATATTCCTCTTGTTATTTTCTTGAATGAGAAACAGATTGACAGACGTTTGATTTAGTTATTTCAGTTGACGATTACCTAGGTACTTGCAGTGGTTTAATTTTTCCTATAAAATGTAAGCAAGCATGACCAGGAAATACCACAATCACAGACTGCATACCAGCTCATGGCACCGCGAGGAAAAAGGCACGGACCACTGACAGGCACAACATAAAGTGAAGCAAACAGCTCTTTCTTCCTTTGCAAGATGATGGCTAAACTAGAAAGGGCACTAAGAATCACACTACAAAACAAGACCCAACAAAACCACACCAACAATAATAGCTACAACAAACATTATTATATAATCTATAAATAAACATCTTCTGATTGGCCCAGATGCATTTCCACTCGAGTCAATAAAACTACATATTGCATGGTTTGCCGGACGTGACGTTGCAAAGCACACGGCACGAGGTAATATTGACTGGCTTACGGGAAGTGACGTTAGAACGTCAAGTAATTTCGCATCATCCATCCGTAACGTCAACGTTTTAATGGTCTAAAATGGCAGGAAATGCATAACATGCATTGTTATATTATAAAACAATTGTTGACTTATGTTTCGGTAGACATGGAGTGTTATTGAACAGTAAACTTAATCATATTGACCTCCGCTCCGCGTCGGTCAATATGACGTTTACTGTTCAATAACACTCCATGTCTACCTCAACATAAGTCAATAATTGTATAATAATAAACAACAGAATCATTATTATCGTATGACGTTGCGTCTGGGAGTGACATAACGCCATGCAATAAAATTTATAGATTTTCGGGAAACCTTATGACGTCCATAACAACGTTACGTACATAATGACAGCTGAAATGAGATTTCAAAGCAATCTTAATGCCATATGATAAATAGAATCTAACATTCGTGCTCTTGCTTTTTGAATTTATTAAACTGGTTGCGAAACAGATAAAATAGTCGATAAGTCTCTCATTTTATCTTTTTTCCCAACTTATTTAATAAATTCAATTAAACATGAGCATTCATGTAAGATCCTCTATCTTTAGAACGGAAAGCCACTCAAATATTATCTACCAGCTGAATCTTCGCCCTAGAGGCTGTTGTTCTTAAAACACAAAATGTGTTTTGCTCGCATTGAGGTATCCTAACTGTTTCAATGCATCGTCACTGAGAAACAATCAATTTGAAAGCAAATTAACATACTATATGAAGAAACGAAAGTACAGCATATAAAACAAAACAACACTCACTCTCTTTCACTTGAGGTCCTGGTTTGATGGATAAAATCCATTTCAGACGATTTTTCAAAGTTTTTCTCTCACCCACTAAACGAAGAACAATCTGTTTTGCTTATTTTATAGACTGTCCCACAGCAAAGATTCCTGAGATTTTTTGTCAGGAAATATTCAGTTGGTATAAATCGAATCCCTACGCTGCTAAAGAAATTGTTGATTGTATCACATAACAAACGATTTACAAAAAAGTAATTTTGAACACCATCAATCTTAGAAATTTTAGGTTTACAAATCATAAGTGTAATGGCATGTCTGAAGCAAATTCACGAGATACTGTAATAGGGGATGGGGGATTTTCAATATCCCATTTCTATTGAAGTAAAAGGGCAAATGTCCCTTATATACTGGCAAGTATCCTCAATTTATTTTTCAAAATTTCCAATAACCCTGAAAGTAACAAAAATATTGAACACAGTATCCCATATCCCTTAAAGTACAATAGATAATATCCCATTTCCCTGTAAGAAAAATTGCAAATATCCTGTATCCCTAAAACCCATATAGATTTACAAGCATCTGTAATATCAGGTTATTCTTACAGAAAATGGGCCTATACAATGAGAAACATAAATATAAAGAGCTGATCAACTTGATCTTCTTGGTATATTGTGGTAAAAGTTATTTCTTGTTGGGTAATAATATACAATTATTGACTTCAGGAGGTAGACATAAGGATTTATCCACCCGACAAAGTGATAATTCACCGAAGCCTCTAGGCCGAGGTGAATATCACTTTTAAGGGTAGATAAATCCTTATGTCTACCGAAATTAAAATCAATAACTGTTTTGTTATATGACCATTCATTTAAGAATGAAAATTTTGCTACTTTAAATTTTGTTGTTGAAGACATCTTCAACCTTCAATCGAAGACATCTTAGACTTTCTCACAAGTTTTAGCAACTGTTATTGAAATACTGTAATGTATTTTGCATTTGCAAATGTTTATCAATTCTCTTAGTGAGGAATATAAAATGTTATCAAAAACTGTTTTTACAGTTTGTTTATTCAAACAAAGATGAATAAGCAAACAAAACAAAACAAAACTGTTGTAAAAATTCATCAAAGTCTTTAATTTACCTGCTGGGAGGCGAAACAACAAATCATGTCAATTTCATGCAGCACATGCTAGTTTCACACTTATCATGCTATTTTTGGCCCTCTAGAGGGTATAATTGCAGAAGTGTCAAAAATATTAATTCTGGAAACTAGCTCAAGCTGGTTTTCATGCAGTATCAACTTGTGAACCTGTTTAGACCAGTTTCCAGGTAGACATAGAGATTTATGAAGACTAATTTGGCCATTCAGGAGATAGGATTCTCTTCAGTCATATAACAACACTTTTTATCAGTTACCGCGAATATTAATTGCATTGTTACACGTTGACCTGATAAACATTGCCTATCTCACGACATTTGCCTTTATTAGGTCACTATTACGTTGAACTTTGAATGACATCGTCAATGACATTGAATCGACACAAAATCGATAATTACGTCATAATCGCTAGTTTGAAAAGTGAAATGAAATATCCTTTAAACGGATAAACAGAATACCAGATTCTTGTCTTTTGATATCAAGTTTACCAGGCTCGGCTTCGAGAACGCATGTTGAATCGACCAGCCTCGTGATTCAACAAGCATCCTCGAAGCCCTGCCTGGTAAACTTGATATCAAAAGACACTCACTAATATTAATTGCATTGTTACACGTTGTCCTGAGCTAAGCTAAATAGAATACTCAGTTGAGTCGAGCGTTATAACATCGGAGCTCAACTCAACTGAGCATGAAATTTCAACTGCTCAATAAAACTGAAATAACAACAAATGAAGAAGTTTATTGCAGTAAGTCACTCAAATGTTGTATTTATCATGCTCATAAATGTTAAAATGCCAACAATTGCTGGCATTTTAACATTTATAAGCAGGATAAATTTCGTGCTCAGCTGAGTTGAGCATGGATAAAAGTTGTATAACCTGGGGGCCAGGTTTCTCTATAATAACATCAACTCTAAAATGGGTTATCCTTCTTCTATAATCAAGGCTTGCTGTTTCGTGCATTCACAAAGTGCAGTATATTTTTTAAAAAAAGTGTCCTTTTATCGAGAGGAAGCTGCCAGCAGTTGGAATTCAGTTTCTGGCTTGATTTTTTGTTCATAACCAAAGGCGCAATTCAGGCTAAAATTATGTTATGTCAGCATTGCTTATCTTGATAAATCGTACAGTAATTATCCGTAAAAAGCTCAAAAGTATTTAAATTGGTTTTCTTTGTCTGTACTGGTTTTAGAGTGTCAGGTTTGCACAAAACAGTAGGGTAAAGTCGGGTATATTCGGACAGACTGCTAAATTGGGACAGCCACCTTGCTTGTTTTATAGTTTAGTTATTGGAATCAAAAGATTAATTAAGCAAACAGTGAAAATCCTGATAAGACGGCTCATAAGGAGCCGTCTCATCTGGATTTCCACTGTTTGCAAATGTGTGACCGAATTTATCTGATGTCCGACTTTACCCTAATTTTGTCAGTGAGATGGACATTTAAGAAATTCCTTAATCAACATATATATTGACAAAATTGAAAGACTGGTCTGCACATTTTGCAAAGTTAAAAAAATGTGACCAGGGTAAATAACAACAAAAAACAAAATACAATTCCATTTAACCCGTGATACTATACTATAGCAGGGGAGGGGTAGGCACCAGTAGGATCTGAACCCCTATCCTGACACGATTCGTGCCATTTTCCGGAGAAATGATAGACGAAAACATATGCATCCAAGTCTAGTGCCCAACTCCACATCCCCGGGACGATACAAAAGTCAAAATGTATTATATTGAGCAATGTTGGAAATCCCACCAGGCAAGAAACAGCAATGTCATAAGATTACGAACTTTCTAAAAGCACAGTAACACATTCAATCTGTTCGATAGTGTTCATATACATTTGTATGCAAAATTTGATCCAAATATATCATGTGGTTCAAGACTTTATGAGTATTTTCACTATGTGCCAACTGACTCATATATAGAATTATACGCAGACCCAAGGGTTGTGCAATTTATATTTGAATGTCGATCTGGGTTCGGAATTACAATGCCTTGTTAAAATTAAAGAAGACTTAAGTATTGATTTTTCAGGAAGCGAAAGATAATGTTTCAAATTGATTAAAATCAAAATAGTTTCATTGATCAAGGCAATTTATTTAGAATTTAATATAGCATGTTGAAATATAAAAACTTAACTTGAGTCTTCTTAACTTTAAGGAGACATTGTAATTCCGGTCCCTGGTGTGTAAGAATATTATGCACTCACCCGTCCTTAAACTGCAACTGTGCTGAATCAATAACGGACATATAAATACTGCCTAGTTTTCATAAATTCGCTTAAGAATAAGGATCTAAAACAGGACAATTCTATTAGTTAATCGGAAACGTGTGACATTAATTATTGCATTTACTAAAACTTTTATCATGTTTTATCAAGAAAACAGTTTAACAGCTGTTCAAAATAACCCTTTAATTGTTTTGCTTTTTTTGAAATCGATAATCAGTTCGTTCATTTCTTTATATAATTCAATTAGTTTTTCGAATGTCATTTAGCCATAAACAACAGAAAACATGATTAATCAGCCAATCAGATTAGGACAAATATTTTAAAGACAGCCGGCACATTCATTGGACTTCTGGCACACAAAAAGAATAGAAGGAGAATATCTGAACTTAACCTATTTAAGCTAAATGTTATCTCCCGCCGTTTTAAATTTAAACAGTCCATTTCTGTTTTAAGGGATGTTGGATGCTATTTTTCAGTTTATTCAAATTTTAATGTAATATTCTGCAAGCAAACAGTGGAAACCCTGATCAGCGTCTGATTTTGGTGTGCACTGTTTGCCTATGTCCAACTAAAAGGGCGCTGGACTTATATGGGTTAAGAAAATACAATCTTAAAACTTGCAGTTTGCCAATAATTTCTTTGTTTTTGTTTGTTAGTTTGGTGCTTAACGACGCATCAACCCTTGTGGTTCATTAGTGTCAGACGGTATGAAACGAAACATGATGTGGATGGAAAAAGTAAAAATTTGAAAGATAAAATAAAGGAATGATGCTGATGAGTTTGTATAATGATAATAAGTTGTAATACGATTGTTGTCAGAAGAGACCACGTACAATATCCCCCTGGAGAGTCCCTACCACCTTGCCGCGGTCTCTGGGGCACACTTCATACGGGGGACGATATTGATTGTAATACTTGTCTCCTCTGGGAGTGCTGAGAGTAGGAACCACCAGTCTGCCGTGGGTGGCTTTCTCGTAACTCGAAGGGGATGGCCTGGAAGACTGAGAGCATACAGAATATGGACGTTTATAAATTCTGTATGGCTCAACACGTCTCTTTGGCCTCTTTGACGGGGTAGACTGAGGTGGAAACACGGCCCGGTGTTTCTAATCGGCTTTGTCATGCTGAGCCCCAGGATTCTGAAAATGTAAAAAAAATATTTCTTATATCTTCGTTCTATAGTATCGTTCTGATGCCAACCATGTGTCCATTATCTTAAACTTTCTTTCTTTTATAAAATAATCCTGGAAGGCAGTGGCTTAACGGGTCAATTGTGCAGATTCTATTTGTGCAAGTATACCTTCTATGTATCTCTAGCACTGGAGATCGGAAATCCACTCCATTAAAGTGCTCCCTTGTTGGGCTCCACGGTGGGTGGGGAGCATGGAGGATGAATCAAACAACTAAACTACATGGCTAAACAAAAAGCAAAAAAACGTCACATAGCAAATTCAGATACTGACTCTGAAAACTCGTACCCAGTTTCTCAACCAACTAGTTCAAGTTCGTCTTCCTCAACCAAAAAACCTTATGTACCCAGATTTTTAATAATCCATTCAGATAAAGAAGGAGAGACTATTTCTTCTCTTTCTCCTTTTGTTGTACATAAAACAATAATGAGTATTGCAGGAGAACCAAAGAGCATCAAAAATCTAAGGTCTGGTGATCTTTTGATACAATGTGCAAAAGAGTCACACGAAAAAAATCTACTACAGATGAAGACATTTTGTGGTCTAAAATGCTCCGTAACACCCCATTCATCCTTGAACACATCCAAGGGTATCATTCGCTGTCCAGCCTTGAGCAGAGTGACAAGCGATGATATCAAGGAAGGCATGGTTGAACAGGGAGTTACAGATGTACGTAGAATCACTGTACGTCGTGATGGTGAAACAAAATTAACCAACACATATGTTCTTACATTCAACTCACCAAACTTACCTACAGTTGTTAAAATAGGCTTCATGCAAGTGAAAGTAGATGTCTATATACCAAACTCTCTTCGATGTTACCATTGTCAAGTGTTTGGTCACCACGAAAATAAATGTGGTAGACACGCTGTATGCTGTAACTGCGGTGAGCCCGAACATTGTGCACCATCTGGCGTGTGTGACAAACCAGCCAAATGTGTCAACTGCTCTGGTAATCACCCTGCAAATTCAAAACAATGCCCACAATGGGAGAAAGAGAAGAAAATACTGAAAATAAAATGTGAAAACAACCTATCATTTCCTGACGCTCGTAAAAAATACGAGCAATTCTACACAGGTCAAACATATGCAAGTGCTGTGAAACCAGGCACTTGCAACAAATCTACACAAACCGACAACAAGAGCACACAGACGGACGATAGCTTTACAGAATACTTAAAACAGACAACAGAGAAAACACAAGGTACAAAGGAAAAACGTAACGCATCTCCTAAACCAGGAAAAAGTTACTCCTCTCATTCTGGGCCAGCCCTTAAGGGGGCGACCTTAGAAATGATAAGGAAAGATGAGGAGAAGAAGAAAAAAGAAGAGAAAGACAAACTTAAAAAAAAACAACAGAAAGAAGAAAGAAAACAGCAGTGGCAAAAAGAACAAGCACAGAAAGAAAAAGAACAAACTGAAAAAGCAAAACAAGCTGAAAAGAATCCATATTCTGTGTTTGCTGAAAAAGATGATGAGGAGGTGTGTATGGAAGAGGAGTCTGTGGTATTCACAGACTCTTCTTCCAGTGACCATCTCCCTAAAGGCACACTGCCAAGATTACCAGTAACGAAATAATGGAGGGTTTCAATCTAACCATTATTTTAGTACTTCTTTTAATATTATTTTCAAGTATGGATTTTAAACATAAAATTATTCAATGGAATTGTCGAGGTTTGAAACCTTATTATAATGAAGTATCTCTACTGATTTCTGAATATAATCCATCCGTATTTTGTTTTCAAGAGACATTTCTTAAACCAGATGATAACATCTCATTACGAGGTTTTAATATATATAACTATGTTCATACTGATTGTCTGAGGCCCTCTGGTGGTGCCTCAATATTTGTAAAATCATCTTTCCCACAAAGAAAGATTGATTTACAAACAGAACTACAAGCAACTGCTGTTTCTGTCACTCTAGACAGAGAAATAACCATATGTTCTGTATATATTCCTCCATCGTTTTCTCTTAACTCCCAACACTTGGACAATTTACTGCAACAACTTCCTTCTCCTTATATTTTATTAGGTGACTTCAATGGTCACAATATCCTCTGGGGTGGTCAAAACAATGATTCCAGAGGTGAACTTATCGAAAATTTCATTACAAAAAATGACATTTGTATTATGAATGAAACGTCTTATACTTATCATTCTCCTAGTACAAAGTCTTTTACATCTATTGATCTTTCCTTCTGTCATCCATCACTGTTTCATGATTATAATTGGTCTGTATGTGAAGACCAACACAATAGTGGTCACTTTCCTATCATCATTCAACAGAACACTTTTTCCACTGAGGATCACAACCCAAAGTGGAAATTAAATAGAGCCAACTGGGATCTATTTAATACTCTGTGCACCGATAAATTGGTGCCAGAAAACTTCAAAGAATCTTCTGATCCTATAACTGATTTTACCTCTTCTCTTATCGAAATATCTAAAGAATGTATTCCTCAAACTTCGACAAATCCAACTAAAAGTAATCCATGGTACAATGACGACTGTAAACAAGCAATTAAACAGCGCAAACAAGCTCTATCTAATTTCAAAAGATCTCCAAATACCAACAATTTCAATGACATCAAAGTATTTAGAGCTAAAGCCTGTAGAACAATTAAACTTTCGAAGCGTAAGTCATGGAGATCTTATGTTTCGAAAATCAATCATAAAACACCTATTAAAAAGGTTTGGGATATGATAAGAAAAATCTCTGGAAAAAACAAATCCCCCAGTTACATACATTTAAACATGGTGGGTACTGACAGTAAAGCAACTTCAAAAACAGATATTGCTGACACTTTAGGGGAAACTTTTTGTCACAATTCATCATCATTCAATTACTCTGAATCCTTCAGAAAGATTAAAACCGAACAAGAAAAAGTTAAATTGAATTTTAAATCACAAAATAATGAAATTTATAACAAAGATTTTAATTTAGATGAATTAGTTGAAGCTATTCAACTATCACATGACTCAGCCACGGGTCCTGATGAGATCCACTATCAAATGCTTAAACATCTCCCAGAGAATTCTCTTAAAACCCTTTTGAATATATTTAATTACATTTGGACTACTGGTAAATTTCCAGAAGATTGGACCTTATCAACCATTATCCCAATTCCCAAACCTGGGAAAGATCCTGCGGAACCTAATAATTATAGACCTATAGCTTTAACAAGTTGTCTATGTAAAACACTTGAAAGAATGATAAATAAAAGACTTACTTGGTTTTTAGAATCCAATAATCATATATCGCGGTTCCAGTCAGGTTTCAGATCTGACCGCAGTACAACTGATAATTTAGTTAGATTGGAAACCTTCATACGTGATGCCTTTATTAAAAAGGAACATGTAGTTGCTGTGTGTTTTGATTTGGAAAAAGCTTATGATACCACGTGGAGATATGGCATTTTAAAAGATATCCACAAATTAGGATTAAGAGGTAGACTTCCTACATTCATTGAAAACTTCCTTGCAGACCGCAACATGCAAGTCCAAGTTGGCTCCTCTCTGTCTGACTATTATGACCAGGAGCAAGGTGTACCTCAAGGAGGCGTTCTATCAACAACACTTTTTAGCATTAAAATTAATGATATTGTGAAATGTTTAGGTAATCTTACTGATTGCTCATTATATGTTGATGACTTCTGTATCTGTTATCGCTCAAAAAGCATGGCGACGATTGAGCGCCAACTGCAACAAAATTTAAATAAGATTGAAAATTGGGCAACAAGCAATGGGTTTAAGTTTTCCAAATCAAAAACACAGTGTGTACATTTCTGTCAGTTGCAAAAGCAACATGATGATCCGGTTTTACATTTATATGGATCACCTATTCCAGTTGTTGAGGAATCTAAATTCCTTGGCATTTTATTTGATAGAAAACTCAGTTTTATACCCCATATTAAATATCTCAAAGCTAAATGTTTAAAAGCATTGAATCTTTTAAAAGTGCTTTCCCATACTTCTTGGGGTGCAGACCGAACTACACTTCTCAAGCTGTATCAGTCTCTAGTCCGGTCAAAATTAGACTATGGCTGTATTATATATGGCTCTGCACGAAAATCATATCTTCAAATGCTTGATCCTATACATAACCAAGGACTTAGATTAGCTTTAGGGGCTTTTAGAACTTCTCCTGTTGCTAGTCTCTATGTGGAAGCAGATGAACCATCACTATACTCACGAAGAGAGAAACACTCTTTGCAATATGCTGTAAGACTTGCTGCTAACCCATCAAATCCTGCTCATGAAGTTACATTCCCACCAAATTATGTTAATTTATATGAACAAAAACCTAAAACTATTAAATCATTTGGCATCAGAATTTCACCACTCTTAGAATCTGCCAATATCAAACCACAAAATATTGAAAAACATTTTACACCAAATATTCCAGCTTGGTGTATGAAACCACCTGAAATACTTTTTGATTTACATTCCGGGAAAAAATCTGAATCAAATCCACACATATTAAAAGATGATTTCAGAAAAATGCAAAGTCGTTATAAGAATTACCAACAAATTTATACTGATGGGTCAAAGGAAGACTCAAAGTCTGGTTGTGCTGTTATATCAGACAACCATAGTAATATGCAACGTATACCTGACGATTCATCAATTTTCACTGCTGAAGCCAAAGCAATTGATCTAGCTTTAGATTTCATCAGCACTTGTGATGCTAACAATAAATTTATTATTTTTTCTGACTCGCTTTCTGTATTGAAAGCAATGAATCATACCAGTTCAAAGAATCCACAGATTCAGAAACTTTTAGAAAAATGTCATGAGCTTTTAGCTTATAAAGAAATTGTTCTCTGTTGGATTCCTAGTCATATAGGTATCCAAGGAAATGAGATGGTAGATAAGCAAGCAAAAACATCGCTTTCATTAGAACCAACTTCTTTTAAGATTCCATTTTCTAATTTTAAGCCATCTATCAATAAGTATATCTTGGAAGAATGGCAAACTTCATGGAACAACAGCATTGGAAATAAACTTCTTGACATAAAACAAACTATCGGTGAGCAACAATCAGTTGTTCGAAACATTAGAAAAGAAGAAGTCGTTTTGGCTCGACTCCGTTTAGGTCATACAAGAGTCACACATTCATACTTACTACTAGGTGAAGAGCAACCACACTGTGTTGGTTGCGATGCACCATTCACTGTACGTCACTTTCTTTTGGATTGTGGCGATTTTGCACAAGTAAGAAATAATTGTTTCCATGTTGATAACATGAAACAGTTATTTCAAGATATACATATTGATAGTATTATGACTTTTTTAAGACAAATAAATCTTTTTAACAAAATCTAATAAGTATTTTTTAAAATCATGTTTTGTTTTACATTTGTATCAGACCATAATACAGACTAGTTAAAGTTATACTTTGTTCAGTCAAAGAACATGTACAGTTATCTGAATAGCTCTTTGAAACTGTCAGATATTGTACGTGGTCTCTTCTGTCAACAACCATATTATAACTTATTTTCATTATACAAACTCATCATCATCATTTCTTTTATTTTATCATACAAATTTTTACTATTTCCATCTTCATCATGTTTAGTTTAATACCGCTTGACGCTAATGACCCACAAGGGTTGATGCGTCGTTAAGCACCAAACAAACAAACGTACAATATCTGACAGTTTCAAAGAGCTATTCAGATAACTGTAACATGTTCTTTAACTGAACAGAATACAACATTAATATGGTCTGATTAAAATGTAAAACAAAACACGAGTTTAAAAATAGCAATTAGATTTTGTTAAAAGATTTATTTGTCTTAAAAAAGTCATAATACTATCAATATGAATATCTTGAAATAACTGCTTCATGTTCTCAACATGGAAGCAATTATTTCTTACTTGTGCAAAATTGCCACACTTCAAAAGGAAGTGACGTACAGTGAATGGTGCATCACAACCAACACATTGTGGTTGCTCTTCACCTAAAAGTAAGTATAAAAATTTGTGACTCTTGTATGGCCTAAACGGAGTCGAGCCAAAACGACTTCTTTTCTAATGCTTCGAACAACTGATCGATATTCACCAATATTTGGTTTTATCTAAAGAAGTTTATTTCCAATGCTGTTATTCCATGAAAATTGCCATTGGTCCAAGATATATTTATTGATAGACGGCTTAAAATTGGAAAATGGAATTTTAAAAGAAGTTGGTTCTAATGAAAGCGATGTTTTTGCTTGCTTATCTACCATCTCATTCCCTTGGATACCTATATGACTAGGAATCCAGCAGAGAACAATTTCTTTATTAGCTAAAAGCTCATGACATTTTTCTAAAAGTTTCTGAAACTGTGGATTCTTTGAACTGGTATGGTTCATTGCTTTCAATACAGAAAGTGAGTCAGAAAATATGATAAATTTATTGTTAGCATCACAAGTGCTAATGAAATCTAAAGCTAGATCAACTGCTTTGGCATCAGCAGTGAAAATTGATGAATCGTCAGGTATACGTTGCATAAACTATGGTTGTCTGATATAACAGCACAACCAACCTTTGAGTCTTCCTTTGACCCATCAGTATAAATTTGTTGGTAATTCATATAACGATTTTGCAGTTTTCTGAAATCATCTTTTAATATGTGTGGATTTGATTCAAATTGTTTCCCAGAATGTAAATCAAAAAGTATTTCAGGTGGTTTCATACACCAAGCTGGAATATTTGGTGTAAAATGTTTTTCAATATTTTGTGGTTTGATATTGGCAGATTCTAAGAGTGGTGAAATTCTGATGCCAAATGATTTAATAGCTTTAGGTTTTTGTTCATATAAATCAACATATTGGATTCTCAAAACCAAGTAAGTCTTTTATTTATCATTCTTTCAAGTGTTTTACATAGAAAACATGTTAAAGCTATAGGTCTATAATTATTTGGTTCCGCAGGATCTTTTCTGGGAATGAGATGTTCTGTTCACATTTAATTTTTAATATTTGCTTCTCTTTTTCCAACTGTGGACATTGTTTAGAGTTTGCAGGGTGGTCACCTGAGCAGTTGACACATTTGGCAGGTTGATCACACTTGCCAGATGCACAATGTTCAGGTTGAGCACAGTTACAGCATACAGCAAGTCTACCACACTTGTTTTCGTGGTGACCGAACACTTGACAATTATAACATCGAAGTGGATTTGGTATGTAGACATCTACTTTAACTTGTATGAATCCTATTTTTACCATTTTTACCGGCAAGGTGGTAGGGACTCTCCAGGGCAGTTTGCCAATAAAATCATTTACAATTTCAATTGTTTTTAGATAAATTTACTATGATTCAAAGAAAGTATTATTGTCTGCAGAATTCAGCATTTTGTGGCTGATTTCTATGGATAGGTAGCCTCAAAATCATGTGACGTATTGGCGTGAAATCACAAATATGTTGCCATAAATACGCGACGTTGTTGTGGTTGTCAAAAACGTTACTGAATACATACGTAAGTGGCTCGACGTAATATCATTGTCACATGCGACGTAACATGATTAGTACGACTATTGTAAAGAACACAAATTTTATTTGGACTCAAGCGTTACAAGCGAATCGTCATAACAAACATATATTAACATGTAGTTTAAGTCCCATTCCTACCCTCATAACCGAATCAAAGAAAAACTTACTGAATCAATTGTGCAAACTTTAAATCGAGAGGGGTCAGTTTATGTGATTTTAATGAGAAATGTGTCTTTCACATATGAGGATTAGAAAAAATGTTGCCCTCTCAGAAATTTTTGTGACACTCAGTTATATGTTTGACAATTTAGCTCTAAACTGCAAAGGTAATCTGTTGACATTTCAATGAAAACTGTGCCCCTCTTGTTGATGACTTGATTCATTTTGTTATAAGGGATGCTGTGTGTTGTTTACATCTGACAACTAGAAGTGTTTTCCTACAAAAACAGATGTCTCCCCCACTCCCGTTGGTGTCAGAAAGATCCAATTGTCACTAAATGCAAATTTAAACTGAAATAATGGTGATTTGTTTTAGCAAAACAAGAAATGTCACAAACACGTGACGAATGCCCCCAAAGGAATTGGTCTAGCATAAGACACATTTGAGGAAAGTTAGCTATAATACAGGAGATAATATGCTCCAGACACGAAAAACCTAGAAATGAGGCTAGAAGTCAATGTCAAGGTCAAAGTGACCCTAAATGGTATGCACCACTCCACCATCCCAGGAGGAATCAACACCCCAAATTTGGGATTCCTACATCAAATAATAGGAGATATGCTCCAGACACAATTATTCTAGAAACTAGGTCATAGGTCAAGATGAAAGTGACCTAAAATTGTATGCGACACATCAGCATTCAAAGATGTATCCATACAGCAAATTTGGGATTCCTCCCTAAAATAGTATATGAGATATGCTCCTGACACAATTATTTTAGAAATTATGTCAAGGTCACAAAATTGATACATGACACTCTGACATCCTAAGATGCAACCACAGACCAAATTTAGGATTTCTAGCTCAAATAATATAGAAAAAATGCTAAAAAAATGATTATTCTAAAACTAGGTCAGAGGTCACAGTGACCCAAAACTGGTATGCAACGCTTGGCCATCCGAAGATGCATCCACACCAAATTTGGAACTCCTACCTCAAAGAATATAGAGGTTATGCATCAGACTAAAGCCGATTCTAGAAACAAGGTGAGAGGTCAAGGTCACAATGACCGGAAAATGAAATGGGACAATCCGCCATTCCAAGATGCATTCACACACCAAATTTGGGATTTCTACCTCAAATAATAAAAGAGATATGTTCTTGACACGAATTTCCTACAAACTAGGTCAGAAGTCAAGGTGACCTGAAAATGGTTTGTGAAATTCCGAAGTCAAAAGTGGCTTCCAAACACTAAATTTGGGATTCCTACCTTCAATAATAAAAGAGATACGCTAGATCAGAGGTCAAGGTCAATAGATGGTACATGACATTCAACCATCCCAAGATGCATCCACAAACCAAATTTGGGATTCCTATCTCACATAATATGTGAGAAATGCTCTGGACACAATAATTATTTAAACTAGGTCAGAGGTCAACAATGACCCGAAAATGGTATGTGACACTCGGCCATCCCAAGATGCATATACACACCAAATTTTGGAATTCCTACCTTAAAGAATATAAGATATGCTCCGGATACGAGTATTCTAAAAACTAGGTCAGAGTTAAAGGTCACAGTGACCCGAAAATTGTACATGGCACTCCACTATCAAAAGATGAATTCATGCACCAAATTTGAATTCCTACCTCAAAGAATATAAAAGATATGCTCTGGACACAATAATTCTTAAACTAGGTCAGAGGTCAAGGTTACAGTGACCATAAAATGGTATGTGACACTCCATCAGCCCAAGATGCATTTACACACCAAAGGGCTAGGTTCACGAAGTGGTGAAATCGGCCCTGCCATAGAAATGCATAATAACCTAAAATATGTTTATATGGTTTGTTTCATTGAACAAAATCGAAATTCACTGCCTAGTGCTTAAATTGTGTAAACTATGGGTTTCTAAAGACAAGGACCCTCTGTAAATGTTGCGCAAAAAGTAACGTCATTTACATTGCAATTGAACGCCAAAGACGTCACTAAGGTTGGTTAACAAATTTATGTTAAAAAAGTGTGTCTCACCCAAATTTGTGCCAAAATGTATTATAAACCTCGATAAACAGTCTATCATGGCGATACGCCCGTCAACCCTCTGAAATGTGCATGTTTGTTTGAAGCTTTATGTCCGTGTATTTTTCATCAATTTTAGTCATATCACGGTAGCGGTAAATTGTATTTACAAAGGGTTTATCCGTATCAAGTACTTACTAAATACTCTCATCAGAATCAGTAGAAGAGATGAAATACTTCCAACAAAACTGTACAAATGTTCAAACTCATGAACCCCTCCCCCCCCAGAGTAGTCTGTAGAAGTTGAACTATAAATAGAACTCTGCCGACTACGCTTCGCAGGTCCGAGAAAAAGCGTATTAAAACTGTATGCACACAAAATTACTGGTGCGATGGATAACAAAATCGTAACACATTTTATGCAATTGAATGCAGAGTGGTCATTTTACGGTAGTCTCGTCATTTTCAGACAGGAGCTTGTCAATCTGTACCCGTACTTATATATAGTTGGTTTTCCCGGACGTGGTAACTTATTTTAGAGTGAGGCTGTAATATTTAAGTCAGCTCAGATGATATTTATGTTTTTATCATTGGCGACCAACGCAGGTGTAGGCTAGATTGAGCATTTGAACAGACTAGTCCGAACCGTCCCTGATATTGCTCGCACAAATTAAAGATAGCGAAGAAGTTTAAATGATTAAGTTCATGTTCGTGAAATCATTCGTTTTTGATAAAGGCCCAGAAAGAACGTTAAAGCTAACCACTATCGGCCAATCGGCAAAAGGTAATTGCATATTGCTGGGCCTATGGTAAGCTGCTATTTTTATTAGGAACTTTGGGAGGCATATAGAAATTGCACTGTGGGTCTGCCCGTCCTGCTTTGTGTCTGGTGCATATCTCCTATATTCTTTGAGGTAGGAATTTCAAATTTGGTGTGTGGATACATCTTGGGATGGCGGAGTGTCGCATATTATTTTCGGGTCACTGTGACCTTGACCTCTGACTTATTTTCTAGAAACTGCATTGAGTCTCATGCAAATCTCCTATATTCTTTTAGATAGTAATTCCAAATTTGGTGTGTAAATGCATCTTGGGATGACGAAGTGTCACATACCATTTTTGGGTCACTATGACCTTGACCTCTGACCTAGTTTAAAGAATTATTGTGTCTGGAGCATATCTCCTATATTCTTTGAGGTAGGAATTCCAAATTTGGTGTGTAGATACATCTTTGGATTGTGGAGTGTCGTGTACCATGTTTGAGTCAACTTGACCTCTGACCTAGTTTTTCAAATAAACATGTCCGGAGCATATCTCTTATATTATATCAGGTAGGAATCTCAAATTTGGTGTGTGGATGCATCTTGGAATAACGAAGTGTCACGTACCATAATTTGGGCACTGTGATTTCGAACTTGACCTCTGACCTAGTTTCTAGAAACTGCATTGAGTTTGGTGCATATCTCCTATATTCTTTTAGATAGAAATTCCAAATTTGATGTGTGAATGCATCTTGGGATGACAAAGTGTCACATATCATTTTCGGGTCCATGTGACCTTGACCTCTGATTTAGTTTAAACACTTGTTGTGGCTGGAGCCTATCTCTTATATTATTTGAGGTAGGAATTCCAAATTTGGTGTGTGGATACATCTTGGGATGGCGAAGTGTCACGTACCATTTTTGAGTCACTGTGACTTTGACCTCTGACCTAGTTTTTAGAATAATCGTGTCTGGAGCATATCTCTTGTATAATTTGAGGTAGGAATCTCAAATTTGGTGTGTGGATGCATCTTGAAATGACAAAGTGTCGCGTACCATAATTGGGTCACTTTGACCTTGAACTTGACCTCTGATTTAGTTTCTAGAAACTGCATTGAGACTGGTGCATATCTCCTATATTCTTAGAGATAGGAATTCCAAATTTGGTGTGTAAATGCATCTTGGGATGACAAAGTGTAACATACCATTTTTAGGTCACTGTGACCTTTACCTTTGACCTATTTTTACAAACTATTGTGTCTGGAGCATATCTCTTATATTCTTTGATGTTTGTTTGATGCTTAACGACGCATCAACCCTTGTGGGTTATTAGCGTCAGATGGTATTATACTAAACATGATGTGGATAGAAAAAGTAAAATTTTGTAAAATAAAATAAAAGGAATGATGATGATGAGTTTGTATAATGATAAAACGTTACAATACGATTGTTGACAGGAGAGACCACGTACAATATCTGACAGTTTTAAAGAGCTATTCAGATAACTGTACTTGTTCTCTAACTGAAAAGAATACAACATAATATAATCTGTACTATGGTCTGATACAAATGTAAAACAAAACATGATTTTAAAAATAGCGATTAGATTTTGTTAAAAAGATTTATTTGTCTTAAAAATGTCATAATACTATCAATATGTATATCTTGAAATAATTCTTTCATGTTATCAACATGGAAGCAATTATTTCTTACTTGTGCAAAGTCGCCACATTCCAAAAGGAAGTGACGTACAGTGAATGGTGCGTCGCAACCAACACATTCTGGCTGCTCTTCACCTTGTAGTAAGTATGAATGAGTGACTCTTGAATGACCTAAGTGGAGTCGAGCTAAAACTACTTCTTCTTTTCTAATGTTTCTAACAACTGATTGATATTCATCAATAGTTGGTTTGATGTCAAGGAGTTTATTTCCAATGCTGTTATTCCATGAAGTTTACCGTTCTTGCAAGATATATTTATTGATAGATGGCTTAAAATTGGAAAATGGAATCTTGAAAGAAGTTGGTTCTAATGAAAGCGATGTTTTTGCTTGCTTATCTATCATCTCATTCCCTTGGATACCTATATGACTAGGAATCCAACAGAGAACAATTTCTTGATTAGCTAAAAGCTCATGACATTTTTTCTAAAAGTTTCTGAATCTGTGGATTCTTTGAACTGGTATGGTTCATTGCTTTAAATACAGAAAGCGAGTCAGAAAATATAATAAATTTATTGTTAGCATCACAAGTCCTAATGAAATCTAAATCTAGATCAAGTGCTTTGCCTTCAGCAGTGAAAATTGATGAATCGTCAGGTATACGTTGCATATTACTATGGTTGTCTGATATAACAGCACAACCAACCTTTGAGTCTTCCTTTGACCCATCAGTATACTACATTTGTTGGTAATTCTTATAACGACTTTGCATTTTTCTGAAATCATCTTTTAATATGTGTGGATTTGATTCAGATTTTTTCCAGGAAGGTAAATGAAAAAGTATTCCAGGTGGTTTCATACACCAAGCTGGAATATTTGGTGTAAAATGATTTTCAATATTTTGTGGTTTGATATTGGCAGATTCTAAGAGTGGTGAAATTCTGATACCAAATGATTAAATAGCTTTAGGTTTTTGTTCATATCAATCAACATAATTTGGTGGGAATGTAACTTTATGAGCAGGATTAAATGGCTTAGCAGCAAGTCTTATAGCATATTGCAAAGAGAGTTTCTCTCTTCGTGAGTATAGTGAATGGTTCATCTGCTTCCACATAGAGACTAGAAACAGGAGAAGTTCTAAAAGCCCCTAAAGCTAATCTAAGTCCTTGGTTTTGTATAGGATCAAGCATTTGAAGATATGATTTTCGTGCAGAGCCATAAATAATACAGCCATCGTCTAATTTTGACTGGATTAGAGACCGATACAGCTTGAGAAGTGTAGTTAGGTCTGCACCCCAAGAAGTATGAGAAAGCACTTTTAAAAGATTCAATGCTTTTAAACATTTAGCTTTGAGATATTTAATATGAGGTATAAAACTGAGTTTTCTATCAAATAAAATGCCAAGGAATTTAGATTCCTCAACAACTGGAATAGGTGATCCATAAAAATGTAAAACCGGATCATCATGTTGCTTGCGCTATTGACAGAAATGTACACACTGTGTTTTTGATTTGGAAAACTTAAAGTCATTGCTTGTTGCCCAGTTTTCAATCTTATTCAAATTTAAATTTTGTTGTAGTTGACGTTCAATTGTCGCATGCTTTTTGAGCGATAATAGATACAGAAGTTGTCAACGTATAATGAGCAATCAGTAAGATTAACTAAACATGTTACAATATCATTCATTTTGATACTAAAAAGTGATGTAGACAGAACGCCCCCTTGAGGTACATCTTGCTCCTGGTCATAATAGTCAGACAGAGAGGAGCCAACTCGGACTTGCATGACGTGGTCTGCAAGGAAGTTTTCAATGAATGTAAGAAGTCTACCTCTTAATCCTAGTTTGTGGATATCTTTTAAAATGCCATATCTCCATGTGCTATCATAGGCTTTTCCAAATTGAAAAACACAGCGACTACATGTTCCTTTTTAATTAAGACATCACATATGAAAGTTTCCAATCTAACTAAATTATCAGTTGTACTATGGTCAGATCTGAAACCGGACTGGAACAGCGATATATGATTATTGGATTCTAAAAACTAAGTCTTTTATTTATCATTCTTTCAAGTGTTTTACATAGACAACTTGTTAAAGCTATAGGTCTTTAATTTTTTGGTTCCGCACGATCTTTACCAGGTTTGGGAATAGTAATAATTGTTGCATATTGCCAATCATCTGGAAATTTACCAGTAGTCCAAATGTAATTAAATATATTCAAAAGAGTTTCAAGAGAAGTATCTGGGAGATGTTTAAGCATTTGATAGTGGATCTCATCAGGACCCGTGGCTGAGTCATGTGATAGTTGAATGGCTTCAACTAATTCATCTAAGGTAAATCTTTGTTATAAATTTCATTATTTTGTGATTTTAAATTCAATTTAACTTTCTCGCTTGTTCGGTTTTAATCTTTCTGAAGGATTCAGAGTAATTGAATGATGATGAATTGTGACAAAAAATTTCTCCTAAGTGTCAGCAATGTCCGTTTTTGAAGTTGCTTTGCTGTCAGTACCCACCATGTTTAAATGTGTGTAACTGGGGGATTTGTTTTTTCCAGAGATTTTTTCTTATTATATCCCAAACCTTTTTAATAGGCGTTTTATGATTGATTTTCGAAACATAAGATCTCCATGACTTACGTTTTGAAATTTTAATTGTTCTATGGGCTTTAGCTCTAAATACTTTGATGTCATTGAAATTGTTGGTATTTGGAAATCTTTTGAATTTAGATAGAGCTTGTTTGCGCTGTTTAATTGCTTCTTTACAGTCGTCATTGAACCATGGATTACTTTTAGTTGGATTTGTCGAAGTGTGAGGAATACATTCTTTAGATATTTTGATAAGAGAAGAGGTAAAAACAGCTATAGGATCAGAAGATTCTTTGAGGTTTTCTGGCACCAATTTACCAGTGCACAGAGTATTAAATAGATCCCAGTTGGCTCTATTTAATTTCCAAGTTGGATTGTGATCCTCAGTGGAAAAAGTATTCTGTTCAATGATAATAGGGAAGTGATCACTATTGTGTCGGTCTTCACATACAGACCAATTATAATCAAGAAACAGTGATGGATGACAGAAGGAAAGATCAATATATGTAAAAGACTTTGTACTTGGAGAATGATAAGTGTAAGACTTATCATTCATAATACATATGTCATTCTTTGTAATAAAATTTGCGTTAATTCACCTCTGGGAATTGTGACAAAAAGTTTCTTCTTAAGTGTCAGCAATGTCTGTTTTTGAAGTTGCTTTTCTGTCAGTACCCACCATGTTTAAATTAATAACTGGGGGATTTGTTTTTTCCAGAGATTTTTCTTATCATATCCCAAACCTTTTTAATAGATGTTTTATGATTGATTTTCGAAACATAAGATCTCCATGACTTACGTTTCGAAATTTTAATTGTTCTACGGGCTTTAGCTCCAAATACTTTGATGTAATTGAAATTGTTGGTATTTGGAGATCTTTTGAATTTAGATAGAGCTTGTTTACGCTGTTTAATTGCTTCTTTACAGTCGTCATTGCATCATGGATTACTTTTAGTTGGATTTGTCGAAGTTTGAGGAATACGTTCTTTAGATATTTCGATAAGAGAAGAGGTTAAAACAGCTATAGGATAAGAAGATTCTTTGAAGTTTTCTGGCACCAATTTACCAGTGCACAGAGTATTAAATAGATCCCATTTGGCTCTTTTTAATTTCCACTTTGGATTGTGATCCTCAGTGGAAAAAGAGTTCTGTTCAATGATGATAGGGAAGTGATCACTATTGTGTTGGTCTTCACAAACAGACCAATTATAATCAAGAAACAGTGATGGATGACAGAAGGAAAGATCAATAGATGTAAAAGACTTTGTACTTGGAGAATGATAAGTATCATTCATAATACAAATGTCATTCTTTGTAATGAAATTTTCGTTAAGTTCACCTCTGGAATCATTGTTTTGACCACTAGTACACCCCAGAGGATATTGTGACCATTATAGTCACCTAATAAGATATAAGGAGTAGGAAGTTGTTGCAGTAAATTGTCCAAGTGTTGGGAGTTAAGAGAAAAGGATGGAGGAATATATACAGAACATAAGGTTATTTCTCTGTCTAGAGTGACAGAAACTGCGGTTGCTTGTAGTTCTGTTTGTAAATCAATCTTTCTTTGTGGGAAAGATGTATTTAACATATATTGAGGCACCACCAGAGGGCCTCAGACAATCAGTATGAACATAGTTATAAATATTAAAACCTCGTAATGAGATGTTATCATCTGGTTTAAGAAATGTCTCTTGAAAACAAAATACGGCTGGATTATATTTGGAAATCAATAGATATACTTCATTATAATTAGGTTTCAAACCTCGACAATTCCATTGAATAATTTTATGTTTAGAATCCATACTTGAAAATGATATTAAAAGAAGTACTAAAATAATGGTTAGATTGAAACCCTCCATTATTAAGTTACTGGTAATCTTGGAAGTGTGCCTTTAGGGAGATGGTCACTGGAAGAAGAGTCTGTGAATACCACAGACTCCTCTTCCATACACGCCTCCTCATCATCTGTATGTAACACAGAATAAGGATTTTGATGAGCTTTTTCTGCTTGTTCTTTTTCTTTCAATTCTTTTTTTTTATCTTTATGATATTGCTGTCGTCTTCCTTCTTTCTGCTTATATAGAATTCCTAGTCATATAGGTATCCAAGGAAATGAGATGGTAGATAAGCAAGCAAAAACATCGCTTTCATTAGAACCAACTTCTTTTAAGATTTTATTTTCAAATTTTAGCCATCTATCAATAAATATATCTTGGAAGAACGGCAAACTTCATGGAATAACAGCATTGGAAATAAACTTCTTGACATCAAACCAACTATTGGTGAATATCAATCAGTTGTTCGAAACATTAGAAAAGAAGAAGTAGTTTTAGCTCGACTCTGCTTAGGTCATACAAGAGTCACTCATTCATACTTACTACAGAGAGGAGCCACAAATGTGTTGGTTGCGACGCACCATTCACTGTACGTCACTTCCTTTTGGAATGTGGCGACTTTGAACAAGTAAGAAATAATTGCTTCAATGTTGATAACATGAAAGAATTATTTCAAGATATACATATTGATAGTATTATAACATTTTTAAGACAAACAAATCTTTTTAACAAAATCTAATTACTATTTTTAAAAATCATGTTTTGTTTTACATTTGTATCAGACCATAATACAGATTATATTATGTTCTACATGCATTCTGTTCAGTTAAAGAACATGTACAGCTATCTGAATAGCTCTTTGAAACTGTCAGATATTGTACGTGGTCTCTCCTATCAACAATCGCATTGCAACTTATTATCATTATACAAACTCATCATTAATAATCAATTTTATTTTATTTTACAAATTTTTTACTTTTTCCATCCACATCATGTTTAATATAATACCGTCTGACGCTAATGACCCACAAGGGTTGATGCGTCGTTAAGCACCAAACTAACAAACAAACAAACAAACAAACAAATTTCTATGGTGAATTGGTGCATAAATTGAAGAAGATTGTTGGCTCAAATATTTTTTCAGCGCAGTTCATTTAAATAATTTCCCATCATAATTAAAGATTTGCTATTAAAGTATTGCAACAGACTGCATGCTTGGTGGTCAACCCAATCACGGTTGGCAACTTTGCTTTCCTCTTTAATTGCACGCTGGTGGGTCGGACTGCAGACTCTATGATGGTTCCGACTTCAAAACTTATCTATTGATGAGATGGTAGGGGCCTGATGCTTTGGCTGTTTGTCGGGCCCACTGGGGTTTACCTGTTGGATTTCTTTTGTTCTGGTATTCAGTTTTATTTACTGTTGAGTCCTTATCTTTGTTTTATCTCCTTGTTATATCTTGATTTATATGTTTTTGGAGATGCTGCATTGATAAGTTAGGGGTATTTCACCCTTACTTACTTTTTTAACAAAATCTAATCGCTATTTTGAAAATCGTGTTTTGTTTTATATTTGTATCTGCCTATAATGCCCAATATAGTATCATTGGACCATAATATAGATCATTTAATGCTATATTCTGTTCAGTTAAAGAACATGTACAGTGTTTGAAACTGTCAGATATTGTATATGATCGTCCCCGTCAACAACCATATTGCAACTCAATGTCATTATACCGTCTGACGCTAATGACACATAATAGTTGATGCGTCGTTAAGCACCAAACAAACAAACAGGTTCTTGGCCTGTCTGAGATTGGAATCCAGATAATAAAATGAAGGATAATGTAAAGAAGGCATGGAATTGGTTTGCTACGGAGAGGAAAGGGGAAAGAGGTGTTGGGGAGGAGGAGCCTACAAAAAACTTTTTGGATACGCGCATGTGACTTTTATATTCAGTATAAGGCTAAGTTTTCTTTACTTTGTGGTCAATCCTTGTTACTTGGTAGGTCAAATTCTATAGTATAGAAATTTAAAATGAAACTATGCCTTAGCATTACTGGGTTTAATCCCACATATACCTATCCCGTATGAAATCAATCTGCGTAGGACACGTATAGTTAGACATCTTAATGCGTTTATGCACAACAGGAAATAATTCCAGAAGGCTTGTAACTTACTGATATGATTGATTTTAGACATAACGAAGAATACGTTTTACTCTTTGCATACTAGAGTCGTCTGCTGATAACATTTGTTAACAGTTTGTACCCAAATCAGGCCCAACAGTACATCGGGCCTAATCTGTATCCAGACTGTTTGACATTCTGAAGATATTCCTGAAAGAATCTGTCGAAAAATTTAGTTTTTGATAAAAATCAGCAGACGACAAAAAGCATGAGAATTGTGAGTAGACAAAGAGTTGATACCAGTCTATTATTGCGACATTTCCTAATCAGACTAATGTAATATTACACCTACCCGGTACAAATATTGCACCAAATCTATTATTGGCGTGTAGGCACATGCTGAAAATTTAGGACAATAATATTCGGTAAATTTAACTAAATCCCTGCCAGTTGGCCCTGCACCCACATACTGTAAAACACTTATATATTTGCGGGTATTTTTATTTGGTGCAAGCAAAAATCGCTATGATAACATATTTCTATAAGCAATAAATGGACACACACCCTAAGTATGTTGATATCTGTATCGTTAAAAACATCTTTGGAACGAACACGTTTTCATAGAGCACAATTTTTCCGTTGAAAAAGACCCAATGAAAATAGAAAACAACTTTAAAGGGCATTACATCGAGACCGCCACCAAAATTAAAGTATGCCAATATGTCAGTCTTTTACAATCGCCAAATTTTGATAACCCTGCTTAACAGTATATCACAACTGTATGAAAGAAGGCGGTTTTGTCTTGGACCGGTAAATATTGATATGGTTTGAAATACATTTACTATACGTGCATTACTACAGCACGATGCTTCTAATTAACAGAACGCAAGATTGCGTGAAAAAAGGGTGCAGGAGTGTCATCATAGTATTTCTATCATGGTGTCGTTTGTGCCACGCCGACAGCTCTGTATGTTTGTGGGTTATGATATCTTTCCTTTGTTTCATCACAGAAAAACAGCATTGAGCGAATTTCGAGTAAAAGTATTTTAAAATTGTTATAACGCCTGTCGCTCAATATCCCCTCAAATTGGCTGCTAATATGTTTTTTTTTCTAATGCCCTTCCTTTTTATACGACGGTTTTGAAAAACAAACAACAAAAAACGTACGTATTAGGCATGACGTTGTTAGCCCGTCCGCACGTAAACAATCTTCATGATTTCTTCATGTTATTTATATTACTAAATTGTTTCTAGTTTTATATAAATGTGTCCGACACAAGAATAACTGTTCCCTTTTCTTAGTCATTCCCCTTTGATTACGAGGGACGTTTTTATGTTCGTAGAGTGGAAGGTTTAATGAAAACAGCGAAAGTAAAGGCATACATGCATTACTTTAATGACTTTCAGGAGGCAAAGACATAGCTATATATCGGACACTAGAAACATGGTAGAAATATAACATTTATGGATTTAGTCTCTGACAGAACGTTAGTAAAAATTGCGTGAAAATATGTCCATAGCTATACACAGCTTCTGAAAACTTGGCTGCAGACAAAGGGCACTAAGTGCTACAATATGCATCAATTATTTGATATGGAAGATTTATTTGGAACCTCAGCAAATTGTACAGTAGGCATACAATCTTTTATTGTAAAATGTTGACACTAGTGGAAGTTGGATACGGCTTTTGAATGTAGCTTAATGTGTTAGCTGTAAAGTATATTTTTGGTTTATATGGTAGATGGAAGTGTTATGGTAACTTTCATCTCAAAATAAAGTTAATATTTTTTGTTTTATTAGAAATTAACTGCAAAATAAATAGCCTACGGAGTCCTAAATCCCTTATTTTGTACATATGTGTAGTGCTATGCAAAACCAGAAGAAATTATATAAAAAATGTTCATAATCGTAATATTAACAGATATAATAACTAGCACCTGACTGTGATTATTTTGGTATATTGATGGGTGTTTTGAAAATGTTATAGAAGAGCAAACAATATGTCTAAAGTTTTGCTGCACTTGTCTACGATAAGCGTTAGAATAATTAATTTTGATGGTGCAAAAGAAAATCTACTTGACAAATGCTTATATCAGCTTTACAGCGTAATGGCTGTGTGGTTAAATGAATGGATTTTGGCCAGTGTCCTTTACTATGCCCTATTCAAAGCTATATATCTTGACCGAACGAGGCGCTAATGATGTAAAATTTATATCAGTTGATAGACAGAAGGTAGAACTTTCAAAATATATATACTTCTAGTTCTATAAATTCTATATTTGAAGAGATACAGCCCGATTCTACGAACATAAAAAATGACCCTCGTATTATGTACGCATCATAACTTAGTAACCGTTATTAATGTGTTTCAGCTCAAGACGACGTGTTGCGTACAATTATGGTCGCTTTCCGTTTCTTTGTTGAAGAGTTACGGCTCTTTGATTTCTTTTATGCTGAATCATGTTTACTCTTACGCTTGTTACTACTGAATGCGTATACGTAAAGTAAAAATGCCTGCATTAACATTCAGCCAATTTTCCAAGTTATTACAACGTTTTTTGTGCTGGTTAAAATATGACTGCTGATAGCGTGCGACACGACTTTTTATGCAATGATGTAAATTCCTGCGGGTCTGCACTATTTGCTACATGTAAGTCAGAAACGACATTCAGAGATAGAAATACATACAAATTTTATTTGGAAAGTATACCCCTTGTCCCCCCCCCCCCCGATACATACAATGGAGCATCCCAGGTTTATTGCATCAATTCAGAAGGAAGACTCCAACAGTGCATTTTAACCCATATAAGCCTTGCGTCCTTTTTGTGTGACATATACAAACAGTGCAGACCCAGATCAGATGCCATGTTCTGTGTCTCCAATGTTTGCTTACAGAAAGTTCTATTACAATTTGGATAAAATTTAAAAATACCATCTGGCAACCCTAAAGTTGGTAATGGACTGGTCCAAATGATAACAGTGGGAAATTCCATTCGGTTTAAATAGGTTAAAATGCTAACTAAGGACATAGGTGCCCCAGCTTTTTGTGTATGTGTAGCTCCATTTATGTGACAGTTGTCTGGCTTTTTTTCTAAACTTTTCAGTAACCTTTCTCAGATGTAGTGTGATTGTACTATGGATCTGCGTTTCCTGGTGGTTTTATGTCTTTTCAGTTTATAAAGCTTCGTATTTTCAGTTTTTGCTTTAGCAAATTGATATATGAGCCGCAACAAATTTCCAACAATGTGGCATTTTGAAAAGTGTAGACTCAGTTGAGACTATGCAGACTCCTTTATAGGTTTAATAACTCCAAATAATGTTCAGTCAGTAGTTTAACACTCGTAGAATATTCAAGCAACTAGCAAAGGCTCTGATCAGTCTGCGCGTATGCGCAGGCTGGCCTGAGCCTTTGCTTGTCGCACATACCACATTGTTGGATATCTCATGTCGCGACTCAATTATTATCATTACCATTTTCCTGGCTACCTCGCCAAAGGCACCACTTAAAGCTGCATAGTCTGTAACTTTTGATCTTTTAATTTTTGAAATAATGTTTCTATTTTTCAAGAACACAGTAAAAAAAAGAACTAAAATTCAGGTATACATTTTACCAATTTCGTTAATCTTTACAAATTATCAGTATCAAAACAACAGCAAATAAGTTAAAACTTGACTGTCTATAATTATTTGAGGGACGCAAATAATTACCAACAAGAGAAAAACACACATGTTTTATAAGATAATTCAATTTTCCGTGCAGTTTTCAGCTATAGTGAAAAGATTTATTGTGAAAACTTAACTTAATTCTGCTTTTTACAAATGATTTAAAAAGAAAATAAAATTTTTCGAAAAATGTTCATAGTTGCAGACTTAGTCTCTTTAAAGACATAGAAAATTTAGCAATAATACTGGTATCACTCATTATGATTCTCTCCAGGGGTCATACTGGACAGATCAAATGCTAATCTTTATTACATGTAGGTGATTATGACTTCCTTACAGGGGGCAATAAAGTGGTCCCATGAAGGGATTAGGTATTTTCTTAAAAAATATTGATCTTTATCTTAGTGAAAGAAATTGTGTTGTATACAGGTAAGTCCCCTCTTGAGGCCCCTTTAAGTTTGTGAGATACTGAAACTGTCCCTTATCAGTAAATTCACTAATGATTTAGCATTAGATCTTATTGCCGACTGTGAAACTTCTAACAAATTTATTATATTTTCAGACTCCCTTTCAGTTTTAAAATCTTTAGATCATACATCTTCAAAAAATCCCCAAATTCAAAAACTACTTGAAAAACATCATGATTTATCAGAATTTAATGAAATAGTTTACTGTTGGATCCCTAGCCACATTGGCATTGCTGGCAATGAAAGTGTGGATCAAAAAGCAAAAGATTCATTGAATTTACACCCAACAAACTTTTCAATACCTTATGCAAATTTTAAATCTTTTATCAATAGGTACATTTTAAACAAATGGCAAATTTTATGGAATAACAGTGTTGGTAATAAACTCTTTGAGATTAAACCTGTCATTGGAAATCTCAACCAGTAGTACGAAATGTCAGACAGGAGGAAGTCGTCCTTGCTCGTCTACGTATTGGTCATACAAGGATCACACACTCTTATCTTTTAAAACGAGAGGAGCCACCGTATTGTTTTGGATGTGATACACTCTTTACAGTCCGCCATTTTCTACTTGAATGTGGTGATTTTTCTCATATAAGAAACAAATACTTTCATGTTGATACCATCAAAAAAAATGTTTAATGATGTACCTATTGATAATGTCTTTTTATTCTAAAAAGAGATTAATCTTTTTAACAAATTGTAGCTATTATTTTCCTTTGAACTGTTTACTTATTTAAACTTACTTTCATCATACCATATTCTTTTTTTGCAGGAGAAGATCATGTATAGTCATCTGATTAGCCTATGTTGTTGTCGGATATTGTACATGATCTTCGCTGTAAAATGATTATTATTGTATCGTCTTTGCTATACTCATATGTTTTATGTGTCAAATTGTTAATATTTTAGCTTATCTATTATAGTTTTAATGTTCAGTAATACTTCTCTTACCTAACCTTGATGACGCTAATGACCCAAAAGGGTTGATGCGTCGTTAAACTCAAACTCATCATCATCAAATTCACTAATGATTCCAGATATCATACGAGGGGGTACCCAAACTTTCATGCGAAATCATAGGATAGTCTTCTTAAAAAATAAATGTTCTGTAAAAATGTAACCCAAAATGGTACGGTTAACTGAAAATAATTATTACACAAATATTATATCACCAGTTATGCTGCTTGTGGCACCAATATCAGGACTGACAGTGAAAATAAGTGGATTTTCTTTGGATTCAACCATAGCTTATATCCATCAACATTTATTCAAAATATATTATTTTCAATTTAAACACTGTTATGATACCTCACAAAACATACATACCCCATATCCCTGCATTTGTTTATTTAGTTTGCTTTTACAGCCAAAGTATACTACAGTCGGATCATTTTTATGGCATTATTTTCCTTCCAGTTCTCTGCTCTACATTTTTTTTTCAGTGTCTATACTAATTTTAACTTTAACAGAATGTTTTTCAGTATATTTCAAATATTTCTGCAAATTTTCAATAAAGAATATTACAATCTGGCATTTTTACAGAAATTTTTCAACACCTGCTATCTCTTTTGAAGAAATGGAGCCAATGTTTGAGATACACAATATCTCCATAGCAACAGATGATGACATCATACAACTTGGTAATGACGTAAACATATACACTGTATATCCAGGGCAATTATCATTTGGGGAAATTGTCTTAATTGGCTAGGAAAGACCATTGTTTCAGACCATATTTTTTGTCAAATTCTTGTAAGCTGATTTGGCTACTCACTTATGGCCACTGAGTGTATTTTGTGATATATGGAATCATTAGTGAATTTACTGATAAGGGACAGTTTCAGTATCTATGAATTTAACGATGCACGTGGAAAGAACGTTTTTTCAGAATTCGGTGGAATCACTGATACGATCATCAGTCAAATTTGGTCAAATTGTCCCCGATAGGTTTTGCATATATTTACTAATTTAACGTTTTCTGGCGATGCCACGTTCAATGAATTTACTAGACTTGTGCAGTTGTTTCAGTTTAGTTTTATCCTGATTATACTATTATCTCAGTATGTAAACTGAAATAAACATCCTGTACCCGTTCCTCCTAGCTCTCGCCTTATAAATACTCGTGTGTAACCAGTTGTCGGAAATCGTGATGTGAGAGTTGTTGGTATAGCTGTAATTGCGAAGGCCCACCTATTAACATTCATTTTTCATAGATCTTAGTAACTTTTACAGTTACAACCATGTAATTATGTACACATGTGATTGCCAATTCCACTAAAACCATGCAAACTGGTATTTAAGCTCATTTCCGGCACAGAACGGCTCTGATTGTGAGCAAGTCGTTTTTAACAATGCAAAATGCAAAGGAGGAACGTGACCGTTAAAATCATGGAATAAAACGGAATAAAATAGATAAAATGGCTTTTCTTACCTTGTTCGAGTGTGTCTTGTCTGTATCGCTAACAATATCAATCGAAACGTGTACATGTACCAAAAAAACACGCATTTTCCCGACTACTGGTTACGCACGAGTGTTGTTATTCATGTTTATAAGGCGAGAGCTAGGAGGGACGGGTACAGGATGTTTATTTTAGTTTACATACTGTGATTATATTATAGATATATACATTTTCTCTTCTCTAATACCCCAATGAAAGCTAAAACTGTGCAGTTTGAAAGAGTTAAAGTGCTATTAGAGTGGATAATGTCTTGTTATTATGAGGTATTTGCTGAGTATAGGCACATTTCAACTGTTTGGGCGGTTTCCAGTCTATGAATTTACATGAAAGATTTTCTTGACATGTATCACCTTATTAAGGGTATAAACGGCGGTTAAAGTGTATAGCGAGATTCTGTGTGGTTATAAAGTGATTGAATAAGGTGAATTTTATTTGCATTCGTTCTACCAGTCGCAACCAGCGAATTGATATCAACTGCAAAAAGTAATCGATCTATATAAAGCAAATATTAAGAAGATAGCACAATGATGTCTGAACTGTGGCTCTGGCGTCAATGTGAGATTTTATGTTCAGACAGTTGAAAACTGGTATTGCAAACTGTATTGCTTTTCGCCAAGTTTTTAAAAACAGGCTTAGTGAAGATTTATGATTTTTGTTGGAAGTCCAATGTGTTCAGGTAATAAATTAGCGGCTGATCCATAAGCTCTCATGCTAAACAAAGTTTTGTTGTTTCTTACGAATGCGTTCAAGGGTTTTCCAAGAGAATGAGTTTTTGGCCCATCTTGTTCGCGGGAGACTGGTCCCTCCTCTTCACGACGCAACATTTACTTTTTGCGATTGGGGAGGTGGCATAATAATATGCTAGGAGACAGGGCTTACATCTGTTTCACTTAGGCTCAAGTTGTATTTTTATTATGTAATTACATTGACGTGCATGCAATTGTTGTCAAGGTGGCCAATCACGTGGTCTGCCTGATTAGGTTCACGGACTTTACGAACCATTAAACGACATCACAGGCAAGGAAAATCGTTCATAACTTTCGTTATACTAAGTCGAATTTCATGCGGTAAAGTGCAAAAACCTTCTCATAATTTTCTGCACAAAACTGTGTAAAAGTTTCTCCTGGGTTCGCTGCAGTTTTCCATATTGCTATGACCAATTGAAGTGTGTACCCAATCGCGGAGAATATTCCGTTTTTTCTTCAGTTGGTCGAGGTAATCTGGGAAACTACAACAAACCGAGGAGAAACTTTGACACAGTCTTGTGTAGAAAAATATGATGGGGTTTTTGCACTTGACAGCATGAAATTTGACTTAGTATTACGAAAGTTATAAAAGATTTTACTTTATCAGGAAATCCGTGACCCCAATCATGCTGACCACGTGATTGGCCACCTTGGTTGTGTAATTGCACCGATGTAGAAACTTTGTTATGTCATATTACATGTATTTATTGACAATCCTATGGTACTATTGTGAAAATGTCAGTAGCAAAATAAAATAAAAAAGAATACTATCCAGGAATGCTACAAAGACGAACGGAAGTTGCACATAACACTTACAGCCACATGACGGCATGCATATTATTTATCATATGACGTCGCGTGTGGGAGGGAAATAACGCCATGCAATAAAATCGATAAACCGCTAGTGGTTTATAGATTTACCGGAAACGCTATGACGTCCATAACAATGTTGCGTACATAAAATGACAAAATTATAATGTTTATATGGCAGAAATGAAATTTCAAAATAATCTAAATGTCTTATGTTAAATAGTTTCTAACATTCGTGCTCTTGTATTATTGAATTTATTAAACTCGTTGCGAAAAAGAGATAAATGCTCGGCAAGCCTCGCATTTTATTTCTTTTCCCCTAACTCGATTAATGAATTCAATAAAACATGAGCACTCGTGTAAGATCCTATATAAAGTTAAGTAGCCAGCTTCTCTTTCTCAGCGAGATGATGATCCTAAACTACTGCACTACTAAACAAGGACCAAACCTTAAATCCAGCAACAAACTGGCCTTAATGTGCACGACCCGTGGTGATCATAGATTGTGGGAGGTGGGGGAATATGGAGGAGGCGCAGGCGACGATCAGATTTATTGGCAAAGCTTCGTCCCCCATAGTTTAAAGAATTCTACCAAATAAGAGCATGGCGGCTATTTCGGTCATGTGACGTTGAATTAATCATTTTAAATGTTCTCATCTAACGAACGCTCCATATGCAATTTGATTTGAGTCAAGCATGCTAGTGGTTTCTGCGAAAAATGTGTTTAGGTTATTATGTAGCACCTCAAATTAAGCGACCTCAGATGAAAGGTTAAATTGACCATTGGTACTTATCTATAACCATTGTCTCATAAAACTACACATATCTAGCATTTGGTTGGTTGATTGTTTAATGCCTAACGACACATCAACCCTTGTTGGTCATTAGCATCAGACAGTGATCAACTGCTTTTGCTTCAGCAGTGAAAATAGATGAACTTCAGGTATGCGTTGTAAATTACAATGGTTAACTGATATAACAACTGCACAACCAACTTTCGTGTCTTCTTTTAATTCATCGGTATAAATCTGTTGATAATCCTTATAACGAGTTTGCAGTTTTCTGAAATGATCTTTTAATATGTTTGGCCTTGTTTCAGGTTTTTTTCCAAAGTGTAAGTCAAAACGATTTCAGGTGGTTCCCAACTCCAAGTTAGAATGTTTGGTATAAGATATTTTTCAAGGCTTTGAGGCTTGATATTGGTAGAATCTAAAAGTGGCGTAATTCTGATGTCTAATGATTGAATAGATTTAGGTTTCATTTCATGTAACTCAAAGTATTTTGGTGGGATTGATACCTTATGAGCAGGATTTGATGGGTTAGAAGCAAGTATTATAGCATACTGCCAAGAGAGTTAAGCTCTGCGTGAGTATAGTGATGGTTCACCTGCTTCCACATAAAGACTAGTGGTAATTCATCTGCTTCCTAATTAAGACTAGCAATTGGAGAAGTTCTAAAAGCCCCTAAAGTTAAGCTAAGTCATTGATTAAGTAAACGATCAAGCATTTGTAGTTATGACTGTCTTGCAGAGAAATATATTATACAGCCATAGTCTAATTTTGACCTGACTAGACCAATAAAGTTTGAAAAGTGTAGTTCGGTCTGCATCCCAAGAAGTATGGGAAAGAACGTTTAAAAGGTTCAATGCTTTAAAACATTTAGCTTTCAGATATTTAGTATGGGGTATAAAACAGAGCTTTTTATCAAAAGTAATGCTACATGTAATAATTTCAGATTCCTCAACAACTGGAATAGCTGATCCATATAAATGTAAATATAGGACCATAGTGTTGATTGCGCAACTGACATAAATGTACATACTGTGTTTTTTATTTGGAAAATTTAAAGCCATTTAATGTTGTCCAATTTTCGATCTTTTTCAAATTTTGCTGTATAGTAGTTGGCGTTCAATCGTCCCCATGCTTTTAGAACAATAACAGATAAAGAAGTCATCAACATAATAATAAGCAGTCAGTAAGATTACCTTAACATTTGACAATATTATTAATTGAGCCGTGACATTAGATTTCCAACAATATGGTATGTGCGACTAGCAAAGGCTCAGACCAGCCTGCGCATATGCGCAGTCTGATCAGAGCCTTTCCTAGTCGCTTGAATATTCTATGGCTGTTAAGCTACTGACTGAACATCATTTGGAGTTTCTAAACTTAAAAGGAGGCTGCAAAGGCTGGTCTGAGTCTACACTAGTCAAAATGCCACATTGTTGGAAATCTCATGCACTGGCTCAATTCTTTATATCATTAATTTTGATATTAAAAATGTTGTAAAAAGAACAAATTTATGGAGTGCGCATGTGCGATTAGCACTTCTATCGTATGGGTTGGTCCATTTGTTTATCAGAGTAGCATTGACTCCGATTATCAAGTTCTCTATCTGTGTTAATGAGGCAAAATTCGTGCTTTATAAGCTCAAAATTCCATTAGCTTTTGTGACCGGAGATAAAGCCAGACCAATTTGACTTTCAGTTCCGTTGGCTAGGAATGTTTAACCTCGCAGAGAGAGAAAACAAACCTATTGTACATCAGTGAACAGTGCCCTTAATCAACCTATAATTCTGCTCTGGTAGACAATGAAGACCATGCTCAGACACAGTAACCGAGTAAGTTCTAAGCGCCGTTTTCTCGCTGACCAATGTTGTAAGTGAATGGTCATGGTACATGTAATTGAATAGTATGGGACTCGTCACGAGAAAAACCTGACTGTTGGATGCGAACGATAAAGGTGCAGACCAGCCTGCGAATCCGCCGAGTCGGATCACAACTTTGTTATCCATTCTCTAGAAAGCATTATAGTTTAACATGCTACATGTATAAAGAACCCAATCACAGGGTTTCTTGCACGTCGAAAAGCACATTATTGACACGGTCTCTTATTGAATACATTTTAGAAGCAGCAAAATAAACTGTGCGCCAAGCAAAAACTCACATTATCCCGGTCATCATCACAGTCAAACCAGGCCTGGATGTTATAAAACTGTTTCATGCTCAACTAAGCTGAGCATGAAATTTATCCTGCTCATAAATGTTAATATGGCAACAATTGTTGGCAATTTAATATTTGTTAGCGGGATGAAAACAACATCTGAGAATTTTAAAGCAAAAATAAACCTAATTTTCATCGTTTTAGGTTTTATGAGCAATTAAAATTTCATGCTCAGTTGAGTTTAGTACGAAACAGTTTTTCATACCTAAGGCTCAGAGCTTATACTGGGCTCTCAGTACGCAGTTAAGATATCATTTTTAAGTCAAACAACAAAGACTCTGATCAGTCTGGGCTGATCATTATGCTGACCTTGCCAAGCACTGCCACTGGCTCAATTATCAAAATCCGCCATTTCTTACTGGTTAAGAACGCGCATACTTAGCCAAATGACAATGTACTTTAACTGGCGTCCAAATTGAGATGGCGCCGTCAGCTATACATTAGACCATTCCTCCTTGAAACTGGGTACTTAAATATACCAGGCAAACACACATCACGGTGTATCGATATTCCAAGTAGTTTTGAGTAGAGTTTTTCGCTAACAGTTAACAGACAGACGGTGCACATCGAAACTGTACAGGGTCGTGCAATAAGTAAACAAACACCACTGGCCTTGAAAGTATTGTACCAAGAATAACACTTGCAAACAATGTTTTAGTACAATCTATATCAACCCTTATAAACAAGATCATTAGGACGGTGACATTACCTGATCAATTAAAATGGCTAAAGTTCATCCAATATATGAAAGCGGTCCAGACTCTAACCCAGCAAATTACCGACCAATCTCTATTCTTCCAACCTTATCCAAATTAAATGCGTGTTTTCAGGGAAAACTATGTCCCCCTAACACAATGTGAGTCGGAAAGCATGGCTTACTACTCTTTATTGTGTCACGTTGATCCATCAATTACTTCAAGGGAGAGCATGCACAAACACAATTTTGGTCAAACTTTGAAATAACAGTGCTGTGGTTACCGTGAATATAAGGTCAAGGTTATTAAAATCTAATTAACTCTTTTCTGTCTCCAAACAATGTATCTATGCAAGTTTGGTGCAGAAAACACCACTGGTTCAGAAGACAGAGTTCAGAAAATGCTGAATTTACATTTTTTAAGGATGTTGACCTCAAAATGAGGTGACCTTGAAAAGTAGACCATGTTCACCAAAATCATATCAATTCTTCATTTTGCCACAATGATACAATACATTAAGTTTAACTATAATACGCAGTGATAGAGTGCTTGACGTGTGACCGAAAGGCCCGGGTTCGAGCCTCACCGGCGTCACTGTGTTGTGGTCCTTGAGCGAGACACATTTATCCTAGCTTAGTACTGGTTCAACCCAGGAAGACCCATCCCTGTTAAACTGAAAGATTGTTTATGTGACGTATAGAATCAACTCAAACAATTTACTAGAATACATTGTTAAATTCAAGAGATATTCTACAAAAATCTTATTTTGGTAAAATTTGACATTTCAAAGTGCTGATGTGACCTTGAAAATAAGATCAGGGTCATTAAAAATTACTCAACTCTTAACCCTCTCCTGGGAGTGCCGTGGGCTAGTGCTTGACTGGAGACAGAGGGGTCGCGGGTTCTAGCCTCACCGGCGTCACTGCATTGTGTCCTTGAGCAGACACAATAATCCTAGATTAGTACTGGTTCAATTCAGAAAGACACGTCCTACATAAATGAAAGATTGTTGATGGGACGAAAAGAATCAAATCAAACAAACAAATAAACCTCTCCTAAAATATATCTATGCAAGTTTGGTTAAAGTTGAACTATTGGTTGGAAAGATAGTCTGTGGAAATGGCTGATTTATACTGCCTTTATAGGAGGGTGACCTAGAAAATCACGGTTACTAAAATCTGATCAACTCTTCCCACCCTTCCATCAATGTATCTATGCAAGCTAGGTAAAAATCCCACCACTGGTTCAAAGTGTATCGCAAGGAGGTCACCAAAATCTAATCAACTCTTCCCCTTCCCCCAAAAATGCATCTATGCGAGTTTGGTCAAAATCCATCAACTTGTTCAGAAGATAAAACATTGAAACCATATTATGGACATTTCAAATTGCCGCTGTGACCTTGAAAATTAGGTCAAGGTCACCAAAATTCAATCAACTCTTTCCCTTATTCCAAGAATGCGTCTATGTATAGTTGGTCAAAATCCGTCCACTAATACAGAAGATAACGCACTGAAACCATATTTTGGACTTTCAAAGTGACCCAGTGACTTTGAAAAAAAGGTTAAGGTCACCAAAATCTAATCAACTTTTTTCCTCCTCCCAAAATTGTATCCGTGCAAGTTTGCTCAAAGAAGATAACGCACGGAAACCATATGGAGATTTCAATGTGACCCAGTGACCTTGTAAATAAGGTCAATGTCACCAAACTCTAACCAACTCTTTCCCTTTTCCCATCAATGTATCCATGCAAGTTTGGTCAAAACATATGTACTAGTTCAGAAGATAACACACAGAAACTTCAAAGTGCCCCCGTGATCTTGAAAATAATGTCATGGTCACCCAAATCCATTCAGCTTTTTCCCTTCTCTCAACAATGTATTTATGAAAGTTTGGTCAAAATCCATCAGCTGGTTCAGAAGATAATGCACGGAAACGAAAAAGCAGAAGCCGATGCTGACTCCGAAGGGGTCCACACATAAAACAATATATCCCCACATCCTCCGGGTTGAGGGGACATAAATATTTGAAAAACATAAATACTCACTAAATAGCATTCTTAAGCAAGTATAAAATGATTCACACTAATCAATCAGGATTCAGAAACTATAATGAACTTATTTTATCGTCAAAAGTTGTTATGAAGTCTAGTACCCCGGCATCCAATTTAGGTTACCTTGCATTCCCCCCAGGACAATTTTTCATGGGTGCAAAATTGTTTATTGGGACCCCCTGGATGGGAAACGAAGGTGTCCTAAAAAAAAATTTGGTTTGGGCTATGTGAAATTGCATGGTTTCTATGCCAACCCATAGCGAATTTGAGAAGGGGGGTCTGCCTATAAAATTACTCATATTTCAGCTGTTACTTATCCTAGGCTACTAAACTTAATACCAAATTAAAGCTTAGACATATGCCTATTATCCCCTTGTTGCATATGGAAATTATCTTATTTGCATATTCATAAATATTTATGAAAACATTAAAAATGTGTTTCACGAATGGGGGTATACGTACAAGAGCAATAATATCTCAGCTGCTTTTAGTCGTAGAGTACTAAAATTTGTACTAAAATAAAGCTAAGACATAGGCCTTTCATTCCATGGTCAAATATGCAACGTACCTTATTTGCATAATTTGCATATTCATGAATATTAATAAGAACGCTAAAAAATAAGGGAAAATCATTACAAATATAAATAGGCTGATTTCATCCCAATATTGTCATTGTTGCATGTTATAATATAATCAATGTTACAATTTGACAGGTCCAATCATCCAGTGGTCCTATATGAATATTATCTCATTTAAATATTCATGAAAATGCATGAAAACTTAAAAAAATGAGGGAAAATCACGTAAAAACTATAAGCCTAGGGGAGGGGTTAAGGTACGATCTATCCTGCACTCCTAGGGCCTTTTAAATTCATGCCAAATTGTTCAGTGGGACCCTCAGAATGTAAAATGAAGTTCTCCTCACAAGAAATTAGGTATGGGCTACGTGAAAATGGATGGTTTCCATGGCAACCGCTTATATGATTCTCGTGATTGGGGGGTAGGCCTACAAATTCAATCATATCTAGGGTTCTACTTATCCTAGAGCACTAAAATTGGTGTCAAATTAAAGCTTAGACACATGTCTTTTTTCTTGTGGTCTGATTTGTAAATCATCTAATTTGCATATTTATGAATATTAATGAAAACCTACAAAAAATGAAGTAAAATCATAAAAAAAACATAAATGAACATATTTCAGCACAAAAACATAATCAAACCACCATTGTTGCCAGTTTTTATATCCTCAGTGATTCAATTTGATAAGTTCTTTCATCCAGTGGTCCTATATGAAAATTATCTCATTTGCATATTCATGAATATTAATGAAAAGTTTTGTAATTAAAGAAAAAATCTTAGGAAAATTAATTGATGTACATATAAAATGACAAATATTTCACCTACCATGTGTTCCAGTGTACCAAACCTAGTGCCAATTTAATGCTTAGACATTGTACTTTTACCATAAGGTATAATATGAAAAATATTTATCATGAATTTTCGTGAATGTAAACAGAAGAAATGAAAGAAAAATTGCGGAAAAATCAAGGGGGTGCACTTCCAAAATTACTCATATCACAGTAGTTAAGTGCCCAATAGTGCCAAACCTGATTTTAAGTCAATGTATAGACACAACTTGTTTACCAAAATGATCCAATTCATAACACATCAAATTTAAATTCTCATGAATATTGATGAAAACATGAGAAATTAAGAGAAAATACAGGAAAATTAAGGGGGTATAGCTACAAAGTGATTCATATCTTGGCTTCCAATTGCCCAATAGTAACAAGTTTGGTACCATATCAAACAGCATAACCCTAAGTAAAATTGAGTAAAAGAAAAAAGTATAAAATTTATAACAGCTGAGATATGAGTAATTTTGTAAGTACGCTGCTATCAATTTGTATACATTTTTTACTTGTATTTTTAAAGTTTTTATTAATATTGATCTTAAACAAATTAGTTAATTCTTATATCTGCCCACTTAGTAAAACTGCTATTCATAGACTTAAATTAAGTATATTGTTTGCTACTCTAGGGCAATTAGCAGCTAAGATATTGGTAATTTTGTAGGTATACCCCATTCATTTTTTGGCGATTTTTCTCTTTATTCTAATGTTTATGTTGATTTTCATGAATATGTTGATGCGACAACTGGCAAATATTACCATTGAGATAAAGGGCTGTATCATAGCAATAAGTTGGCACCTTGTTTGCTACGTAAGGGCTATAAGCTGCTGAGATATAAGTAATTTTGTAGGTATATCCCCTTCATTTTCAAATATTATTCTCAAAATGCTCATGGTTTCATCAATATTCATGAATATTATAATATGACCATTTTAAAATTTGATAATTTGTTAAACATACTATTGTCTTAGCATTAGTTTAAAACCAATTTTGGTACTCTAGGGCACTTAGCAATTGAGATATTATTAGATTTGTTAGTACACCCCCTTGATTTTTCCGCGATTTTTCATTTGTTTCTTCTGTTTTAATTAAAATTCATAATTATTTATGTTAACTATTTTTCAAAGCTGAACTTAAGGTAAAGTATTATGTCTGAGCATTGACTTGGCACCAAGTTTGATACACTCGGACGCATAGATGCTGAGATATTGGTAATTTTATACATACGCCCCTTAATTTCTTGAGATTTTATCTCTAATTTCTAAAGTTTTCATTAATATTCATGAATATGGATATTAGATAATTTGCATATCTAACTACCAAATTAAACTGCTGTGTCCAGGGATTAGTTTGGTACCATGTTTAGTAATCTAGGATGAGATGTTGTTAAGATATGAGTATTTTTTGTACGTATACCCCCAATCTTTACAGTCCGCATAATGGGTTGCCATGGAAACCATGAAATTTCAAAAACCCAAATAACATTTATTTTTGAGGACAATATTTTTTTACATTTAAGTGGTCCTATTGGACAAATTTATGCCCATAATAAAATGTCTGATGTTTTCAATTTAGGTCTGATTACCCCCATTGCATACTATAGTTTACCCATGTTTTTTTTCATCATTTTAAGATTTCATTATATTCATGAATATGCAAATGAGATAATTTTCATATAGGACCATGAGATAATTTTCATATAGGACCACTGGATGAAAGAACTTATCAAATTGAATCTCTGAGGATATAAAAACTGGCAACAATGGTGGTTTGATGATGTTTTTGTGCTGAAATATGTTCAATTATGTTTTTTTTTATGATTTTACTTCATTTTTTTGTAGGTTTTCATTAATATTCATAAATATGCAAATTAGATGATTTACAAATCAGACCTCAAGAAGAAAGACATGTGTCTAAGCTTTAATTTGACACCAATTTTAGTGCTCTAGGATAAGTAGAACCCTAGATATGATTGAATTTGTAGGCCTACCCCCCAATCACGAGAATCATATAAGCGGTTGCCATGGAAACCATCCATTTTCACGTAGCCCATACCTAATTTCTTGTGAGGAGAACTTCATTTCACATTCTGAGGGTTCCACTGAACAATTTGGCATGAATTTAAAAGGCCCTAGGAGTGCAGGATAGATCGTACCTTAACCCCTCCCCTAGGCTTATAGTTTTTACGTGATTTTCCCTCATTTTTTTTAAGTTTTCATGCATTTTCATGAATATTCAAATGAGATAATATTCATATAGGACCACTGGATGATTGGACCTGTCAAATTGTAACATTGATTATATTAAAACATGCAACAATGACAATATTGGGATGAAATCAGCCTATTTATATTTGTAATGATTTTCCCTTATTTTTTAGCGTTTTTATTAATATTCATGAATATGCAAATTATGCAAATAAGGTACGTTGCATATTTGACCATGAAATAAAAGGCCTATGTCTTAGCTTTATTTTAGTACAAATTTTAGTACTCTACGACTAAAAGCAGCTGGGATATTATTGATCTTGTACGTATACCCCCATTCGTGAAACACATTTTTGATGTTTTCATAAGTATTTTTGAATATGCAAATTAGACAATTTCCATATGCAACAAGGGGATAATAGGCATATGTCTAAGCTTTAATTTGGTATTAAGTTTAGTAGTCTAGGATAAGTAACAGCTGAGATATGAGTAATTTTATAGGCAGACCCCCCCCCCCCCTTCTCAAATTCGCTATGGGTTGGCATAGAAACCATGCAATTTCACATAGCCCAAACCAAAATTTTTTTGAGGACACCTTCGTTTCCCATCCAGGGGGTCCCAATGAACAATTTGGCACCAATGAAAAATTGTCCTTGGGGGGGGGGGGGGTGGTGCAAGGTAACCTAAATTGGATGCCAGGGTTCTGCAAGTGAAAATAGAAGAACCATCAGGAATACGCATTATATCGGAGTGGTTGTCTGAAATAACAGCACAACCTACTTTTGTGTCGTCTTTTGACCCATCAGTTTAGATGTGTTGATGACCCTTATACGGATATAACTTCGCATTTTTTTCTTTGTAGTATTTTCTTGTCTTTTTCTGTCTCTTTTTCTTGGAAACACTAAAAAGGTATATAATGTACAATAGTCAGGCTTGGCGTAAACAACTCGTCCTGGCGGACTCGTTGTTTTTGCGTATTCAGCCAAGCATTCATGACAAATTGTTCGTATCATGGAAAGTCAATATATTGTTTTCTATATCCAAACAAGAAAGTACAATAAAACCTGTGTAAAACGGCCACCAAAAAAACCTAAAGTGGTTTTCGTTTGTTGTGTCTGACTGTGAGTGTGTCACTTTCCCAATGGTATCCTGGGTCAGGTGTGGTACTTGATTGTATCGAGTCCTGATCTTTGTACCCTTACTTACTTTCAAGTAAGAAAGACAGCAAAGGTCAGGAAACGATTCAATCAAGTACCACACCTGACCCGGGATACAACATGGGAAAGTAGCAAAAATACAATAAACATCACCAACAAGAGCCAAAAGGTCAGCCCTTTCCTAGCAGGTGACCACAACGCAGCAATAAACAGACGTGAAAGCATGAGAAAACAAGACACAAAAATCACAAATGATTACCCAGCATGCAAATTGTTAACGCATGTTCTCATTTATTTACGGTAACATGTCCATGAAAAGTAAGATCGAGTGTCGCTTAATGCAGGTCAAACGTATTGCAGAATGTAAATGCAAAGTAAATAGTGTATGCTCTGCAAAAATATTTTGTATTTCTTGTTAAAGCTGCATAGTCTGTAACTTTTGATCTTCTAATTTTTTTTTTATATTTTTTTATTTTTCAAGAACACAGTAAACTACTCAAATTCAGGTAAACATTTTACCATTTTCGTAAATCTTAACAAGTTATTACTATCAAAACAACTGTATTTATGTTAAAATTCAACGGTCTAGAATTATTGGAGGGACGCAAATAATTACCAACAAGAGAAAAATACACCTATTTGATAAGATAATTCACTTTTCCATGCAGTTTTCAGCTGTACTGAACATTTTTATTGCGAAAACATAGCTTAATTCTACTTTAACAAATGATTTAAAAAGAAAATACAAATTTTTGAAAAATGTTCATAGTTACAGAGTATGCAGCTTTAAATTGTTTAAAAAAATTGAAATATTTAAAAAAAACTTTTCTAGATCTGATGGCAGTGGAAAGGTGCGTGACGCTTCATGACCCTAAATGCATTAAGACACGAATTTTGACATTCTACCTAAAATAATATAGGAGATATACTCCGGATATGATATGAACCCTCAAACACTTAGGACACCAAGGACAGACAGTTTGATTACTATATGCCTCCCTTTAGGGGCATAAACCCTGTTTGTCATGACCGTCATAAGACAGTGCCTGAATTCATAGTAATTCTATGTGAGCAGATGTGGATGACAATCATATAAGTACGTTTACTGATGTGAAGTTCGCCAATCAAGGACGTTTTGACTTTGGGACGTTGTACTTTCGCCAGCTTTTTTGAAAAGCTAATACTTATTGCGTTTATATAAGCGGCAGGGCAAATTGACGCCTTCTTTGTGAAAATTAAATTCGCAAAGAGCTTGCCTCGCGCTATAGGTAGCCCTACAGATATCACGGACAGTTTACTTCGCGCTGAAGGTCAACCCATGATATTTGGTACCCCACTCGTTGTTCGGCAGCGAATAAAATATAGCCTGAGCACGGCAAAAAGGTTTGGTCAAAACCTGAATTTGTTGTATGTTTTGATTGAAGTTTATTTTTCAACTTTACACTTTATTCTCCCCGTCATCTGACATACAGAGGGTCGGGGAGGGCCATCCCTCTGCATGCCTTACAAACTACAGTAAAGGTATTTTATTGGTTGATTGTATCTCTAGCTCACCCCTTTCATGCAGTTTCAAAAGCTGTTTTGAAACAGTTTAAACAGCCGTGAAGGCACCATTCAGTAGTCTGGTTTTATTTGTCTAAAGGAATCTTATAGCTTGACCATTTTATTTCGTGGTGAGTTTTTGTGGTTTTTAAGAGACATAAAATAACCATATTCAACCTTACAGTTGCACTGAGTACACAAACATGTCAGGTAAAATATGCTAATTGGTGCCCTCCCGGCTGTGATATACATGTAATATGTGTTAAAGGACAAGAATAGTTAAAGAAACAGTATGTAAGCATACAATCAAAGCATTACTGTTTTGATTGAAGTTTATATAAGCGGCGGGCCATGGCCGACCGCAATAATGTATGGCACGATACCTTTTCCGTAGGAAATAATTGTCGATATTTGTAGGTTACGGTCAACTAATTTTTTTTCGGTATAAAATTAAAAAGTAGTTTAAAATACCATTTCTGAGCATGTCTGCACCATTTCTTAGTGAGAATCTGCCCCGGACCAAACGTGACGAACCTAACCACAGTCAAGCAACGATAGATCAGACAAGCTTGTACAAATGTATAGCCTGTTGCCAGCAGATAGCAACTTCGACATTTTTGAGCAACGAAGGCTCAAGCAAGCCTGTAATAATGTACAGCCTTCCCAGAGTGTTCGCTGCTCGCGTTAAGGAGAAAAATAAAAAACAGGAAATTGCTACTTACCGCATTTTCAAGCAAAGAATGCTCAGTTACACAGCCTCCTTAAAGCTTTTGGATCTTATCCTACCAAAGGTTGCGATTCGCCATCTTGTCGGTTGAAAGGTAAATACCAACGGACCCTTCTCTGGAGAAGATGGAGCTTTCGCTGCTCGCGTTAGCCTTAACAAAAGTCGTCTGCTTTTCTCGTCTGCTGAAATGTTTAAGAAGCCTCTATGGCAAACAGTGTGGACCCAGATCAGACTGCTCCTATAGGAGCAGTATGTTCTGGGTCAACGCTGTTCGCTTCTATGCATAATTTGCCAGTAATGTTAGGCAATTATTTGCAGCAGACGACATTTCCAGATGCATTTTTTCTTGGCGCTTTAAGGGTTAAAAGAGAGAAAAATCGGGAAATTAGGCATTTGTCGCATTTTAAAGCCGAGTTTATTCCAATGCACAAACGCACCTGTGCTTTCGCTGCTCGCATCAGGTGAGAAAAAATGTAGAGAAATTGGCTATTTGATATATCAAATTTCAAAGCAACGAAGCCGGGCTTAGTCGAGTTTATGACAATGGACAGACTCGCCTTAGCCTTCGTTGTTCGCGTAAATGAGACAAAAAAATCTTAAAGCTTGGTATGTATCGCATTATAGTACACTCAATTCATAGTGAAGGAATGCTCTTTCGGGCACATGTCACTAACCCAAGAGCATTCCTGACCATTACTGACACTTACACATCTCAAATGGTACCATTTTCGACACTTTCTGTTTTCACATCCAGTCATATCATCTACAAAATCTGGCAGTCCACAGCAACGTAAAATTAAAATAGTCCTAACATTTTTGTTGATATCTATTTTAATGTTTCTTAGCCTGGATACTTCTTAGGGGAAATGTTTGAAGTGCACTTTTTCAACTCATCAAGGACTCTCTATTTAATAGTCAGTCCCTGAATGCATGCAGTCAAATGAGTCCTTAGAGAAGCCACACCAAAGTTCTGCTTAGCTGCGTATGTTGGATTAAAACAGAATTAAACAACGTGGGCAATTGCAAAATTGCCAGTCAAAAGACTGGTTTCTGGTGAACTTTTGGTCCGTTATCAGAGAAATTTGAACAGAAATGACTGTACGCTTAAGCAGTTTGGATTTGAGCCTGAAAGAAAAATTATGATACATACTATTGACGGGTTCGTATGACAAATGTTTACATATTCGAAATACAAAAGCAAAGATCAACTACGCATCTGTGTAGCCTGATTAATGTCTGAGTTTCGTTTTCTGTATGAGCCAGTGCATGAGATTTCCAACAATGTGGTATGTGCGACCAGCAAAGCCTCAGATCAGCCTGCGCATACGCGCAGTCTGATCAGTGTCTTTGCTAGTCGCTTGAGTATTCTATGATTGTTAAGCTACTGGCTGAATACCATTTGGAGTTTCTAAGCTTGAAAGGGGGCTGCATAGGCTGGTCTGAGTCTACACCTGTCAAAATGCCACATGGTTGGAAATCACATGCCTCGGCTCATAAAGTTTAATCTCTCATCACTCTAGCTATCTTCCCAGCCAGCATACAGTGTCGGGCTACATTCGGCACGCCAGCAAAACACCATTCGAGGCGCGTTCCGCTAGAGGACCGACCCACATTTAGATGTTTACTGGGTTAATATTTGCAAACTCCTGGACCCAGATCAGCTATTTGATTATGCAGCATTTGGACGCAAGGTATATTTTTTTCGTTCAGACTCATGTTTTCGCGAGATTCCGGCAATCCTGTACCCTAGAAGCATCACTACAGATATTTTGGAATAGCATAGGTTCCTTAAGCCAAACGTTTTACTGAGCTCAGCTGACTGAACGCATCACAAAGTCTAAACATCCCCCTTTTTTCTTCTCAATTTCCTTAAAATTCTCACGTTACTCATATCAAATAAGTCTTCTGTCACTTAGTCGTATATCTTTTTTAAAGATAGTTCTTGTTAATATATAAAAAGAACAGATGCCAATCAGTGGGGCACTAACTTAAGCGAGTTGAGAAAAAGAGACTGATGTTATTCTTGTTTTTGCGTAAAAAAAAGTGTTGCCGTATAAATGTGACATCATTATGACCGCTATTACATAACATTGCAAAAATTTAATGGTGTTCAATTCGACATCAATACGGTTACATTTCACACCTTTGGTGTCGATTTTGTAGTTCATAGGTTTTACTATATTGTACTTTCAAAGATAGATGAAAATCGATGTAAACAAACAATGGCAAGTTTACCTTGATTTTGGGCGTGCAGATAGTCTCAGTTTACAGTTATATTGAACCTACCACAGATTATTGCATTTGAGCGAAGCAGTGAAAATTCATGCTTTACCTCTAAGAAAAATAGAATAGCCTCATTACTATGCATCTTTAAAACTATTATAGGTATCCAACGATTTGATTCCTGAATTATGTACGGAATATTTTTTCTTTCCTAAACCCTTGTACCGCTGAGCGCGGATTGATCCTTTCAGAAAACACTGTAGAACAAGATCGGCTAGATTCTAACGAAGCCATTAGACCAGGATCCATACTGTTTTCCAACCCGATTGAAATAACATGCTTACAATTGGAATGCAGCAATCTAACAGAATGTAAATTGGGGAGGAGTGTAGCACATATACATATTCAGCATGACAAGGGTTTAATATTGACACATTGTTTTCTGCACTTTTAAATCTATTTTCCGAGAAAAAAGGGAAGAAGGCAACCATTGAACTACGCACATGTTTAATTTTATCAGTCATACAACAGTGACTTGGGTCGTGGTAAAACTTGGAAATATTGGGATAGTATCTAGATCACATTCTTTCTCATTTTGTTGTGAAGCGTTGTATGCGATCGATTTCTTGTTTTATTTTACTTACAACTCTACCCAGATGGTCATATTTAGATATATTGGTATCAACTTTTAATCAGTCCAGAAACCTTCCCATGGCAAAGAATATATATGTTTAAAGCATTGCGTGAGCAGACCAATAGAATGACATGCGAACAAATGATCTGTTTATCTAACAATGAAAACGATCAGCCTTGACATCCACACAGGCTAATTAGAGTCTTCACTATCTGGCAATTGGTTGTAAAATGCAACTTAGTATTAAGGACATGCTACTAAATACTTCCCATGTTGAAATCTATTCAAAACGTGGCATACAGTTTGTTTAATGCATGGGCTATTCATTTATGAAATAAAAACGATATGTCAGAATATTCGATTTTGCTGTCAAGTTCACATATGCCTGAAGGTCTATTTTCATACTGATAGTCCTCATCACTTTCAAATTGCTCTAACTCTCGCATATCTGAACTTGACAGCAAAGTTGACTCAAACACGTCTCCAGCACTAGAGTCTGATTCTTTATACTGAGAGGGAGGCTCACATGTTTTAGCAGGAAATGGAACAGACTGACTGAAATCCGTGGCAATACGCCTGGTGCTATCTTTCAGACTGGAGTTTGTAGCCACGGACTCTGTAAAGAGTAAGCAGAAATTGGAACAGATTGACTGGAATCTGTAGCCCAAGACTCAGCAGAAAATGGAACAGACTGACTGGAATCTGTAGCCGTAGAATCAGCTGACTCAGCAGAAAATGGAACAGACTGACTGGAATCTGTAGCCCAAGACTCAGCAGAAAATGGAACAGACTGACTGGAATCTGTAGCCCAAGACTCAGCAGAAAATGGAACAGACTGACTGGAATCTGTAGCCGTAGAATCAGCTGACTCAGCAGAAAATGGAACAGACTGACTGGAATCTGTAGCCCAAGACTCAGCAGAAAATGGAACAGACTGACTGGAATCTGTAGCCCAAGACTCAGCTGAAAATGGAATAGACTGACTTGAATCTGTAGCCACAGACTCAGCTGACTCAGCAGAAAATGGAACAGACTGACTGGAATCTGTAGCCCAAGACTCAGCTGAAAATGGAAAAGACTGACTTGTATCTGTAGCCGTAGAATCAGCTGACTCAGCAGAAAATGGAACAGACTGACTGGAATCTGTAGCCCAAGACTCAGCTGAAAATGGAATAGACTGACTTGAATCTGTAGCCACAGACTCAGCTGAAAATGGAATAGACTGACTTGAATCTGTAGCCACAGACTCAGCTGACTCAGCAGAAAATGGAACAGACTGACTGGAATCTGTAGCCCAAGACTCAGCTGAAAATGGAATAGACTGACTTGAATCTGTAGCCACAGACTCAGCTGACTCAGCAGAAAATGGAACAGACTGACTGGAATCTGTAGCCCAAGACTCAGCTGAAAATGGAATAGACTGACTTGAATCTGTAGCCACAGACTCAGCTGAAAATGGAATAGACTGACTTGAATCTGTAGCCACAGACTCAGCTGAAAATGGAATAGACTGACTTGAATCTGTAGCCACAGACTCAGCTGACTGAGCAGAAAATGGAATAGACTGACTGGAATATGTAGCCACTAACTCAGCAGAAAACGGAATAGACTGACTTGAATCTGTAGCCACAGACTCAGCTGACTCAGCAGAAAATGGAATAGACTGACTGGAATATGTAGCCACTAACTCAGCAGAAAACGGAATAGACTGACTTGAATCTGTAGCCACAGACTCAGCTGACTGAGCTGAAAATGGAATAGACTGACTGGAATCTGTAGCCACAGACTCAGCTGACTGAGCAGAAAATGGAATAGACTGACTGGAATCTGTAGCCACAGACTCAGCTGACTGAGTAGAAAATGGAATAAACTGACTGGAATCTGTAGCCACAGACTCAGCTGACTGAGCAGAAAATGGAATAGACTGACTGGAATCTGTAGCCACAGACTCAGCTGACTGAGCAGAAAATGGAATAGACTGACTGGAATATGTAGCCACTAACTCAGCAGAAAACGGAATAGACTGACTTGAATCTGTAGCCACAGACTCAGCTGACTGAGTAGAAAATGGAATAAACTGACTGGAATCTGTAGCCACAGACTCAGTAGCCTGTGCAGGAACAGTCTCTTGCGGGGTTGCAATCATCTTGATGGGGAAGAGAGAGCTGACTGCTTTCCTGGTGTCTCGTGGTGGTTGAGCCGCTCTTCCTCGCCGTGCCACGGGGGTTGTCTGCGGTTTGTGATTGTGGTATTTCCTGATCATACTCACTTACTATTTTTGGAGCACTGCTTGCAACTTCAAGATCCATATCAGAATCATTTTGAATGAGTGTTTGTTCTACAGTAAGTCTGTTTTGGCTGTTTTATCCGTCTGCATGTTTATGCATTTAATGAATGGAAGGGGTCAAAGTTTTTAATGTTTGAGGTTTCCAGCATAATGACCATTTGGTCAGTTAAGTTTGTGTCAAGGAGGGTGCTTCTGTTATCAGTTTTAATGTTCTTTTAATTTGCTGAATCCCCTCTCCGCATCGGCTGAAGAAGCAGGTGTTGCCATGACAAGATCCGACAGCCCCAAAACATTTGGACACACAGAGTCAAGCCTCTGGTTGATCTCTCTTGAAGCTTGGATCCTTGAATCTGCAAATAGAATTTCGAACAATCAAACGTACAGATCAGCTGTATTTAATAATTGAGCCAGTGCATGAAATTTCCAACAATGTGTTAAGTGCGACCAGCAAAGCCTCAGATCAGCCTGCGCATACGCGCAGTCTGATCAGAGCCTTTGCTATTCGCTTGAGTATTCTATGATTGTTGAGCTATTGACTGAACACCAATTGGAGTTTCTAAGCTTAAAAGTAGACTGCAGAGGCTCATCCGAGTCTACATATGTCAAAATGCCACATTGTTGGAAATCTCATGCACTGGCTCAATTGTATTAGTGTGACAGCCATCCTTCATGTGTTTTGTTTTACACTAAATTACATATCTTGTGTTTTTTGTCCTTGTCAGGTGTGACTGTGCTATTGATTATTTCTCTTGTTATGTAAACGGTCAGGTATAAAGAAATATGTTTCCATTTTTTTCTTAAAGAGCCGACTCAGCTTATCTTGCTTTTAATTGGTTGTTTTAAAATTCAGAAATGAATACTGAGTGCAAATTAAAACTGATATAAGTACAAAGGTTGGGGATCATATGAATTATTTTTTTAAGTATTAAAATCACTCCAAGCAAGTTTGTACAAGATTTCATACATCTTCTTGATGCTGCCTTTCAGCCGTGCCCTTTCTGGACCAATCTTGGTAGGCTTGATTCCTGTCCCCTCAAAGGCAGGTCAGAAATGGTTAATCAGTTGGTTGACCTCTTCATCCCCTTAATCTAAAAGTGATTAAACTGATTTTCAAAACTAACCCATATCATGCTGAACTGGATATGCCCCAACTTTGCAAGCAATGTAGATCCAGATCAGATGAAGCCATCTGATCTGGGTTTACAGTTTTTGTTATTCTGTTACTGAAATTGTATGAATAAATTACATCAATATTTCAGACTTGCTTGTAATCAGAATTGGGTGTGGTTAATTAAAATATTCAGCAGGTTAAGGGTTAATGTGTCCCCACCGAATCCCAAAACATTAAAAAGCTGTTAATATCATTATTTTATATGCTGTGATAGCTCTTTTTGAATAAAATGAAATTCATGTTATCTCTTCCTTTTGATGCCTTGCGTGAACCTGTGTCACATATAGGAAGAAAAGAGAATATGACAAACCCACAATGAATTCACACAGCCTATCAGGATATTCACGGTTTGCTCCATTAGCTAGGAACCAAAGCTTAAGTTTCTGCCGTTTTGTTGGTTTCGGCTCCTTAAGAAACTCATTTTTAAATTATTATGAATGTCAGAAAAAATAGTACCATCAAGTTCTTCATCAACAGGAAAAGAAGATAGACTGAATACTGAGCATGCATTCAAGATGCCTAGGTTGTCTGTGAATCTTATCTTTTCTCGAGGGAATCATTAACAACATCTTGGAACCTTTCACGGGCTGATGAAAAGGCTTTCATGGCTCTATCACTTTCTGTGAGGTTATCTGATGGAACCCATCGCTAGAAATGAGGTTCATAAATAAGTGTTAAAATTCCACCACCAGGGTAATGGTTGGATACATGCAGAACGCTAAAAAAAGGGGGAGCTAAAATATCAATATTGATACTTTTTATTTCCCAATACAACTGAGAAATAAGAAGAAAGAATCCTTTGATTATCAACCAATAACCAATCTTATCATGTAGCTATGTTAATATGTAGTGTTCAAATATTTGAGATTTTTGTAGCGTTTAAAATTAGCCCACTTAAGCTGAGTGTACTCTCCACATGTGTGGATCCAGAAAGTTTTGCAAGAAGGGGTCCAACATTTGTTTAATTTATTTATTTTATACGGGGAAAGAGGATAAGCTGGCCGACATTGAATGCTGGCTTGGCAGCTTTGTCATTTTCAGGGGATTCGGACCAGTATTGCTAAGAAACCCTATATTTTTGTGATTGTTCAGGGGGGTCCGGACCCCCTGTCTTCCCTTTGGATCCGCACATACTCAAAAACCTTACCACTTTGGAAGAGTCATTTCAACTTTTAAGAGGTATCAGGTTTACCAGAAATTAGCGGTATTTAATGTACAGTGGCGACCCTGGCCTGCTCTATTAGACTATCCTGATCCTGTATTAATTCACTTAGCAAGACTACGACATGCATTGCAAGTAGCTTTCATCTAGTAGATGTAAACGTGTTAGCTCTTTACTAGATAGTGTTGTCTGCTGATAACATTTGCAAACAACTTGGACCCAGATCAGGCCTGACAATTGTTGGGTCTGAGCTGGACCCAAACTGTTTGATACTCTGACAGTATTCCTGAATGAAATTTTCAAAAAAGTTGATTTTGAAAAAAAAATCTGTAGACAAAAGTTTTCAAAATTTCCCAGTAAGCAAAGATATACCAGGATGATTAGCAAACTTAAAATTCGCTTTAGACATTCAAGAAAGCAAAGCTGGGTTGCTGGGTGGTATAATTGAAAATTGAGATTTGTCGAAGCAAGCAGTGAATATCCTTATTGGCGTTTGCAGCGTTTGATTTTGATATGTGTTGTTAGGGAATAATCCATATCCCTAGAAAGTAATTCCTAGTATGCCAAGTCAGCATATGTTCCTACTCTGTGGTATTAAAACATGATTGCTGTCTTGTGAGATGAGGGTCGTTAAAAGGTATTTGGCTTTATAAAGTGAGCATGATCAGTCAACTCAAACTGCACATAAATACGCTACGACAGTGGAAAGAGTACGATGGACGCATGGCTTATTGTCCTATGTTTTGTTGCGCCTTACTTTGTGTCCATTCTAGTTTTGCAATCATATTGATAGAGTAGAAAGAGCTGGTTGCTTTGCTTTATTTGTCTTCCTGTTGTCTCGTGATTGTTGTGTGGCTCTTCCTTTACTCACTATTTTTTATGGGTTCAAATAGCCATTTCACTGAATGAGAGGTTATCTAAAGTCCATATATATGTCATTTTATATGGAATAGGAATAATTAATTGAGGCTACTGATACTCCAAAGTTAAAACTATGCCCACCTACACTTCGATTTTACGACTGTTGAGTATACGTATTACATTGCACTAATTAAAATGCCTTTCTCCTTATATAACCGTTAAAACGCCTACAATAAAACTGGTCCAATTTTCTGAATGACCGCATGTGTTAACTGTGTAACATGTTCCGACTGCACAAGTGTAAAAGTGTGCCATAATGATCTTTTGCCCACATTAGCCAAAGACTTGAATAATATAAATATGGTATTTGAGAGTAACAGGTTGTTTTAACATATGTAACATTCGAAGTCTTGTACAAATAAACAAAATAGGCTCAAATTTCTAAACCAACAGACAGTAATATACCTGTAGAGTCCGTGCTCGATAAGAGTAGAGTTACGTAGTTGGTCAAGTTATGGTACTTTATTCACCTGATTGGACAAATACAAGGTTTTCTTTCATACTTCTAACTGTAAATCTGTTTCGTCACTCTACTCTTTTCGAGCACGGACTATAATCATTTTTGAGATCCCATCCAATTCTTTGTTTGTAAACAGCTTTGGGCTTTTGGATGTTCGCGATGTGAGACTACCGTTACATAGCCTAACACTATGAATTTTTTTTAAGAAATTTTATGTAAGTAGAGGTGAACAAAATAAAATTTCTTGACTAACAAAAAGGGACTCACTCTTGTCATTTGAGCAATTATAGCACACTGCCATCAACAACATTACATTTACAACTATATCATATTTACCTTACCATTTTCGTGTCAATAATTTGTCCTGAAACTGCTGCCTGTTTATTATGTCTGCTGGATATATTCAAATGCAATCCAGAAAACTTTTACCATGGAAGCACAACATGTTATCTATTTTTTTTGCTATGAGTTACAATTACAATTATAGAGAAGCACGAATGTTTGACAATATACGTAACGCCATTAAAAAAGCAAGTGATTTAAAGGTCCTCAACTTTTTAGGTGGGAAGGTTACAGCATTTTTTCCCCACAAATATTGGCCTAACGCCGACCTGTCAACTGGCGTGTTCAAATGTCCACTTTACTCACTTGTTACTTGTTTAACCGGAAAATGAAATTTTCATGGGATGCACGTGCAACTGGGTATCGAGAAGTCATTCAGGCGAAGTACTATGTTAAAGCTGCAAAGCTTCTTACATGTACACATTATCCGGAATAAAATCATTCTGCTCAGACAATTCTGTAATGAGGCTTGACAAAGTTGCTCGTGCAATAGGGCAAATTGAGACTGGATGACAACTCAAAGATTTTGCTGCAGCTATGGGCGTCAACAGGTCGACGATTACACACCTTCATCAGCGTTATGTTCAGATTGGATCAGTGGAAGATCGGTTCTGGTCAACCGCGTGTGACGTCACGATGCACGGATGGAGCCATACGTCTAACGCATCTGAGAAGTCGGGTTCGCCCTGCAACTGAAACTGCTGATGCAACACCACGATGCCATTGGCTTCCGATAAGTCCTTAGACTGTCCGACGTCATCTTCCAGATACTGGTATTCTTTGTCGCTGACCGTACTATGGCGCGCGCTTCACAAGAGGTCATCATCTGAACTGGGCAGCTGTACACGCTCTTTGGGGACGTAATGCTTGGGAGAATATTGGATTTACAGAAGAATGTAAAGTGATGGTTGACTCCAGTGATAAACGTGACATGTTTACAGTTGTAACAGGGAACATTTTAGTGATACGTGCGTTCAAGAGGTGGATGGATGGGGTCGAGCATCTACAATGATGTAGGCAGGGATAAGTTTTAGGTGTAAAACTAAACTGGCATTCCTTGACAATGGTTCTGAAAGAGGTGGCCGTCAACGTGCTAGTGGTGAGTTCACAGCACAGCATTACGTTGACGTCGTTTTACGGCCAGTAGCTGTGCCATACATTCGGCGTAACCAGAACATGATTCTACAAGACCTAATGTAGCGCGACTTACTGCTGACTTCATCGTCTAAACACTTTATAACTGGTCAGCATTATCAGCATACTTCGATCCAATCGAACATTGCTAGGATGACTTCAAAAACGGATAAGGAGGTTAGGTCTTGACACTGCTGACCAACTGAGGAATGCTCTACGCAGGGAATGGAGACGTGTGCCAATGCCATACATTGGAAACCTTATCCGTTCAATGAGGGCTCGTTGTAATGCTGTTTCTGCTGCTAATGAAGGGCACACACGGTTTTAGAGACTTGGTTACAAAAATGAAATTCGGTGGCAGAAGTTGATTTCTTAAAAAGAGTATTGCTACTGTAGTGAAATGATAAACGATTAAATTTCAAAATTTAAGTCTGTTTTAGCTAAACATGTTGAAATGATGTTGAAAGGTAAGACGAAATTCTGTTCCTCTTTATTTATGCCATTGTATTGCAAAAAAACTAAACCAACAGCCCCAGTTGCATTTTAATGGTTTTAGTATTTTTATTATATGAAACTTAAATTATTTCAACATCGCGTTTTCTGCATAAAACATCAAGATTTTGCCATATAAACGCGCGTCGTATTACGACGTTACTTAACTTATGATTATCGATTTAAAAACATGGCTTTAAATCCCATTTTTCTGACCCAATTATAATACTGGAAACAGAACAACATAGTTCTGACACTCTTATATTAATAGAGAGTACCTACCCCAAACACAAATCATGTCATTTTATAGAATCGCCAAGTTAGTGCTGAGGTTTCTGTTGAGTTGATACTTTAGTCACCAGTGTTAAGATTTTAGATTACTATAACATTTTAACGGATTTAAGCGCAATTTTACTTTTAAATTTTTAGGGTTCTATTTCAACCAAATGCAAATTTCTTTTCTGCATTATACGACTTTTTATTTTGGTACAACATGTTGGAATATATCAGGTAATGATCTTACTACGTAAATGAACCGCAACACGAGATGATTCCAACAATGTGGTATGTGCGACCAGCAAAGCCTCCAGATCAGCATGCGCATACGCGCAGTCTGACCAGAGCCTTGGCAAGTCGCTTGAATTTTCTGTGAGTGTTAAGCTATTGACTGAACATCATTTGGAGTTTCTAAGCCTTAAAGAGGGTTTAGATGGGGTATAATGATTAGTGAATAATGGCCCTTTTTTATAACGAATAGTGAATAATGAGCCAAAAAAATAATGAATAGTGAATAATAAGAGCCTAAAAAATAATGAATAATCCTATTTTTTTAATGAATTGAAGAAAAAAAATGAATAGTAAATAATCAGATTTCTTTGCCACCTTTCTTACTTTTAATGAATAATTGGTCTTATTTTAATGAGTAACCCAAAATTTTATGAGATGAATAATGGGTTAAATTTTTAATGAATAGTGAATACCAGACCCCCCCATCCAGACCCTCCTTAAAGGAGGCTGCGCAGGCTTGTCTGAGACTATACTTGTCAAAATGCCACATTGTTTGAAATCATATGTCGCGGCTCATTGTAATGATATCAAATGTCTATAAGAGTATTTAATTAATAATCATGGGCATTTTCATCAAAAACAAAATTACTAAACCCCAGCAGTATTATTTTAAGAACTATTTTCTCGTGATAGCGTTTTACTGCATCATTTATTGAAAAACTTAGGCGGATAAAAAGTTTTCAGGAGCATCTCCGCCAACTTCCCCAAAGGGTTCTAACATCCAAGATGCTGCAGGTAGCTCTGTGCTTAGATGGACTCTTTGAATAGTTTAAGCAATGCGCAAGTAAACCGTCCAAGATGTCAGTCAAAAAGTTAAATGCACCGCCCTAATTCAATTACTAAAGCGATGGATGGCTTGTTCAAATATATTGGAATTCGCGCCTAATTCGCTTGTGCGTTAAGCTAATGTATCATCTCAAAACCGTTCATTTCATAGCACGTGCATAAGAGAAATATTGCACGTCATGCGAAAACCTAGGCTTCATTCCTACAAATGAGTTTGGTCATATGCATGGTAAATTCTGAGTATGTTAACGTCAGTTTTACGTTGTGCACCACCTTTGAATAACGGGACATGCACCGCTTACGAATATTTTCGAGGCTACCCCTTTCTGTCACACCTATACGAGTTTTACCTGTCAATAAAATACTTAGAAATTTAGGACGAATTCAATTGATATCAAAATCTTCATCTATATACACAAAAATCCTTTTGAGCCACAAACACCAGACCATTCGGAGAAGTTGGCGGAAAGTCTCCTCTACAACTTTCATCGCGAACACAGTTTGCTAAAATTGAAGATAAAAAAGTTATTGCCAAAACTTTGTTCTAAAAAGTTAACAGCTAGAGTTTAGCATTAATTTTGTGTTTTGTGAAAAATGCGCATTTTTAATGGAAATTCGATTCGCTAGAAAACCGTTATCGACATTCTAGGCTATCATAGGAGTGAAAATAATTTTATAAATCAAATAATTTTTTTTGAAAACAATAAAAAAATAATATAATTTACCAGTAAGAGATTCCTTATCTCTTATAGCAACACCTTTGTTTAACATGTTAACTTCATTTATTGTATTTTTTCTTCTTCATGTTATTGCTACTAAAAAGCGAATACAATTTTCTAGACTTGCATGTACAGCTTTAAATTTACACCATGCATAATAAATGCATGGTGTGAATCTATCATGTTTAAATTACGCCATTAAAACTGACATATTTACATTACATTGTACAAGAGATTCTCTCGCTTCATTAATCTATTTGAACAGAACACTGTAGTAATTAAAACGCAAACAACTTATCGAACAGTCACCCCATTGCGAGGAAAAGACGTCCATCCATCCTTCCGTCCATTAACACAATTATCGATAGTTCACAACATTATTACGCTGTTATGTAGGCTGCGATTTTCTTCACAGTAAGGTTAAATTGAATGAACATCGCATTCACTTAATCTCAGCTGGAAGGAAAACAGAAGGCACACCTTTAGTCTTCCCAGTAGGATGCAGATAATACTTATAAAGTGTTACCGCTCCAATACAACTGTCTAACGCAGTGGCTCAGTCAGTAGAGCGCTAGATTGGGGATCAAAACTAGTGAGTATGATCAGGAAATATCAAATTCACAAACTACAGACAAACCCGTGGCATCGTGAGGAGGAGCCACACAACAATCACGAGACACCAGGAAGACAAACAAAGCAACCGGCTCTTTCTTCACCATCGAGATTATTGCAAAACTAGAATGTACAAAAGGTTGCTAGTTCGAGATTCAATGGAGTTACAGTGTTGTGTCCTTGAGCAGGACATTTGATCTGCTGCTCAGTACTGATCCCCGAGGTTATACAAATTTTTTCATGCTCATCTCAACTGAGCACGAAATTTCAACTGCTCATAAAAACTAAAATACTGACAAATACAGAAGTTTCTTTAAGTCTCTCAGATGATGTATTTATCCTGCTAGGAAATGTTAAAATGCCAACAATTGTTAGCATTTTAACATTTATTAGCAGGATAAATTTCGTGCTCAGCTGAGTTGAGCATGAAAAAGTTGTATAACCTTGGGGCCTGGTTCATGCCAGGAAATCGTTCTGATTAGACTGATTTTTTAATCACAAACAAAACTTACCCTTTGTATACTGGTGACTCCTAATGAGGTATTTGGCAAACATTGAAGCCTCAGAGATGAAATGTCGCATAATGCTTACAGTGTTGTGTCCTTAAGCAACATACTTTATCCACTGCTTAGTGCGTGTTACAGTAGTGGTTCGACCCAAGGAGCACAGGAAACTGTCACATGACTGAAAAATTGTTGACTGTGACGTTAAGCATCAACACAAAGCCACTGCTAAACAATCTGTATATCGGTGACTCCTTAATGAGTAATTTGGCAAACAGTGAAGACTCAGATGAAATAATGTGACATTTCATCAGAATCTACACAGTTTGCTAAGACAAACATGATCGTAAGAGAAAAATAATTTTGGAAATTGTAACTTGTTAGTTCTCTAATTAATTGATGGACTATTGCACGTTTGTTGTATAAAAACTTCCATTAGAGCACATGAAGGGTGAAAAAATTAAACTGCAATTGATAGGCTGATAATTTCATATCAATTTATTTAACTCGCCAAAGGCTCGGTAAATAAATTTCATATGAAATGATCACACATGCAAGATTCTCTATTGTGGTAATACGGAGGAAAACAGAAAAGAGAGTAAAACAAAACAACAGTGTGTGAGCCAAGAAAGCTGATCATGGTTTTACCAAGCAGTAAGTGGGTAAAATAGTGACAACGTTACATGGTACAAAACTGCATTAGAATGACAACAAGGATCGACCCTCCAACATTTAACAATGCAAGGTCGTATGAAAGATTTAACAAGAGCTGCAAGCGTGGAGAGAGATAACTGAATTGAGCAAGCACAAACAAGGCATAGCAGTTGCTTTATAGAATATAATGAGAGCCAAATCAAAAAGATAAAATATTTAATCAGGTATACCTGGGAAAGCTGACACTGGACTAGACACCCTTCATAATTATTTAGATTGGTATTTAAGTAACGATTATCTTACTGATAGTGTTGAAAAGTTTATGACTTTGATATTTTTTAAGGAGCGAAGGTCAAACGATCTATTCAAGAATACATAACCATGTTTGATTCCTACTCAGAAAAATAGTAACAAAGATGTCATTACCTTCTGAGAGTTGTTACAGTTATACGGGGGTGTTCATTAGTGATTAACAATAATGACTGCAGATGTTGAGAGTTCCAGTTAAGGTTTTGTTATATAGAAAGTTGCAAAATGCAAGAAAAATACACGCTTCTTTCAGGTGCGCAAAGGCGTGCATCAGCAAGATGTTTTTTTTTGTTTGATTTGAGTCTTTACGTCCCATCAACAATCTTTCAGTTAAACAGGGACGGGTCTTCCTGGGTTGAACCAGTACTAAGCTAAGATAAATGTGTCTTGTCAATACTAAAAAATCCTAAACGTGTACATCTGCATGAAATGTACTAAATATTAAACATGTGCCTTGTTTGCAAATGTTTATGTTTACACAATTTTGGCGATTCTGTAAGTAAATTAGAACTGTCAAATGCATTTGAGTAGGTGTCTAAGCAGAACGTAAGCGAATATTACCAGAAAATACCACAATGGGGGATATAATGCCTTTTACTGGCGCGAAACATTCGCACTACATTCTGCTATAATTATAAAATTCGAAAAAGTTCTAGCTTGCAAAGAGGTTTCTGAACTTATGCGATGCATTATCACAGACCAAACTAATTTAATCGCATAAACACACAATGTGCTAATAAAGAAAAGGGCTTATGACTTGCAAAAAGTCAGAGCATAAGCAAACTTCAAGTTCAGTCACAGTGGGCCTAGCCAAAGACAAGCATCAAGTTAACATCTTAAACACATTGTAGGCACATTTTTTAAAAGAATTGATGATGTATATATGAGCAAATCTACCCATATAGCGGTTAAGCAATTTTCAGCTTTCTTGTATTCTTAAAGACATATGCGGCTATTTCCAATGCGCACCTTTTCCGCGTCTGCAAACGGGGAAAGTTGTCTGGGTCCTGTCTTTCGACCCTTAACGGATTCGGATCAACACAGCTCCGATATTCTTATGTCATATCGGTGTTCCGACACTTTCTTCACAAAATAACTAATTAAAGTGTGTTCGAAATATCTATTGACATCTTTTCAGAACTGATCGTCTCAGCACTAAAGACAGATAAATGTAGCTCAGTCGAAATCAAACGACGTACACAATAACCCTGGTTACGAAAACGATAGTGGCCGAGTCTACACTATTTGTATGGTTATTTCGAGCGGCGCACGACCTGACCTCGTGGCCTAGTGGTTAGCGTGTCTGGCTACAATGCCAGAGGACCAGGATCGATTCCTGGATGCGTACATATTTTCAGTGTGTTCTTTCTTTCTTTTTTAACATTTTAATGCTAAATTACTTCATATACTAGTAAAATGGCATCATCAAAACGACCGAAATGGTCATCCCCGAACTTTTTATTTTGAATTACGCATGAAACCTATGGGGGTTGGGTTAACTTTGGCCCTCTAGAAAGAGAATTAGTTCGGTGACCCCGGATTTTCATTCTTTTTTCTGAAAGGTATTATAATAGTCCATGAATTAAAAATAAATTTTCAAGATTTTCAATATCAGATTTTTTAATACATGATTTATTCTAAAAACAAATTCCATTTTTTCGACGAATTGCCAAAATATATCATGCAGTATCTTGTCACAGCATGGAATAACAAGTAAACATGCACCTTTTCTTAAAAGTTTGAGGTCATGGGCAGTAATTTAAGTTAAAAGAAAGAAGCTGGCTGAAGATTACAACCGTTTTAGCTCGATAATTAGGACTAGTGTTATTATTTTATATTTCTAGAAAATTGGTCAAATGCTGTAAACTTCAATACGTGATTCTGAAAAAATAAGCACGGTGACATATCCTTTTTATTTCATAAATGGATAGCCCATGCATAAAACAAACTGTATGCAAAGTATTGAACATATTTCAATATGGGAAGTATTTAGTAGCATATGTCCTTAATGTAGATAAATCAGAATTGGTGTCAGACTCAGTCCATGGCTTGACTCGTGAGAAGTAATTGACTCGGTATTGGCAACAACACTTAATATGTTTCCAGATTCTTTTTGACAATTTTTTGGATTGTTTTAACGGGAAATCGTTTTATTACCAATTAATATGAAGCTAGATGTTGTGTACATTCAAATTGCTTACCTATGCGAGTTACAACCTTATATGAGCCAGTGCATGTGATTTCCAACAATGTGGTAATTTGACATGTGTAGACTCGGACGAGCCTCTGCAGCCCCCCTTTTAGCTTAGAAACACCAAATGGTGTTCAGTCAGTAGCTTAACAATCATAGAATACTCAAGCGACTAGCAAAGGCTCTGATCAGACTGCGCGTATGCGCAGGCTGATCTGAGGATTTGCTGGTCGCACATACCAAATTGTTGGAAATCTCATGCACTGTCTCAATTATGTGCTGGCTAATATGTGTTCGCATTTCAAATTGTTGAGTAAAACGTTAGGGCACGGTGCGAGCTTAGTTGCACAGAGAAAATTGTCAACAATTCTTCAGTATTAATGTTCAAATATTGCTTTATTCCTTGGGGAGCTTAAGTGCAGTGTTATTCAAATAAAGCCTGTGGCAATTAAAGTCTTCTTTCACAGTTTGAATACATTCTTGTACGGAAGAGAAAGAGCAAGCGTTTAACATTAATCGACCAGTGCTGGTAAAATGGCCCACCCGGGAGACCTGAATAAATCTTGATTTAGGTAAAGTACTACCAAACATGTGCATCGGTCGAATAAAAGCACTACAGGAGTACTACTTTGCAATGGTTTTAGTCCCAAAGCTTCCAATCGAACTCGGCAATAGAGCGACCAGTGCCTTTGGCAAAGTAGCAATGAACATGTTTCAAGAGGCTGTAAGAACAAAATATGCTGAGAACTGCAATTTCAATAGATGTATGTCAAACGTCCAAAAAAGGTTATTATCAAACAGTATAGAACTAGTAGAAATGCCATAAAAAGGCATATAACTAACAAAAAAAAAACAGTTTTAGCGTAAGAAATTATTTGAAAATGTCAGCCAGCAACCTCTCAGAATGAGCTATATGAGGAATCTAAAAACAGTCAGGGTCTTCTATTGGCATAAATGGATTGATTGAATTTTATAAAGCATAGTTCTGTCACTGACATTTAAGCTTTTTTACAAGCAGTATAATAAAATGAAATATTCAGTAGAAAGGGATGTTGAGGCTTAGATTTTACATTGTTTAAATAACAAGAATATATATGACAGTAGACTGACCCAACCTCATAGAAGTGATTGAAATTGAATTGACTATCAACAAATGTTCAAACTAGTTTTTTTTTATATAAAATTGTAAGAAATGCCTGAATTGTTGATGAAATGACGTAAAATAATTTGCTATTATAGCCAAAGTGGCTAACATAGTGTTCATGTTGTCACAGGCTTCCTAAAATCCGAATTTTTGATAATTCGAAATAAATCTCTAGTCCCTTGGACTTCGAATTTACGAGATTCGACTGTTTTTATATTTTATCTTATCAGTCAAGTATCCATTTTTAATTTTCACCTAGCCTGGCTGGTTTTCCAGATATTTTGAATTAAAGCAGCCTTGAAATAGTAAAAACTCCAAAGCGCTCAACATCATAGCGATAAGTGTTTAACGTCATATAAACGTAAGTAAACAAACAGCGTTATTGCAGAAGCACCAACCGGGCATCAGAGTGGAAACAGTTTGGATCAAGATCAGCCCCACATTTTGTCAGGCCTGATCTCGGTCTAAACTGTTTACAACAGTTATAAGCAGACTACACTAGTAGACACAGTCACGTTTTACTGAGTGCTGCTTCAACCTTTCCCAACATGACTGAATAACTGTTGACAGGGACGTTAAGAATAAAAACAAAAACTTTAGCTAATAGGTTTAACTCATTACCACACATTTTTCCGAAGAAGGCATGCCCACTCAGTGATTTTAGTCCGTGCAAGCACATAATCTTGAACAAATTAGGCATGCAAACTTACCAGCATGCAAAAGTTAAAATATTGGTGTAAAACTGAAAGGTGATAAGATCATCTTTATTGGGTCGCCGCATCAAATAACAAAAGCTTTATCAGTACGCTTTACCTGGAACGCTTGCCTGTGTTTTGATGAAGTTGGTTTTAATAAGTGAATTTTGCATTGAATTTTAATACTGGACCAATATGTGATGTCCAAACTATTATGTCAGTGTCCCAATAGACAATTGTTGGTTTTCAGTGTTATATCATTGTTAGGTAATACATGTGGATGCATAAAATGTTTAGCCAGGGACCTTTTTCAAAGGCCAGTTGAATTGAAATTTCGGATGTTGATTTTAGCACTATGTTTGTGAGCAAAGTTCTGGGTCCTGCCAGTCCTTGCTCCTTACCCAACTCCATGGAGCATAAATCTTTGAAAAGAGGCATATGATCTTTATTAGGGAAATGTTGAACTCAGAAATGATGATGAGCGGCAAACAAAGGCATACACAGGTACCAATCCTCCAGATACCAGGTAAACAAATCCAAGGGCTTATGCAATACCTACTATACATGAAAGAGATCATGATGTCAAGCTTTGTTCTAAAATAATGTGTCTATCATTTCAGCTGACATTGTTTAACCTGCAACATGTATCTTTGATACTGTTTCACTGTGTCTACCAGAGTAAGTCACATCTTTACTATGATTGAAGCCCTATTTCGTCGTATAATCTTAATGGTAATTATGTTCAGTCTTCTGATTCTCTCTGGCGATACATTGTTCTGCCTTATAGTAGGATGTGATGTAATGTAGCTCCGTTGTTTAAACTGTTGACTTACTATCGTCTTGGTAATATGGTTTCTCTGTTTTTGGCGAAATATACTGAAACAATAAAGTTATGTCCGCTTGACGTTTATGTCTACCATTTCCAAATGTATGAACACATTTCGTTCAAATTTTCACATTACCAACTCTGATCATTTAAAAACGATTTGCATCTAAAAGACATTCATTTGATAATCAGTAGAGCCGCTGACAAAGCAGCGAACACGAGTACCCTTACAATCAAAAGTCACATCAATAGATTGTGTGTCTGTCATAATCCAGAACTGTTCAAGTACATTTAAACATCACTGAGCAAACTCTCTAGTAAGATGTTATGCGTGCTAGCTGTATGCATTACTTTTACGACCATAGCCATTAATCTGTATCATACTCTGATGTCACAAAACATCGATCACGAGTGTGCGTGAAAACACTCAGAAAATTCAGTTTTGGTCCAGCCTTTTGATAATCAACCAAATCAAACATTTTTTGTCATAACAAACATTTCAACATTAATTAAGAATTATCAGCATCAAAATAATTTATAATGGAAATTCTCTGATGATTTTGCAGTAAGGGGTGGGGTATATAACACTGATTTAGTAAACCTTTGATGCCCAACGTCAGCCATAGTTCTTGTTTTTCTCTTTTATGTAATTGTTGTCATAAACAAACACAACAAATTAAAACAAAAACGTGCTCAAAATGATGTTAGTTTGAGGAGATTTGGCAGTTCTTGAATTGATATTTGTTTAATTCAAAGGGAAGTCATTTCAGTTAATTTTGTAAATTAAAGGTTATGAACTGCAATTTCGCTCGTTCAGTAAGCTGATTTTTGATTTTTAGATGTTTTTTCATCGTCGGACGTTTCTTGTTGCCATTTAACGTAAAATGTGTCACGTTTTGTTGATTAACTTCCTGGTGATAATGGAAAAAGCTGTGTGCACATAAGGTTCAATAACCCTTCAAGATAAGAAGATAAAAATCAAATAATTACCAATTTTTGTGTGACCGACGTTTGATAAACATTTTGGCTTTATTTTTGTTGTGACATCTTAACTGGATCAAAAGATACAAAACCATGAAAATTGGATGTCTTTTTTGTTTGAGTATATATGCTTTAACATTAGATTCAAGCTCTTGGCATTGTCCAGGCAACAAAAGATCCCTCAAAGAAAAGTACAAATTAAAAAGACATCCTTCCAGTAATACTTTGTTCTGAAGGTGACATTGGCTGATACAATTAGTGCTCAAGCCTAAATGGAGTAGGCACTGAATTACAAAATTACAAACAGGCAATGACAAAATATATTATACTCAGAAGAAAAAGTTTAGTCAGTATTTATGTTTTCTCATAAAATCATCAATACTGGATATATCATTGTCAAATTGTATGTATGAGTTGTATTATCGTAGCTTTACATGTATCCGTTTCTTGTGTGACAAATAAGGCCTCAATTAGACTGTATCAACCAAATTACAAAATGCACGATGTGCACGTGCTGCGGTAAGCCGGCAGGATTATTTTCTCATATGCTGTTTGATACTGAAAGAGAGTTGTTCCTATTGCAATAATCCGGAGAAAATTCAGTGCTAGCAAGCTTAAGTCGCCGTCCAGGCTATCAACAAATTAAAGAAATACCGCGTTTTGACGTCTTGAAGCAGGTACACGTGTTGCTGACGTGCCACGCAGTTTTGGATGTAATGAACAAACAATTTATCGTCTGCAAACACGTTTTCGACAGTCTGTCAGTAAATTGACAAGCATCCGTCAGGGAGACCACGAATAACGACGCCAGTTGAAGTTACGGTCATAGTGACGTCAACAAGACGTAATCGCTTCAAAGCCGCTAGGAAACAACTTAAACACCTTAGACATGCAACAGGTACGAGAATTTCTGTCATTACTACCAGAAATCGTCTGAGGAGGGCTAGACTGATTTTTGAGTTTTGAAATTTGAATTTTGACAGTGACCCCTTTGTGTCATTTTGATGAAGAAAAGAGGTATATTTTCAAAAATTTTGTTGAAAATGTTCACATTTTAAAGTAATTAAATGAATTTCATGTTAGGTAAGGTTTTTGTCATAATTAAGACTGTCCTACAAAATAATTGCACACAGTGTCTGTACTGACTAAATTTTTTCTTCTGAGCATATAAAATTGACATACCTAATGAATCAGTCTTAGCACGGAGTACATGGGAACTTGAGGAAAGAGGTGTGCAGCACAAGAAGAGTTTTGAAAGCAATTGCGGGGTCCAAGTAAGACCTTATCAAAGAATTTGTGAAGACAGATGTCAAAGAACTGTCTAAAGGAACGGCATTTTTAAACGTCTACATACTGCGGAGTGGTAAAGCAAGCAATTCATAACACAAAGAATGATCTACCTAGCATAGGTTATAAATGATATATTACACTTATAAAGTAATTAGGTGGGAAGGAGTGCAGCGAGTGAACCACTTAATTTCTTTATAATTCAAATATCAGACCTCGAAATTTATCTTGGGATTATCTTGTCCTGTGGGGCGAGTGGTCCTAATTTTTCACTCATCCTTTATTAAGTTGAATTCGTCCTTAATTGGTTTAAACGTTGTTTTTTCAAGGTAAATTTCTATTAATGATATATAAGTACATCTTATAAGAACGATCTGACATGAAGCTAACTCGCTCTAAATTTAGAAGGTAAACACAAGTTTCCCTATGAATATTGTATGTTTGAGGTAAACTGACCAGTAGGCACTTTCTTTCCCAGATTAAAAAAAACTTAAACCCCACACTGGGCTGTGACACATAATAGGGCCGTTGGCAAAGGAACTCCACTGGATAAAGAAAACAAAAATAGTTTTTAAGCCTCCACCTGCCTAGTGGTATAATTTGGCCCAAAAGCTTGAGGCGTAAGTTTTGCAAGTTATCAATTGAGCTAATAAAGATTTTTTTTACAAAAACCAAATGAAAGGCTTTTAGAAAGGTTTTTTCTTTGGCAGAATTCCATTGTTTATGATGTTCCTCTGCTGTTTTTTTGCCGTTCAAAATTCAAAGGCTAGTAGTCTATACTAAGAAGCAGCTTAGATATGATTGATTTTGTATGGATATCCCCATTTAGTAGAATAGCATTATGATTGCCATGGAAACCATGCATTTAAAATTAAAAATAACAAGAATAAGTCATTTTTTCGTGGGATCAAATTTTAAGGGTAAGCATGAGGTCCCAATGAGTTGATTCTTATACCTATGGTATGAGTTACATGGTATATTTTCCTGTTTGCAGCGAAACTTCTTCATTTTTCGTATTTTTTAATCCCCCCCAAATACCATTTTCCATTGGATTTAAGGACTTTTTTCTATGAAATAGAGCATCTTTGTTGAACTTTATATCAATTCTCAAGGAATTAGATATGGGCCAAGGGTCATTTTCAGATAAATGTACCCGCCTATGTAAACGATGTTTTCCTGTGTTTTTATCACTTTCCCATACAATGTTTTGTATCAGGTGTGGTACTTGATTCCTGATCTTTGCGTTCTTTCTAACTTTGACTCTGTTCAAACAACAGAACATCAAGATCAATCCTAGAACTTGCCCCCTGATACAGTGAACATACTTTATCACAGCATAGCTGGCATTCAAACTCCATCCTTAGAGGGCAGTTTTAGGTTCTATCGACATTATTTAGATAATTAGATCAGTAAAACCTCCAAAATTCGAACTTAGAATTTTCGAAAAACTCGCTAATTTGAATTAAATTTGAGACACACTAGCTGTACAATTTATTGTGTGTGATTATTGCATATATTAATCCATTACAGAAAGTGAGGTTGACCAGGAAATACCACAACCGCACGCTGAAGACTTACCCATGGCACCATGAGCAAGTGACACCAAACACTAACCGTCACAAACCAGCGGGAAGACAATTAAAAGGTAAGGCAAACAGATCCCTCTACCTCGTCAAGATAAATGAAAATCCAGATAGGACACAAAGTAATGCACAGTAAAGCAAGGACCAAACACAGAACCGTATGTTGTTATCCAAGAACATTGTTGCTTCCAGGTGGGCTTAAACTGATAAACATTTTGAACCTAAGTTATCTGTAAAAGTTACCTTCATGCGAGTTTACAAGGATTCTATATTGTTTACGTTTCATGCAATTGGCTGACTTTAAACATTTTAATACATTGACTTCAATGTCAAAAGCCACATGATGGTTAAACCTTGTTATAGGTGATGTTAAGAAGAAATTTATAATTTCTTATCAAAACCAAACGCATATATATATTTATGAGATTAGCAGTGTTAGGTGAGCGATAAGGACAGTGGGGACCTCTGGTTATGAGATGTTATTAGCTTACTCTTGATCCTAGTGTGCATCGCAAATGAAAACACAAAGCGACACATGTACAGGTATGATCGGCGTCAGATAGATCGTTTCAAATATTGTATTCCAATTGCAAATAGATCGTCTTATTGATGGGAATTGTGGTCCGCTGTTCAAGTAATTTCAATGTCATTATGAACTTCCCACAGAAAGATAGGGCACCATATTGGCAGTAATCGCTCATTAGTTAAATAGAGGATCTTTCATGAGTGCTCATGTTTTATTGAATTTTTTAAACGAGTTGGGGTAAGAGATAAGATGCAAGGCTTGCCAAGCATTTTATCTCTTTTGCAACGAGTTAAATAAATTCAATAATACAAGAGCACGAATGTTAAGATTCTATTTATCATATGACATTAAGATTACTTTGAAATATCATTTCTTGCAAAAAAGTGACTATTTTGTCATTATGTACGAAACGTTGTTATCGATGTCAGCACGTTTCCCGAAAATCTGTAAACCACTAGTGGTTTATCGATTTTAATGCATGGCGTTATTTCACTCCCAGACGCAACGCCATATGATAAAATATCATGTCTGTCTGTTGGAAGTGATATATACCTGAAATTAGTCTTAACTATTTCATTTGTAATTTTGTTCAATTATTAATACATGACCACCGGTCCTATAATGTAGTAGGTTTGGCTCTGGTGACATTGCTCTGTAATTTCAGAATGAAAATGTAATATTGTAGGATTTCCATATATCATATACTATAGGATAGGCTAATCCGGATGGCTTTTTTTACGATCAAAACAGTGAGACTATAATTAACTACCAATCTGCAAAAGTGCAGGCGATCCCATCACAGTGTAACACTGAAAAGAGCAAAGTATCAATAAATTAACCACGCCATTAGAAAATTTGACTTTGTTGCGAAAAACAAAGGCGCAGACCAGACTACGAATTCACGCAGTCTGATCAGCGTCTTTGCTGCTCTCTTTCTGGAAAGAATTACCAAACTTGATACATGTGAACATTTAAGTATTCTAGCTAGTGTCTGCAGCAAGGCAGGCTGGTTGTAGTGTTACCTGGTCGGAAGCTCAAAGACAGGTTTTCTCTCGATGAAACTAAAATTGCAACAGGTAAATAATTGCTATAACTTCATAGATCATTGATGCTTTTGTACGTGATTGGTTGTCTTATTGATTAATATATGGAATTAAAATGCCATTGCTGATGAAGTCTGCTTGTCAACAAGTAACACGAGAGAAATGATGGATCTTTATAGTGCTTGGTGAATTAGAGATGTACAACCGCATGAAATGTAAAACAATTAAAACCTGTGCAAAGCATATGCGTATATAAAATATTAGGTCAACGCAGCATCTCTAGTCAAATACACATTTTTAGAATCAACATCCACAATGTAACATACTTAGACACATGTTGGTTGACCCTTAAAGTCCAGAGAAGAGTTAAACCATACTGGTTGACCCTTTTGTTGAAGAGAAGAGTTAAACCATACTGTTAAACATAGCCTTCACTTCAGCGTTTACTTGTCTTAACATTACAAGGACGCTGGCTCTGTGAAACCTTTGTCTGTGTTTGGCAACCACAGAGAATTTCTCATTTCTGGACTCTACGTATTTTCTTTTACAGGATTCATTGCAAAACAGTTCCTTTTTCTTATCCTCAGATTTACAGCGCAACAAAACCTATCGTAGACGATGTGACGACTCTGCTTTGGTCAACCACTAGTTGCCATCATCTTGTAGAGCACTCATATAGTCTTGGAAATGCAAATGTGAAACCCTGTAAATCTTTTCTTAGCTAGCATTTCCTTAACATCCTCGGGATTCCAGTCCACTGATAATTTCAAGATGTTATTGATAGACATAGCGTTGTTATTCGCCCGGTTTCTTTTTTCAGGCACCACCATGCATGGTTCGACAACACACTGCTGCAGTATGTCCTTCAAATATTCTATAAAGTATTGTTTGTACCGTAGATAATTTTCATCTTAAGAAAATGTTAAGATTTTCTGATTTTGTTTCAAAATCAACCGTGCAGTTGGCAACAGTGATGCCTTGAGCCCACAGCAGATTCCCTTAATTCTGTTTCCATTCCCATATTGTTCTGTAGATAATCTTTGACGTTGTCCTTCAAATGTTTAGATCAGAGTAAACAAGCTGAATATGGAAATACATGGTCTATAGCCTTGGATAACGCTTTCTCATCGTATTCGGTCAACCTCAGGTCAACTGCTACTATTCCAGATCTAATTCCATTTTGATTCGATCTAGGAGGGTGTTACTCTGAGTTCACCAAAGAATGTTTTATGATGACTCTCTGGTTTTGGTACACTACCTTCGTTGCCTAATTGCCAAATTTGAAAGTAAGGTCAATTCCTAGGGGTCGATTTGTAGCATTTTTACTAAATGTTTAAGTCATGTATTTGTTCTGTGGTGTAGAAAATGATATTTGGTACCTGGTATTTGGTATGATCGTCTGGACGAATGCGAGGTCATTTACCATACCAACCACTTCTAAGATTTCATCAGCTATGTTTACCCTATCGGGTGGCGCTATTTTTCTTCTGTTAATACTTTCAAATTGATTTTTAAACTTAAAAAATCCCTGCACAGTTTAAAAAGTCGTCTTTCTAAGGTCAGCATAGATATCTTAAGTTTTTATACTTGATGTTTCTGTAATTTTGTCTATTGTTTTGGGATTTATGGATCACTAGGTTTTCGTTTGTTGGGATGGGGTTCTAATGAAATGCAATATGCTTTACCGTTACCTCGTTTTTCACTACATTTGTCATTTTTAGCTCACAATATACTGGATGGTTATCTTACATGTAGTATTTTGCTTTTGGCTAATGCTTACTCATGATCGCCATAAAACTAACAATTTTGGTTTGATTTTATGCAGTCTTTGTTCCGTTTGTTTGTTTTGTTTTGTTGCTTTACATCCCAAGTCAACAGCTATGATCATGGTGGGACGGTCAGTTCACCTAACCACACTTTTTCCTGGGCAAGCTTGAACAAGCGGTTAACCAGCAATTCGTGAACATGCTCTCGCTTGTAACTGACACCAACCCTTCATGAATGATTCAGCAAAAGGGAGGATAAATTATTTCATGATCATTCTCCACGAAAGTATGGGACAGGGCCGGGATCAAACTTGCAACCCAGATTCGCACCTGTAGCCAGACACATTTCCGACTGCGCTACAGGGCCCTGTCTTTGTTCCGTTTGCTGTTCCGTTTGTTGCCAACAAGCATGTAGCTGTTAGACTTATCACCAGGAGGCACCTCATTATGGACAAAGTTTCTCTGCTTAATATTTTGTATATGTCTTCAACCTTGTGCCATTGGTCCTGAGGTAACGGTTGATTATTTTTAGGTACAGGAAGGACCAATATCTTTTCCGTCATATCAGAGGTATCGATACTAGATTCTTCATTCACAGTACTACCTTTGTTACTTATGTTCATTGGGTTCTGATATTGTAATTTTCTTGCTTCGTCAAAGTTCAAATCATTTACCTCAGGATTCACCCTAACACATGAAACTCCGAAATCGTCCTGATTTTTTCAGCTGATCAAAGTCATCACAGGCTTTATAAAAATCAGAGTTCAGCAATATCTCAATAGCTGTTTTAAGCCAAATGTCAGTGACTAATTCTTTATTGTCTGAAAATGCTGTAGAAATAGTATTGAAGAGACAGTTTCCATTCCTGGCCTTGAGGTTATAAAACTTGAGCTCATTCTCAGACTCAAAATACTGCGCAATGATTTGCTGCTTAAGGACATGTGTCCGCAAGCAGCCAATCATTGCGATCTATTTTGAGTCTGAGAAAAAACTCAAGTTTTATAACCTCGAGGCCAGGTAACGAGAGCTGGTACATCAATTTCCCTCAGGCAGCATTTATTTGTGATATATTTGTGATACCTTGAGTTTGTAAGTCAACTTCTACAAATTCAAGTGGAATTGAAGACTTCACATAGAAATAAAATGGTTGGATCTTTTCAGCCCTGCGTCTTGTCGCAACCTGAAGGCACCCCGTGCCATGAGTAGATGATAACTGTAAAAACAAGCCTTTATTAATGTATTGCAACAGACTGCATGCTTGGTGGTCAACCCAATCACAGTTGGCAACAATGCTTTCCTCTTTAATTGCACGCCGTTGGGTCGGACTTCAGACTCTATGATAGTTCCGACTTAAAGACTTATCTGTTGATGGGATGGTAGGAACCTGATGCTTTGGCTATTTGTCGGGCCCACCAGGGTTAACCTTTTGGATTTCTTTTGCTCCCGTATTGAGTTTTATTAACTGTTGCGTCCTTATCTTTGCTTTATCTCCTTGTTATATCTTGATTTGTATGTTTTAGGAGATGATGCATTGATAAGTTAGGGGTCTTTAATGCAAACCAAATATCTATATCTTGATCCACGTCTTAGTGTAGGCCGCTGTGTAATTCCGTGTGCATTTTTTTAAAAGTGTCAAACATATATTTTCTTGTAGAAAAATGTATCCTGATTAAGAAAAAAGATGTTTACAATTTTTCCTTGGCGTTTTCACGTCACTGTGACGTCACAAAGTGACGTACCCATTTTTAGCTTATTAAAGGCTTGAAAGTGGAGTGTTATGAATTCAAGCAGGCATAAACACGAACTGTTTGATCAGTTGTGGTTATTTTACTGGCGACATGTTGATTTCGGAGCAAAGACCCTGACTCTGGATTTCAAAGAGGTTACATTAACTTCAAAATGATGTCTGTACATGGAAAAGTGACGTCAGTACCAAAATGAAAATCTGTGATAGTGAAAGCTCAAATAGCTAGACCCTCCTCTCCAAACAGCAGGGAAAATATTGTTCACTATAATTTTCTGAAACTACATTATATAAGATGCGAAATGACATACGTTAGCTCTCTGACCTATATTTAGACAGGCATGTTAACTACGTTACCCTATTATAGTTTTAAATCCTATTTTGCAAATACCAAGTTATGCCTAGTTATTATTTATTCACATGCTGTTTGCCTTAAAACATTTTTAAAGGAATGGAACAACCGGTATGCATTTAAACAATACACCACTATGATGTTACAGTTATATATGTTACTTTAAATGTAAAACTATTTAATGCATTACTGTCACTAGACATTGGACTACCAAAATACCTCCTAGGGGAGTTTTGTACACTATAATCATCTAAAACCACATTCTACAAGCCACACAATTATGTACGTTAACTCAATAGCGGTTGGGATGATACCACGCAATAGCAAAATGTTCTACGTTACTGTAAAATAATTGGAAATCTTATCTAATTACGCCTTATTCTTACAAAGCCAATATGACCTTTTAATTGTAAGCAAATGGCTAGCAATATGATGTCATCAAAGTAGAGGGATTTCTTATTACTGTGATATACATAACTTTCTTTTAAAAACATTTTTAAATTACAAAGGAGCACTATATAAGCTTAGACTGCTAATGGGCTATTATTACCATTTAACTGCCATAAATTGTCATTAAAGGAAACTACCAACAACGCATGGATGATTAAAAGAATGAAATTTGAACCTTATTCACATACAACGAAATTTTTATGTCTGTGCGTTTTATCAAATATGTAAACAGCATTTTATTTTCTTAAATGCTTAGTAAATGATATCTTATATCTCACTGACACTGATATATTTGCCTCTTTTATACGTGAAATGATATATAAAAGACGAATATTAAGTCATCAAACATATAAGAAGAAATGTTTTATGCTCCTCAGGAAAATTATTGCTGTTGTTTCACTACATTAACATGTTAACTTATTGTGTAGGTTATAAATATTGTTAAATGTTAATTGCTGAATAAAATATATAATATTATATTGTATCATATTTTAAGCAACATAATATAATAATAATATAACATGGACTAGCTTAGTAAGATTTATCACACATTGTTTAAGCCAGCCATTAATTACAACTACTATGCTGATACCATTCAGGAATAAAAACTTATTCAGTATTTGTAATTGTATGTCAATTCAAGCATATATCAAAATCGAGCATTTAAAACAGTCCTTCATCTGTCTTTTGAAAACATAAACTGAAATGATTTAAAAACTTAACCATTTTTGTCCAAAGGTATCACACACACCAAGTCTATCCCTATGGTTATAACTGCTTTATATCAGAACGATGTTCAGTTTGGTGATAAAATAATACCATTTAAGATGGTAAAATGCATAACAAGAGAATTTTAAGGACATGTCTGTTCTGTCTGGTTCTTAACTATTGTGAAGCATTCAAACAGAACAACATTTGTTCTAATGGTTCCTTTTAGTCATACATTTGAAAGAGATATGTTTATCACTTTGAAAAGTCCCCAGGCATTGTTAGTATGACATGTATATTGTAGCCATTGCTAAAATAGCTGACTCACAATAAATTATTGCTTTTATTAAGTTATTTGTTTTGCATTATTCTATCAATTAGATCCATTGGTCTTACAGTGGAATTTTGTCGCAGATAATATCAAATTGATATTTTAGCATGTCTAATGTGAACATTATCGTTGATATTAAATTGCAGCCTAATAATTCTTAGCATAGTTCAAATCAAACAAATAGATTTACTAGAAACGAAAGAACAGATCAAAGGAATAAGCCCATTTGATTTTGGTACTTGGCGCAGCGTTGAGGAATGAAGGCTCATGTGAGCCTGTGCATATGTGTAGATAGACTTGCCAGAGCCTTCGCTGCTCGTATACACAAAGTAGTGTGTAGGTTGAAGACTACACTTTAGAATGCTAGCCCCTCTGCATCGCCATGAGTGATTAAACAATGCATTTGCTAGTCCAAATATTTATTTATGAATTACAGTAAAAGAGTCTAAAAATATTTTTCATCTAAAAGCAACGTGATTTATACTTGCGCTACTGTCAAAGAACATATCTGAAATATAGCAAACTATACCATACACACATATTACAAACAATTGACAATTATGCATTGCTAAATCAACCTCTGAGATTTATAATAATACCCTGTACATTTAAATGAAATAATTTCTTTAAGAGATAATTGAATAGAAGTATACATGCCAAATTAGATATGCATAAGTTCATGCACATTTTTTTAAACTTTGCATGTGCGACTATCATTGGTGACAATGTTGATACTGAGAAGAGTGTCATCTTAATGCTGAACAGTTAGCATTGTGCATGCTCCTTTTTGAATATATGTCCTGGCAAGGTAACAACTCATTCTAATCTAAAGTACACATATACATGTTAAACATTGTTATTAATGATTACATTTATCATGTTTGCGAGGTTCCTGTAATATTTGCCAACGTTCTGTTTAGTGGAAATTAACATCAGGTAGATAAACATTTATTGCTAAAACTAAATCAGATCTAATATCTTGACTGCATTTTTTTTTAATATTTCACATTTCTATCCAGCATTCTAAAACCATTGTAAAAGTAAGTAAGGGTGAAAAGATCAGGAATCGAAACAATCAAGTACCACACCTGACCCAGGATACCTAAGGGAAAGTGACAAACTCACAGTAGACACCACAAACGAGAGCCAAGAGGTCAGCCCTTTCCCAGCAGGTGTCCACAAAGCACATATTAACAGACGCGCACAAAGACATAGCAAACACAAGACAGAACAAAAACATAAAAGATCCACGAAAGAAGTACCGCCTTGGAACGGTCGGTAAAATATTTTACTGGAGGGCTTAAACCAGTTTCAAATATACTTTACACTAACTTGAATGTCATCTGTTAAAATTTGGCCCCAATGCAATTTTAGCTGAAAAGTCTTTATTTAAATTGGTATTGTAGTTACAGCTGACATATTTCCTTGTATATGACCATATCTAATGTGGCCTTAAAGTAAAACTCACCACTATAACTAACTTTCTCTATTTCCAAGGAAATTTTTTTCATCAATAAAGCAGTTCTTTAGATATTATTGGCTGAGCAAGTGATCCAAGGTACTTACTTAATGTGATGGACAATTTTGTTGATTGTACAACGAAAGCTATGCTATATATAAAATAAAATTAATTTCAAAGCTTCTGTATTGCGTCACCATATGCATACACAGCTAAAAGTCAGGATACAAATTGATTTCGAGACAGTCACTTCAAACGATAACTAATAACAGACACTTTAAATAACTGAATAGAAATAGCTCAATTAAACTTAGAATTCTGCAGAAAAATAGTACAAAACTCTAAACTTAACATAATATACTAGCTTTTCTGAATCAATTATATATCGTCTTTGTTAACATTTTGGATAAACATATGGCAATATATTATATTTTGTACAGTGATATTATTTTTTTTAACAAATTTGACAGAAAATTGAAATGTATCCTTCTAATTGCTGTTACTTGAGTGTTATTATTTCCTTTGTTTATGAATTTTAAAATCTATAATTATGAGCACATAATTTCTTTGTAGATGTAAAAAGTTCAAATATATACTATTTTGCAATGTAAATGTGCATGGATAATTAGTAGGAACTTAATAAACCCTGATAAATTCTTTTTTCAGACAGACTGGTATTTTGATATCTAATTAACAAGCACAGTCAGTTTAGAGATGAAATAAAATATCCTATGACGTATAATATACAGAATAAAGCAAATTATATGCTGTCTTGAAAGTTGTAATATACGTTACATGATGCTGTACAAACAAAAACAAAACTAATATTTTACACCAGAAACGCAGTTAAGCATGGCTTTTTACTCTTGCTTATCAACAGAATGCTCATATATGGTGTATGAAGGTTTTCAAATTGAATTTCATACTAAATTAAAGAATGAACTTTTTGTTCAGGGTCATCATATTTAACAGTTTATAAGTCTTAAGATATGTGTGATAAAAACAAACTGTTTGCAGCTAAATAATGGTCAATTACTTGACTTTTGAAAGATGTATTTAAAACCTGAATGTTAACTGGGAAGCTTATCAAAGAAAAATATTTAACATAATTTCAGTGATTTTAAGGGAGTAGCTTAAAATGTAACATAAATGACACTACAATGGGGCCATATAACTTTTATAAACATAAGTATATGTAAGGATTGATATGTTCTTGTATATAACATGAATAATGGTCCAATTTAAATAATTCAAGTATTACCTTAACAACCTTGCTTACATTTATTTTGTTTAAAAAATGTAAGGTAACGTAGTTAACACGCTGTAGCAGCTTAACGCCCCATCCATCAGAGAGCTAACTTGTTTCAAAAAGCTTAGCCAGGAACAAACAGTTATGCTAAGATCTGATTTTAGTCGCAAGGCACACGCGAACTTCCAGAATTATTTTTTTTTTGTACACAATGTGTTTTTTCCAGGATATTGACGTCAAATCGACGTCAATTTCACGTAAAATTGAAGTCCATATTGAATCAAATTTTCATTTTAGTGTCTCTATAGACGTTTTTAACCATTACAATGCAACAAACATAGCAAATAAGATTATTTTAGGTGTGTAAATAACCCCACCACATATAAGCTCTTTGATGCAAGTGAAAAGACGGTACCCCATTTTGTGACGTCACTGTGACGTTAATACTGCAAGAAAAAATTGTAAACATCTTTTTCCTTACACTGCATATATTTCTCTAGTTGAAAATCGATAAGAATCACTTTTACCAAAAAATGCACACGGGAGCTCAAATTTCGACACAGGGGCCTACACTATCTGAATTAAGGGTGAGGTGTGGGCCGTTAAACCGGTATAAGCCCTCCATTAAAATATTTTACTGACCGTTCCAAGGGGGTACTTCTTTTGTGGATCTTTTATGTTTTTGGTCTGTCTTGTGTTTGCTATGTCCATGTGCGCGTCTGTTTATATGTGCTTTGTGGTCACCTGCTGGGAAAGGGCTGACCTCTTGGCTCTCGTTTGTGATGTCTAACTGTGAGTTTGTCACTTTCCCATTGGTATCCTGGGTAAGGTGTGGTACTTGATTGTATCGATTCCTGATCTTTGCACCCTTACTTACTTTCAAAATCTGTTTATGCTTAAGGTACTTCTGCAACAACCAATAGGTCAGCAGGCGAAAATGTTATCAAATACATGCAGCAGACGACATAAGCAAAATACCTTTCATGTTTGATTTTTGAAAGCACTTTGAATTTGGACACCTAGAGCCGACTGCTCCTATAGTAGAATTCATGTCATGATCCACACCGCTTGCATCTATATTTACACTTCTCAAACATGTTAGCAATACATTCAGCAGATTGCTTAAGCAGATGACTTTTCACTTTTTGATTTTTGTAGGTACTTTAACTGATGTTTATGGTAAAGTTTTCCATCGAGTAGGATTTTATGTTCACAATCTTGTTTTATATACTTCTGGTGTCAAAGGAAATGAGTAGTGAACAAGAAAAGATATGGATTTAATTGCCATATCCATAACTGAGCTACAGCAGATAAAGAGTTGGTTATTACATTATATCACAAGCTACAAGGTCTTAAAAAGCAGTATCAACGAATGAAGTATACAAACACAATCAATCAATCAATAATTTGTAACATAAACAACAATATCTACTTTCACTGTGATGCAACTTTATCTCCAGGTATTTATTCTACGAAGGAGTCTTATAAGACAAAATCGCATAAGACAAATCTTACCGTTTAAGAAAAGGCCTTTAACTGCTATAATACACATGAAAGGAACGCATAGATGAAAGTGCATGCCTAAATGTATGGTTGCTAAATTGTGCATACCTAGTAAAACTATTGTAGTTCGAGAAGACGACAAACCATGGTATGATTCTGAAATAAGGAGGAATTCAAGGAAAAGAGACAGACTAAAGAAAACTGCATTAAAAACTGGTAATCAAAATGATTGGAAAAAATACAAATATTACAGAAATAAGGTAAACAATCAAAAAAAAACATGCTAAGGAATATTTTTATAATAATTTAGATATAATTGTTTCAGATTTTCAGAATAATGATAAACGCAAATTTTGGAAAGTAATTCGTCACTTTGTCAAAAATAATAATTCTACTTCTTCAATTCCTCCTTTATGTTCAGCACTTCCATCTGGTGACAACCAATGGCATTTTAATGATCAGGACAAAGCTAATTGTTTGAATGACTATTTTGCCTCTATCTCAACTGTCAATGACGAAAATACCCAGTTACCTCCTTTTACTAAACTTACTGATAACTCTCTATCTCAAATAATTTGCACTGAACAAGAAATAGAAAAAACAATTGAAGTTCTCAACCCTAACAAAGCAAGTGGTGATGATGGTATAAGCCATAAAATGCTCAGGGGTGTCTCCAAATCCGTTTCAAAACCCTTATGTATTTTAATGAATAGATCTTTTGAAGAGGGAATATTCCCCGATATTTGGAAAATTGCCAATGTTATTCCCATATTTAAAAAGGGAGATAAATTTCAGCCATCTAACTACCGTCCAGTTGCATTATTGAGCTGTATTGGTAAACTGCAAGAAAGGATTGTTTTTAAAAATATGTATAACTTTCTACTTGACAACAATCTTCTATACAAGTATCAATCTGGCTTCTTACCTCACCACTCAACAGTTTTTCAGTTAATTGATATCTTTCATAATATATGCCAGGCCTTTGATAATAATATGTTTTCTTGCATTGTGTTCTGTGATGTGTCAAAGGCATTTGATAGAGTCTGGCATAAGGGTCTTTTATTTAAGCTACGGCAAAATGGCATTGAAGGGAATCTTTTAGAATGGTTAAACAGTTATTAAAGTCAAAGAAAGCAGAAAGTTGGTCTAAAGTCTTGCTTTTCATGTTTAAAGTCTATCTTTGCGGGGGTGCCGCAGGGGTCTGTTCTTGGACCTCTTTTATTTTTGGTATACATAAATGATATAGCTGAACATCTTCTTAGTTTGACAAGGCTGTTTGCAGATGATAGCTCACTTTTCTATTCTGCAGCACACATTGATGACATAGCTGGTATAATTAACCATGATATGCAGTTGTTGTCAAACTGGGCTAGACAGTGGCTAGTAACATTTAATCCCCTGAAAACTGAAGCTGTTTTATTTACTCTTTTTCAAGATTAATATCTTACCACAACTTGTTTTTGATAATATTCCAATTAATTTCGTAGATAGCCACAAACATCTTGGTGTTACCTTCAGTAGTACAGGGCAGTGGCATTCTCATATAGAAAATATTGTCCTATCGGCGACTAAAATTTTGGGAATAATGCGTAAGCTAAAATACTCTATTAGTAGAAATGCTCTCAACCAAATGTATATGTCCTTTCTTTTACCAGTTGTAGAATATGCCTCAGTTGTATGGGATGGATGCTCTGAACAGGACTCACAAACTTTACAAAAAATCCAAAATGAAGCCGCCCGCCTTGTTACAGGTTTAACTAGATCTGTGTCATTAGAAAACTTGTTCAAGAATGTGGATGGACAACTTTGTCAAAAAGAAGGCAACAACACAAACTATCTTTCATGTATAAGGTAAATAATGGCATTGTACCTTCATATATACAAGATTTAATTCCTCCTTTACTTAGTGAAATTTCAAATTACCCTCTGAGAAATAATAGAAATATATCGGTGCCCTTTAATAGAACTAGTATCTCACAAAAATCATGTATTCCTTCTTCCATTAGACTTTGGAACTCCCTTGAAGATGACTTAAAAAATCTATCAACATTACAAACCTTTAAAAAACATATTACTTCAAGTTTGAATAACTCACGTGTTCCTTCTCACTTTACTATAGGAAATAGATATATTTCTATATTGCATGCACGACTTCGAAATAATTGCAGTAACCTTAATAATGACCTTTTTAGAAATCATCTCCGTGATAATCCTTTATGTGATTTGTGTGGCATGATAGAGGACGCCATCCACTACTTCTTTCATTGTAGAAAGTTTACACTGGAACGGCAGGTTTTTAATGACACAGTTAGAGTTTTCCAACCATTAAGTATTGATATGATTCTATGTGGTAATTTTAATTTGAATATGGAAAACAATATAGTCCTGTTCAGAGCAGTCCACAGATATATACATGCTACTAAGCGTTTTAAAACCAGTTGACTCTTTGCTTGAAGTTTTCTTTGAAACATATTTTGTATATTAATAAGTATACTTATGATCAATTTGTTCTATTCCCAAGTTGAAGGGGTTCCTAGCAGTCGTACTATTATTTGTTTTTTTTGTTTTGTTTTTTGTATGTTTTTCTTTCAATTATCCAATATTAATTACTTACTTATTTATTAATCTACTATTCTGATGTTCGATTTTTTCTTCCTTCATATATATTAATCTTCATTTATTTATTTCCTTATTTATTTATTTATTTTATTTTTTTTTATTTATTTACTTATTTATTTATTTATTATTTATTGATTATTTCTTTTAAATTTATTTGCTTATTTATTTATTTATTTATTTATTTATTTATTTATTTATTATCCTGATATAGTCTTGTTTATGTTACTATCTGTTTTGCTTTGTTTACAACTTGTTAAGTTAACATATGCGTTTGTATATATAGCCATGTTTATAAGCCATTGTGTATATATAGAATGTAGGGGAAGGGTCGAAACTAATGTTGTGAGAACTTGTGACCCAACCCCATTGCTGTAAATATTTTGGCAATAAAATATGTTTAAACTAAACTATGTATGGTCATATAGCCCCACCAGGTGGCTATGTATTTAAAAACAAACAGCATAGACATTGAGATGATCGTGATTTGCTTTATTTACCAGACCTCTGTAGAATTTTAAAGCCGCAAGAACCCCAACTTTGTTGAAGGCAAAGACCACCCTGCGCAGTCCTATCAGCGTATTTGTATATATATAGAAATTCAAGCGTACACGATAAAAGTCAGGAAAACCGTCAGATTTTCAAACAGGTTTGATCAATTTTAAACACTTTGTTGGACCAGATCTAGATCTAGATGGTAGACTAGCGTTGATCGCTAAATGTGTTGTCCTCTTTAAATAAAGATAAATAAATAGAGGATATTCAAATGTTTTTGTTAAATATGTCTTTTATTTCACGAGTGAAGTGGACAATATTTATATTTCATGAGTGGCGAAGCCACGAATGAAATATAATTATTGTCCACTTCTCGAGTGAAATAAAAGACATATTTAACAGAAAAACTTTTGAATTTTCTTTTTATTATATACAATTTTAAGCGTTACAGATTTTTTGTACTATATGACGTCATTCGCGTTTGCACATTACGTCATATTGTTGATGACGTTGCATAATGTGCCATGTCGGTCAAAACTGAGATCACATGAGCAGGAGTAGAGAAAGTGAAAATTTCAGCAAATCCCGACAATTTAATCACCAAAATATTCCTAGCGATCTAACTAAGAAAATGAATACCCACACTTTGTGTTTTTGTCCACTAATAAGAAAGTTACAGGCGTTTGAAAATCTGAAGTGGGCTAAAGAAAGTCAATGGACAAAACAGAGGACATCCAATTTCACCCGTGAAATACAACTTATATTTTCACTGCAGTGAAAATACAACTTATTCTAAGTTCACAACAGCTGTGAAATACAGCTTCTTTTTAAATATGCATTATATTTAATCAATATTTTCCTGTATTTCATTACTTCGTATATAATAAATAATAAAATAACATTAACCGGCATATGAATCTAAATTACTGTACGATATCCCGTGTAAATGAGATCGACAATGTGCAAATATTAATAAATTCACCCAAGAAACCTAATAAATCAGATAAAATCCAGGAAGAGGTTATACGTGCATGTTGCATTACTCAATCTACAATACATTCTAAGTTCACAACAGCTGACAAACAAAACTTAGCACTGGAGAGAACTAAACGATCATGGAGGGCTATGTCAGATAAGAAAATGTGTCTGACTTTTTCAGAGAAAAACGACATAAAGAATGAACGAAAACTTAAAGATTTAGTTATTGATTTTTCTCAGGAACTACTTAGAAAAACTTTCCATCAATTAGCGGTTTTCAGATTTGCGGTTATGTGCCTGTAGAAAAGATGGACATTGGAAATATGGTTTGAAAACGAAAGGAGTTCAGTCACCTTGTGTACAAATACGTCACGCTGGTGATAATCATTGGATCATGTCTTTTCAGGACGAATCATCAGAAACCGTTTATGTTGTTGATAACATGTTAGGAAACAAATGCGAACGGCCTACGTCTATGGAAATGCAACTGACGCAGATATATGGAAAGGGAACAGGAAAACTGAAAGTCTCATTTTTACAGGTTCAGCAGCAAGATAATACAGTTGACTGTGACATTTTCGCTATTGCTTATTGCACGGAATTTTGCTTTACAGGGAAGGCAAAATTCGATAGGATGAGGATGAGACAACATCTTCTGAACTGAACTCGTGCCTTTTCAAAAGATTTAAAGAAGGTTAAAGCTGCATAGTCTGTAACTTTTGATCTTTTAATTTTTTAAATAAAGTTTTTATTTTTCAAGAATACAGTAAAACTACTCAAATTCAGGTAAACATTTCACCATTTTCGTAAATCTTCACAAAATAACACTATAAAACAACAGCATTTATGTTAAAAATCAACTGTCTAGAATTATTGGAGGGACGCAAATAATTACCAATAAGAGAAAAAACACCTCTTTTAATAAGATAATTCACTTTTCCTTGCAGTTTTCAGCTGTACTGACCATATTTATTGTGAAAAAGTAACTTAATTCTATTTTTACAAATGATTTGAAAAGAAAATATTTTTTTCGAAAAATGTTCATAGAACAGACCTAGTCTCTTTAAAGTTAAAAAAGGGGAAAATTCAAGAATTAGATTATATAATTTCGGTCGGTTGCGCATCATGTTGTGGATTTCCGAATACATACAATGACATGATTCAATGTGAAATGAGTGCCTGCCTGAAATGGTTTCATTACAATTGCGTAAATATAAGCAGGGCGTCTGACAGTTTATTGTAGTGCTGTAATAGATGTAAAGAGAATTAAAATATCGGTTACAGATCAAGAATACTACGAATATACAAAACTTACAAAAACACACACACATAAATATAAAATCAACATAATCAAAAACAAAATGAAAATAAAATAAAACAACTAAAATGAAACAAAACTATTGTAAAGGTTTCAAATAAACTTGAGTCTTAACAAAAATGTGAAGGTTTCAAATGAACTCGAGACGCTACCGATTAGCGCATCCCGGTGTAGGGAGGGTGCATAATTTTCCCACTTAACAACAACAACAACAACAACAAATAGAAACAAATGTGAGGTTTTCAAATGAACTCGAGTCGCTACCGATTAGCGCATCCCGATGTAGGGAGGGTTCATAATTTCCCCCCTTAACAATACAACAACAACAGCAAATAATAATATTAAATGTGAAGATTTCTGACATAAACTGGAGTCGCTAAAGTTAAGCGCATGGTTCATAAGATTTTACCCTTAATAAAATAAAAATATTGTGGAGACGCTACCGTTTAGCGCATCCCAGTTTAGGGAGAGTCCATATAAATCCTTTTCTACAGCGGCAACATGAGATTTCCTACAATGCGCTATGTGCGACCAACAAAGGCTCAGTCCAGCCTGCGAATACAATGTATGTGCAGTCTGATCAGAGCCTTTGCTAGTCGCTTAAATATTCCATAATCTAATCTATTGACCATACATCATTTGGAATTGTGCTACACAGGCTCGTCTAAATGTACACTTTAATTAAATTAGTTTCGAAACCAAATTTTAACATATCCATAACCAAGAATATTCCATTTTCGAGCAAGACTCTCGCCAATTCGGCTACATGTATTAGACCCGATTTGGTTAGCTTTCTAAACGGTGTTATAGTAATTTGCGGTAGGGGGTTTCAAAGCTCCACTCGCCAATAAATGCTAATTTTCTCCCTTACCACAGGTTAAATTTTGATAAATTTTTCAGGATATATAAAAAATCATAGATCTCATTGTTTGGTATCAACTTTATTATCTTTCATATCCACAAAACTGCATAAGACAAATCGGTATTTTCGGTGAGGGGTTCGGGGTAGGGGTTTCATACCCAATCATGACAAATGTATAATTAGTTTTATTATATAACCTATAAATAGACATCTTTTTATTGGCCCAGATGCCTATCCCCTCAAGTCCATAAAACTACATATCTACTGGGCTGCTGTTTTTTCCCATTCAATATTAGTTACTAAAATATACTTCGTAGAAACTTTTCATAACAGGTGTGCTTTCAGAATGAAACTTGCATGATTTGCTGTAATTACAATTCAGTGAGTAACAGCAGCATGAAATTCACAAGATTATACATGTAATTTAGACTTTGCTGTTGAATATAGTAATTAGTAGAACTCTTAAATGAACTAATGAACTCTTCCTTCTGGATTGATGCAATAAACTTGGAATGGTCCATTGTATAATTCAAGGGGTCACAGGTTTTAATTTTTAAACAAAATTGCAGTTTTTCCCTGAAGATCATTTTTGTCATAACAAACAGTGTAAACCCAGATGAAATGCCACATTATGTGGCATTTAATCTGGATCTTCTCTGTCTGTAGTTGTAATTGCAAATAAAATATGCATTCTTTCCTCTTTTAACTGAATGAAGTCAAATAGTCATCATGTAAAAAAAGAAATTCAAGACTGTCCAAGACATAGTCCATAGCTAAGATTTTGTTGTTGTTGTTGTTGCTTCTTTTGCTTAGAGAAATTATATAATAAAACAATTGTTGACTATTGAGGCATTGGACATGATGTGATATCGACCTGAGAATACCAATATTGACCTCGGCTCCGCCTCGGTCAATATTGGTACTCTCAGGTCCATATCACATCATGTCCAATGCCTCAATAGTCAATAATTGTATAGAGTATTGCCGACGTGAGGCTTTGCATGCTTTTGATATTAAATTTATAAACTGTGTCTTGGTCATATATGGTTTAGCTGAGCTAGCGCATGCGATGTTTCAGTACAGTTCTCAGTCTACAGAGACTTCGCCAAAAGAGAAAAGTCATACTTTTTTTGCAAATTTATTCATCATTAGGAGGATGATCAATTACACTTCACAAGCTTTTATAAAAAATGCTACATATAGCTATCTCTATCCATCCTTTTAACAGAAAAAAAATGACAAAATACCTGGCTCTATTTTGGCGAAAAATGACCAGAAATCTGGCTCTAAATTTAAGAAAATGGCACAAAAAATCGCGAAAATGGTGGCGAAAAAAATCCTAGTGCAACCTTGTATGTGCACGAAGTACTGGTTAACCGCTTGCTCACGCTTGCCTAGGAAAAAATGTGGCTAGGTGAACTGACTGTCCCGACATGACCATAGTTGTTGACTGGGGCGTAAAGCAACAAACCAAAAACCTAAAAGTACATGTGTCACAGAACTTTCTCCTCCTTTTAACTGACTTATTGAATACTTCTTTGATGCAATGTACAGTACCTGATATTTGGAAAAGAGCTAATGTCAGTCCAGTCCACAAAAAAGATGACAAAGGCTCAGTTGACAACTATAGGCCAATATCTCTCTTGAGTTCTGTTGGTAAAACAATGGAAAAATTAGTCCATAAACATGTGCGTAACTATTTATTAGAAAAAAGTATTATTACTTCTTTCCAGTCAGGATTTACAGCTGGAGATTCATCTGTCTATCAGCTTGTAGAATTATATAACACTTTTTTGCCAGGCCCTGGACGAAGGCAAAGAGGTTCGTTCCGTTTTCTGTGATATTAGTAAAGCCTTCGACAGGGTCTGGCATAGAGGCTTAATTGCTAAATTGAAACATTATGGTATTTGTGGACCATTACTTAATTGGTTTATAAGTTACTTAACCAACAGATTTCAAAGAGTTGTAATACCTGGTGGCATATCAGAATGGCTAGAGATATTGGCTGGTGTGCCTCAAGGCTCCATACTTGGTCCTCTTCTTTTCATAATGTTCATAAATGACATAGTTAAAGAAATTCATTCAAATATACATCTTTTCGCTGATGACACCAGTTTATATATAATTGTAGATTTCCCTAATTCCGCAGCACAAATTCTTAATGTGGACCTGGAAATAATCTATGAATGGGCAGTGCAGTGGCTAGTAAGGTTTAACCCAAATAAAACAGAATCATTACTTTTCTCTAGAAAATTAAATATACAACATCATCCGACTCTGTTTTTTAATGACGTTCCCATCATACAAGAAGTTGTATCACACAAACATCTAGGGGTGTATCTTTCTCAACGTTGTGATTGGCATAACCATATTGATTTTATTAAGGAAAAAGCTTGGTCTCGAATGAATCTTCTGAGAATGCTTAAATTCACCATTGATCGGAAAATCGCTTGAAACTATCTACTTCACTTATATACGTTCTTTATTAGAATATGCTGATATCATATGGGATAACTGTTCACAACAGGAATGCAACGAGATTGAAAAAATCCAACTTGAAGCTGGACGCATAGTAACTGGCTCAACGAAACTTGTTGAAATCAACAAACTCTATAAAGAACTTGGCTGGCTGAAACTCTCTGAAAGAAGAGACCTTCATAAACTCTTCTTGTTTTTCAAAATGGATCATGGTTTGGCACCTCTTTACTCATTAAATCTTCTCCCACCCCATGTTGAAGATGTAACCTCCTATAGGCTGTGTAATGCAGGAAATTATGTAGGTATTCATGCAAACACACGCACATATGCAGACTCTTTTCTCCCATCAACTATTCAAGCGTGGAATAACCTTCCTGACTCAATCAGATCTGCTGATACTCTAGCCACATTTAAGCATCTTCTTACTCAGGACACTCCCAAAGTACCCAAATACAATTTTTGTGGTGACAGATTCTACCAAGTATTACACACACGCCTACGAACAGAATGTAGCTCATTGAACCAGCATCTTCACAAACGCAATTTGGTAGGCAACCCTTATTGTATATGTGGTGAAGTTGAAAGCAACACTCACTATCTCTTGACCTACCCCAGCTACACCCACATGCGTGATGAAATGGCCACGTCAATTAGCCAAATTACAAACCTGACAATAACAAATGATGTACTTTTGTTTGGCACTGATGAGGTTTCAGATGAAGTTAATACTACAATATTTGAGGCAGTACAGAAATTTATAAAAACTTCAAAGCGGTTTGCAAATTAATAATACAGTGCTTTAGTTTCCTGGATATTGGCACAACACAAAACCAATCAGTGTATTTCCACTCTGCTATTGTGTATGAATTCGTCTCTTCTTCTTTTTATGTCAGCAACCTCAAGTAGTGCCTCTTTGAAATTGAGTATGAATGATCCAGCAGCAAAATAATAGCAATGGAGGTTTACTGAGGTTCTGCTCTCTCTCTCTCTTCAGTTCTTCTTTACACATGTAATAGTTATGCTACTTTACATTATAAGCATACAATTTGTTGAGTAAACATGCAACATAATACAATTCTTGAGCTGGCATAATTAGTTGAATATTTCGTCTTGGTTTTGATAGCGTCTGGGCATTCCAGATTGACACTGGGGCGCTCAGACGTTTCCAAAACGAATCTTGCTCTAGTCTCGTAAGCTGTTATAAAAAAAATACTAGTCAGCGCCATACACATTGCTCATTGTATGCAGGAGATGATTGCTATAAGCAGTGATGCTTGTTATCAGATCCTGTCATGTGCTCATGTATAATAATGTATTATTTACTCATGCTATGTAATTTCGAAATAAAATATTGTTTAAACTAAAAAGGCTATAGTCCGTACAGAAATTCAGTGAACAACGTTTTTCTTTTTTAAAATGTCTTTAATGATAAATTTCTGGACTAAAATTTTGCACATACATTAGTAAAACACCGCCTAATATACAATTGAATATTTGAATATTTATGATAGGAAAATAAGTCTGGAATCTCTTGTAAAATAAAATAACTTAGTCGTTTTCGATTTAGAAAATTCCTTATTTTCCCTCAATGTATTTCATATGGGTAACACGTGGTTTATACAGTTCAATGAATACCATGTTTACTTTCGTATATCAGGTTGTATTATATAGAAAACAGTAACCAGCAGGACAGCTCTTGGTGTGTCTACATACACACTGCAAATGCTTTGAAGAGACTGCGCAAATTAAATAATGCCTGGGTTATCATATTTCCCGTGTTTTCTAAGCGTTCATGGATAGCAATTGGACCGCGACTACAAAAGCCTGTCTTCGGTGATTTGTAACAATAAAGGCGCAGACCAGCCTGCGCATCCGCGCAGTCTCATCAGCAACTTTGTTGTCTGCTTTTGTAGATGAATCGTATCTACACTTGCTACGAGAAAAATTTCAATTTCTAGCTAGCCTGTTTAGCCGAAGAGACTGGTTTAAAACTCGCTTTGTTGGAAACCCAGAAGACAGGTTTTCTCGCGGCGTGGCCTGTGTTGCTTGCTCGACAGCTCTAGGACACATATTACAAGTGCAACAGATAATGATATTAAAAGAAATAATGAGGAGGCTGTTCATCAGATATAGTAACGGGAGTCACATTATTTTATTGCGCTCTGCATCGTCAAAGACACAAGTCATTCGTAACTACGCCCCACGGAGCCAGGGAACGGCGGGGACTTTGATTTCCTGGCTGCAGGTCCCTGGTATGACCCTGTACTAACAGCGTATTTGCCCGGCTGGGGCGTGGTTACAAATGGCTTGTGCGCTATTTTTTCGCCTTTATGCACTAGTCATTTGTTACTACGCACCAGCCCAGAGGCCTAGGAATGTCGAGGACAGTGACTTTGTGTCTGCAGTTCCCCATAGTAACCACCACACTGTGGGGACAGCTAGCTGGCAAAACCATGACAGTTCTCCCCCGCAGTCTGTTATTATACTGCACTGTCATGTTTGTCTAGGTCTATCAAACCCCTACATTTCCCTACAACGCATTTACCAGGCCATGGATATCCCCGTCCTGCTCAAGGGCTGGGGTGAAGCAGTGGTTACAAATGACTGGGGTATTATTTATAGCCTATAATGCACTTCGCATGAAAATTTAATTCTCAGCCACCCCCAAAACTATATTGACCCCAAACACACAATGAGCCAGTTCATTAGATTTCCAACCAGAAGGTACGTGCGACCAGCAAAGCCTCAGATCAGACTGCGCGTATCAACCTGCGCATACGCGCAGTCTGATCAGAGACTTTGATAGTCACTTGAATATTCTATGATTGTTAAGCTACTGATTGAACACCATTTGGAGTTTCTAAGTTTTAAAGGAGGCTGCAGAGGCTCGTCCGAGTCTACACATGTCAAAATGCCACATTGTTGGATATCACATGTCACGGCTCAAATATGACATCCGCTGATATATTGTTCAACCTATTTCCAAGCACATTCCCACCCCATCACTAGTTTCTCCTTCCGACCTCAGCATTATTTTTATTGGATGAGTCCTTTTCACTTGAATCACACCTAACGGGTGAAGCCTGTGATTATTTTCTCTTATCATTCATAATTGTTCAGAATTACGTTTTGGCATGCATATTTTGCATTGTCTGGTGTCAACAAATCAGTATTTGGAATAAACAAATAGAAAGTTCAATTTATTTCATAAAACAAGTTGGAAAATGTTTACAATCTGATGATCCGATAAGAAGGGAACACAGAAAATCAAGATTTTAAATTGAAGAACAGGGGAACACAGATCACGAAAGAAATGATTTCGAGATTTAGGGTAAATTAAAAAAAATGCAGATGCTCAAATGAGAACAAATTCCATCATATCGCAGCCGAATTGACAATACATTTTGTAACGAAAAAATATCACCAATTAGGCGGTGTATAGATGCATTAAATTTTGATGGTCACTGTGCGATCAGTCCGCACATAACGAAATAAACGCAAAAAAGTGTTGTTCATTGAATTCCTGTACGCACAGTAGTTTAGCAGTAGATGATCACTGCGACATTCATAGTAGATATAATTAATAATTTACTAATATTTATAACAAATGATAAGAGTTTCAGTGTTATATAAGTAATTGAACCCCTGTCACACAATAGCAGCATTCTCACGACGATCCCATGGCATCCAAGAAAATTGCAGAAGGCCAAGGAGCAAACAGCATGGCTCCGAGAGGTGAAGTTGCATTTCGATTAGGACTAGCTGCCAATGTACAACAAGGGAGCTAACTCCATACTCGAGACAATTTAACTATGTCTGCAACTGCAGTAATGGGGACGTATCAGACCTTTAATATAATACAATGGTGCTGGCTATTCTGTGAGAGGTGATTTATTCGGGTTGATTATTTTTAACGCACAGCTTAACGCATATGCTATAAGTACAAATGAGGCTAGTAAAGGGGAGGGGATACCAAATATCCCTTGAAGCATAAACTGGCAAATATCCCCATAATCAGTTTTCCTATAAATTCAATATCACTGAAATCAACCAAAATATTGAACACAGAATCCCATATCCCTAGAAGTAAAATGGATAGTATCCTTTATCCCTGGAAGTAAAATGGCAAAAATCCTGTATCACTAAAACCCCTTTACAAGCCTGACTACCGAAGGGCCGCGGGTTCGAGCCTCATCAGCGTCACTGCGTTGTGTCCTTGAGGAAGAACATTAATCCTAGCTTAGTACTGGTTCAACCCCGGAAGATCCGTCCCTTTATAATTGAAATATTGTTGATGGGACGTAAAGAATCAAATCAAACAAATTAAAACAAGCCTGACTAATAGTATCAAGTGGGCTGGCCCAAATGATATGTCTGGCTTATTGTTGCCTTAGGGCTAATATAATTCATTATGTTTTAAAGCACAGTGAAACAATAATCAATGGCTGCTGCCTTCGCCTTGGTCCTTGAAATTGCGGTGGCGTAACGATAATTGAAGAATGAGCGATGATAAGTTTCTCAGGTGGGCGAGATTCTGTATGTTTTTGCGGCGGCTTCGCCGACGCTCTATTATCATTTTGAACCTAAATTTTATGTAAATTTTCGCCACCAATCAGAAGTATTCTTAAATTGTAATATTCATCACACCAGCTAGAAAACAATGCCCTCATTGGAATATACTCAGACTGACCACGCGATCTTATTATAGATGCAATTTAACTTGAAAATTTCCATGTAAATGGCCGAGAACCAGTCTGTTCACTAGTCCTAACAATGAACATTGATCTTGAATATAGGTCAACTCCTGCTGTACAGCATTTCTAATTTGCTTTACTACCATTCTTTGCATGCCTTGCTTAATTGCACATAGTAAATAAGTGCAATATAAGATAACTCACTAAATCCTAAAGGACTTTAACAGCATTATATAAAGCAAATCTTTGTATTTTTTATTCGAGCCATTATGGTTTCCCGTATCAAATGCGTTACATGATTATAGTCTGTTTCATAAATTTCGCCAATATGCAGTGATTTTTTTTACCTGCGCGTCCTGGGTCTCAGACGCATGCTTATCACAAAGGACGCATGATTTTAAACCATGAGAGTCCCGCAGGTTTCATTAAAATTGTGGCGAAAAGTCTGCATTTAGTATTTGCAACTTTCGTTTTGAGTGTTTTTTTTAACTTGAATAATATTGGTAAAAACCGGTACTGAAAAAACTCCCCAACAGTATAGCGATCATTACTTCCCTTGGGAAACACGTGTTTTCAGATTTGACCCGCTGTAGGGGAGTTTACCGGTAAAAGCCAGTACCGGACTACTGGTAAAAACCAGTGCCGATAAACCAGTACTGATCCAATACTACCAACCCGAAATGAAACATTTGTATAATGCATTTTACCCGCAAGTTTAAACACCCTGCTTCGAGCAAATACCAATAGAATGGTTAAAGTATTACTGCATGCTCATGAAGTACGGAGACTGTACTGTGCACACATGATAAAGGAAAAATTAATATGGTATATGCAGTAACTTCCAGCACTACACTTGTAGGCATGCAGAGTTAGATGAACACGGGCTAATGACCTGGGCTTTAAAAATATATGAAAACTGCGAGACAAAAGTCTGACTCTTGGCAAAAGATGATAATATGATTAAATTAAGGAAATATACTGTCTGAACTGAATTTTTTATTAATAAGAAAGTCAGGTAGGTTTTTATATCTTTATTGTTTTACTTGACAAAGTAAAATAAGTTTGATCTTTATTATAGTATAAATAAGTATGCCAGTGTTTTGCTTCCCAAATTGGCTTCTATGAATGGCCGGATTCGTATGGATACACAAAATTTATAATTCAAAGTGGACCCCGTATGGGATGCAGAACTTCGAGTTTGGGATGCAAAGAATTTTGGCCCAGTGAGTCCCGGGACTCATAGAAACAAATTTGTAAAAAAATCACTGATAGGTCTAGTCTATTTCTAAAACAAATATAACAAGTGTATTTAATGCATTACATTATATACAAGGGCGTAAAATTCATCGCGAATTAGAGAGTAAACTCGGGGTTCAGGCGAGTAAATACGTGCAAAGCTTGCTCTGACTGGCAAATGCATGTTCTTACAACGACAGTGTAGCTATGGACAGAGTCTCTCTTTAATCAGACAACATGGTGCGTTATAAATCGACAGCAAAAAACCCACGTTATAATGTCTATTAATAGCGCTTAACAAGATACATCTTTGTGAAAAAAGATGTATCTTAAAAAAAGAGGTTATAATGGGGATGGATATTTAATGTAAATAATGGCACATAATTTCCTACAATTTGAATGTGCCCGCAACCCACAATCCTACACTTAGACTCAGATCAACCTCCACAGCTGTACATGTATCAGCGTATTTTGCTATTTACTTTAGGAAGATGACAAGCACAAGCTCTAGTATCTATAACTACATGTATGTCAGACGAACATGTATCATATAAGGCTAACTTCCCGGGGCTAACTTGCAAACAGCCAGCACCAAATCTCGGGCCACTATGGGCCTGCCAGCAAAACGCTTTTCGGGGTGTTTTTCTGGCGGGCCGAGAGTAACCGGATTTTACGTGCTTACTAGGAGCTAGTCGATCAGTTTTTGAGTCTACATGTATTTATTCCCCGACCCCGGCTATTGCGAGGTGCCACAGGAAATAGAAAAGTTATAGGAGTTAGTCCCACACAAAAGCGATTTGGTATATCAGCATTTTTCTGTAAATATAGACATTCATAATATGTAAATAGAGTGGTGAAAGAGTAAACCATTTAAGACTTGAAAACTACTTCAAGTTGAGATCTGAGACGGGCAGAATCTAGCCTATGTGACAACAACAACAATATGGCATGTTTTTTCCGGGTTTTCAGTTTGTTTCAGTACATACATTTATCGTCAAAATCTCCCGTTTTCTTAAAAACATTAGGACTAATAACATTGTTCCCTAGCCTTTCTGGTAAAGTGCCTAAAATTTGGAACGATTCAGATGCATATCGCTCAGCGAAAAGAGCACCAAGCAAAAGAGAGACCAGAAACATAGCACAACTTCCAAATTCGCTGGTTTTAGACGGAACATCCTTTTCCAGCATGCAAAGACAGGGAGTATAAGGGGATTTCGTCACTTAGTTGTGTTAAAATTGTAAGTATTTGAGAGCCGCCGAATATCTTTTTTAAAGATATTTCTTGTTTACCTTAAATTTACATGTACAACGCGAATGTATCGCTTGTGATACAACAGATCAGTCTACACCTCTTTGTTCACTAGTGTCGTCTGCTAACGATCTTTGCAAACAGTTTGGACCCAGATCAGGCCAAATGTCGAGCCTGAACTGAACCCAAACTATTTGACTCTCTAATGGTATTCTTGATAGGTTCAAAATCATCAGACGACAAAAAAAGCATGCAAAATCAGCAGACGACAAAAAAGCATGCGAGTTTAAAGGAAGTATATATTGCATGTTTTTTATGTCGTCTGCTGATTTTTTTTTGGACTTAACCCTTAAAGCGCCAAGAAAAAAATACATCTGAAAATGTCGTCTGCTGAAGTCGTCTGCTGAAAATAATTGCCTACCATTACTGACGAATTAAGTTTAGAAGTAAACAGCGTGGACCCAGAACAGACTGCTCCTATAGGAGCAGTCTGACCCAGATAGGAGCAGTCTGATCTGGGTCCTCACTGTTTGACAGAGAGGCTTCTTAAACATTTCAGCAGACGAGAAAAGCAGACAACTTTTGTTGTGATTGGCACATTAAGGGTTAAAAGAATAGGGATTGTTAGGATAAAAGCGTTAGGGCTCGTTTTTTTCAGATTATTTAGGGGTCGCAGCAACTGTGTCAACTGTCGTTGTTTCTGCGTCACACTGGTAAATATATACATTTAGCATTTAGGAATAGATTCGAGTACCGATCTGGATGATCGGTACTCGAATCTATTCCTAAATGCTTACATAAATCGCCATGCATATACTGAATGCTTAAAAATGATCTAATTCTATAGTCCTTTAGGCATATGGCATGTTTTTTCTTTATTGTATAAGCACCAATATATATAGTATAAGCACCAATACATATCACTTCCGGTCTATGAAGTACCGGCAATATGCGTAAATATCAGCAAATCGACGTATACATTTACCAGTGTGTGTGTGGAGCTGGTAATTTAAAAGCTTCTCGCATCGATATAGTGTTGACATTTTTTTCATATTCTGGTCCTTCAGGAATATTGGATTCTGACGGAAGGCAAAATACCACTTGGAGTTCTGAGAGAAAGCAGAACAGCCTACCGGTTAAGCGGGAGCTAGGCAGCGTGAGAATCGTTGCACTTTCTATTAGTTCTCATGAACAGACTCAATAAAACCGATTCTGCTGTTTTCGAATAGTGTAGGTTCTCTCTATTTCTGAAGGATCCGTTTTCCAGAATATTTAGAGGTCGCAACAGCTGTCGTTGTTTCTGGGTGGAGTTGGTGAAACTTCTCCCCGAGCTAATAAAATAAGTCGGAAGTTTCTTTAAACGACATCTCCTTCTGAACCGCTGGTCTAAACTTTAAACAGTTCCACAATGTTTCGCATAATGCCTGTGCCAAAATTGCATTAACAGTTTGCTCTGCTGAACAAAATGGGCGCCTGAGCTAAAATAGAAATATGTTGAAACGACATTTCCTACTGATCCACAGGTCAAAATTTAAATAATTTAACAGAAATATTCCTCTTAACGCCCTCTTCCAAAATTGCACAAACCATTCTGCTCTGCTAAGCAAAATGGCCACCAGAGCTATAAATAGATATATCTTTCAGGACATCTTAACCACTGTCTCAAATGTACCAGGACTCAGGTGAGCCATCCAGAGCCCCAGGACACTCTCTCTTGTATTTGTACTGCATGGTTACCATAAAAGGTTTACCTGTACTTGTATTTAATAGCTTTATCATTATTATAGTCTGGATTTGCACTTTACAATCATATATTACCTTATAAGCTGTGTTATAAGATATTGCGAAAAAGTTTATGAGAAAAATGGTCACAAATCTAGTTTGGTCCTTTAAAATTCAGGTGACATTCTTGCTAGCAATAAAGGTTTTCTAGCATCCAGTTTGTTCACGAATAATTTTGCCTCTATCTATACTACATTGTCCATCTTATCACATAACACTCCTTGAACTAATTAAACACGCTTTAATAGAGAGTGCTCACTCTATTTGGTTTGTAATGAGAGATGCCTTTTTCACCTCTGAACCACCGGCGAAACCGAATTTGTTGTCATATCAAAAAGTTTATGACGCTACCCACTATCTTTTTACAACTTTTTATTAGATTTTGCTCTAATTTAGTTTGTTGATGCATCTTGGGGGGAGTGGAGTGTCGCATTCTCATTTTGGGTCAGTGAGATTGGTATAGACTGAACTCTTGCTACCGTTCTAGAACAAGTGTGCCCGAAGCATATCTCTAATTTGGTGTGTGTATATACAGTAAAACCTGTCTTAAGCGGTCACTTAAAAAGTTCAAAAATTGGCTTTCAAGACCGATTATCGCTTAATGCAGGTCAAAAGTATTGCAGAATGCTCCAAGAGAGCCTTCGGCAATATTTTTGACCTTCATTTAGCTACAATTTGTCGTAAAGACCTCTGTTTTGTCTATTTTTGAGTGGCCGTTTTACACTGGTTTTACTGTATATACATATTGGGGTGGCAGAGTGTCATGTTTTGTTTCAAGTCACTGTGACATTGACCTCTTGCCTCAGTTCTAGCAAAACTATGTCGGGAGCATGTCTTCTATATTATTTGAAGTAAAAATCCCAAACTTTGTGTGTGGATACATCTTGGAGTAGCGGAGCGTCACATCTTGTTTCCGATTAAATGTGACCTTGACCGCAGGCCCCTGTTCTAGAAAATCGTGCCCAGAGCATACGAAGTATGAACCAAGTTTGATGTATGGATACATCTGGGGGACGCGGACGGTCGCATACTGTTTCTGGGTCACAAAAGCGCAGAAAGCTACCCAGCGTATTAAGGTCAGGATATTATGATATTTCAGTTGTCATCTCCACTCACTTAGACTGAAACTTGAAACTTTCAAAGATACAGTAAAACCTGCCTTAAGCGGCTACTTATAAAGAAGCCAAAATCGATTTTCAAGACCGTTTGTCGCTTAATGCAGGTCAAAAGTGTTGCAGAATGCTCCATGAGAGCATTCTGCAATACTTTAGACCTTCATTAAACTACCATTTGTCTTTAAGATCTTTGTTTTGTATATTTTAGAGTGGCTGCTTAATACAGGTTTTACAGTATTTACATTGTAGATATGTTTCGTAATTAAGCTCACAGCAGCTGTTTAATTATTTTATAAAGTGTTATGTAACGGAATACCTCACAATCTGCTATCTGAAAATGGATAGGTCCAAACACACCTGGCCTCGAGCTTATTCAACTTTTTTCATGCTCAACTCAACTGAACATGAAGTAACAACTGCTCATAAAAGCTGAAATGCTGAGCTTGAATAAATAGTTTTCGTCTATCAACGACAGCCCTACCATCAAGCACATTATGCTCATAGTTTTTACCAATGCCAAGTTATTACATGTATTTAGGGTGTTAATGTAGTAATATTCTTCAAATTACTACAACATTGTTAGCAGTCTAATCAGCAAGCGCTAATATAAAATTCCTATCGAATTCCGTGTCTCTTTCCATTAAATTTCTTAAAGTGAAATAAGGTAATGCGGAAGATCTAACTTGTTGTAATATAAAATGAAACGCTTGAAAAATATTTAATTTCCAAGTATTTAAACATTCGATTCAATAAGCTCTCGCTTATACCATCGATTAAAAAGTATTGTAAGGCAGCAGCAATTTTTCACGACATTTGGTGAAGTCTATGGACGAAGGAAACCAGTATTTAGGTTGGACTTAAATCTCTCTTGCGCCAAGGACTTTCGGAACCTGATTTCTATGGTGACTTGGTGTATAAGTTGAAGAAGATTGTTGGCTCTAATATTTTTCAGCGCAGTTCATTAAAATAATTTCCCATTATAAAAAGATTGGCTATAACATTAATGTACTGCAGCAGACTGCATGCTTGGTAGTCAATCCAATCACGGTTGGCAACTTTGCTTGCCTCTTTAATTGCACGCCGGTGGGTCGGACTGCAGACTCTATGATGGTTCCGACATAAAGACTTATCTATTGATGAGATGGTAGGGGCCTGATGCTTTGGCTGTTTGTCGGGCCCACCGGGGTTTACCTGTTGGATTTCTTTTGCTCCGGTATTCAGTTTAATTTACTGTTGAGTCCTTATCCTTGCTTTATCTCCTTGTTATATCTTGATTTATATGTTTTAAGAGATGATGCATTGATAAGTTAGGGGTCTTCCATGCAAACCAAATATCAATGTGCCTTGATCCACATCTGAATTAAGGGTGAGGTTGGCGCCGTTAAACCGGTTTAAGCCCTCCAGTAAAATATTTTACTGACCGTTCCAAGGCGGTACTTCTTTTGTGGATCTTTTATGTTTTTGTTCTGTATTGTGTTTGCTATGTCTTTGTGCGCATCTGTTTATATGTGCTTTGTGGTCACCTGCTGGGAAAGGGCTGACCTCTTGGCTCTCGTTTGTGGTGTCTACTGTGAGTTTGTCACTTTCGCATTGGTATCCTGGGTCAGGTGTGATACTTGATTGTATCGATTCCTGATCTTTGCACCCCTACTTACTTTAATACAGAAATTAGACGGAATTCTGGAATCAGTAATCATTTTCAACCCCCCTAGTAACTTAAAGTTTATGATAAACGAGAAATTAATCGCACCAAATATTATGATGTATATATTTTATTTATGGGTATAATCAGTTCTTAAGATTAAAAAAGAGACTTCGTCAACAGAAATATTTTTGACTGCAAACTATTTTAAGGTTCAAGTTTAGTACATGTTTGCGGTTGTTCACCTTTACATGGGTGAAAGTTTTCAGGATTAATCCAGAATTCAGGATTTTGAGATTGACTTTCCATAGGAAGTCAGCCTCAAAATGCTGAATTAGGCAGAGTTTGATAGCTTCTCTGATTAGCTTGCAGATTATCTTAACACAATTAATCATTTAAACATGAAATTATTATTTTTAGGCATCCTGCAAGTTTTAAAATTTGAATTTCTAAAGTTCAGGATTTTGGAAATTTTGAAATTTCACCTATGCCTTTAATACTATAGCACACAAAGCCGTGCACATGCTTGAGAAAGAGTCGCACTCTGGGAATTTTTCCCGCTTTTTTGCAGTCTGCTGATTTTTTTTCAAAATCAACTTTTTCGAAAAAAATCTTTCAGGAATACGATCAGAGTGTAAAACAGTTTGGATTCAGATCAGGCCCGACGTTCTGTCGGGCCTGGTCTGGTTCCAAACTGTTTGCAAAAATTTATCAGCAGACGACACTAGGAGGCAAAGAGTTAACGGCCCGTATACGGTTGTACTACGAGTATCAGATACGGAGCCAGAAGTCGGCGCTGTTTGCATCGAAAAATCGAAGTTATCGATAAAGGTACCTGCCTACCTGACTTCCAATAAAAGTTCAATACTAACCCTTACTTCTGTTCATTAAATGGCTTCAGTGACTGGGAACAGTGAGCCGCTGAAGCAACTCGATAAGGTTACTGGTATTGGATATGCTAATTAATACATTATACTGGCTGACAAAGAGAGTTATTCTATTCCTATGTAAGAATACTATTGTGAAAGTAGTTTAAAGCGTGATACTAAATATTTACTTGGTATTTTTATTGGATTATACAATTGAGAAACTATTGAAAGAATGGATTAAGGTAGGTAGTTTTTTCTTGAAAAAAATTAAAAATTAAAGCTATATAACCTTGGTATATTGCATCTCAACTAATATCAAATAAAGTTGTCAATTAGAAAGGGCTGAAGTATAAAAAGTAAGTGCTGTAACCAGTATAGGGCCCTGTTCTTCAGGATTAGGCTGGGAAATAATGCTGTAAAGATTCGAACCGCGGACCGCAATTCCCGCCAAAAGTATCGATTTTTCTACAATAAAATTACAATGCCTTCAAATTGCCTATCTGTTATAAGTAGATCTGCCATTCTTTACAATCAGTTGGTTCAGGAGATTCGCTTGAACCCCTCCCCGCCCCCGTTTTTAAATATCCTATGAAAATGACCAAAATATTTCATTTTCATGGCATATTAAGAAAAATGAGATAAAATCAGCAAAGCGAACCCCCATACCTTTATACATATAAACCCCCTTTCCAGAAATCCTGGACAATTGTGCAGGCGCAATCCAGATGCACTTTTCCTATACTTTCAAGAATGAGACTACAACATAATGACAAAAATAAATCTTTTTTAATTGCATTTGATAGTTCTCTTGATGTTACAGTCGTGGGGCTGTGCAAAATATGAAACCTCTGCAAAAGAAACAGGTTTCATATGTTATGCACTTTCTGCGGTTGTACGCCTTTAAAAGAGTTCCCCTCGGGCTTGAAAGGTACTTGGATATACATGGCTTTCTTGATACATGGCTTTCTTGAAAAATCCTTGAGTTAAAAGTACTGGAAAATAACTCTAAGGCATTGAATTTTACTATTTTCTGTAGTATAGAACAGTGTTAAAGAAGACCTAAATCTTTATAGAATTGTTGTGCCTTTATTTGGTGCAGCAAATGCTGCACCAAATAAAGACGCAGCATTTCTATAATGATTTTCTAATAGTAATTTCATCATTATCTAAGTCAAGCCTTTCCAAAGCAGAAATTTAACGTGTAAATAAGTGTGTTTTTTTTATATAAATTTGTAGTCCTTGTAAACTGTAAGTTTTTTCGAAGTATTTGAAAAATCCTTGAATTTTACGAAAACCTGTCTGTAGGAACCTGTTGAAACTGATAAGCTGGCTCGTAAAGAGCAAACATTAAATTATTTCTGGTTGTAGATTATTAAATAATAATATCGAGAAACAGATCCTTCAGAAATAGGGAGAACCTACCAAATTTGAAAACAACATAGTCTTTCATTGATTCTGTTGATAAAAATTAATTGAAAGTGCAACAACAGTGGGAATTCACGTCGATTTCACTCTAAATTACCAATATATCAATTCTTCGCGGCACAATGACAGCCATTGCGATCTCTAAAGAGATCCTTTAAAAATAAAGAAACTAGATAGTTTAAGTCTGAAATTAAGTGAAGTGGTCAAGTTGGTTTTAAATTTGGTCTTGGACCTTACCTACAAACATCAGAACCAGTATTATAAAGGTTGGGTATAACTTGGATGTCATGTAACAGTCTGCCTGGTTTTAAACCCAATCACGGTAGCTATGGTTTCCTCTTTAATTGCACGACGATGGGTCAGGCCTCAGACTCTACGACGGCTCTGACGTAATTCTTTAATCGGTGGGTTTGGTGCCTGATGCTTATCTGTAGCTGGACCCACCTTGGCTCAACTTGAGGTTTTCTTTAGCTCCGACTATCTGCGAGTCGTGAGCCATTTTCTTTGTTTTATCATAGTGTGTTAATTTGATTAGAGTGATGATATGATACATTGCAATAGTTAGAAGGCTTCCATGCGAGCTGAACATTTCTTGTACTTCAACAACAGCTGAATCTAGGGCGAAGATTTGGTACAAGTAAAATGCATTTAAGCCCCAGGTGGCTTAGGCTGCTGTTCGTTCTAAGGCGGTGGTTCTGTTGTTGATGACTTGTTGTTTATTGTAACCCCCATTGTGGGAGTCTTTAATTGTTCTATGTTTTGTTTGACATTACTTTATGTCCATTCAAGTTTTGCAATTATCTTGATGGGGAAGAGATAGCTGGTTGTTTTGCTTAGTTTGTATTCCTGGTGTCGCATGCTTGTTGTGTGGCTCTTCCTCGCAGTGCCATGGGTTTGTCTGCAGTTTGTGATTGTGGTACTTCCTGACCATACTCACTTACTATTTTTGCTAATTTGTTTTGACACTCACTGGTGTGATTTGCGTCTAACATCGATGTGATTTGCGTCTATCACAGCTAAGCCAACACCGATAGCTATGGTGACTTCAATGTTGGAGTCACTGTAACTGGTCTACAAAATGCCACAACTTGATTATCAGTGGTCGCAGTTTTTTGTTGACCCATTGCGATCTCTAAGAAAAACAGATCCTTTAAAATGAAAATAAACTAAGTCTGAAATTAAGTGAAGTGGTCACGTTGGTTTTAATTTTGGCCTTGGACCATACCTACAAAACATTAGAATTTGTTTTGACACCCACTGGTGTGATTTGTGTCTATAACCAATGTCACAAGCTAAGCCAACACCGATAGCCATGCTGTCTTCAATGTTGGGGTCACTCTTACAGGTCTACCAAATTTCACAGCTTGATTGTCAGTGGTTCTACAGCGTGGTTGTCAGTGGTCGCAGTTTTTTGTTGACCCGACCGTTGGTCAGTGTGAGTTCTCAGAACTCAAACTGACCAACGGTCGGGTCAACAAAAACTGCAGTTTCTCGTATTTTTTCGCTTGAGATCAGCAGTCTTAATATTTACAGGATAAACCTGGTCTCGAGATTATCAATCTTTTCGTCATGCTCAACTAAAATGAGCATGAAATTTCAATTGCTCATATAAGGTAAAATGAAGAAAAAATGTCTTGCTCAGATGATGCAATTACCCTATTAATAAATGTTAAAATGCCAACAATTGTTAAAATGCCAACATATTTATAACATTTTTGAGCATGAAAAAGTTTTATAACATAGGCACCTGGCTAAGGGTTTTAAATATAAAAAGCAGCAAAGCTTCGGGATTTTTTCCCTAACAGGTGAACACGTACAGTCCTAGTAGCTAAATGTAAAATGCATCTTCGCGAATTTCCTTTGCGTTTACCTCTATAATGTAAAAGTTAAACCATGGTTTGTCCGCGATCCACTAGCTTTATCGAGTGGATTACATGCATCAGTCGTATACAGGCTAACTTTTTAATACCATCTACATCAGTGTAAGAGTTTCACATTACGAGAGAACCCGTTCTAATGTTGATACGAAAGGTATAACGAAGACTTTACAGACTATCGCTACCATGTACTATCAAATTGGTATCATCAGCTTATGCTTCAAGATTTGGATGTTAAAGTAAGACCATAATACAGTATAACTTCAAGGGCTCGAACATGCTTGGGACCATGAAAATCAGTTCTAGCCAATGGTAGTTCCAGCCATCCAGGGTGGATTATGCCTAAAAGGATCTGTAGGGACCATGATGATAGTTCGAGCCAGCCCAGGTGAATGAGCGTTCGAACCATTGAAGTTCTACTGTAGTTTTACATGTATGCGAAAGCAAATATTAAAGAGGCAAATGCCCTTAACAATATTGATCTGTCCCCGTATCATCTTTTATTGAGATTGGAATCCATAACATAGTGACTCATATTGCTCTACTTGGAGCCACGTCGCCTTGGGGTTTGTGACAAGTCAAGACTGAAACCAGCCTGTTCAGCTAAATTTCCTAATATGAATCTTGAAATTCTGGCAATAGCTCAAATATGTTTGCAGCGAACATCAATGGCGCTGATCAGACAGCGCAAATACGCTGTCTGATCTGCGCCTTTGATGTTCGCATACAACAAAGGCAGGGATGATTTCTGACGGCATGACTTGTATTGCATTGCTCATTTGCAAATTAATGCCTTAATATAATAGATATCTCGGGCATTTGTACGTGTATGACTTGCTGTAGATGATCTCTCCAATTTAATACTGGCAAATAAAAATATATTTTATGTCACAGTTACAATGTACAAGTACCAACTTTTACACGAAGTATCATGTAATGTGCCAGGTTAGTGACGGACCCAGAGAGGGTTCGCTTGAACCCCCCCCCCCCCCCGTTTTTTAAATATCCTATGAAAATGAAATAATTGGTGTCAGTGAGACCATATTATGTAATCCTCATGGGATATTTTGAAAAATGAGTTTGAATCGGCAAAGCGAACCCGCACACCATTATACATATGAACCCCCTTTCCAGAAATCCTGGGTCCGCCCGTGAAGGTCTACACTAATGCACGTGGTATAAATTGGTTATACCATGATTTTATCTCATGCACATGTACATGAGATAATCAACTCGCTAAAGTTCGTGAATTATCTCCACGTACAGGCGGACAAACCCTGCCTGGTAAAACTATCTCAAAGTCCACGTAAATCGACCAATTTTGCCTCGAAAATCAAGTACGTCACCTACTGCAAAAGTGATTTGTGTTTAGAATTATGATACTCGACTACTTGGTAGATTATTCCAAAGTGGACAGTTATGACAATATACAATGAACCCATAATGCACATTAGATGAAACCTTGCAGTTTTCTGCAGCGATAACAAAGACATAGAACGAAAACAGGCGTTATAAAAACACACAATGTATATGTTTTGAAAAAGTTTTTATAAAGTTGGTTTTCCGCTGCACATTTATTGACGAGAAATGTATTGCGACTGGGTAATTAATTTTTTAAATATTCATCTATTTTGCTAAAAATCGTAATTATGGCGGCGAACGCAGTCAATGCCTACAATCTGTTCAGCATTTTATTAAGTCGTATGGTGGACACTCCCCCATTTTTGTATGAAGTGTTAACTAGTCTAAGTGTACCACATTGCTAAGCTATAACTTTAAATGTAGGTCTTTTCTTGAACTGCTAATAAGGATTGACGAACGATGGCACAGACATTGGGCATTCAGGAATTGTGCAACTAGAGGTACATGTATTGCCGAAAGTCAGTGTTAGGGCCGGTCGACTTTCCCGCAGGTTGGGCAATTTGAAGGTATTTTAACGTATTGAAATGGACTGGTGATGGCTGGAAGCCGGCTCTCAGCAAAACTTCCGCCACTCTGATGCTTTTACGATTATATGAAAGGGTTTTTGCATTTGTAAAAGAGTACGCTGAAAAAAGCCTAGCGCGAGTCACGCAAAGGTTGCTTCAATCAATCGTAGAAAATAACGAGTTGGCGAATGGCACGGTATAATTAGACTTTTCGCTTACTGTAAAGGCGGCAACTTTAATATTCATATCTGGGCGTGGTTCGGCTATTCCATCTGCTACGGAAGGGAAATCAGGTTTTATTTATATTTTTGAAAAGAGTTAATAAGCTTTTGAGCCGCGCAAACGTGCGTGCATTTCATGAAAATCCTAACCGTATACACACTGAACTCACATTTATTAACCCTTAAAGTGCATATTCACAAAATGTATGTTTCTTGTCGTCCACTAAACTATTTGAAGCCTCATAGATAAACAGTGTGGACCCAGATCAGGCTAAACAGTGTGGACCCAGATCAGACTGCTCCTATAGGAGCAGTCTGATCTGGGTCCACAATGTTTGCCTTTCTGCTTATGTGAAATAGACATTTTCAGATGCAGTTATTTTGCTGGCGTTTTAAGGACTAAATAATGACTGAGGTTGTGGCACAAGATGATACAGTTACTTTTGAATAAAACCACGCCTCATTTTCAGCTTTTACCTATGCCTAAGGTTGACTTGTCCTAATTACGCATGCATGAGGCGCCGCCTTTACAGTAAGCGAAAAGTCAAGTAATACATGTAATCGAAGAATACAGTGTTTGCGTGGCATAACAAAGCAAACACACATAAATAAACAAGTTTGGGATGAATAAGTATGCAAATGAGGAGAACAAGAACTCAAACACAATTAAGTTTCCATATACATGTACGCGTTACAACTTCAAATGAGCCAGATCAATTTGGTACTTAGTGCATATGCGAGCAACGAAGTCCGGACGTGCCTGCTCAGTCTCACCAGAGCCTTCACTGCTCATACACAAAGAGAATAGACGCAGATGATGGCTTCATTTAGATAGGTCCACATTTAAGGCCAAAATCCTTTCTAGATTACTATATCGAATACATGCGATAAGTACATTGGAGCCTGGACTTAAGGTTACACAAAGTGTTGTGCACTTATAGAGCACAATGATTGTAAATTCGTGCACTTATACTGCACAATATGTGCACAAGGGTGTAACCGTAAGTTCAGTCTCCACTGTATACCAAGCACCAGTTTCTGGAAAGTTGGTTCATATGTATAAAGGTGTGGGGTTCGCTTTGCTGATTTTATCTCAATATTTTATTTCTGTATTTACAAGCGTAATACAGTTTATATTTGACAGATAGCTGAAGCTTATATTAAAGTCATATTCATCTCATTTTCTTAAATATCCCATGAAAGTGAAATAATTTGGTCTCAATGAGATCAAAAAAATATTTCATTTTCATACATCTTAAAAACCCAAAGAATATCTTTTGATAGTAAAATTGACACATGTGAAATCGCTAGTTGGGTTATTAATATTTTACGGAATAACTCAATTGTACGGATTATTCGAAGCAAAACTCTGGTTCCCTGGATTTTGAGTTAATGTCATTGACTGTTATACTCATTTTCCCAAACACAAGAGAGAGAGAAAGAGAGAGAGTATAAACTTTATAACATAGTATGTCAGTCCCGGGGATGATACAATAGTATACTGTATAGCTAGCGCACAAGATTTTGGTACTTACCACATGTAACTCTTTAAACATGGCCAGAGGAGTTTTGGCCTGAGCTTTTTTTATACTTACGTATTTGGTGTAAGCGAACAGCGAAGGCTGCATATGCGCAGACTCGTGTGAGCCATCGCTGCTCGCCAAAGCAAAGCACCAAAGTCTCACATACTAGCCTATTGTGCGCCTTTTTATATTCATCTAGAAGAATTTGTTGCTCCACTAAACGGACTATTTTCTTGTCAAAATATGTAAGTCTGACATTCAATGTTCTATGTTATTGTAATACTGTATCTAAAGATGCGAACGGTGTCTATTTTATAAATATTGAACGTTTGTGTATGAAATCAATTACATGTGATTACAATGATGCAAGACAAAGTCATGTCGGGTCCAGGGAAGATATCTAAGATCAGACACCAGAACTGAGGGTGTTAACCGGTTAAATCGCATCAGCCATTAATTCTGGTCGTTCCATGGTTTTGCCATGTTCCTGTATAAGAAAAAATTCTAGTCCACAGGCTTCCAGATAAGGGTGTGTCATTGAGCATTCTTTTTTTTTTCTTATTTCTCAACCAAAATATGTTGTGGGTACTCAAAGCACCGTCCCAGTTGGACGGTTCTTTTAAGCATTTGGCAATTGATGGGTAAGAAAATAATTGCAAGTTTCCCTACTATCTGGATCGCATTTGTTTATTTACCGCCTCTATTCGCGAATCCAGAAAGTTTTGTTAGAGTGGGTCCAAGTTTGAGAACAATTTTTTAGTTTGATGAGAGGAGGAGGAAGGATCAATATTCCACTTTAAGCGGGCCATCATCGGCTCTCCAGCGAAACGCCATTTAAAAGGCGTTTCGCTGGCGTGCAGATGATGGCCCAACATTGAATGCTTTGTGATTTTTAAGGGGATCTAGACCAGAAACCCTATATTTTAGTGATTTTCCAGGTGGGGTCCGGACCCCCTGTCCCCCTCTAGATCTCCACTTCACGTTGGACAATTTCTAAATGCTTGTGTTTAAAGATGCACAACCTTGTGAAATGCACAAAAATAATTATTAATAATGTACAACGTTTTGCACAGGTTTCAAGGTTTGTACATTTCTCACGTGTGTACCAGATTAATAGGATTATCACATGCATTTTAAGAAGTTTGTTTTTAAACATATTGATAGCTCAGTTTTGAAAGCTTTGGTATCAAAACAGTGCATACAGTGGGATAATAGAAACCAGCTAAACAATTTTACACATTATAACTTTTCAAGCCGCGCGCCCTGCTATGTGAATAGGTGGCAATGTGCTGTTTATGCACTTCCTTTTTCCATTGTTGTTGCTACATGTATAGTTACGGAAATAGTCAAAATGATTCAAAAACATAAGGATCCTGACATAACTCAAAAACTATTCAAGCAAGCATGATGAAACTTGGTATGTGAACACGTGGCAATGTGCTGATTAAGCCAAATACTTCCATTGCCCAAACCAGTAGGGGACTTATGTGTTTCGGGCAACACTGTGCCTTGATTAGTTACATTGTACACATTGCATATATCTGTAAATCAATGACTAGGTTCAAACCAGCAGTTCTTTCACTCGTAAGAATCCATTTCAGTTGACTTGAAACAGAATAATTTTGTTTCACCTCATTAAACAAACGAGTACAATCAGAGAGCATTAAATTATTCAATAATTTTCTACGGAACTGATAAGAAATGAGACACTGAATTTATCACAGCACGTCAAGTATAAGTGGTAGGTTGCATTTAAATAGCACCTACTCTTAATTAACTCTTAACATGATGGGTAATCCATGGTGTAGCTCCTATTACGTAGCTACGCACGTGCGTATTTAAAATAGAAACATTCAAGGGAGGTCACCAAATGTGGTAAAAATGATTTTCCTAACCATAAGGCACTGCTCTCGGAAATCTCTTGAAACTATCTACTTTGCTTACATTCGCTCTTTATTAGAATATGCTGATGTCCTATGGGACAACTGTACGCAACAACAGTGTAATGAAATTGAAAAAATCCAACTTGAAGCTGGACGTATTGTCACTGGCGCTACAAAACTTGTAGAAATTGACAAACTTTACAAAGAGCTTGGATGGTTGAAACTCTCTGAGAGAAGGGATCTTCACAAACTTTTCTTATTCTTCGAAATGAATCATGGTTTATCGCCTCTTTATTTATCTAATCTTCTACCTCTCCACGTTGGAGAATTATCTTCTTATAGACTTCGAAATGCTGATAACTATGTAGGCATTCATGCAAACACTCGTGCTTATGCAGAATCCTTTCTCCCTTCAACCTTACAGGCATGGAATAACCTACCTGAAGCAGTTCGATCAGCAGATACTCTAGCTGCATTTAAACACTTCCTTACCCTTGATACACCTAAAGTACCCACATATTACGACTGTGGTGATCGAGTTGATCAAATCTTACATACACGCCTTAGAACCGAATGTAGTTCCTTAAACCAGCATCTTTTTAGACGCAACCTTGTACAAAACCCTTATTGTTTATGTGGTGAAATTGAAGATAACAAACACTTCCTTTTGACATGTCCTCGTTATAATCAAATGAGAGCTGAAATGTTCTTATCAATACAACGAAAATCAAACGTTGAACTAACCAGAGATGTTTTGCTTTTTGGCACTGACGCTCTTTCAGAAGAGGTTAATACATTTATTTTCAAAGCAGTGCAGAAATATATTAAACTCTCTAAGCGTTTCTCTCAGTAAGAACAATACAATTATAATGACACTATTTGATATATTTCCTGGATATTTGGGTGGGTGGTGAACAAATTGCTTTGCTGTGTGTGCTTGGTATCTGAATTCAATGAAAACGCTATAAGACTCTTTCGTCGTTTAGTATGACTCTTTCTTTTATTCTCTCTCTCTCTCTCTCTCTCTCTCTCTCTCTCTCTCTCTCTTTCGCTCGCTCGCTCGCTTGCTCTCTCTCTCTCTCTCTCTTACATTTATTAATCTATCTCAGAATACTGCATTATTAAACCTCTTATAACTTCACATATATTTATAAAATCATATACAATTTCAAAGCTGGACCACACTGTCAATATCGGGGTATTGTTAACGCTTAAGCGTCCTGCGCAAAAGACCTGGACGCTGATACGTTACCAAAATGACGATATGACGTTGTTAATTATAGAATTATACTTTGAAATATTACACCAGCTATAAACTCGGCATGCCATTCACATTGCTTATACCACGCAGGAAATGATTCATATAAGCAGTATTGCTTGTTTTCAAATCCTATTATTTGCTTATATATTATTGTATTGTTGAAACATGCTTTGTACTTTCGAAATAAATATTGTTTAAACTAAGGCACTGCTCTTAAAGGAAAGAATCCGCTCCCTCTGGGAGCAAATTCTTTCCTTTAAAAGAAGTTCCTATTTTGAAAAGGGGACGCAATTGAAGAGAATTACCGCTTGTTCCAGTAGTTTCCCCTTGATGTGCGTATTTTGTTCAGTGTAAAGATAGAGGGCAAAGATCAGGAACCCTGATCGGACTGCTCTGTCTCTCTGTTTTAATGTTTGCATATTAAAGTACATAATTACATTAGCAGACGAGTAGGCAGGCGACAATTATCGCGAATAGTGGGAAAGGCTTACATGTAATAAGATCATAAATAAAATATTGATTATACAATATGTGTCCATGTAGCAATCCGTCTGGCATCAAAAAGGCTGTTGGTGCTAAACGTTAATTTGCTTTACAAAATATGAATAAATGTCTCATTTATCGAGGAATACCTTTAATTACGATGTACATATAGGTACATATTAGAAGCGCCTGGAGACAGAGACAGAGTTATCTCTGGTCTTCATGTGGTACTTTTACTTGGTCAACTCGTATGCGAATGGAATTGGTAATCTTCAAAATACAAAAGAAAAATGAGGATCATAACAATTGGTATTTTAAAATGTAATGCCGGTCCAGACCGTTGAACATAAAAAGGTGTTATAACCTCGGTGCCAAAAATAGACAAAAGGTCTTAATGACAACCGGTGGCTTAATGAAGATCGAAAATATTGCAGAATGCTAGATGCGATACTTTAGACCTACATTAAGCGATAATTTGTCTTGAAAACCATTTTTTGTCTTTTTGAGAGTGGCTCCTTTACACAGGTTTTACTGTACATGTAATTGTTTCCATGATGGCTAAGCTATTAGCAAAGGTAGTGGTACACATGTATGTTCAAGCCCATGCAATGAATTTGTGTTAACAGTTATGTATTGGTTTGATTTCACGTATTTTGCAGGTTTTGTCAGGATATTACACTTGATACCGGAATAAAATTTCTTGTTAACCGCATTGTGCAATTAAGGGAAGGTGAAGAAAACATAAACTGTTCAACAAATACAATAGCTTTGTTATATACAAGCCCCCTCCATTCAACCATACCATTTCGCATTTACCAAAGTTCATTTCACAAATCATTATAAAAACATCGAGATACCCGATATCTGAGCACAGACAAGTTAAATAGCCCTTTGAACGGAATCGCAGGCCTCCGGATAAGAGTGCATATATTTAACTGAAAAATAATTTTCTTATTGCTTAACTACAACATATGTTGTGTGTACTCAAAAGAACATACCCAAAAGCATGTAAGAATTCATTATAATTTTACGTTAAAAATTTCCTTTTTTCAACCTATGAACCGTGCCTTCATGTGACTGTAAGAAAGTGTAGCATAACTTGCTGAAAGGGAAACACTAGACGTACATGTAATATACGAGTAGATTGTTATTTTTTTGTAAGTTTTTAACTAAAATAGCTTAGTCGGTGCAATTGCGTAAAATGTTAAGTCGATTTTTGCAATGTGATGCATTTTTTACGTTGAACAAACGTTATTTTGTTGTTGTGAAATTTAAGGCTGAAAATGGGAAATTAACAGTACACCTTACCCAAATACCAAGATTTTGTCAATGATGAAGCCTATTCAATTTCGTCATAACTAATAAGTTATGTCACTTTTGACTCCTGAATAGACCCGTGTTATACCGGGTTACAATGACTTAAATCAAATTGATAACGCCAAAAATGAGAATCGTTGTTGGTACACGTGTCGAGTTACGACACTGTACATAAAATATCAATTTTGTCACCGTAAGTACAAAAGAACAGTGTTAAAATGATATCTTTATCAAGTCCTCTAGAAAAGATGTTACGTTTTGTAGAAAAGTGACAAAAAGGGTACTGATATTGTTTCCTTTCACTTAATGTATATGCTTCGGTAAGAAATATTAATCTAAACAATATCTTAAACATAATTTTATTGAAATATTCTACATTCATACAATAATACACTACAGAGTGTCTGAAAATTGTGGACCTTTTTTTCAAATTGCTGTAATTCCTGATAAAAATGTTGAAACCTTTTGATTTTGTGTGTGACTAAAGCAAAGTGATAACGCTTTCCTCTGGTGATGTTTCATTACCAGATGGTGCTTCAACAGGAAGTGACATCATGATTTGCTGTTGGCTTCCAGTGAAAACTCCTCAAGTGTCAGAGCGTTCACAGGCTTACATTTTAAGGAAACAAAGATGTCTCAGATATTGGAAATTCTGAATAAATCAAAGAACTGAACCAAAGACCATGGAACATCTCAAAAGAAGACGACGACACACGTGATGGAAATCAATTAACCATGAACCATTGGTAGCCATTGTCCATAGCATGCATAAACGTCTTATAAATGTGGTTGATAGTAAAGGGTCACCCGTTGTCATAGCAGATATTAGTAATAATAGTAAAACTGTGTAAGCACTAAATAAGCAGGTTTTAAAACGTGTCAATATGCAGGTACATGTATATACTGCAAATTATATTGTCTTACTCTTATTAACAAATTGAAATTGTCATACAAAAGGTCCACGTCTTATAGACACCCTGTATATACATTGTCGAAGGAGAGAGAGAGAGAGAGAGAGAGAGAGAGAGAGAGAGAGAGATATGCTGACCTCAATCGAATATAAAGGTGTTATTTAGAACGATTTTTTCTCTCTCACCATGTGGTCGAGCTCAACGTTACAACACGCAGACCTTTGTGTAAACACGTGAACACGTGAGAAAATACCAATTTAGAAATAGTGGTCTGTATTGTTCACTATGGTACATGTACTTCTCGTCTTGATTCGTTTTAAATCCTTTCGTATTTAACCAATTGTCCCTTGTTATTGTTACTAGGAGGGTCGTTCCAAAATTTCAGGCCTCGAGGTTATAAAACATTTTTCATGTTCAATTCAGCTAAGCACGGAATTTCGATTGCTCATAAAAGTTTAAATGCGGAAAAATAAAAAAACTTTCCTTGCTTTCAAAGTCTCAATTACTGTATTTATCATGCCAATGCTAATGAATGTTAAAATGCCAACAATCGTTGGCATTTTAACATTTATGAGCATGATAAATTTATGCTCAGCTGAGTTGAGTATGCAAAAAGTTGTATAACCTCGGATCCTGATCCTGGCCAATACCAAAAGCACCGCGTAAGAACAGACAGCGGTCGCAGCCATCGGGGGCTTATATCTATTTTACTGGCCAGACCGTCGCCTTTAACCCTTAGAGGGTCAGAAAGCCCAGAACAAGTACTTTGGCAAACAATGAAGACTTCAGATGCAATGTCGCATAATGCGCAATTTCATAGGGGTCTGCACTGTTTACTAAGACAAAATCCATCTTCAGAAAAAGAAATATGATATTTTATTTTGGAAATCATAAGCTGTGACCCTTCAATATATACAATGGACCATCCAGCCTTAATTCAAAAAGATTATCAAACGTTATAAAAAAGTTTGATATAAATTTGATATCATGCGACGGTCTGCATGCCTGGTTGTAAGCCCTATTACGGTTTATAGCAATGGTTTCCTCTTTAATTGCACGACGGTGGTTGGGTAAGGCCTCAGACTCAATGACGGCTCTGACGTAAAGCTTTAACCGGTGGGTTGGTGCCTGATGCTTGGCTGTAGCTGGGTCCACCATGGCTAAACTAGAGGTTTTCTTTAGCTCTGACTATCTGCGAGTCATGAGCCCTGTTTTCTGTTTCATCATAGTGCAATAATTTGGTTATATTGTTTCTCTTTGATGATACATTTCAAAAGGTTGGGATCCTCCATGCGAGCTTTACATGTTTTGTGCTTCAACAACAGCAGAACCTAGAGCGAAGATCTGGTAACAGTAAAATGCATTTAAGCCCCTCAATGGCTTTGGCTGCTGTCCGTTCTAAGGCGGTGGTACTGTTGTTGTTGATTCGTTGTTGATTGTTACTCCCATTTTGGGATTCATTAATTCTATGTGTTGTTGTGCGTTACTTTGTGTCCATTCTAGTTTTGCATTCATCTCGATGGGGAAGAAAGAGCTGGTTGTTTTGCTTTGTTTGTCTTCCTGGTGTCTCGTGATTGTTGTGTGGCTCTTCCTCACGATGCCACGGGTTTGTTTGCAGTTTGTGACTCGTATTTCCTGATCACACTCACTATTTTAACTATATAAAAAATATGGGAAATTCGATTGGTACACAAAGGGTTAATTTCACCAGTTGCGTAAACAAATGCATTAAATGTGCAACCGCGGTAAATGCACAAACGCGTAAACCTGAGCATTTTGCACAGATTTTGATATTTTTCTCATTTCCTACAACGGTAACATCATAACAGAACTTTCTACTGTATTTGTAAAATGGTAAAAGAAGTTAATTATTTTTAAACTTATTGCCTTACGCTCAGCCTTTAAAGAATTGGAAACGAGCATCTGATTTTAAAGAATGGCAAAGCCACTATTTATTATGTACAGTATATATTAATCGTAGAAGGCACAATTTGGGCGGGAATGGTGACGTGTGGTTTGAATCTTAACACGGTTTTGCAGTTTTTTACCCTGAAGGACAGGTCCCCATACTGGCACCAACTCTTAAAACTTAAAGCGCCCAGAAAAATGCATCTGAAAATGTCGTCTGTTGAAGTCGTCTGCTGCAAACAATTGCCTAACACTACTGATGAATTAAGTATAGAAGCTAACAGCGTGGACCTAGAACAGACTGCTATAGGAACAGTCTGATCTGTGTCCACACTGTTTGCCATAGAGGCTTCTTAAACATTTCAGCAGACGAGAAATGTAGACAACTTTGTTGCAATTGGCGCATTAAGGGTTAATAGCACCTTCAATTCCACAAATCCATTTGCTATTCTGTGCGAAGCGATATATTCATGTTGTTTAACTTTAAGAAATTAATCATAATTTTACCCATCGCGTGTTTCGCTTATTAGTAGAGATGCTAAGTGCAAAATCAGACCTTGACTTCAAATCATGATGCAAAGGTTCCCTTTGGTATAGAAGCTCCATATGGCCTCCATATGGCCACAGGAAAAGAATTATTCAAAGACACAAGCTGTATCTCAAAATTCAAGATGGCCGCCGCCGTTTATGGAGTTTCTTTTATCTGGAATGTTAACTGACTTAATTCAAATTATGATGTCTTTTAGCTAACCTAAACTGGGAGATTGTAGACATGATATTTTCATTCCATTCACCAATTGAATTATTAATTATCTATTTTTGATTTTATTAAAAATATATACTTGCAAAGATTTGTAATACAGCGTTACATTTTGACCTTTAAAAGGTATCCAAAAAGCAAAAATTATGTCAGAAATGGGTTCAGTGAGCCCGAAATTGTAGAAAACATGTATCATAAAAGTATATATGATAAAAAGTATCAGGGCTATGGGTCGGCCCTGTTTTCCAATATGGTCGACGGCGGCCATCTTGAATTTGAGATACAGCTTGTGTCTTTGGATATTTTTTTTCTATGGTCCTAAGGAACTTCTATGCCAAAGGGGACCTTTGCATCATGATTTGAAGTGAAAAGTCACTTAGCATCTCTACTATATCTGAACGTATGTTAAATGACGACAGTGCCCAGTTCAGGTCAAGACCTTACAGGACGATAATTTAAGCCTTATATGAACTTATTTACAATCTACACCAGCCCATTATCGATCTCAATGTCATGATTCCAATCCCAGCTTAACAAACTTGCGTAACAAAATGATCCCAACCCATATTTTACATACAGACTCCCCTTGCAGTAGTAATGAAAAACTCGATCGATGTTGATTACTGGCTTCATTCACAGCTGGGCACTGATTGCCAATCAACAATTATTGTCATTGAAATTGCGTGTGTTGTCCATTTAAAAAAGCCAGAAGACAAGCAAATTCAGACTCACTTCTTGTCTAGCTTCTCTATTTAGAGAATGCTAAAAAACTCCATTTGTTATGTTTAAGAACTAAATTTTCGCACCGCGTCATTTTTCGAAAATCTTATACCAATGAAAAGTATTCAGGAGCATCGCCGCCAACTTCTCCAAACTGTTCCGCCATCCTAGATGCTGCAGTTAAATCTCTGCCAAGATGATTTTTGTGAACGTTTTGAAAAGCAAAGCGCAAATAAACAAAGTCCAAGATGTCAGTCGCAAAGTTTCCTATTTTCCCCTCTTTTGGAAGCGCTAAAGGTTTATACATGTAGATGTTTGTCAGGATAATCTGAAATCAAGAATATGCTGTTGTATTTTTCCCCAGTATTTTTTCATGTAAGTTAAATACTTGTTTAGCTACATATGGCGCGAGACCACAATTAATTTTACTATATAATTTTATCATTCCTTACACCATCATGTGTTATACATGATGAACTTGGCTTTCCTTTGAAGTTTTTCCCCAACTACAAACCTTGGCAATCACTCTGGCAAGTGTTTCAATAGGGCAAGTTCGGCATTAATTTCACTTGTAAACAATATGTACTGTTGACATAGCTGTCGTGTGGCAACTCGAGACACCTATAATGGAGTGCAAAGGTCTAAATTTACCTTGAATGACCAGCTACAAGGACTGACTTGACATTTTCTGAAAGCTTATTCACTGTCCAGCTCAGATTAACTTAAAGTAAAGTATGCTCATATGAACAGGCAGTTTTACATCACAGTATAAAGGGAAATATTTGTGTGGAATAACATCCTGATTGTATTCAACTCATCAAGGGGCATAATTGTGGTCTAATTCCTATTAGTAATTAAAGGGAGATAATTTGTTTGAAATTGGTTTTCTAATTATATCTTTATTGCTATTCGATTGTGTATTTTATAGATTATATTTTTGAGTAGATAGTATTATGTTGTAAATATTACTCAAAACGTGCAAATTGGCTAGATTGGTCACCTGCTGCAGTGCTGGGAAGGGGTATAACCTCTTGGTTCTCTTGTATGTGATGTTTTCATGTGTTTTGTCACTTTTCCATTTGGTGTCCTTGGACAGGTGTGGTACTTGATTGTATCGATTCCTGATCTTTGCCCTCTTACTTAAGATGAGGCCACGTTTCTGGGACGTTTTAAACCAGAACCTCTGCCGATTGAGCCTTAAGGTGCTCCTGTCATAAAACACACTAAATTTCGGGCCAGCATGTCCTGATTTCCAATTTCCGATCACCAAACCATAATGCGTTGCGACAGTGAACTCTAACTAAGTAGCCAGCCAAGAGTAACAGTGACGTCATGTTTTGTTTACAAAGTTAACATGGACTTAGAATCGATAGATACCTTGTGTATTAATCCTATTCGCAGGATATTTTGTATTAATCCTATCCGCAGGATAGGATAAATACACAAGGGATCTTCGATTGCATTAGCTCAAGTGAAGTGTACAATTTAATGTTATACTTAACAACTGTAAACAAAACACTGTCACTGTCACTCTTGGCTGGCAGGACAGTATAGGGCAGTTCTTTCTTGGATATATGGAATCGGTAAACTGACAAAGCCAAAGTCTCTTAAAAACATACAACTACAATAAACAGACAAGAAAGCATGACAAACACGAAACATAAATAACAAAAATATTCCACAAAAGAAGCGCCGCATTGGAACAGTTAGTAAAACGCCAATAATTCTATAATATACGTGATAAAATTATTTTCGCTAAAGCTCGAGAATTTGGTAACTCGCAAACTCCAACTTATCTTGTGAAATTGCTTCGGAATGGTCGGGTGGTTTACGACATTCAAAGTAGTCTACCTGATGCTGACGAACGAGGAAGTTTCTGATCAGCCCCTACTAAATGAATATGGCTTCACTGTCATGAGCCAACACATAAGAGTTTGGTACTGTCCTTCCAGCCAAGAGTGACAGTGACTTCATGTTTTATTTACAAAGTTATCAAGTACTTATAATCGATATATCACTTCTGTATTACACCTTCCAGGATAGGATTAATACACAAGTGATCTGTCGATTCGCGTTAGCTCAAGTGAAGTTTACACGTTAGTGTTTTACTACGCACTTGTTAACAAAGTATTACGCCACTGTCTTTCTTGGTTTTGCACGACAGTACTTATCGCATAAGCCTCCATTGAACGTGCAGCAGATTTAGAGTTTCAAATTTTGGTTTGAGTCTTCATCCACATCCATACTTTGTGTATACGAGCAACGAAGGCTCTGGCGAGTATGTGTTTATGCGCAGACTCGCCTTGGCCTTTGCTGCTCGCTGATGTGTTAAGTATGGAAAGCTCGTGCAGAGGTCCAAGCATATGCTAAATGGGTATGTTCCCGTGTATAGTCAGGCAAGATTGACCTGGCAAGAGTGTTAAAGTAAGCATTTTGTTCTGTCTTTTTTCAGTTCTCTTGTTGTGAAAAGTGACCTTCCAGGATGGTGGTTATATTTAGTGCCTTGCTACATGTATTGGTGTTGTTTCAAGGTAAGCGCATCCTTTTCTCGCACACCAGATCAGGATTTCTGTTGTTTTTACCCATGTGAGATATTTCTTTCTCACATACCAACGCATACAAGATAGAGTGATCCCTATGTTAGCTCGCTGTCCACATTGCTACCCATGTGAGATAAGCGTAACTAATGCTAGGTTTACACTATGTCCCCGGCGACCACGGCAGCATGAAACGTAACTCGCCGTGGTGTTTAGGTCATTTTTATTTTCCTGTTCAAGTTCTGTCAAGTCTTGTTACGTTCTGTCACGGTCTGTCAAGGTATCCGTGGCGGACCTTAGGGTGTTGAATCCCTGAGACTCGACGGCCCACCACGGTAAGGCCCACGGTCTGCCACGGATGTGTGTACGTTCCCTCCCGGTCTGCCAAGGTTAGCTGGGACCTCTCACGTTTTGTCACGTTCCAATCAAGTTCTGCCACGTCTATCAAGTTCTGCCAAGGTCTACTACGGCAAAACGCGGACGACGGGTGGTGTTTAAGCCCGTCTGTACCCACGGTATAAAAGAGAGGGCCCCAATATGCACAGTATTCATTGTTTTCTGAACCTTCGATCAGTTATTTCATGGATTTCAATGACGAAACCGATTTTGTAATTGGATGTTTGCTGGGTACATATATCCACCAGTCTTTGCGACAGTCTTTGTACACTATAAAGTGACTCCTTGATAGATAAGTATACTATACTTTGACAAACATTAAAGACCCTGCTGAAATGCCACATAATATAAAATTTTATAAAGGTCTACACTGTCAGCTACGACACAAATAAATACAATTATATTCCGATACTTTAAACTACGACCACTCGATATATACCTTCCAAGTGTATCAAACCAGAAGGAAAATATATACTTAAAGGGCTAATGTGCAACCGAACACACTAACAAGCACGGCACGCACGCACGCACGCACGCACACACGCACGCGGTATTACTATTTCAAGGGCTTCTAGTGTCTAGTTAGTTTGTGTTTAAAGTTTCACCAACAGCTCAGTCCATATTGAGACATGGCCACAGCTTGCGTTTGCCCTCTTTGGTGGCATGAGCTTCTTTCTTTGTTTTATTATCGAATGAAGTTTCTCTGTTGGGAAGACGTCCTAGACCTTGTGCACCGTGTCCGACCGTAGTAGAACGGCATGTAAATCGTAACAAGCCGTGAAGCACCGTGGCTAAACTTGACGAAACGGCTACTGTTCACCTTAGCTCGCCGTGACGACCGTGGGACAACGTGGCAAACCGTGACGAAACGTGCAGCTGTCGTAGAACAGATGTAGCCAAACGGGCATTAAGACGTGGCAGACCGTAACAGAACTTGACAGATCGTGAGGTGCCCGGGAATACTCTTGCTTCCCGTCGAGTTACGGACATATACTCAAAGTTGTGTTAAGGTCTGTTACGTCCTGTCACGTTTTGTTGCGTTCTTCCCGTTCTACTTCGGCACATAAAGTAGGTCAATCCCGCCGTGGCTGCCGTGGCAATTTTTTTGACAGTTTAAAAATTTGTCCCGGCGACCACGGTGACCACGGCGAGCTACGTTTGTCGTTCCCGTTCCCTCAAGTAACCTCACGGTCACCCCGTTTTGTCCACGGTGGCCTGAAAAGTGACTGCCGTGGCCGCCGGGGACATAGTGTAAACGTAGCATAATGCAAGATAAGCCACACGCGGCTGGTTGCTAATGTGAGATAACCCACACGCGACATTTTTGGCTGTACACAGAAAATACTGGTATGTCCGGGTTGATGTTCAGGTTCCAAGGCTATAAACAGTTTCATGCTCAACTCAATTCAGCATAAAATTTCAAATGCTCATAAAATAAAATACTGAATAAAGGCATATTGTTTTTGCTTCAAAACTATCAGATACTGCATTTATCCGCTAATAAATGTTAAAATGCCAACGACCGTTGGCATTTTAACATTTATGAGCATGATAAGTTTCACGCTCAGCAGAGTTGAGCATGAAAAAAAGTTTAAAACCTCGAACGTAGGCTGATACGAGTCTTAGCTGGGCAAACGGGTTATTTCATTGGTTCTGACGTGCACTGGCTGGTTTTCAAAGATTTATAGCAAAGTGTATTCCTATTGCAGAAAATGTACAAAATATGAAAACTGTGCAAAAATAGCACATATTTCACATTTCGTACACTTCACGCGGTTGCACATCTTTAAATATGAGTTTTCACATTTACCGAGGCGGACAGCATCAATCATTTATTCGGTAAACATCTGCCTTGGCAATATTAGTTGGCCATCCAGAGCCTGAAAAAAAAAATTCTGTTGGCATTTTTGAGTACATTTTGGCATCCATGCTCAAAGTGTATCTTGATGTGTTTTAAGAAGGATAGGGGTGGATGCCAAGTCTGGAAATGCCCCAAAGTCCCAGAATTAGGTCAAAGGTCAACTGAGTGCAAATTCTTGTATTTACGTCAGATTTAAGTGTTTTTATCAATTAGCTATCCAAAGTTATGATTAAAATTAATGCAAAATCTCTTTTGGATAATACAGCCATGCTATATAAACAAAAAGCATCATCAAGGCACGATGTGTGTTTGGATCAAAGGTCATTTAAGTGCAAAATCGGTGAAAATTGTAGCAATATTTTATTTATATATGGGCAAAATTCAAATTTTAAGTTCCCTTCTACCCTAATGGAAGAATTTTTTATTGCTATCCTGCTAGGTGTGTGTCTATCATGTTTGGAAAGCAATGATTTACTAAGTTTTCCGCGGTCAAATATTCATAATAGGCATGTAAAGTACGTTACTGTATAAAATCAATTAAAATGTAATACAACTAAGAATAACCATTTCATTTTAAAGAAATAATTTCTTTTGCTTATTGCTTTGTATGAATACGTCATTTTATGCCATTATCTATCCTTTTAAACATAAGATGTGTTTAAGTTGTTACTTACGTTACATTTTACCATCTGAAATGGATTCATTTCTCAAAGGTATATGTTTCTAGCTACAGCTTTAATGGAGGACTTGGCCATGATCGCATGCTTATAGGACTAAAATATATTTCTTTTCTCATGTCACACATTGTTCCCATCTATGAGTAATTGGAAAACACTTTTTACAAGGCCACTACCTGCTAATTGCATATACTAAGCATAGCTTCGTGAAAACACAAAGACCAAAGCTCCTTTCATAAAACATCAGGCGTGTTGAAACTATGATAGAATATGGTAAATACCATATACTGGAAGGAATATATCCTCACATTGGTCTTCACATCGGCCTGTTAGCAGATGGTAACATACATAACATAAAGCTTATATACATGTACATTTCTAATAATGACGATCCAGTGAAAACATAGTTAACTTTTTGTGGGGTATATCATGGAAAAAGCCCTGACATTAAGGGTAATCCTCCATATAACTTTTAACATTTAATTGTAGGGGTGTCCTTTCATTTGCACATATTAATGAAATGAAGTTGATTCAAAAGCAGCATTTCTTTGAAATCAGGCTGCTTGTGTGAACGTATTCATCCGTATAAAGAAGCAGTCTAGATATGATATTTAAGGTAACCTCTAATTTTAAGATACCATAAATATATATCAATGTATTTCACAGCGCAACGTTTTATACATTGTAATTGTTCCAGTGTAGATTAATTCAATTCTAAGTATAAGTATTAAAAATATTTTGCATATTTTTTGCAATGATGATAGAGATCAAATGCTATGAGGTTATTTGCATGTGTTTCTTTATGTTATTCTTTTAAACTGTAAAATGCCAATGCAAGTTTTATTCCCAATTAAATTTCCCCAAAACAGATGTCTGGTGACTTCTTGGGAACACAGGCATTCACCATATTGGAGCACCTGAAGATTTGATAGTGTTCACATTTTTCTATCAGTTTGGGGTCATTTCTTAGTATTTAGAGTAAATGTGTCCTGAAATGGTTATCTAGTATGTACATTTACTAGCATAATCAATTGGTTTAACATCTCCGATTTGCTTGATGTATATAAGATCCTAAGGTAGTTAACTCGCATGTTCTAGTGTAGAATATATCTGTTAGCCATGACAATTTGCTAAGACAGGGATTGATTGCATATAGGATAGGTGACTTACATTAATGTATACATCTACTGCTCGTAGATACAAGTGCAATATATCAGATTGGATAGCACTTGTAACTGGTTACATACTCGAAATGTGTAGTTTTAATATGGCATTAATCTTGAAATAAAATTGACAACTATATACAAGACAGTCCTCAAACAGTGTTAGTCTTCACAAATTTCTACAAGATTATAAGTATAAGAGTGAGCAAGTTTAGGCTTAAAATGTTTTCTGCAAGCTGTTGTCAGCCATGTTGTTCACATTTTCGATGGTTTTGCATATATTTAAGACTATTACAATAAGCCTAATTTAGTAAACCTTTTAAAACCATCAAACAGACCATAAATCACTTTTCATATGCCATATATAAAACATGTACTAGGGTTACAAATAGCTCAACAAAATCAAATAGTGCATAAACAAAACTAAAAACAAACTAACTTGTGAATAAGAAAAGCAAAGAAATCAGCTGCGTGTGACACTACTTTTTCAACATTCAGTTTAATCTGTGAGTTTCAGAGATGCAAACCATACTAGTGAATTTTGGGAGTCATCTTTTGTTTTATGCTTCAGAATAAAACAGTCAGCTGATCTTTAAAATAAAGTATCACTGACGTTCGAATGATTTGTTGTTTATGTTACCATGAAATACAAGTATGTTCAGATGTTTTACAAGACTGCTACATGGCTCAGGTAACCTTACCTCAACCAACCTTAGTCTAAGATAATTAACAAGCAGAATAATTTCTATTAGAATTGCTGCAGAATATAATAAGATAATCATCATTGCAATATGATATGAAATCTAGTTCAACAAAACATAGAAAATTTTAATGGGGACAGATGATAAATATATTTTATAATGTAATTGTCAACAGTGAAAAGTGAAAATTTAAAGAATTCAACAAACAAGGAAAATCTTTAATACTAGATCTATGTTACATTTACTACTACGAAAGCTTTGGTGGATGTTATATTTGCAATCTTCCAAAACCTATACCTGCTCTAGAAGACATTCAGCACTACCCCTGCCTTAATTCCTGCCTTGCCATTAGGTGTATGAAATATTGCTATGCTATTTTAAGAAAATTATTGATATTAAGTCAATATTTAAATCATGATTTAGATTGCATGTTTACCGTTATGTACCATTGGTAGAAATCTGAAAACTGCAATATGAATGTAAAAGAACCAAGCAAATTGCAAAAATAATAGAATAAGACCAGGAAATGCCATATTCACATATTGCAGACCAACCCATGGCACTCTTTTAAATTAAGTCTTATATAGAATGTAATGTGTGTAGTATAATGTAAGCGAATTGGGGAGAGCAGACCCAAATTTTATATAAGCCTAACAACAATTTACTACCTTTATCCATTTATGTAAGGCACCTTTTAATACCTACGTTACCTCATTAATATATGTGCAGCAATTTAAGGTCCATAATTGTTATTATAGTTATATTTTGATTTCATTATGAAAGATATTTTGCCAATACCAATGCAATGTAAATAGAAAAATGAATCTGTAAGCAACTATGCATTACATGCTGAGCCTGTACAAATTACATGTTGTATACTAATTAGCATATTTAAATATTTACTTGATTTCACTTCATTGCAAGTTAAAAGTTATAAACAACTTCAAATATATGAAAATGAACATTTTCAATAAGAATATAGATCAACATCATGTATATTACAGGTCAGGTATCATGATTTATTCTTATACATGTAATTTGTAGAGTCATTATCTGCAATTTAGTATAAAATGTAACATAAGTATCGCTGACGAGCAGAAATACATATCACAGATGTATGCAATTGATTTTTATGTCTAGTTTAAACATTTAGTGCTTAAACTGTTTCACTAATACTATCAAAATAAATCAACATTGGCCTTGTATTGTGAGACTGTAATTTTAAATGTCAGTAGGGTAACGTTGATTACAGGTGATTTATAGAAAAATGACAACAGAAAAATTATTAAATTATTGATTTCTAAGGCCCAAAGACATGTCATAAACTGAAAATAGTTTTACTTTCTGAGAGGTGCAGCAAACTCTCAAAGTAGCCCATATATCTCAGTTTAGCCCAAATGAGGGAGAATTTCCGTCATAATTGCACAAAACTTACGATGTTTGTCTTTGTAAAATCCATAAAAGGATGCTTCCAAAGGGGTCCCTTTAATAATGAACATGTTAATTTAAGCCTTCTGAAAGACTTTTACCCTTTTTTGAGTTTAAAAAACATCTTGTTGTTGGACCAGAGAAAAAAGAAACACAGTTTGTAAAAATGCTCCGATTATTGCACTTGATGACCTTTGACCCCATTTTAAAGTCGACATATGAACATTTAGTTATGAAAAAACATTTTCTCAATGTTTATCAGACTTATAACTATAGGCATACAAAATTTGGCTTGAAATGGAATATGTTTACATATAAAAAGATAAAGTTGTTTTACAGTAGTACATATTTTCTCATTTTTGCACTCAATGACCTTTGACCTAATTTCTGGCCTTCATATGCAAATTCAGACTTGACATCCACCCCTAAGGCTTTGTATCCATGCTAAATATTATGTTAAAAGTGGTCTAACAAACGTACTCAAAAATGCCAACAAAACCAAAAATATGCATCTTTTTTCGATTCGGATTGCCAACTATATGGTGAGCTTGTATATCTATAAATATTCACTGAATATATTACAAAAGGACTGCTACATGTACCAAGTTAAGATTGATAAGCAACTTTTACGTCCCTCTAATGTACAGATTAAGCATTGGGGGTCTATTTTGGCCCCCATACGAGTTGTAAAAGTTTGATATACATTTAACTTTTACCGTTGCTATGGTAACAAAAATGGCCAACAAAATAGGCTGGAAATGGAAAAGCTGTCATTTGGGAACACATTTTAGACTTTTGGCAGGGAAATTAACAAGCAAATTTTAACAGATGATAAGAATTATTAGGACACACAACATATTACTGTGCTAATAGTAAATTCTTACAAAATCGGTCTCCTAAAGCCTCAAATTTGATCCATAATGGCAATTTCATTATATTAAGCCTATTTTGGTGGTTATTTACTGTAAAAGTTAAAGAAATACCACACTTTTACACTTGGATTATTCTTCATGTAAACCATTCAGCAGACATCGTTCAATTTTTGGTTTCAAAGAGAGCATTTATATCTCTTTTGCTGCGCTATGTTTGACAAATTTCACCAATGCATACTTAATAATCACAAGAATCGTCTCGGAGGATGTGCACCGACAATAAATATTTTGTTAGAAAGTATTCAGTTTTATCAATGCTTATCTTAGCTTCTACTGTATTTGGTTCCAGGCTAATACGTTGATTCTCTAAGACTAATTAGCTAATAAGCGTCTGTTCCACTGTCATCTGAGCCGGAATCCAGCATGAGATACAACATGGCATATGCGTTAGGCAAATATTCAAATCAGCCTGTGCATCTACACAGTATGATCAGAGTCTCAAGTTTCCACGTGAAGACACTTTGGACCCGTGGCTACCAATAGAGCGCCCAGTCGAAGACTCTGATCAGACTGTGCGAAAGTGCAGTCTGATCTGAGTCTTCGATGGACGCCCATGGCAGCTTGTACCTTTTGCTGGACTCCGGCTCAATAGGATGATAAGCTTCTGTTTCACTGTCATCACGATAATGCGTTATCGTTGTCAATATCGCGACGTCCACAAATGCCAATGACATAGTAATTCAAAAGTGATTTGATTCCTAGTACTGTCTTGTACGTTTGAACTTTCGATGTTTTGCACTGCTCACGTTACCTAAAACGTCGCGTCACAAAGGCAAATGATATAATACTTTAAAAGTGATTTGATTACTAGCACTGTCTGGTACATTTGAATTTTCGATGTTTTGCTAGTAAAGTTTGTACTGTCCACGTTATCTAAAACGCGACGTCCACAAATGCAAACGATATAATAATTTAAAAGTGATTTTATTCCTACATATGTAGCACTGTTTGGTACGTTTGAAAGTTCGATGTTTAAGAAATAGATCAGCTCCAGCAGTGAAATGTTGAGTAATAATTCACTATTTGGAGGTCAGTTGTAAAGAAGATCAAATCACGAGCGCGCAGCGCGAGTGATTTATCTTCGTACAACTGACCGACAAACAGTGAATTATTACTCAACAATTCACGCACCGGAGCTGATCTATTTCGATTCTAACACGCAATAAACGACGAAAACACATTCGAAGTCTTCAGCTGCTTCCAACTTTCCGCCATTGCACTGAAGAACTCCCGCCAATACTTAGACTACGTCGCATTCGTTTGCATGTAATTGTAACGTCTTTTAAGCGTAAAAACGACGTTACACCGTCTAACGCCATGAATGACGTCATTTTCCAGTGACGTCAGCTATCACACACTTTAGCTGTGAATTATTGTCCGATATATCACTGTTTGTTACCGTTGGCTCTATAGGTGAGGTGTGTTAGAATTTGCTATTTAAGTTTGTACTGCCCACGTTATATAAAACACGACGTCCACAAGCGCAAATGATATAATAATTTAAAAGTGATCTTATTTTTAGCACTGTCTGGTATTTTGCTTTTTAAGTTTTTACTGCCCCCATTATATAAAACACGACGTCCACAAGCGCAAATAATATAATAATTTAAAAGTGATTTGATTCCTAGCACTGTCTGGTACGTTAACGATGTTTTGCTTTTAAAGAATGTACTGCTCACGCTGTCAATAATGCAACGTCCACAAATGTCAATGATTTTATAATTTAAAAGTGATTTAATTCTAATGCTGCTCTTACTCATTTACGAATCGGATTGCGAACGAATGGCGTATCTGAAATCGCTTAGAACGCCATGGCATCGAAAGCTTACGTTACTGTTACGCTGCACAACCGCCTCCATCGCGAGGGTTCGCATTTGCATAAAATTTGCCAGGATTCTTTGCGATTGATACGCGAATAGATTTTGGCGAGATTCGCCGTTGATACGCAGTGGTGTACATTAGCAATTTCTGGTACGTTTGACTTTCGATGATTTGCTATAATTAAACTTTACATTGTTACGTAATCAATAACGCGACGTCCACAAATGCCAATGATATAATAATTTGAATGGCACTGTCTGGTACGTTTGAACATTCGATGTTTTGCTATTAAAGTTTGTAGTGCCCACTTTGTCAATAACACGACGTCCACTAATGCCCATGATATAATAATTTAAAAATGGTTTGATACCTAGAACTGTCTGGTGCGTTTACTTTCGATGTTTTGCTTTTAAAGAGTGTACTGTCTACTTTATCAATAAAGCGACGTCCACTAATGCCAATGATATAATTAATTTTAAGTCTGAATGCATGGACTTTCAATCGAAGGTTTATATAGACTATATTCAGCTATTCTGATCTGGTTCTGCGCTGTTAGCCGATTTCCGATAAAAAGAACGCTAGGCTGAAATAGGTCGCGTCTGCGAATGAAATAACGCCATGCAATAAAATCGATAAACCACTTAGGGGATAACTGTATTCAAAATTTTCTTTTAGGGAGGTATATCGCCGGATAAACGGTCGGAAATTTAGTTTTACGGCGACGCGCGAGCGGAGCCGTAAAATGTGATTTCCGAACGTATATCCGACGATATACATCCCAAAATGAAAATTTTGAGTATGGTTATCCCATTCAAATGCACTTCTGCAGTTTCGTCTAGAATTTGAGCGTTGGAATCCGCATAAAGCCGCACATCACCAAACGAGATGTGGCGTGATTAATGTCGTCAAACTATTTCCGACAGTATACCGCAGGATATACTGTCGCAAATTTTTGACGTTATCCAATCAGACGTCGCGTTACAAAACCAAGTGCATTAGAATAGTGGTTTACAGATTTTCGGGAAACGTTATGATACCCATAACAATGCTGCGTACATAATGACAAAATTATAACGTTTTTACGGCTGAAATGAGATTTCAAAGTAATCTTAATGTCATATGATAAATAGAATCTAATATTCATGCTCTTGTAGTATTGAATTTATTAAACTCGTTGCGAAAAGAGATAAAATGCTCCGCAAGTCTCGCCTTTTATCTCTTTTCCCCAAATCGTTTGTTAAATTCAATAATTCAATGGTATCCGCTATTGTTGTATTTTTGAAGTCACGTGATTCTCCTCCGTGGATGGAAAGAGAGACAGAAGGGTGGATAAGCCAAAAAGCAATACGACCCTCTATCATTTTCAAAGCGTTGGCCGAATTGGGTATATCGTGAGACTTGATTAGGTGAATTCAAAATAGGCTTCCCCAACTAAACATTTGTTTAAGTTTCAAACATGTGATGAAGTAATACGAATTTGGCGTAAGTAATTACATAAAATGCGTTCGAAAATAGGATGTTCCAAAACTACAGTGTAAGGAGGTGCTGTAAACTCCCACAACAGCGTTACCACCGAAAGGAATTACTGTCGTGCCAACCAAGAGTGACAGTTACATAATTCTTTGTTTATAAATGCTAAGTACAGTTCACATGAGCTAACGTAAATCGAATAGATCACTTAGGATAGGATGAATACACAAATGATCTATCAATTATAAGTCCCTGATAACTTAGTAAACAAAACATGATGTCAATGTACTCTTGGCTGGCAGGACAGTAGTTTTCTACCACGAAACTGTTTTCTCAGGATTCCAACGTACGGGCTTAGCGTACCAAGTCACCTTTGCCATAGAACATTATGAGAAAATGATCCTGTTGTTTAATCAACTCAATGCTTACATGTACAGATACAGTCAGCAAGATAAAATCGTCATACATATTTAACTAGAAACTGTCGTAATTACTTTTTCCACGCATATCACCAAGATGGTTGCGTTTTCAGAGTCTATGCCATCAATGGATGGTTTTGGTAATTTACATAGGTCCGGATAAGCACAATTTGTGAGCGTAAATTTATGACTATCTTCTTATCCATCAGTTTGAACATGTGTTTTCGGTGCTCAAAAGAATCATCTCATACCCAACCCACAACATACAGCTTTTGAGCAATTGGCAGCATGCTTATCAGTCTATTTAGAGTTACTTCCTGGTTTGATAGCGTTTGCTGTATTGTGACACGCTGGATGAACTTTAGAGAAAACCATATGCATGAACATAAACTACAATTATTTGACTACAATATTTAGAAGTAGTTTGACCCAAATATTATGTATTTCTGGTATTATTTACAATTTTTCATTTTGACCTTGAAAAGTTCTCAAGCAAAATTGTGAATATATATTTTCTACCAGAAATTTGTACATTTTGGGCAAAATTACTTCTAAATATTGTAGTTGGATTATTGTATTTCATGTTCATGCAACTGTTTTTTTTTATAAAGTTCACCCAGCATGTCACAATATTGTAAACGGTATCAAACCAGGAAGTGACTCTAGAAAAACTGATTAGCATGCTGTGGATTGCTCAAAAGCTGAATGTCGGGGCGTAAAGTGATCTATGTGAGATGTTTAAATTGTTATACAACAATGTGGCCAAAGGTATCCATCTCCTTGATAAAAAAATCATTTTTTGTTTATGCAGAAATAATTTCATGCAAGTAAGAGCTTTTGAAAGATATATCTCCTTAAATCCAAAACCACTTTAATAAGGTCTAATCTGATCGATTATCGATAGTACAATCGGAAATATATCGCATTTAAGAAGCTGAAGAAGAGCACGACGGCCATTTAAATGGACATAACGCTGTAGACCTATTAAACTCGATTTTTTTTTATCTTTTTGACATTGATTATCGGGGATACTGTTTTTTGTTAACTTTAGCATGAAAGAAAATTGTTGTAGTGCAAGATTAGCGCCAACCACTCCAAACGGTTCCAACAGTTGACTCTGCTCATAGATGCACTCGTTGAGCATCTTAATCGAAGAGTAAATAAACTAATTCAAATGTGGCAATCAAAAAGTTACAAGCACCGCCCTTATTCAGCATTAAAGCCTGTTCAAATATAATGGAAATCACACCTGATTCGCTCGTATTGTGTGATTTCGAAACCGTCCACTTTAGAGCACCTGCATAAGACGTTATTCGATATCCCAGCTTCTGTACCTACAAAAGATGATGCTAAAAGTAGATTCTGCATATGCACGCAAATTCTGAGTAAGTATATTATAACGACAGGATTATGCTGCACACCATCTTTAATAACAATATATTCACCGATTGTGAATATTATTTTGAGACTAACTCTTACGAAAATTACCTGTCAATAAAATACTTTCAATAGTTAACTGAATTCAATTTATTGCAAAATCTTCATTTATGTACAAAAAAATCTGTTTGCGTCATAGACCTCGGACATATTGCAGCAATTGGTGCTACTTTCGTCGCGAACATAGTTTGCTTAGATTAAAAATTAAAAAAAAAGTTTTCGCCGAAAATAAATGTAAAAACATAAAAATCGAGGTTAGTAGATCGAGAACTTTCTTATCCATCAGTATAAGATAAGTTTTTGGATGGACTTTGCATGTTACATAAAAATTCAAATAATGTATACATGTACTAATAAGCGTGCAGCTTATAGTGATTTTCTCATGAATTACACGTCTGGTTTCATAAGGTAAAAACGAAAATAACATGCATGTTGTTTGACCTTACAATGCTTCAATTTGAGTTGAGTTAAAGATATGGACGACAACGCATCCGCTTCGCATATTTTTTTAAGAAACGTATGTCATGGGTTGGCCATCGCACTCTCCAGACATAAATCTCATCTAACTTGTTTGAGATAAAATAGGAAGGAGTCTAAACAACCAACACGGTACACACTAAAACTTTGCAGAAACTCGGACATGCCACTCAAGAGTGAAATGGAACCCAAAGGATATCATTCGGTGACTCATGACAAGTATTAAATCGCATTGCCAGGCAAAGATTAGCTTTAGAAGCCATGCACGGTATTATGGGTATGCGCTTTGTGGGTCCACAAAATGCTCCCCTACACAATATGCTCCTTTTAGTAGCATATTGTGTACCCTGCATACACAATATGCTTCGCTGGAGCATTTTGTGTACCCTGCATACACAATATGCTACCAGAGGAGCATATTGTGTAGGGTCGGTACATATGTTATTTCAGTGGTCGTCCGAGGGTACACAATATGCTCTTCTTGAAAACATGTCTCGTGGTATGTTTGCCTTTCTTTCTAACTGTCCTCTCGACATTCATCTGTCTATCTTACGAACCTTATATCTAAAGCCATGCCCGCATCATAATTGTATTATAGTGGTCTTTAATCCCCATCAACAACATTTTGGAGACGTTGTCTCCAAATTTGGCTACTTTCACGACATGAAGTCAACCTTTGGAAACCGTAGTAAGGAAAAATTGGGAAACGCCGGGGTTTAAATGTAGAAATGTAATGAACCTGTATGAGTCGAGGACACCATGGACATTCATAAATGCCATACCTGTTCCATTGGAATATATAATGTGACTACCATTGTAGCCATCTTGATATCCTTCAAAGACCATGTTTTCCCATCCCTACGTCAGATTGAATCTAAACTTGGTTTGAGGGATAGGGGCAACATGGACATTCAGAATTGCTTGAATCATTCGATTCTGGTATCCTATTTGGCTCCCATGGCAACTATTTTGATTTTTTTCAAAAGGCATAGCTCTCCAAACCATACATGTATTTCAGGTTATACTGAAATATGTTGGAAGGCATGGGGCTAACATGGGGATAGAGACTTTCTGAACGCGGTTAATTCAGGTATTGACCACAGAAACATACAATTTTCTGCACTGACACTTACAAGTAAGCGGGCGCTCGCAAAGATATGAGACGATTCATTATAAAGTTGACGAATCATTTATTGTATGTTTGTTTTAAGATTATGATCAGAACTAATACTGAGTAAATTTGAATAATGTATTTTGACAATTTGCTTGCTACTGACCGTTTTATGGTGATGATTTAATGTATGCAAATACTTCATATCCTTCGGCGCAGTAGTTTCTTGCTCTACAAATTCTAAACTTATAGCGTTATCTAACTTTGAATAGTATACCATCAAAATGATTCTACCTAAGTACCATTATACTGAACCGTACCTACACAATACGTTTCCAATAAAATAAAACAACTAAGGTAGCGTATTGTGTACCCAGAATACACAATATGCTGCAATTATCATAATACTACTGAGGTAGCATATTGTGTATCTTACCTACACAATATGCTCCAATCGTCATTATACTACCGAGGTAGCATATTGTGAACCTTACCTACACAATATGCTCCCATTATCATAATACCACCAAGGTAGCATAATGTGTACCTTACCTACACAATATGCTCCGAATATCATAATACTACTGAGGTAGCATATTGTGTACCTTACCTACACAATATGCTCCAATTATCATAATACTACCGAGGTAGCATATTGTGTACCTTAACTACACAATATGCTCCCATTATCATGATACAACCACGGTAGCATATTGTGTATCTAACCTACACAATATGCTCCCATTACCAAAATGCTACCAAGGTAGCATATTGTGTACCTTACCTACACAATATGCTCCTATTATCATATTACTACCCCATTATCATACTACCGAGGTAGCATATTGTGTACCTTACCTACACAATATGCTCCCATTATCATAATACCACCAAGGTAGCATATTGTGTACCTTACCTACACAATATGCTCCAAATATTATAATACTACTAAGGTAGCATATTGTGTACCTTACCTACACAATATGATACAATTATCATAATGCTACCAAGGTAGCATATTTTGTACCCTACCTACACAATGTGCTCCAATTATAATAATAGTACAGAGGTAGCATATTGTGTGCCTTACCTACACAATATGCTCCAAATATCATAATACTACTGCGGTAACATATTGTGTACCTTACCTACACAATATGCTCTCATTATCATAATACAACCGAGGTAGCATATTGTGTACCTTACCTACACAATATGCTCGCATTACCATAATACTACTGAGGTAGCATATTGTGTACCTTACCTACACAATATGCTCCAAATATTATAATACTATTAAGGGAGCATATTGTGTACCTTACCTACACAATATGCTCCCATTATCATAATACCACCAAGGTAGCATATTGTGTACCTTACCTACACAATATGCTCCGAATATCATAATACTACTGAGGTAGCATATTGTGTACCTTACCTACACAATATGCTCCCATTATCATAATACTACCAAGGTAGCATATTGTGCACCTTACCTACACAATATGGTCCCAACATCATAATACTACCGAGGTAGCATATTGTGTACCTTGCCTACACAATATGCTCCCATTATCAAGATACTACCAAAGAAGCATATTGTGTACCTAGTAGTATTATGATAATGGGAGCATATTGTGTAGGTAAGATACACAATATGCTACCTTGGTAGTATTATGATAATAGGAGCATTTTGTGTAGGTAAGGCACACAATATGCTACCTTAGTAGTATTCATATATTTGGAGCAAATTGTGTAGGTAAGGTACACAAAATGCTTCCATAATAGTATTATGATATTTTGAAGATATTGTGTAGGTAAGGTACACAATATGCTACCTTATTAGCATTATGATATTTGAAGCATATTGTGTAGGTAAGGTACACAATATGCTTCTTTAATAGTATAATGATATTGGGAGCATATTGTGTAGGTAAGGTACACAATATGCTACCTTGGTAGTATTATGATAAGGAGAGCAAATTATGTAGGTAAGTCACACAATATGCTATCTGAATAGTATTATGATATTTGGAGTATATTTTGTAGGTTAGGTACATAATATGCTACCTTAATATTATTATGATAATTGGAGCATATTGTGTAGGTAATGCACACAAAATGTTACTTTGGTAGTATTATGATATTGGGAGAATATTGTGTAGGCAACGTACACATTATGCTATCTTGGTAGTATTATGATAGTGGGAGCATATTGTGTAGGTACGGTACACAATATGCTACCTTTGTAGTATTATGATAATGGGAGCATATTGTGTAGGTAAGATACACAATATGCTACCTCGGTAGTTTTATGATAATTAGGGCATATTGTGTAGGTAAGTACACAATATGCTTCCTTGGTTGTAGTATGATAATAGGAGCATATTGTGTAGGTAAGGTACACAATATGATACCTTGGTAGTATTATGATCATGGGAGCATATTGTAGGTAAGGTACACAATATGCTACCTTGGTAGTATTATGATAATGGGAGCATATTGTGTAAGTTAGTAACACAATATGCTACATTAGTAGTTTTATGATATTTAGAGCATATTGTGTAGGTAAGATACATAATATGCTACCTTAGTAGTATTATGATATTTGGAGCATATTGTGTAGGTAAGGTACACAATATGCTACCTCGGTAGTATTATTATATTCGGAGCATATTGTGTAGATAAGGTACGCAATATGCTACCTAGGTTTTTTATGATAATGGGGGCATATTGTGTAGGTAAGGTACACAATATGCTTGCTACCTTGATAGTATTATGAAAATGGAATAGTATTATGAGAATTTGAGCATATTGTGTAGGTTAAGGTACGCAATATGCTACCTTGGTAGTATGATAATGTAAGCAAATTATGTAGGTAAGGTACACAATATGCTGCGAGCATATAACGCATTTCGTACTTTTGAAGTCGGATAACTGGTTTGTGCAGTCCGTGAACCCAATCACTCAGACCACGTGATTGGCCACCTTAAAGTAAATCTACACTTTTCCCCCTGTTTTTTGATCTAGTGTGGGTGATCTTTGACATTTGTACTTTCAGTGTGCTATACACTCCATTCTGATCTTCAACATGATTGATTTCAGAAAAAAATGTTTTATCTTTTGATCCACCCCCGAAGTCCCCGAAGCGGTGTGTCTTCTGGAACAATACTTGCTACCATGTTGCTGCATGCGTAAGCCCCTTCTATTTGATATGCAGCATGACCATATTCAATAAATGAATATTTGACCTTTTGCCACTACCCAAGGGGTAAGGGTGTATGTAAGGACAGAATGCTTGTTTTCAAGGTGCTCTACGAAACATGACTAATTTCAAGGTGAAAATGCGTTGACCTTTTGACCCTCTTCCTCAGTGGTCAATGGTGTCTCTGCGTGCTAAATAATTGCTTTCATGTTGCTGTCATGTGCTGTTCCCTTAATTTTATATGCAGCATGACAATATTCAGAATAAGTTTCTTTTTGGACTCGCCCCATCCCCTAAATCTACCCAGGGGATCGGACACAGGCATCCAATCAAATATCCAGTCTGATATATTTCATATCTATTGTTGTTTTTTTTATCTGTCTGCATACAAAGTTTCGGTAATAATATTGAAAATTGACTATGTTATTGCCAAATTAATGTATTTGACCTTTGACCCTGCCTAAAGATTCAAGTGGGCGGGGTATTTATTTTTACATTTTACACCGTCATACTTATCTACAGGCTTTTTATACATAATAGCTTTGGGGAAATGTTTAAATCATTACTCTAAGAAAGCCATTACAACTTTTGCATTTTAAGTGCCAGAGCAATAATGAGTTTATCAGTTGATCTTGACGAAACTTATACGATATAGGACTGTCATGCGCGGATCCAGGAATTTTCGTCAGGGGGGGGGGGTCCAGGTCAATCTGACAAAAAAGCTCTGACAACCTATTTTTTAGTCCTCAGCTTATTTTACAAATGCAAATGGTTAATTTCAAAGAAAACTATCATTTTTCAAGGTTCCTGAGGGGGTCCAACATTTTCCGGGGGGGGGGGGGGGGGGGGGGTCCAACTTTTCCGGGGTGGGGGGGTTCCAATTGCTTATTTCTATAGAAAATATATAACTTGTGATTTTCCGGGGGAGGTCCGGACCCCCTGTCCCCCCTCTGGATCCGCACTTGGGACTGTCCATGGTACTATCCATTCATGCAGAGAATGCATCAAATCTGACTAATAGGTACTTAGGTATGTTTCTGGAAGGACAGGTGGACAGACAGACAGACAGACGGGTGCACAGACGGCCGACGCCAAAACAATATCCCTCCGACTTCATCGGGGGGAAACCAGTACTGAGCACAGGATATTTAGTGTCATGTTCAAGAACACAACGCAGTGCTTCAGGTGAGGCTCGAACCCGCAACCCATCGATATCGGGTCAAGCACTCTACCACGACTGCGCTCCTCAGCTAGGGAGCATATTGTGTAGGTATGATACATGTCCTACACAATATGCTCCCGATTTAAGTTGTTGCATATTGTGTATGCAGGGTACACAATATGCACCTCGAGAGAGCATATTGTGTATGGAGCATTTTGTGGCTCTACAGCGCTTGGTTAAGGGATAAAGATATAAGTAATAGTTATACCATTGGTTATTCACATGTACGCGGAGATAATCCACGAGCTTTAGCGAAATGGTTATCTTACGTACAGGTGGACAAACATGGTATAATTATTTCATACCACCTACATCAGTGTAGGCCTTGTACATCACGAGATATTGTGTGCCAAAATTTAAAATGTTTCCGTAATTCATATAAAAGTAATTTCAAATATTATTTTCCTTAATATACACGCCTTCAAACGTTAAGCACCGCCTATAGTTTTGCTGGAAATATAAATAAGAAATCTTATTGAACATGGAAAATCGTAAGTTGTTGTGAAATTCTGCATAAATATATCACTGGAAATTCAAAAATACATGTGATGTTTGCATTTTGTTACAAAATCATGAGTCTTCGCGACTTTTCGTAATTTCTTGCTATCGCCATGAAATCTACAAAAAGACATCTCTAACATCTTGAAACAAATTTTGTGCTTTTTTGCAGAAAAGTTTCAACATTTATTCATGTACACAAAATTGCAATGAGAATAAGTCGATCCCTACGTGCTTTTTGTTAAAATCGCCATCACATACTTTTGCAACATAGCATCAGTGTTTAACTATCTTATGCCTATATGATACATTTATCTTGTATTTACATCGCAAAGATTTAGCTACTGTCCTGTCAGCCAAGAGTGACAGTGACGTCATGTTTTGTAACAACGTTTTAGGGACTTACAATCGATAGATCACTTGTGTATTAATCCTAGGATTAATACACAAGTGATCTATTGATTCGCAACAGCTCAAGTGGAGTGTACAAGTTAATGTTTTACTTAACAATTGCAAAACAAAATATTACGTCTCTTTCACTCTTGGTTGGCACGACAGTACGAAGTTAGTGGTGCTAAACGTTTGGACGTTTTCTTCGCCTAGGGGTGTTGCAGCATATAAAGAAAAGAAAAAAAAGACTTTGTTTCTCGTCAAAATGACAGGTTTGTTGCGTGCAAAGAAAAGAAAGAAAATGCAATTTTCAAAAGATTATGCTCGCGTGTATGCTTTGCGTTAATATAGTATTATCAAAAATTGTAGAAAAAATCAGGTACAATTTTTTTCGTATCACTAACTTCACGAAGCTGTATATATTGAACTGATAAAAACAATGCAATGATTGAGACTCGCATCCTGATTTTGTTACGAGCGCAAACAACAAATGCGCAGACCAGGCTGCGCTTCCTAGCAGTCTGAACTGCGCCTTTGTTTTTCGCTATCTCGAAAGTATAACATATATATAAACTTGTCACAAACATATTTGAAGATTATAGCTAGTATCTGTGGTTGAGCTTTTGGTTTAAGCATTACCTACACGCAAACCCCCAAAACATTAGGCCCATATTTAAGAGGGTATCCATTTTTTAAAATTTTTTTTCTAAAAATATACGAATTGTTTGAGACGTTTCAAATTTTTACACGAAATAAAAATAAGACCCCACTCCCCTTTAAGAAAACACGAAACACACAACATATAGAGCCGTACCGGCGTCACTGCGTTGTGGTCTTTGAGCAAGACACATTTATCCTAGCTTAGTACTGGTTCAACCCAGGAAGACCCGTCCCTGTTTAACTGAAAGATTTTTGATTGGACGTAAAGAATCCATTCAAACAAACAAACACAACTCAGCTGGGCTTTGCCAATTTTACATGTCTAGTCTAGACCCTTATCTCTGGTTGTGGGGGGGGGTCATCATTTACAAGCAATATTGGTTATATGGTCAGCAGAATAAGTTTTCCCCTTAAGGATATATCCATATTAAATGGATAAGAGTACACATACTTCGTAACAATCCTTTCTTGGAAATGTCAGCTCTGTTTGACAGACAACCTCCTGCAAGGATCAATCATTGATTTTCATTAATCACACACCCACAGCACCCTGAACATTGTATTTTTTCAAAGTTCCAGACAAACAAATACGTTGAGCGAAAACGTGTATTTAATACCTTGTAAATCAGTCTTGGCATGTGTCTTGTGTGTCCAATAGAACCGTCTCTTTGAGAAAGAGACGGTTCTTTTGGACACCCAAAACATAAACTTTTGTTGAAAAATAAAATCCATTTTAAATTACCCGTTTTTGTCTGGATTTTTTTATTTTTAACGAACAGCATTTTGCTATCAAGGAAATTTCAGACGGCCATTGATTTCCGAGTGCTTCGTCTTACAAACAAATAGATTTTCCCTGCAAGAGATTTCTGTTCAGGTATTAACTCTCAGTGAAACAAAACTAATCCATTTAAAGCCAACAAGAGTCAACAATTGGTGATATTTCTTTCTGCCAATAACAAAATGTTAGCGGTAGTGCAACTGACTAGAATTAAATGTTTTATGCATACAATTTAGGTGCCACTTCGTTGCTTTACTATGATCGTGTGCAAAATATGCCTTGATAATACACTGCTCAAAATAGTAAAAGGAACACCTGATATTTTTTCGTAGGTTATAATGTAAACCCCTGTCAAATAGACAAGTAATGCATTTCACTAGACAATAAGGCAGAAACCCAGTTTCTTTTTGCCATGTTTGCTATGATTGTCAAAGTTTTGGATCAAAAAAGTTTTTGATAAAACAATCGCTGCTTACGTTCATGGCTTAAATTTTGTAATTTTTAATTTTCTTGAAAATGACGATTTTTTCTAAAACTCTATAGAATCTTCCGAATTTGTTAATATCGTAACCTAATGATTTCTGCAACTTAAAGGCTATTGACTGTACAGAAATGATGCTGTTTGTGGTGCTTGGTTGAAAAATTCGTCTTATAATTTGGTTTTTAAAAAGGGGAATTTTTAACAAAATTCCATTTTTACATAAAGCGTTCCATGGAGATTTCTAGAAAGGGATTACTTCATTTTATCAACAAGCATCATTCTTGATAGGTAACCAAACTTATCCGAGGACAAACATGTTTTGCCTGATTAATCCAAATCTCGCTATGATATTTTGGACATATTAGAGGTTTTTCTTTTATTTGTTCAGGAAATTGGTCAAATGCTGGAAAATTCCATATGAGATTATGAAAAACTGAGCATGGTGACAATATCCTTTTTATTTCATAAATTGACAGTCCATAACATAAAACAAACTGTATGCAAAGTATTGAACTAATTTCAATGTGCGAAGTTTTTAGTGGCATCCGCTGAGTACTAATAAACTCAGTTCTATCAGCTTAAAAGATATGCAAAGCTACCTGTTTAGCTCAGCGCATATAAATCTATGTTCTGTACTGTCTTTATGTCCTCAGACAATGTTAAATTGTATATCCTCATTGGCTTCACATCCTTTTGTAATTTGAAATAAACCATAGCTATTACTAGACTTTTCGTTTACTGTAAAGGCGGCAAATTTAATATTCTTATCGGGAAGTGGTTCGGCTATTTCATCTGCTAAACAAGGGAAATCAGGTTCCATTTATAATTTGGTGGAGAATGAATAAGTTGTTTGGGCCGCTCAAACGTGCGTGCATTTCATGAAAATCCTAACCGTTTACACACTGAACTCACATTTATTAACCCTTACAGCGCATAATCACAAAATGTATGTTTTTGTCGTCCACTAAAATATTTGAAGCCTCATAGACAAACAGTGTGGACCCAGATCAGACTGCTCCTGTAGGAGCAGTCTGATCTGGGTCCACAATGCTTGCCTCTATGCTAATATTAAATAGACGTTTTCAGATGCAGTTGTTTTGCTAGCGTTTTAAGGACTAAATAACGTGATTTGCGTCTATACTGAGGTAATGGCGCAAGATGATACAGTTACTTTTGAATAAAACCACGCCTCATTTTAAACTTTTACCTAGGTCTTAGGTAGACCAGTCTAATTACGCATTCATGAGGTGCCGCCTTTACAGTAACCAAAAAATCAAGTAATATCTATATCTATCATACTTCCTTAAACTGTATCACAAAAATCACTGCTTCAGTCTGTCGCGTGTCAACTATCGATTTATAATACCAGCATTTATTCAATTTATATAATATACGTTTCCGAGTTAATCAAGTGCCATCATTTCCATTAGAATTGTTTTATTTAGTATTTGATGCGGGCCCATTGGAAACTGACATGTTATACACTTGAGCAATGGAGCAAGGCCATGTATGCCACTTAAATATCAACAAGGTTAGCTTTTAAAAAACTTAGAGCCATCGCATAGCGCTTAAAAGTTACTAGACAAGAAAACATTTGAGTGTTATAACTTTGCATTTGCTGAGACCACTCATTTTCATTTTTTCATTCATTTCAAACTCTGAGTATTTTTTGTTTTAGATAACTATTTGTATGTACTAAGTTCTGAATAGGTGATCCATTGGAAGCAAAAGAAGGAAATATGCACATTCCAATAAAAATCTAATAGTGCAAACACTGACTATATCCCAGCCTCCCTAAGCAGACATTTTAGCAGTACATGTATGTATGTATCCCTATTCCTAAATCTAAATCTAATTAACGAGGCATGCGCATACAACCTTGGGGCATATTGAAACTGATCCCTGTAAATCTGAGAATTACGTCTTACTTTGCGGAGAATATTCAAAGGCCCCATGTCTCCAGGGTTAGTTGTCGTTAAAAAGCTTAGAACTATCGCATGGCGCATTATTGTAACTAGACAGCACTTTTAATAGATTTAATTTTGCATTTTCTATAGCCACTATAATCACGCATTTCCTTGACTTGGGGACGTTTTTGAAGTGCACACACATTGAAGGCAGAACCGGAAGTACACCTCTGTGGGGAGTTCGATATCGTCACACCAAGAATGTCCGAATTTGCTCCATTAGGGAATTTAGAATCCGGCTCTGAGGAGTAGATCTCTTTACGACCATTCGTTTTCAGAAGCAAACCGGTATCCAGGAAGCGTACAAACGTATATCACCATCGCTGACGCGCGATAGAAACGAAAGTGTTTCACTTTTGTGATAACGCTTCGCCATATTTTTTTTCAGAAACCTGGAACGGTTTGTAGCGTTTTCATTTGCCACTTGGATTAAAATGACGGCTGTAACATGCTGTTGTGAAATCTTCATTTATTGATAACTTTCTTATTTCTCAACCGATTTTGATCAAGTTTGCACAAAACTTATTTGAGTGCAAATGCCTGTCTTTTCAGATATGTTTACTTTTTACGTGCGTTGTCTTTCTAGTTATAAACCTGATGAAATCTTATGAAATCGGTTCTGGCAGACCACGTACTACATTATTTAAAAAGAATGGGAGTGAAGAGTTGATGTCAATATTGAGTCTAGACCCTATCCGTGAAGCTGGAAATGATATTTAAAGATTTAAGACGCGGTCCGCCTTTCCCGCCACAATTGCATAGTTTCCGCCACAATTGCATAGTTTTATTTTGCTCTTCTCTACTATTGTTCAGTTGGATTCAAGATGTAATTTAGCAATATTTCTATAATGGCAAATAAAAAAATAAGTTTGCTTCGGGTAATGGGTCTGAAAATTTAGGTAGGGTAGGCACTATGTAAAAAGTCTATTGGCTAATATTAGAAATCTTGCCATTTCATTCGATGAGTAATTTGCATAATAATTTATGCATATATTTATATTTTGACGATATCCTCGTCACTACTTTTTTAGCGACCTCGAAGGCCAGGGTCAGGTATGATATGTCGAATAAACAATCATTAAGTTTTGAAAAGTGCATATACTTTATTTTTCACTGTTTTAGATACGAGGTACAAGTAGCAATACCATGCGTTTTTGGCGAAGACTTCGTATGAGCACAATAAATGCTATACCTACATGTACCTGTACGGAAAATATGCATGTGCGTGCAACTCTGCGCAAGAATTGGGTCTTAAGGTATTTAATTTAGTTTTTGGAAGAAAAATGCAACCAACAGGGTTACTTGTGTGTTTTGAGAGCTCATTTTAGCCCTGTGAAATGCTCTGAAACCATTTTCCACCCGAGGGCTTCACCCCATAATCTCATACATGTATAAGGGAGTATCCACAGACCCCTTTTAGAGTGCGTATTCTATAAAATGCCTAGGATGCGCGCATGACGGTACTATGAAACACACGTTTATCAGAATTTTTTTAATCACACTGCTACAGGAAAGCCTTATTGTCAGAATTAAGTCAGCAGATGAAAAAAATCGACTTGTCAGTTGAGAATTCTGTGAAATCGTATGCAATTGTCTTTGGCAACATGTACTATGTAAATGTTTTAAGCTGGTGGCCTCTCTTCACATCCAATTATCTTTGTGTCTTTGTAATCATTTTGACCTCACCAACTGTCTATCAATAAAAATTCATAGCTTGGCTTAGGGTAAAAGTACATTTGCCTATACCTTTATAAACAGTCATCCTCATGTAAATGCCATTTGCTCTCTTGCCTAAGTTTTGAGATTTCCAAAGATAAACTATTTTGACAACAACAAATGGGTCGCGACATGAGATTTCCTACAATGTGGCATTTTGACAAGTGTAGACTCAGACGAGCCTGTGCACCCTCCTTTTAAGCTTAGAAGCTCCAAATGGTGTTCAGTCAGTAGCTTAATGTTCATAGAATACTCAATCGACTAGCAAAGGCTCTGATCAGACTGCGCGTATGCGCAGGCTGGTCTGAGCCTTTGCTGGTCGCACATACCACATTGTTGGAAATCTCATGCCGCGGCTCATATATATGCTAAATGTTATAGTCGATTTCTTTGATTAATACACATGTAAAATAAGCAACAACTTCTTATCCAACGACATAATTAACGATTGTAAAGCATAAGTATTACTTCTGACAATGACCACCATATGGGAAAGTGGACAAAACACACAAGGCAAACTCACACACAACATAGCAGAGTGTTCCACCCTTACTCGGCCGGTGACCACAAGGCTGTAAGGAACATCAAGGCAGTATAGCAAAGACAAGCGTGAAACAAATAACACAGGCGCACTGCTCTGGAATGGTGAGTAAATCACTTTCATTTTATCTGAGCCCGATTATTTTTTTAAAGATGTGTCTTGTTCTTTTTGTTATTATTGTTTCACATTACATCAAGTGTCTAATCCTTTGCCTTCATTTACTCTTTGCATAGTGTATAAGTGTACAAGATGCTCCTTATGTCCTTGGCAACTGTAGATACGCTTCATTTCTTAGTAGCTGAATGACCAAGATATTTAGTGATCAAAATGAACCAATGTAAGTAAGGGTGCAAAGATCAGGAATCGATACAATCAAGTACCACATCTGACCCAGGATACCACATGGGGAAAGTTACAAATACACAATTAGACACCACAAACGAGAGCCAAGAGGTCAGCCCTTTCCCAGCAGGTGACCACAAAAAACATATAAACAGACGCGCACAAAGACATAGCAAACACATGGCAGAACAAAAAACATAAAAGATCCACAAAAGAAGTACCGCCTTGGAACGGTCAGTAAAATATTTTACTGGAGGGCTTAAACCAGTTTAATGTACTATTTTTGAGCCAGTGTAGGCGAGTTTGGAACTTATCACAGAGGTGAGCAGCTAAAGCTCTGGCGAGCCTGCTTAAATGTGCAGTCTCGGCGGAGCCTTCGCTGCTCGCAACATGCATGTACAAAAAATGAAGTACAGGAACGTTAGATACTTCACAGTTGCTTTTGCTTGATTCGAATTTATACAGATTAAACGGTGAAATTCAGATGTGACAGTTCTTACCCAATCACGTATCATCTCCAAGAATAATAGGAAATGTCATTAACGCTTTGCCCACTGTGTAATTTTGCACGCTTTTTTGTCGTCTGCTGATTTATTTTCAAAATCAACTTTTTCGAAAATTCTTTCAGGAATACCTCGTGAGTGTCTAACAGTTTGGATCCAGATCAGGCCAGACAAATGTCTGGCCTGATCTGCGTCCAAACTGCTTGCAAATGTTATCAGCAGACGACAATAGTAGGAAAAGTCATTAACTACACTTATCAGTTACCAAGACGTTCAGTTGGCTTCCGGCTTATGATTCCAAGTAAGTCCTTATCTGCTAATTGATCGCTCTAATCTTCATGGTCACTTATAATTGGAAATATTTCTGACAACAATGGATAAAGAATGGTTATCGAATTCTTAGAAAGAGACATTGCGTAATGACGGACGGTCTATTACAAGTAAATAGTCTGCAATCATAGAAGAAAAGCTAAAAAATAGAACGCAAACGAATTCTTTAAAGGTCTGAAATGAAAACAATATTTAACCCTTTATGCGCCAATCGCAACAAAAGTCGTCTGTTTTTCACGTCTGCTGAAATGTTTTAGAAGCCTCTGTGACAAACAGTGTGGACCCAGAACAGACTGCTCCTATAGGAGAAGTCTGTTCTGGATCCACGCTGTTTGCTTCCATACTTAATTCATCAGTAATGTTAGGCAATTTTTGCAGCAGACGACTTCAGCAGACGACATTTTCAAACGCATTTTTCTTGGCGCTTTAAGGGTAAAGGCCAAATAAAAAAAAATGCCTGTGTTTAGGGTAACCCGACCCTTCCTAATTTTGCTAGTGAAACCTAGATTTTTTTTCAGGTTTTGTGGAAAAAATATAATTCCATGCATTCTGAAAGGCGAAATGAAATTTTCAAAATGTATAAAATTATATTAATCTCCAGAAAAAAAATTAAGAAAAAATGTGTGCCCACCCTACCTAAGATTTTCAGACCCGTTACCAGAAACACACTTTTTTGCCAAGCCTTTGCAATTTTGCACAAGTTTGATTTGTATATTTCCGCGAATAAAACCATCATATGTATAGTTTGAAAAAGTTTTTGCATAAACATGTAGTGTTATACTTTGCACACGACAAAAGTGAAGTGACGTAGTTTGCAGGTTGGGCTACTGTATTTACTTGATTGGACAAATGCAGGTATTGCTGTCATATTTCTAACAATAAATCTGTTTCGTACAATGAAACTGTATTCTTATGCAGATCGATTTTGACGCAGCAAACAGTAAAGACCCTGATAAAATGCCGCAAGATGCGGCATTTCATCTTTGTCTTCACTGTTTGACAAAGTACCCGTTTAGGGGTTTCTGGTCACCAAAGGGCTAATGACGTAGAGCCAAGAACAATGTTAATAAAACATTATAGAATTAGGTTTAAAGAAGAAGAATGAATTTCCTAAGAATGGTTTAATTCAATGACGGATCTAGACGGGAGTCAGGCGGATCGCTTGAACCTCCCTCCCGTTTTTTAAATATCCTATAAAAATGGAATAATTTGGTCTCAGTGAGACCCGCATGTTTCATTTTCATGGGCTAGTCAAGAAAATTAGATAAAGGTTGTAAAGCGAACTCCCCACGATCACCCCTTTTGAGAAATTCTGTTTATTGAGTAAATGGATCAGGGCATGAGCTTTTGGAATATATCGCATATGCGCAAAAGCCCACAACAAACGCAAATCCTGAGACATCCATAGAAATAGTGAACTTCCATACGCGGCAATTATTACATAGGCGCGATACCATAATGGCAGGTATCCTCTTATCAAATTATTGCAGAAAAATAATGGATATTTAAAAGGCAAAAACTTAAAAGAAATAAACAAACACAATCACCCTGTATCGTGCAATCTAGATTTCAAGGGAGGAAACGGAGTGCTATCTGGAAATCTAAAAGGCTTTGTTTCAGAAATTAGACCGTTCTATGACGTCATCAACAAACGCTTCATTTGATTCCCTCGGTTGTACTCCTGAAACCTTGCCTTTTTCACCTTTAATCGATATTAATGCACTCAAATGACTTAATCGATAAAAGATCATTAATATTGGATAAACGATTATATGGCAGGCTAATCCTGATTGCACTCAAATATCGCTGTAAATTGAGCCTCGTCAAGAAATATCCTGTTTTTGCATATGCGAAACGCGCATGCTCAGACCAGCCTGCGCATGTGCAGGCTGGTCAGAGCACGTGCAGCTCAAATCAAACAGATTTCGATTTGTTCTTTATCACTGCTGAGCAGAATTGTTAGTGTTTGCTGATTGTCCGCGTCCAAATAAGGAGATTTCTTTAGGCGCGGTGAAATCGAAGGCAATAAATCAAATGCACGGTTCACAATCTGTGCGACATTTCACGTAACGGGCAATATGAGTTTAATGCGGCATATAATCCTGCTTGATACAGATGAATTTCATTGGTTTCAATTAATTTCTAAGGCCAATCTGGCATGTTTCACTTTCCGGATCCCTCAGCAGTCAGTCAATGATAAAATGATGAAAACTCTTGAATTCTTTCTTTTTTTTTTACTTGTCAGGATAGTAGTTTTTTACAATGTTGTGCTGAACTGAGGTTATAGAACAAATCAACTGAGTATAGGATTTATCCTGCTCATAAAAGTTAAAATGCCAACAATTGTTGGCATTTTTACATTTATGAGCAGGATAAATATATAATCTGAAAGTTTTAAAGCAAGGAAAAAAACTTTATTTGATGCATTTTCGTTTTCATGAGCAAATTAAAAATACGCCTAAGTTGAGTTGAGCATGACCAAAGTTTTATTACCTCGGGTATGCGTGTTTCCTCATTTCATAACTTGCCATTGGCCTAAATTGGGCAAAAATAACCGATGGAATGCCTGTATTGCCCTTATGAGGGGCTTATAGGGAATGGTTATTAATGGACCTCGACGCTAGAGAAACTGTCTTCGGGGTGTGTGAACAACAAAGGTGCAGATCAACCTGCGCACACGGGTAGATTGACCAGCGCCTTTGTTAACCGCATTTTGGAAAGTATCATTTATATTGATTGATCGCTACAAGCGAAATATCAATTTTTCTAGCTAGTCTCTGTGGCTGAGCAGGTTGGTTTGAGTCTCGCTTTGTCAGAAACCCCAAAGACAGTCCGAGGTTTTCCAGCGTCGAGGCCCATTATTTGAATTTTATTCCTTATTTTGGGATCTGCTACCTTATATCTAACCCTTTTTGGCGGGCGACCCCAAAACGGAAAGATTTATGGACTTTACAGATTAGTATGGGATGCACAGAATATCGGAAGTCACACTGTTTAGTGAGTCAACAACAACAAAAAAAACAACAACAACAACAACAACACACGCATTGTTTTTGGCACCACAGTATTTGTATTTGTTTTGGAGCAGTCCGTCGATGATAAAATGTTGAAATTTTTTGAAATCTTTTAAATTCTTAACTTAAAACGGCTACTCTCAGAAAGACCGAAAATTGATTTTCAAGATCAATTATCGCTTGATGCAGGTCAAAAGTATTGCAGAATGCTCCAAGTATTGCAGAATGCTCAAGGGGAGTATTCTGCAATACTTTCGACCATTTGTCACCTTTGTTTTGTCTATCTTTGAGTGGCCGTTTTACGCAGGTTTTAATGTACGTAAATGTGTCCACACGAAACGCACGTAGTTTATTGCACCCCACAAGTCGTACGTAAAAGTCTCACAGACATAGCACGGGTCTCGTCGCATGAAAATGTGTCTTCCAGATTTGCGTCCATGTTATACTCAAACTAGCCTGGTTAGCTACACTCACTAGCCAGAGCCTTGAAAATATAGGTAGCTATTATATAATGTCAGGCCATGAAATAAATGCCGCTGATTCGGCTGTGCGCATGCGCAGTCTGATCTGTGTCCATGCTGTTCGCCTGCAGCAAAACAGTTTCTCACGACGTGGTGTATTTATGCTTTTGAATGGAAACATTCCATCGACTTTCGCTTAAGACATTGTCAGGAGTTTCTCAATGGGGTCTTAACAATCACTTTTTTTCAGTCTAGAGCTTCCATTCATCCTTATTTTGAAGAGACATCATTATTAGCTCAATAACGACAGCTATTCTAGTGGCGATTATTTTGTCTTCATTGTTGCAGTAATAATTATTCCTGTTTTTTCTTCTGTGAGTGCAGAATCTTATCGGTTTGAATACAGTATACCAATTAATGTTGTCTAGTTATTTAGATGCAAGACGAAAGCAATATTTTTATGGCGGACCCACAGCTATATAGTTTAAGTTAAGACCTATTTATCTAAAAATCTATTGGGCAATTTGTAGTATGGCCGAGGCTTTTTTCTTTGATCTTTGCTGATTTTTAAATCAGACACCCTAGAATAACGACGAAGGAGGAGCTTAAAACCGTACTCTAACTTCCAATTTCAGTTAATACAGCAATGTAGGCGGGAACTTCCTAAATAGCGACATAGGTAAATGTAATATATAACTGACAGATTACGCCGGATGCTGGGAGGAGCGAATGTAAATTTCGTCAGGTGTCAGTAACACGTGTTTATTTGCGCCTGCGCCATACTACAAGCTAAATAAAGGATTTTTCCTCGGCTTTCTGTTTAAACCGCTCGGTGGGCTACGCCCACCTCGCGGTTTAAACAAGAAAACCTCGGAAAAGTATCCTTTATCTATTACATAAAATATCCGACCAGTTCATCAATGTTCATTGGATAAGTAATTTGCATATTTTATTTAGCGATCTGAAAGGCCAAGGTCGAGCGTTATATATAAATCTACAGTCCAGTTCAAATAAACAATCATATATTTTAGAAAAGTGTACATTAAGGCAATACGGACGTAAAACATGTAAATATTATGAAAAATACCCATAATTAAAGTGAAATACTATTTTTGGTTCTGGGATATTCAGTTTTTACTATTGTGTTTGATTGATAACTACCATCGATATAAACAAGATTTTTTTTCTAAAAAAAGTCAAACGAAATATAGGCTTTTCCTTTTAAGTTCCTCTTTACTTTCTGCAGGGCTTCCTAAATCCGCCGAGCTATGAGGCTGCTCCCCAGATCCCTGAAAATAATTACCAGTGCTTCCCAGCTACCTGAAAACAAATAGCCCTTATCTCCAGATCCCCAAAACCCCTGGGGGCCCACATCTACACCCTCAGTTATATCCAATGGTTCTTTCAATGAAGGGCAGATTATATGCATGGTTCCAATGAACTGCGATTGCGTTTATTGCACTGCCTGTGTTACCCTGAGTTTTCACTGGGCAATAAAGTTTCTAATCCCAATGCTACAGCGATCATGTTGCTACATGTATGATGGGCGAAGCTGACTAGAATATTTACGTTAATATAATATCAAGCTTCTGAAAAAGTATCCATCCATTTTATCTCCCCCACTTATCTTTTTTAAAGATATTTTCTGTTTCAGATCCAGATCAGACGCTGCAGAATGCGACGTCTGATCAGGGTCTGCACTGTTTGCTTACAGAATGTTCTATTAAAATATGAATAAAAATGAAAAAAAAAAAACCAACAACCCTTAAAACAAAATAAATTTATTCGGAAACAAATGCAGCGTGTTTTTTGTGACTAATATGTTTTGCAGAAAGCCAGTGTTGCGTCAGGGCCAACTTAACTACCTTAATTAATAACATAATAGTGTTATTTTTAAAGTTTACAAGGGCGGAGCTTAACTTTTTTTTATAGTTTTGCAAAATTATCATGTTTAACAAATGATGAAATCTAATCAGACTATTGGATAGAAAGTTGAAATTACGCACGCGACAGATTAAAAGTCATACAGGTGAATAGATACTATTCATTAACATTATCACAGCTTCTGATTTCTAGCTTGATAAAAGCACATCACAACATATGTCAATTATTCAGCGTAAGTCTTGTTGATTACATTAGCATATTGATATATTTGATCATGTATCCCCACGCGATCGTTTCTAATATAATCGAAAGTTAAAGACAAAGGATTCCCAGACAAGTAAAATGTATTTGTGTGCAAACGCGGTAAACGTAATATTTGATTTTGGAATTAAGATTTGAAGTCAAAAGAAGCCTTTTGACAGGGCGGTGTGAACCACAATACATTGCTGCACTTAAGAACGGTCAAATTTGATCAAATGTTCCAATCTTCATATATAAGTTCGTAATTAGCCTATAGTTTTGATACTTCTGGATCTATGTTCCTATTGCAATATATATTTGAGGACTTTAAAACGCATCAACATATTTTTGCACTTTTCTTGCAAACCGTATAAGCGATTGAAAAGTTACTCGAAGGTTTTAATGTGCAACCCAGAATTGGTATGAATCAGTCATTAATTTGACTGCACTATCACGCGGCGCTGCTGAGGACGTCACATGGGTACATACAGCATCCAGCACCTTTCTGCATAGTCAGTTGAAGCTTTTTGATTATTTTTATGTTTAAACTTTGGCATGTATGATACCATATCAGCAACGCAGTTTATAGACTTTTTCAAATTAAATGTAATTGATAGCTTCAATATTTCCAAAATAAACGTCAATTTTGAACATCAATTTACAGCTCCTTTTCAGAAACATCTTCATAAGTTACCTTTATGCACGCTTTCATTACTGATATTGACTACTAACACTGACAATCATGTGGAGAAGACGTTTTGATATATATAATGGCGGGAGATATGCTGGCATGTGATCGAGGATGTCTTAAAAAGTTACGTTAACGCCACTTGCACAATACATTTAAGAAACGTGATTAAAGCGTAATTTATGCATAATCTGTCATTATGTATGCCCTTAGCCTTTTTCAACCAAACCGGATGTAAAAAATCGAAACTTTGAAAGAGCCAAGATATTGAATTTTATTACTAGACTATAGTAATCAGAGTGGGCGAGGTATGTCTCTTTAAAGGGGTGTTAATTTGAGCATATCGAACAGTCAATTCTTTTCGAATCGTTCAATGATGAATGTGCAATCGTGAAAGAAGCCCATGACGCAAATCTGTTGAGTCAGGAATGAAAACTAACGCATGTTAACTTACAACTAATGCCCCAGTCACACACACACTTACGGACTCTTACGGAGAGTTTCGGATCAAACCGCAGTCGTCCGCAGAAAAATGAGGGCGGAGCCTAATTTCTTGGTGCGCTTTTAAGACGCAGTTACCTATAGTTGCGGGTAGTAACGGATCGTTGCGGATAAATGCGAATGTCAGCGGATTGATGCGTTCCATTGAACCGACACAATGCGGACAGATACCAATAGATACGGACTACATCCCTTTCATTACGTTCCCTTACCTTTAGATACGAGTAAATGCGAATAGATACCTTTAGATGTGGACTGTTGCGTATACTTGGTGGATCTGACTGTGACGTTTGCAACCGCAGATTTTGCACCCTATCGATCGTTCATCATTTGCTTTTAAGCATTATGCCTGGAAAGAAGAAGGAGTAAATAAGAAGTATTGTCTCTAGAAGGCACACTCTCAACCTCAAACATCTCAACAGAATGACAACTGTTTATCTAACCACTGCCTATGCCTCAGACATAGTCAGCAAGAGACAGCGGATACTGAAAACGCATATGTCACATAATCTAAGAAGAGGCCATGCAAATAATATAATAATCCATTTGTAGATTAAATAATAGACAAATAAGTTACACATGCGCTGCTATATGATGACGCAATATGAGATAAGATTCTTGACATGCAAATGCAAATATGTCATATGATAAACCTTGGCAGAGTCTTACATATTATCAATTTTCCTCATCTCATTTAATAAATGCAATAATACATGAACACTCATTTAAAAAATATCCATGTTTTAATCTGCATACACTTTCTCCGGATATTCTTTTAGCCCCTATGGCCAGTGTGCCAAAGGCATTCTCAACACATCGTCTGGCACAAGAAGGACGATAGATGAAGACTCACTCTCCTGTTCCAGAGGCACTGTAGCAAAGGGCGTCATCAGCCACCTAAGGGATCGTAACAATACGTATTTATTCGCATATGAAATCAACCATTTGCAACTATCCGCAACGATCGGCGTGTATAGGAAAAAACGCCAAATGTGATAAGTAACTAAACGTTACTAAAGGTAACGACCCGAATTAAACCGAAACAGTCCGCAACTTTGGGTCGACTGCGGAATGATAGGTTTTGATACGTTTAGATGCGAATGAGATACGGATAAGATACGAATAATAACGTATTCTTGCCTAGCGTTACGCATCATTGCGTTGTTTTCATCCGCAGAACTTTTTTGATATTTTTCAAAATTTGGGCGCGGATGGAAATGGACTTGCGATGAGTTGCGGATAAGATACGAACTGTTACGTACTCTGCGGATGTGATACGTATCGTTACGGAATGCACGGATAGTTGCGGACGGGCTTTACGTACCATCCGCAAGGTCCGTAAGTGTGTGTGTGACTGGGGCATAAATTGGTGTCCTTCAAAATCGACCATCCCTGTCTTAAAACGGATACTTTTTCAATACCTTAAAGACATATGCGGCTATTTCCAATGCGCACCTTTCCCGCGTCTGCAAACGGGGAAAGTTGTCTGGGTCCTGTCTTTCGACCCTTAACGGATTCGGATCAACACAGCTTCAGATACTCTTATGTCATATCGGTGTTCCGACATTTTCGTCACAAAAAAATAATGAAAGTGTGTTCGAAATATCTATTGACATCTTTTCCGAACTGATCGTCTCAGCACTAAAGACAGATAAATGTAGCTCAGTCGAAATCAAACGACGTACACAATAACCCTGGCTACGAATACGATAGTGGCCGAGTCTATACTATTTGTATGGTTATTTAGAGCGGCGCACGACCTGACCTCGTGGTCTAGTGGTTAGCGTGTCTGGCTGCAAAGCCAGAGGACCAGGATCGATTCCCGGATGCGCACATATTTTCAGTGTGTTTTTTCTTTCTTTTATAACATTTTACTGCTAAATTACTTCATAAACTAGTAAAATGGCATCATCAAAACGAACGAATGGTCATCCCCGAACTTTTTATATTGAATTACGCATGGAACCTATGGGGGTGGGGTTAAATTTGGCCCTCTAGAAAGAGAATTAGTTCGGTGACCCCAGATTTTTATTCTTTTTTCTGAAAGGTATTATAATAGTCCATAAATTAAAAATAAATTTTCAAGGTTTTCAATATCAGATTTTTTAATACATGATTTATTCTAAAAACAAATTCCATTTTTTGACGAATTGTCAAAATATATCATGCAGTATCTTGTCACAACATGGGATAACAAGTAAACATAAACATTTTCTTAAAAGTTTGAGGTCATGGGCAGTAATTTAAGTTAAAAGAAAGAAGCTGGCTGAAGATTACAAACGTTTTAGCTCGATAATTAGGACTAGTGTTATTATTTTATATTTCTAGAAAATTGGTCAAATCATGTCGGACTTTTGAGGACATCGAGTATTCGTATCTCATTCTGCCAGGACACTACCTGTATTTTTAATTCCTTAGCAGGTGGCAGAGTCGCCATAGTAACCATGCATAGCTTAAGGCGCTTAATCCACTGGACTTAAAATGTTTTTATAGTGAAACAGATTATCGAAAAATTGTAGCATTACTATTAGAATATTTTTCTGCGCGTGTGCATCGAACATTGATCAGAGTGTAGACTACATCAGATTTACATCAAATGAAACAAGCATACATTTAGTATCATTTATAATTTTCATACATTTCATAACAAATAAAAAAAAAGGCGTTGATAAGTCTACCCAACACGTACACAGACACAGTCTGATCATCGGTTGACCTATGTTAGGTGCCGATAAAGTATGTAGAGAGATCTGCTGTATAATCGCCCTCCCTGATCAGTAAGATTTAAGCCGAATGAACGTTCCCCATTTCATCAATCGGACGGGTTCATTTCAAATTTTACAGCTGTTGGTGTCGGTTTTTAAATTTTATTGAAGATTTAGAGGAACCATCTGAGAGCGAACAGTGAAGACCCTGATTTAAATAAAATAATAATTACTCTACGATAGGCAATTCGAACCAGACCATGTGGAGTTACTGCTTGTATAGCAAACAGCGTGGACCTAGATCAGGCCCGACACTTCATAATGAATTTGATAACCGTCGCTCTTGCATGCTGACGCGTAGATGAGTCTATACAACTTTTGCAGTCTGATCATCGCTCGGGATATTAAATTTATTCAATAGTGTGCGCGAACAGTGAAGACCATGTCAAAACGCCGCATTCTTTGGACGTGCTGTTTCGCAAGTTAAGAGATAGCGAAAAATAAAGGCGATGATCAGACTGCGCAGATGCGTATTCTGTCCTGCACCTTTGCTGTTCGGAGGTAACAAAGTCAGGTTTTCTCGCGACGTGTACAGTCACGAAAACTGATCATTTCCACTGTCCACAAATGGGAGTGGTAATCAAAACAGTTTAAAACTGTCTATATCACAGTGGAGACACTGATCAAATGTACAAAGGATTACAGTGCGTCCAAACGGACGAGGAATGATCGTTGTGGCAGCTTTTTTCATGCGCTGGTGTGTCAAATGATAAAGTCGTTTTAGACTCACATGTATTGTTGCGAAACAAAATTGTTAAGATTTTGTTCAGATCGATTTGAAGTAAACGGGGACTATGACAAACAGTGAAGACCTAGAGGAAATACTGCGCAAACGGGTCTACACTGTAATCTAGGACAGATTCGATCTCCAGAGAAAGAAATGAAATATTTTTTTTATTAAATCCCTCAATATATAAAATGGGCCGTCCTGACCTAACCGTTCAAACTTTATGGACAATTCCATTGATCTATAATCTGGTACTGATCGTACATGCGCAAATGCCACTCATTAACGCACAGGTTTACGCATCCAAAGTGAGATATCCAATGGGATATTTTGACAGTGAAAACACGGGTGGCATTACATATTCCATCAGAGTCTGCTCTGTTTTCTATGACAATATAGATCTTCAGAGAAAGAAGTGTGGAATATCGAATTTAGTTGTAAAGGGAATAAAGATCCGTCTACATGTATACATAGATAACATTTGTATATCGCACATGCGCAAAAGCCCCTGATAAAAGCTAATAATAATAATAATGTTGGAGAATCCAGAAAACCGTGTAGATCCAAATCAATTAATCACTAATGCGAAAATATGTTAATACCATATGAGAGCATATGAGAGCATTAGCATGCATATGCATGCACACGCAGCATTGACATTCCTTTATAAGCGTCTTTTTTTCTTGCAATCCTTTTTTTTTAAATTTTACCTTTTTCAAAAACAAATTTTAGATATACGATATACCATCTGTTTGAATCCTATAAAAATCCCGTTGTCGTGCCTGATCTGGGTCCATTTTGGATGGGGGGAAATCACCAGATGACACAAATCAACTCACGCAACCACACAGCATGGGGTCCAACACAGCGTGTTGGTTTATTGCTAAATACGGCTTATCCAATGCAATCAGTGAAGACCCGAATGAGGTGACTGAGTTCTGTGGCGTTTCTTAAAAGTCAAAATAATTTCAAGATTCTGATTGTGATATAACTTACTTGTAAATAATGGTGCCAGTCGAATTATAATTATTTATATTACAAAATTAATGCCGTATTTTCATAATTTATAATTTAAGAAATATAAATATTACCCGAATTTCCCACTCTTATAAGTTGGACCAGTCCATTTCTGAACCAAGGGCTGTATGGTGGTACTTATATTTTTTTATTTAGTTATTAATAGAACCTTTTATAAGAAACCGTGGAGACCATGATCAGACGCCGAAGAACAATTAAATAAGCTAATGAGTCCAATTTCCCTCTCTTATAAGTTGGACCAGTCCATTTCTGAACCAAGGGTTGTATGGTGGTATTTATATTCTTTATTCAGGTTTTAATAGAACCTTTTATAAGAAATCGTGGAGACCCTGATCAGACGCCGAAGAACAAAGTTTAAATGATCTAATGAGTAGTAGATACTGACAAGTCCGCTCTTCTTTAGATATTTTTTTCGCAATTTTTACAACGAATAGACTCCGTCAATTCTCACATTATATAATTGTCAATAAATTGAAGCCATTCAATTAGAACAATGTGTCAATTAAGTCTTTGCATGCTGAGTAATTTTGCCAGCTATCTAGTTGTCTGCCGTCCTTTCTTAAATGGGCCTATGAAACATTATTTCAATGTTAATCCTTTAATTACAGAAATACCAACACAGTGTCAACGTTTCTCACTCAAATAGTTTGAATCCAGATCAGTTCGACGCTTTTTCGGGCCTGATCTGGATTAACACTGTTTGTACCAAATTTATCGCCACTAGCAAGTGAAGAATCTTAACCAATTTAGGTCAATAGAATTTCCCACTCTTGTCATTTGGGCAAGTTCATTCTGTATTAAGTTGGGTGGTATTTTTATTTTTTATTTAAAATTTAATAGAATATTCTTGATGCAAACAAATAGTGAATACCCTGATCAAGCGCAACTTTATAGAATAAATAAATAAATAAATAAATAAATAAATAAATAAATAAATAAATAAATAAATAAATAGATAAATAAATATATAAATAAATAAATAAATAAATAAATAGTCTTTGACGCTCAAAAAAGCTGAGTTACAGACACGCGATTACTAAAGTGTATGTGTGGTCAATACCTGTTGTTACCTTGGATACAGTTGCTAAAAATAGACTATCGTGGAAAGCTTGTGAAAAATGTCAAAGGGTTGTATCAGGAAAAATTAAAAAGGCTACATCAAATTTTATTTTAATTGTATGAAAAATATACCAATTTGTTCGCAATTGAACTGAGCATAGTGTCCCGTTTGCACAGGGAAAATATATTGAATGCTTTAATAACTATGACCGAATATCTACCAATGAGCTGATCTCAAAAAGCCTGTTTTACTATATAATTTAATCATTCTTAGGGTTCTATCAAAAACCATCAAAAAGGACGAAGAGTTTGCAGAGGGAAATTCATAAAAAATATATCAGAATAATCGCAAGATATTTAGGTAAAACATTTGTTTGCACAGGAATTCTGCTTTAATAATTTCAAAAGATATAGTATAAAAACTAACACCTTCCATTATAATTCCCTATTACCGCTTCAGCGCACCTCAGCTACCTGGATGTCCGTTAAAGTCCCGTATGGCTGTAAACTTCAATATGAGATTCTGAAAAAATAAGCACGGTGACATATCCTTTTTATTTCATAAATGGATAGCCCATGCATAAAACAAACTGTATGCAAAGTATTGAAAATATTTCAATATGGGAAGTATTTAGTAGCATATGTCCTTAAACTAAATTTACAAGGACACGCTACAAGCTGGTCAGAATATGATACGCAATACAACTTATCTCGCTGAAATAAATAAAAGATTTAATCTGGGTGATGCGTTTTTAAAGTCCTTAAGTATATGTATGGCTTTTTTAGATTAAAATGGTCACTTTTTATATAACATATAGAAAATTAGAAAATTGCAGGTAAAATGCGGTTTCATTTTTAAAATCGTACACACTATACGTATATGAACAGCGTGTTGGGACTCGGGAGAAGTAGATACATGTACTGGGCGGGCTTGTCAAAACTTCAGTATTATTTGTGTGTGTGTTCTTCTGAAAATATATTTTTCAATATACAATGTAACACTATAATGAATACTAAATCTGGTAATTTATCAGTCAATTAGTATGTAGACAACATATGAACTAGTTTTGGGTGCCCAGCATGAAATAAACAACAACGCCATTTACCTTTTATTCTGTTTATTTCTCCATAATTTCGCGAGGACATTGAGGCAAATGCGCTTGTCAATGTTCAGTGGCATCAATGAAAATGATCAGCCTGCTCATGGGCGGATCCAGAGGGGGATGGAGGGGTACTGACCCCACCCCTTGAAAATCACTAGTGGCTATATGTTTCATTAGAACCACTGGTACATGTACGGACCCCCCTCGAGAAGCAATTGGACCCTTTGGGTCCAATTGCTTCTCGAGGGAGGCTCGTCCGACCCTCTGTGAAATACGTTGATGGCTACACCCCCCCAAAAAAAATAAATAAATCAATAAATAAATAAAAAAAAAAACTGCCACCTGGTGTTGATACAAACTGCTACGTGTACCAATGGCGTTACCAGAACGCTGAAAAAGTTACGCACATCAATGGGAGACTACTGGATCAAGCAGTGGTTCTCTTCAACTGCGTCCCTTTTCAAAGTGGAAACTTTTCTTAAAGGCAAGAATTTGCTCCCAGCGGGAACCCCCTGAACCCCCTCTGGATCCGCCATTGGAAACATATCTCAGAAAGTTGATTTCCATATGGGTATAAACACTGATTCTAGAAGAAATAAATCATAATGCTGCTGAACCCCCTACCTACCAGTAGCATAGCCAGAACACTATAAAGTTTCGCATATCAAAGGGAGACTATTGAGATAAGCATTTATTCTAATGAGCAATGACGCCCCTTTTCAAATGGACTCCTCCTAAAGGAAAGAATATGCTTCCGGAGGAAGCGAATTCTTTCCTTTAAGAGAAGTCCCTTGTGGTATGAAAGAACAGTGTTGATTTACATTGAATGGCACCAAATGTCCTTACGCACGTGCGTAACTAGCGTAATAGAAGCTATGCCCATGCAGCGAGTACTGTGACACCTTAACATATTAAACAGGGAAGCATTTCCTTATCACGTTTTAAATACTGTACCAATCCTTATAAGAAAATTTCCATCACTGTAAAAAAGGTGAATGTTCGGTCAAAGACTGGTCGAGATCACAAAAATATTTTTCCTTGAAATTTCTGTGTTAAGTCACATGAATCATTGGTTACCGTAGAGACAATTGCGTAGATTTTTTAAACCAATAAGCACATAAGAAACCATAAGTAAAGCAATAATTTAAAAAATAGGCCTGCACACGAGGTTTTGAAACATATCACATTGAGAAGCAACGAAAGCTATGGGGAATCTGCGCATATGCGCAGATTCCCCAGAGCCTTCGCTGCTCGCATACGAATGGAGTTGAAGACCCAGGCCAACTCTTAGCCACACACAATGTAGCCCCGCGGGACACGTCAAGATGGCCGTTTATTTGAGGCGATTCCATAGATAAGATGTACGTGATAACTGGCTGATATCTTTTCCATAGTTCAAAAATTCGTTCAGCCAGTAATATAAAATAAGCAGCATTATTGTAGGTACAAATGTAGAACCAAAGCTCCAGTGCTGACAAAAACAACATTGTGTGTGCTCAGCAAAGACCCTGATCATCCTGGGCATCAGTCCAGCCAGATTAGACTCTTTGTTTTTCTCTCAGTGGGTACATGTAGCAAATGCATTGTTTCATATAAGCAAATGTTTAAAGCGTAAAAGTTTGAGCAACGAGATATTAGATAAATGTAGTTTGATTTTTCATTTTCTCCAGTTCGTTTGATTTTTATGCCCAATTAATGAAGTAAGTTTGATTTTCATATTCTGTTTTTCGAAATTCAATTTACGAATTTCAAATGTATTTGATTGTCGATTTTTGTTTTTGATATTCAATTTAAGAAGTTAGTTTGATTTTATTTTTTTATATTCAATTTACATGTATGAAGTTAGTTTGATTTTCGTTTTTTTATTCTCAATTTACATGTAGGAAGTCAGTTTGATTTTCGTTTTTTTTAATATTCAATTTACATGTAGGAAGTTAGTTTGATTTTCGTTTTTCTATATTCAATTTCACTGACATATTCATGTAAGAAGTTAGTTTGATTTGCGTTTTTTTGTTGCTTTTTCGATATTTTATTCGATTGTTTGATTTTGATATTCAATTTACGACGTTAATTAGTTTGATTTTCGTTTATTGTTTGTCGAAAGTTTGTTTTTCGATTTCTGAATTTTGTTTTTCGATTTTTCCGTTTTCTCTACCTTTTGTCAAGCGCTTAAAAGCTTTCTTGGCATTTGGACCGATGCCACACACATGTACATTAATCAGGTACACAATTTCAAAACTCAACATTCTTTTTCAACCACATAAAACACTTTACAAACATAGAATCTCAAAACGCTATTTTTCTTTCGTTTACCGTTTTTCGTCGTTTGACTGACACTGACTATTTTCATTGATGGCATTTGTTATCGTTAGGTCGCATGATTGCGACAAGTCACATGATTTTCTTCTACACTGGTGTATGTAACCGAACCTTAGATAGTCTACTTTGGAAAATGATGTGACTTGTGTCAATCAAAATTCACGGGATTTGTCCATTCTCGTGAAATCTAACGATCCAACGGCATCAAATGAATGGACATTAGTATTTGGAAGAATAGATAATCATCAAATTTGTAGCTTCCAGTTTTGAAAGATCCGTGATTTGTATTGTAAAGTTCCACCGTTGTTTGACACCCAGCCATGGTCTTCAGCAGAAAAGACGCCTTAAATCGGCCAGTAAAAAGAAAGTAGTTGGTGCCGGTTTTTGGACTATCCGGATAGCTCAAGTGGTTAGAACGTTCGACAAGCATTCCGAGGGCTGTGAGCTCGAGTGGGAAAACATATCTATCTGTTTGTCTGCCCTCCTGTCTGTGTGTCTGTCCTAAAGTTACGTTACCGTCTGCTTAAATTAGCGTAGACCAAGCTTTTCGTGAAAGCTTATACTTGTTAATCCTTCATTTTCTCTCGCTCTTTCAATCTTTCTGCCTTTTTGTCTTTCTCTTATTTCACATGGTCCTGACATTTTTCTCCTTGTGATCGATCCCGGAAATCTTCTATAACGAAGCCGGGTCCAATCCCCCCCCCCAAAAAAAAAAACAAAACAAAAAAAAAAACAATTCCCCCACACCCCAATAAAGCGGGAACGTCATTTTGCCCACTAAATAGCTACGTATGCATATTTGAAGAATGCCTTTTCGCATATGCGAAAAGTCATTCTTCAAATATGCATGCGCATTTTTAGTTGGCCTTAATGTCCTAAACTGACTCATATACACCAAAGTGTTCCCTGATGAAAGACAAAGTCAGTGACACCTTGAATAAGCAGACGGTGCACGACTTTCTGACACCATAAACGTCTTATTGTTACATATAAGGATTCAATAAATAGTTACAAATGATATACGCCTCTGAATGAGGTCATTTGCCAACTCCATGGTAAACTTGGTGCACATACACTCAAAACTTTACGCAAATATGACCATCACGCCCGATACCACTGAAATATGAGTATCGGTCTAGACAAATTTAGAAAATAAATTTTCCTTTTTAAAAGGAGGGCTTGCCTAGTTGATTGCTTTCGAATGTATAAGCCAAAAAGTTGCAAAAACACTCCTCATTCTTAGTATACATGTATTCAGGCAGCCAAGACCGCTGATAGACTGCTTTGAATACACGAAGGGTTATCAGTCCAAACGTTCAAACAACATTCGAAGACACACACACACACGCTCGCACGCACACAATTACGGCCCCCTTTCCACATGAAACAGCTCCGTCTTTTGGTCAGTGTCTTTTTCATGTACACTGTCCCATTGTTCTTATTTGCTTCGGTATAGAAAAATGTAATGCATTAATTGGATTTTCTGTTCTTTTATCTTTTATAGATAAAAGAATTGAAAATGTCCGAACTCACTGCCCCCTCTAGATCCGCGCATGTTTGCACAGATCAACTTTAACTCTTAACCTGCCATTGACTACTTTTGTCGTCTGCTCATAATCTTTGCGAACAGTTGGAACCATACCAGGCCTGACAAAACGTCAGACCTGATCTCAGCTGTTTGACACTCTGATGGTATTCCTGAAAGATTTGTTTAGAAAAAGTTAGTTTAACAAAAAATCAGCAGACGATTAAAATCATGAAAAAAATTCCCGCCATGCACATAGTTAAATAGGAGAAGTCTTTCCTGCAGTTCTTATCAGTTCAAGACAGATCGTGAAACAATTGGTTATTTAGTCTGGTAATAAAGCTATTTTTGAACGCATCTGTAATTTAGTAACGAAACAAATCATTTGACATTAGAGCTAAATTCCAGCTGATAAGTTTTTAGAACTAGTTTTTCGCAATAAATTTTTTATCTTCAATTTTAGCAAAATGTGTTTTCGATAAATGTTGTAGAGGTGACTTTCCGTCAAAATCTCCCAATGTCTGGTACTTGTGGTGCCAATAGATTTTTGTGTATATACAATGTAGATGGAGATTTTGCAATAAATTGAATTCGTCCTAAATTTCTAAGTCTTTTATTGACAGATAAAATTTGTATATGCGTGACAGAAAGGGGTAGTATCAAAAATTATTCGTAAGCGGTGCATATCCCGTTACTCAAAGGTTGTGTATAACATAAAATGCCCCTTGCATACTCAGAATTTACCGCGCATATGCAGAATCAACTTTGAGCAGGCTCATTTGTAGGAACAAAGGTTTGGTTTTCGCATGACGTGCCATTTTTCTCTTTTGCACGTGCTATATAGTGAACGGTTTTGAGATGACCCCACTAGCTCAACGCACGAGCGAATCAGGTACGATTTCCATTATATTTGAACAAGCCATCCATTTCTTTAGTAATTGAATTAGGACGGTGCAATGTAACTTTTTGACTGACACCTAGACTTAGTTTATTTGCGCTTTGCTTAATATGTTCAAAGAGTGCATCTTAGCACAGAGGAACCTGTAGCTTATTAGATGTTGGAACTGTTTGGAGAAGTTGGCGATGTTCCTGAATACTTTTAATCGGAATAAATCTTTCGATAAATGACATAGTAAAAAGTTATTGCGAAAAATTAGTTCTAAAAACTTAACAGCTGGAGTTTTTTTAGCACATTGAGATTTTTCACTTAATATCACATATGCACAAAAGCCTCATTTAACGCCCATGCTTTTGTCTTCAGCAGGGATACATGTAGCGAGGGTTTCGCAAGTCATTTACTTTCAGTCCGTAACTTGTGATATATAACTTCAATGAGGTAGACATGAGGCTTTATCTACCTGAAAAAGTGATATCCACCGAGGTGAATATCACTTTTAAGGGTAGATACTTACACTTTTGTAATATGATTTTTATTGTTGAAGTTATTTTCAACCTGTTTTTAAAATAAGTAACGTAGCATTTTGAAATGTACATTGTATATAAATTCTCTGAATGCAGAATGTAAATCATAAAACTCTTTTTTACAGTTTGTTTATACAAACAATGGGGTTAAACTTCATCCAAAAGTCTTTAATTTCCTTGTTGGAGGAGATGAAACGGCTAATCATGTCAATTTCATGCAGCCCATGCTAAATTCATACTCACCATGCCATTTTAGCTCTCTAGAGGGTGATATAAGAAAAATATTAAAAATATCAACCTTTCGAAACTAGTTTGAGCTGGGTTTTTTTTTTTATCTATATCAACATTTAGGCCAGTTTAGACCAGTTTTCAGGTAGACATAGAGATTTATGAAGACAAGTTGGGCCAATCAGGAGACAGGATTCTCTTTAGCCATATTTAAAAAAAAGCATATACATGTACGTGTACATGTATATTCGAGTGTTACATGTATCCTAGGTAGGCAATAAATCTCAGCCGGGCCGGGTCTGTAGCTGATGATTAAGTGGGGTTAATGAGCCAGGGGATATTGATGACTAACAGTAAAACAGCTAGTGAGTACGACCAGGAAATGCAACAGATCAACCCACGGCACCGTGAGGAAGAAGCAAAGAACAATAACAGCAACATAACATATAGACTGGCCCCAGTCCTTCATTTTTTATCACGGCGCATGGCATATACATTTGTACTTGTAGCTAGTCTAACTGATGGCAAAGAGCCATCAGAGTTGGACTAGCTACATGTATATGACACATTGAAGGACTGTAGCCAGTCTACATAACATCTAGAAGACAATAATAGTCCAGCAACCGACTCTCTTCTCCCCAGTGGGATGATTGCAAACTAGAAAAACCACAAAGTACTGCACGACTAAACAAGGACTAAACACAAAACTCCCGCAAACAATGGGGATAACAATAAACAATGAATAAACAACAGCGGGACCATCATCTTATAATGGAAAACAACCGAAGCCACCAAGGGCTTAACTTAATTTTACTAGCCAAATCTTCGCCCTAAACTCTGCTGTTGTAAAACACTATTAAGTTCAGCTCGCATGGAGACCTCCTAACTTGTGTTATTTATCATCACAGGGAAACAACCAATCAATTATCTTACTGTGACAAAACAAAGGAAAGGGCTCTCAACTCACAGATTGTCAGAGATAAAGACAATCCCCAGATGAGCGACGGTACATGAACCCAACTATAAACACACATCGGGCACTGTCCCACAAGTTACATGTAAGTCTGTGTCATCATTGAGCCTGAGGCCTGTCCTACATGTACCGTTGTGCAATTAAAGAGGAAATCATAGCAACATTTGTATAAACAGTGATTGGGTTTATAACACAGATTATCATATGACGTTGCGTCTGGGAGTGAAATAACGCAATGCAATAAAATCTGTAAACCACAAGTGGTTTATCGATTTTCGGGAAACGTAATGACGTCCATAACAACGTTTTTACGCCAGAAATGAGATTTCAAAGTAATTGTCATATGATAAATAGAATCTAACATTCGTGCTCTTATATTATTGAATTTATTAAACTCGTTGCGAAAAAGAGATAAAATGCTCGGCAAGCCTCGCATTTTATCTCTTTTCCCCAACTCGTTTATTAAATTCAATAAAACATGAGCACTCATGTAAGATCCTCTATTTGTCGCATTATATCCATGCTCTTTAATGTCTGTGACCGTTTTAGACTGATCATGAAAAGAAGACTTTGATAAGTTAGAGGTCTTTCATGCAAACTAAATATCTATGTGTCTTGACCCACATCTGAACTAAGGGTTTAAGCCCTCCAGTAAAATATTTTTACTGACCGTTCCAAGGCGGTGCTGCTTTTGTGGACCATTTATGTTATTTCTGTCTTGTTTTGTTATTCTTTCATGCATGTCTGTTTGTTGATGCCTTGTGGTCACCTGATTGGAAAGGGCTGGCCTCTTGGCTTTCGTTTGTGATGTCTAATTGTTGTCACTTTCCCACTGGTATCCTGGGTCAGGTGTGGTGCTTGATTGTATTGATTCCTAATCTTTGCCCTCTTTCTTACTTTCCAACGATTTTTTGAATTCATAAAGCTAATCGCTATAAAGTACTGGCTCTGAAATGCCTTGTTGCAGAAGAGTTTTCAAAGCAACATTACACCCATGACCAACTCTGTGCGTCTCCGGCAGAATTCAGAAAATATCCCACGAAGTCCATGACACCGACAGCCCCGCTCCAGCAACCATAGTAGTAAAAAGATGGCTCTTGCCGCCGAAGTCACTTACATTTGAACATACTTTGGCAAAACGAATAAGTTGCAAAATATATGCACCCTACGAAGGAGCGCGAGTAAACCTTTGTCCAAATCAAAAACTTAGCAAAAAGGAGATAAGTGTGACCTGAAAATGCCCCAATCACATACTGCAGACCAACCCATGGCGCCGTGAGAAATAGACAAAACCAATAACAGCCACAATACATCAAGAAGACAACCTTGAGGACAATTTCTAACCGGTTTGGCATTTAATTCTTTGTTTATCATCGTAACTTGACCGCCGCGGCGGTGAAACATTAAGAAGCTCGATGTTCAGGAGCTCTTGGTATAGATCATTTCTACTTTTTGTTTTGTTTGTTTGATTTGATTCTTTACGTCCCACCAACAATCATTTAGTTATATCGGAAGGGGTCTTCCTGGGTTGAACCAGTACTCAGCTAGGATTCATTTCTACCTTTAATTCGAAATATTTGGAAATTCATGCTTAACCCATAATGGCATAGCGTCCTTTTTATCGGACGTATGAAAATGGTCCCAACGCAAACCAGACGCATCAGAACGCGGCGTCTGATAAGACTCTCTATTTTCCTATTCTTACAGATTGATTCATAAAAACATCAAAACAAAACAAAAAACAAAAACAAGACCCCCCCCCCCCCCCCCCTAAAAAAAGACTCAAACGAGCCTGTGGTGCCGATGATGGTCCAACATTGAATTCTGGCTTCGTAGCTTTGTGATTTTTCAGGGGATCCGGACCAGTATTGCTAAGAAAAAAAATATTTTTGTCATTTTTTTTTTGGGGGGGGGGGGGGTCCGGACCCCCTGCCCCCCTCTGGATCCACGCATGGTGAACATATACTTGCAGCTATCCAGTGGGGCTAAAATGAAAATTTGATATTTTACATAAAACCCACTTTAACAAACTTGTTTAATGCATCGTCCAAGTTTTACCTAGTTTTATTAAACCACGCTGGATGGAAGATTCCTTCATTAAGAAACGATTAACGCACAACAATGTATTAACTCATTTTTCGATAGCGGCGACATTTGTCGTCTGCTGATAACTTTAAAGTTTGCACACATTTAGGACCCTGATCCGGACCGGCAGAACGTCGTCGGTCCCTGATATTTTTTCCTGGAATATTGTTTTGAAAATGTAAATTTTGAAAAAGCTAACAGACGACAGCAAAACCATGAAAAATTCCTAGCATGCAAAGAAATAATAGATCAAAGACTGGAATACAATAAAACATATTGGTTTGCTGGAACAAAGAAACAATATCCTAATGGAGTTGATGAAAATAATAGAAATACATTTTTGTAACCCAAACTAACTTGATACATGACATCCATGTTGAAATGGTCCTCGTCGCGAGAAATCCTGTCTTCGGGGTGTCCGACAAAGCGAGTTTCAAACTAGTCTCCTCAGCTACAGAGACTAGCTAGAAAATTGAAATTTCACCTGCAGCAAGTTGACATATGGCACTTTCTAAAAAGCGATCAACAAAGGCGCTGATCAGACTGCGCGGATGCGCAGGCTGGTCTGCGCCTGTGTTGTTCGAAAACCCCCGAAGACAGGTTTTCTCGCGACGAGGCCCAAATAATGAATGCAATAGTACAATCGTCCAGATTTTGAGCCATTTTCGTACTGATCGCATTGGCAAACAGCGAACGCTCAGACTAGACTGCACAGTGAAGACCGATAACTAGACATCTAAAGACATCTAAGAGCCAATAGTGATACCTGTAGTCCTTTTTTTATTCTCACCTGTTGTGACGGTCCAGGCCTTTTGTTCAGAGTGCGTAACAGAAAAATATTTTCTTATTTCTCAACCAAAGCATATAGGGTATATATACTGTAGATATATTAACAATTTTACGCTGAATATTTTTGTTTATCTAAAACATATTGCCTCCGTGCCGTGGTGTCTCATACGACACATGCTCGAACACCTATGGGATCTCCTTTATTTTGGCATTTTCTTGAAACCTAGAATTTAGAATTGAAACCTACTTTGGAATAAATAAGAGGAATGTTTTCCACCAGTGCATGGCTATTTTCAAAGAAAAGTGACTTAGAACATTTCAAACAAACAAAACAAAAACGATAAGCAGTTACAATTTTTGTGGCTTCCGATCTCGCCATTTTCAAATTAAATAAGCTATATTTTGCACAATACAGTGAAACCTGCATTAGGCGGCCACTTAAAAATAGACAAAACAAAGATCTTAATGACAAATGGTAGCTTAATGCAGGTCTAAGGTATCACAGAATATTCCCCTTGGAGCATTTTGCAATAGTTTTGACATGCATTATGCGATTATTGGTATTGAAAACCAATTTTGACTTTAAAGAGTGGCCGTTTAAGACAGGTTTTACTGTACTCAAGATATTCTTCTGAACTTTTCACACATTATGTGAATATAAATGTTTGTTTAACAACAGAAAATAAATATGTTTTTATCATAATCAATTTCTTTCAGCAAACTGTTTACTTTAGGCGTTGGAAGATTCCTTAAGAATAGTATATAAACAACAATAAGGTACAGTAAAACCTGTTTAAAATGGGCACTCTCAAAAACATAAAAAATGTTTGTCAATACCTATTATCGCTTAATGTAGGTCAAAAGTATTGTAGGGAGCATTCTGCAATACTTTCGACCTTCATTACGCCACCATTTTTCTTTTTTCTAGTGGCCGCTTAAAGAGACTAAATGCCCAGTCACACTATAACGTTTTAGCAAACGTACGCCGACGTATAATATAGATATATCTAGTACGCTGGCATAAGCTGGCATACGCTGAAATCTAATTTAAAAAATCAGAGAAAGCCTCCCTCTGAACGTATACAAAGCGTATGCGAAACGAACATAGACGTGTGTCTAACTTATGAGTAACTTATTCATAACTTATTCCTGGCGTAACATAATTTATACTTGTATTAGCGTATAAAAGCGTATGCCCTGCGTATCACTAGCGTTCTTAACCTATGAGAAACTTATGCACAGCGATCGTCTAACGTATGCTGAACTGTACATGTAACGTGCGTTAACGTATGCATAACTTACATGTAACGTACATGTAGCGTACATCTAACGTATGTCTAACGTATAAAACAGTACACAATTTTGGGACCTTTTTGCCATATGACAACGTATACCAACGTACTGTAGCGTGTTCGTAAAGGCCCTGTCACACTTCGACGTATAGCACCAACGTATGCCGACGTATGAAAAATTCAGCAAGTACGTTGGTATACGCTGAGTACGTGAGAAATAAGTTATAAACACGTTACTACTAATACGCTATAGTACGGTGGTATACGTTGACATACGGCCAAGAGGTCCAACATTTTGTGCATCCATAAAAAATGACAGCGTATGCGAACGTACTGTTTCTATACGCTAGGCATACGCTAGATGTACGCAGCAGGTAAGTTATGCATACGTTAAGGTACGTTAGCACCAATGTATGCGGACGTATGAGAAATTAAGCAAGTACGTTGGTGTACGCTGAATACGTTAGGGATAATTTTTAAACACGTTACGAACACGCTACTGTACGTTGGTATACGTTGTCATACGGCGAACAGTTCCCAAAATTTTGTGCTTGCATAAAAAAATCTTCAGCGTATGCCGACGTATTGCTTATACGTTAGGCATAAGTTAGATGTACGCAACGGGTAAGTTATGCATACGTTAAGGTACGTTAGCACCAACGTATGAAAATTCACCAAATACGTTGGTGTACGCTGAATAAGTTAGAGGTACGTTATCAATACGTTACGAACACGCTACAGTACGTTGGTATACGTTGCCATATGGCAAAATGGTCCCAAAATGTTGTACTGTTTTATACGTTTGACATAAGTAAGAAGTACGCTACATGTAAGTTATGCATACGTTAACGTACGTTATATGTACAATTCAGCATACGTTAGACGTTCGTTGTGCATAAGTTTCAAGAACGCTAGTGATACGCTGGGCATACGCTTTTATACGCTGATACAAGTATAAGTTATGTTACGTCGGGAATAAGTTACTCATAAGTTAGACATACGTTCTATGCTCGTTTCGCGTACGCTTTGCATAAGTTCAGAGAGAGGCTTCCTCTGATTTTTTTTAATAGATTTCAGCGTATGCCAGCGTACTAGATATATATTTCACACGTCGGCCTACGTTGGCTAAAACGTTATAGTGTGACAGGGCCTTAACGTATTTAAAACTTATCTCTAACTTATTCAGCGTACATTCTCATACGTCCTCATGCGTCGGTGCTAAACGTACCTTAACGTATGCATAACGCACATGTAGCGTACATCTACCGTATGCCTGACGTATAAGCAATACGTCGGCATACGCTGAAGATTTTTTATTCAAGCACAAAAATTTTGGGATCTATTCGTCGTTTGACAACGTATACCAACGTACAGTAGCGTGTTCGTAACGTGTTTAAAACTTACCTCTAACGTATTCAGCGTACACCAACGTACTTGCTGATTTTCTCATACGTCCACATACGTTGTTGCTAACATACCTTAACATATGCATAACTTACCTGCTGCGTACATCTAGGGTATGCCTAATGTATAGAAGCAGTACTGGAATGAAGATTTTAAATGCAACAAATTAACTTAAATGAAATGACGTAACGTCTGTTGCAAAGCGTTACGTTAACGTTGTACAACGGATGTGACGTCCGTTGCACAACGTTACTTTAACGTGATTTCAACGTACGTTGCTAGGGAAGTTAGTAGTTTTGAGACGGCGCCATAGCATCGTAGGGCCCGCACTTTGTTAAGAAAATAAGTAGCCTATAAACATCGTAGAACTCACAATCGGAGTTGACTTGTGTTTTATCCATCATCGGGATTATCGACGAAACATATGGTAGCAGAGCGAGGTTCTAAATTTGAAGAATAGTAGAAATAATTCGAAGATCGAGAATGGCGTCATCCGCAATGGAAGTTGTTAACGAGAATCATCCAGAGGCCCTATGCGACTTTGAGGAAATGGAAGTACAATTCAAGAAAGACAAGACCCGTGTGAAATCTAACTTTACACGATCAAGAAATAAATTACTAGATTTATTAGATCAAGATGATTTGCCAAGCCGAAAAGATGTCCGTCAAGCACGTCAAAACATGGACACTTGTCAAGCAATAGCTATCGAGGTACTGACAAATTTTTCGGACTTTTACACCAAGAACGGCGAAAAACAAAAACGTAAGCTGGTTGTGATGGAAATGATCCGAATCGAAGAAGATTTCTACATGACGTCTGAGTCTGCCAGGGAGTATTTAGAGTCTCGAAAGAGTGACAACTCGAGTGTATCTTCGGACATTCTTTCGATCGATTTGCTGGAGAGAATGAACATTTCTGATCAGAGTGAGACTAATCGCAAACAGGGCTTGGCTCCATTTCAAAATCAGACAGTATCCGAGGTAAACTCATTTAAATTTTTCGGTGAATCGGTACCTGACCTTTGCACTGCTAGAGATAACCTCATCTCTCCAAAAAGTACTGTTCAGCATAATATGACTTTTGAAAAAGCCCCTTTATTGAATGATACCCGTCATGATGCAAACCCCCAGTACCCAGATGAACACTATGCGAACCCAGGGAGCCGTTTAGCTGACACGAGTACACGTAATGTCCCATTAGAGAATCTTAGTTCAGCTCAATCTATCGGTCACGATTTATGGCGGCAACTGAAGCGTGTACAGATACCGGTGTTTTCAGGAGAAAAGCGACAATACCAAAATTGGAAAGCTGCTTTCTTGGCCTGTATTGACAGTGCACCTGCGACGGACGAGTATAAATTGCTGCAATTACGCCAATATGTATCCGGCGATGCCTTAAAAGTAATAGAAAATTTGGGGCATTCAGCATACGCCTATAAAGCAGCGAAAGAGAGGCTGGATCGAAAGTACGGTGGCAAACGCAGACAGATTGCCATTTACCTTGAAGATTTAGAGAATTTTCGACAAATACGACTGGGGAACGCCAGAGATTTAGAGAACTTTGCCGACCTGCTGGACATTGCCATAATCAACTTGAAAGAGGCGGGTCTTCACCATGAATTACAAGACGGCTCGCTTTATACAAAATTGCAGAGGAAATTGCCAGAGTCACTATTGGCGCGCTATCACCGCTGGGTTTTCGAGAATAGCGCGTCAGGGTCTGTACTTACTCTAAGGACTTGGGTTATACAGGAATCTGAATTTCAGACCGTTGCTACAGAGACTGTGCACGGGTTGACTGGACAATCATCGAACCAAGCGTCGCAGCCATTCTACAGAAACAACAACCAGCGAGCATTCTTTGGCGAAACAACTGAGGAGGGTCGACGAGGGAAATCTATCGAATGCCAACTATGCAAGGAGCCACACAGAATTTGGAATTGTCAACATTTCGCAGATAAGTCTGTAACAGAGCGATGGAATTTGGCAAAGCTGTTTCAGCTATGCTATCGTTGTCTAGGGGAGTGGCATGTTGGGAAAAAATGTCCAAGAAGCCGACAGTGTGGTTATGAAGGTTGCCAAGAATTACATCACAGGTTACTACATCGACAGCGGTACCAATCAGAAATTACAGAGCAACCTCCTTCTTCATATCATGATACTGAACTGAAGGGTTTGAGAAATAAATATGATAAGGAACCTTATTCAAACCGCCCAGAAATGGACACCCTTCTGACCACTTCAGTCACATACGTTACGGAGGGGAAAGGACAAAGCCAACAGACATCTATGACAGCCACAGACGATTACAGACCAGACTACATTGCTCTTCGTACCATCCCCGTGATACTTAGAAATGGTGACAGATCATTGAAAGTCAACGCCCTGCTAGATGATGGCAGCACAAAAAGTTACATCAATGCAGATGTTGCAGCTGAGTTAGGTCTGCAAGGAAAAACAGAAAAAGTAATGGTCAATGTCTTAAATGGCCAAGTTGAGACATTCGAAAGCAAACCAGTAGAATTTCAATTAGAGAGTATGAACGGCAGTGTTAATATGACAGTTAACGCTTACACAGCAAATAGGGTTACAGGAGACATGAGGGTTTTTGATTGGAATAAATGTAAAAGTCGCTGGCCATATTTAAAGAATATTGACTTTCCACACAGTACAAAAAGAGAAATTGTAGATCTGCTCATTGGCCTAGACTGTGCGTATCTTCATTCCACACTCGAAGAAGTAAAAGGAAAGCCAAGCGAACCTATAGCGAGGCTAACACCACTTGGGTGGACCTGCGTTGGAAACCCAGGACAGAGAGATGGTTCAATGTTGCAAACAAACTTTGCCAGCACGTTCTTTGTAAAAGATCAGTCATCTCTAGAGACGTTGAATGCAAATTTGAAGAAATTCTGGGAGTTTGAGGAGGAGCCATTGATGCATGAACCCCCTGTGATTCGATTGGAGGAAAAACTAGCCTTGCAAACAGCAGAACATTCTATAAACTATGAAAATCAAATGTATCGGGTTGGTGTCCCTTGGAAAGAGCGTCAGCCAGTTTTACCGAACAACTATGATATGGCTCTACAAAGACTTGAAAACACTGAGAAGAGACTAAAACGATCACCGGACATTGCAGACTCTTACAGCAAGTGCATTGAACAGTATATTGAGAAAGGATATGTAAGGAAGATAATGGAGCACGAGAAAAGTAAATCAAAATGGTACCTGCCACATTTTCCGGTCATCAGACTTGACAAAGAAACAACAAAAACTAGGATCGTATTTGATGCATCGGCTAAATATGACGGAGTCTCTTTAAATGACGTCATACACCAAGGGCCCAAGTTACAAAGGGATCTTTTTGACGTACTACTACGCTTCAGAAAGTTTCCAGTAGCAGTAGTTTGCGACATTGCAGAAATGTATCTCCGTATTGGGATCACACCAGAGGATAAACCATATCATAGATTTCTGTGGAGGGGAATCAATCAGAATAGCCACCCAGATATCTACGAATTCGACCGAGTTGTGTTTGGAGTGAACTCATCGCCGTTTCAAGCACAATTTGTACTGCAGTATCATGCCCAAAAATGTCAGAAAGACTTTCCTGTAGCAGCAGAAATAATTCAAAAATCAACATACATGGACGATTCAATGGACTCGACACTATCAGATGAAAATGCAATTGAATTGTATAAACAACTTTCACGCCTTTTGACAAAAGCTGGCATGCATGCTCGAAAATGGCTATCGAATTCATCCACTTTACTCTCAGTTATTCCTCAAAATGATCGCAAGGCTGAGGTTGACTTAGATCGTGACCAGCTGCCAAGTGCCAAAACACTCGGAGTGTGGTGGGTGGCAGATAGAGACGAGTTTACCTATAAGGAAAATGCGCCGGATGATAGTATGGTGTATACAAAACGCAACTTTCTCAAAAAGATAGCTACATTGTTCGACCCTATCGGTTTTATTGCACCATTTACAATCAGGGCAAAAATACTGCTGCAAGACATGTGGACAACTGGTTTGGAGTGGGATGAGGAGCTAACCGAATCGCTAACCATTTCTGCACGTACGTGGTTCAATGAGCTTACCGATCTGAAACAGCTGCAGATTCCAAGATGTCTGTTCCAAGATAAGAGAGCATCTGAAACCATTTCGTTGCATATATTTGTGGACGCATCAGAGAATGCATACGGAGCTGTGGTTTATGCTAGATGTCTAAGGATGGATGGCTGTGTTACTCGGAACATAGTTGCAGCAAAAACACGAGTGGCGCCGACTATATCAACAAGCATCCCACGCCTAGAGCTGATGGCTGCTGTGGTTGGGGCTCGTTTGGCTATGAGAATTTCGAAGGTGCTAGATATTTCCGTGGGCTCCGCTACATTCTGGTCAGACAGCGCGAATGTTCTGTGGTGGATTCGTGGTCGAAGTCGTCAGTTCAAACCATTTGTAGCAAATAGAGTTGGAGAAATTCAGGGCTATACAAATCCAGACCAATGGCGTTACGTACCAACAGAATTAAATCCAGCAGACTTTCTTAGCAGGGGAATAAAAGCAACAGATCTGATAAGAAATAACGCATGGTGGAGAGGTCCAGATTTCCTTGGAGAACCAGAGGAGACCTGGCCTATAAATAAAAACTTTGTACAGCCTAGTTGGAGTGCGGAACTGAAGAGATCTACATCAACCCTAAGGAAAACCAAATCTAAAAATGAGGACAGCAGATTTGGTGATTCGTTATCTTCAGTCTTCATGTCGATTAGCGTCCGTAGGTCACAAGTTCTAGTGGATCCAAATCGCTATTCCAGCTGGCTTAAGCTAAAAAGAATTCAGGCATGGGTAGATCGTTTCATTGAAAACTGCCAGAAATTAAAGACAGACAGAATGACAGGGGAACTGTCAGCCGATGAGCTCAACCAGGCTGAGATCAAACTTATCAAGGAGACACAATCTTCATATTTTCCAGAGGAATATGAATCTTTGAAGCATGAAAAGGTATTATCGTCAAGTAGCAAATTGTTGGGTTTACAACCAAAACTTGACAGCGATGGACTAATGCGTTCAGATAGCCGCTTAAAACACGCAAAATTCTTGTCCTATGACGTACGATATCCAGTGATTTTACCCAGGAAGAGCTGGGTAACAAAGTTAATTGTGAAAGAGTTTCATGAAAAAGGACGTCACGCCACAGGGACCAACCAAACATTGTCAGCTTTATCAGCTAGGTATTGGATCGTGTCTGCACGTGAGGTTATACGGGAGTTCGAAAAGGCATGTGCGGAATGTCGCCGACGTAAAGCAAAGGCCTGTGAGCAAATTATGGCCCCATTGCCAATATCAAGATTGAAGATGAGCTTGCGAGCATTCACAAGGACAGCTGTTGATTTCGGGGGACCATTTATTACCGTGCAGGGTCGAGGGAAACGTCGCGCAAAGAGGTATCTATGTTTGTTCACCTGCCTTGCCACGCGAGCTGTACACCTAGAAATTGCCTTTGGTCTCGACACGGACTCCTTCTTGAATTCTTTCTATAGAATGGCTAGCCGTAGAGGACTCCCTGAAGAGGTATATTCTGATAATGGTACTAATTTTAAGGGAGCTGACAATGAACTAAAATTATTAGTTTCACAAATCGATGAAGACAAAATTACAGAATCAGCAGCAAACAAAGGAGTAAAGTGGCACTTTAATCCACCACTCGCTCCGCATTTCGGTGGAGTGCATGAAGCCATGATAAAATCAGCAAAGCGGGCTATCAGTGCTATTCTAGGGAATGCAGACATAAATGACGAGGAGCTTATGACTGCAATAATTGGAGCTGAGGGACTTATCAACTCACGTCCCTTGACATATCAATCAGCAAACCCAGTGGATGATGTACCCCTGACCCCAAACCACTTCCTGCATGGACAAATTGGGGGTCAATTTGCGCCAACGTCAGTGGATTCAACGCAGTTCAACCTTAGAAAACGATGGCGCCGGATCCAAGAACTAGTCCGGCACTTTTGGCAGCGTTGGCTCCGAGAATGGCTACCAGCACTTGCAGCACGGAAAAAGTGGACCCAGGAACGTCAGGATGTCAAGGTAGGAGATGTTGTACTCGTGGTCTCGCCAGATACATCACGGGGAAATTGGCCATTGGGAAGAGTGTTGGAGGTTTACCCTGGAACAGACGGGCGAGTTCGAGTTGTGAAAGTCCAGGTCGGACAGGGGACCCTTGTAAGATCAGTGACGAAGCTGTGTCCACTAGAATGTGATCAGTAAGACATTTATATCAAACGCTCATGTAATTCAAAGTAATTGCTAAATACAAACTTGATAATTCATATTGGAATGGAACTCTGAAGCTGCATTTTAGCTCATACTGAAATGGATCATTTTAATCTAAGTTAATTTTACCTATTTACACATTCAACTGATAATTTGTTCTCCAGTTTGTAACAGTTGATCAAAATACTTTATATTTTGAGGAGGGGAAAAATGGAATGAAGATTTTAAATGCAACAAATTAACTTAAATGAAATGACGTAACGTCTGTTGCAAAGCGTTACGTTAACGTTGTACAACGGATGTGACGTCCGTTGCACAACGTTACTTTAACGTGATTTCAACGTACGTTGCTAGGGAAGTTAGTAGTTTTGAGACGGCGCCATAGCATCGTAGGGCCCGCACTTTGTTAAGAAAATAAGTAGCCTATAAACATCGTAGAACTCACAATCGGAGTTGACTTGTGTTTTATCCATCATCGGGATTATCGACGAAACAAGTACGTTCGCATACGCTGTAAATTTTTATAGATGCACAAAATGTTGGACCTCTTCACCGTATCTCAACGTATACCAACGTACTATAGCGGGTTCGTAACGTGTTAAAAGTTTATTTCTAACGTACTCAGCGTATACCAACGTACTTGCTGAATTTCTCATACTTACAACTATAAACATTTTTCGAAAAGAATTATTTTCTTTTTAAACCATTTGTAAAAGCAGAATTAAGTTAAGTTTTCACAATAAATCTGTTCACTATAGATGAGAGCTGCATGGAAAAGTGGATTATCTTATAAAAACAGGTGTTTTTCTCTTGCGTCCCTCCAATAATTATAGACAGTCAAGTTTTAACATAAATGCTGTTGTTTTGATACTGATAATTTGTAAAGATTTAAGAAATTGGTAAAATGTATACCTGAATTTTAGTTTTTTACTCTGTTCTTAAAAAATAGAAACATTATTTATAAAATTAAAAGTTAAAAAGTTACAGACTATGCAGCTTTAAGACAGGTTTTACTGTATACTGGTACTTTTAAGTTGACAGAACGAGATTTAAAGGGAGACAACCACATGCAATGCACACACTATGAAACCTGTACAAGTACATTTCACGCAAGACTAATAAAACCGAGTCTGCTGTTTTCTAAAATAGTAGGTTCTCTCTATTTCTAAAGGATCCGATTTTCCAGATTATTTAGAACACTCACATTCATTTCAGAACGTTTATTTTTGCTTGCCGCCTCCAATTTGCAATATTTCAGATGGGTGCATGGGCGTATTAGGAATTGTGGGTAGAAACCGGACTAGGTTGGGAAAGCAAAGTTGTTGACCGTAAGACAAACGAAGACACGATGACCGGCGATTTCATCTGCGATACCGTTGGTGCAAATTTTAGACGTTATCCGCGAAAATTAAATAGTTATACCCGCTTTTTCGTTAGAAAAAAAGGGTAATACTATATTAATTTCGTATCAAAGTCGGTCCGTCTGTCCGTCCGTCTGTCCGTTCGTGCGTCTGTCCGTCCGTCCGTCACGTTTCTTGTAATTGTATCTCCTCCTAAACCGTTGGACGTAGCAACTTCAAACTTTGTAGATGCATAGATCACATGATGAAGAGGGTACTGGGCGACATTTCGTGTGACCAAGGTCAAGGTCAAAGGTCAAATAATGTATTTTCTTGTAAATGCATCTCCTCATAAACGTTTGGAAGTAGCAGCTTCAAATTTTGCCTGTGCATAGGTCACATGATATAGAGGATACGAGGCAATAATTCATGTGACCTTGACCTTGACCTTGGGGTCAAGGTCAAATAATGTATTTTTTTTGTAAATGCATCTTCTCCTGAACCATTGGACATAGCAACTTCGCAGTGCTTTTGTCACAAGATGTGGATGCTACTGGGCAACATTTTGTGTGACCTTGACCCCAAGGTCAAGGTTATATAATGTACTTTCTTATAATGTACTTTCTTGTAAATCCATCTTCTCCTAAACTGTTGGATGTAGCAACTTCAAATTTTGCAGGTGCATAGGTCATATGATTTAAAGGGTACTGGACAACATTTTGTGTGACCTCAACCACAAGGTCAAGGTCATATAATGTATTTTCTTGTAAATGCAGCACCTCCTTAACCATTGGACATAGCAACTTCAAACTTCACAGGTGCATACGTCACATTATGTAGAAGGTACCGAGCTACATTTTGTGTGACCTTGACCCCAAGGTAAAGGTTATAGGTAAACGAGCGGGTATTTGCGATGGTGTACCAACGACTGCAGCTCTAGTTTATTTTTGATTTATTTAATCAAGAAAACACTAAATCTGGTTCCTGACGTCGCATCGACGTTGATACGACGTTGATTTAAGGTTGTGTGCCTGCGGGCAACATTCAATACAGGCCTTAACAGCAGTGCATTCTCGCAAGAGCCTTGCAAAGTACGAAAATCCCATGTTTCAGAGAAAAAAGCCAACACCAGCAACCTTGAGACGCTTCTTATTAATGTCAATGGAGTTCGCATTGGTAAAGCTAATTTGCTTCTCACGAAATAGCAAACGAACATGTTTCCATATTAAATATACTTAGAAAAACAACTGAAGGATATTAAACTTCTATTCCATTTATAACATTCAATAAAATCTAAACTAATTTCAGTTTGCTCGAATTTATTTCTTGATTTCTGCTATCAAAGTGCATGTTTAATTTGAGCTACGTTTTACTGTTAAGTACTGTACAGTCGTACTATTCTCAAAGTATGCCGTGGAAAATGATTAAACTCCATTTCTATTGTATATATATGGAAAATCACAAAAAATATGGGGTTCCTTAACAATACTGGTCCGGACCCCCTTAAAATCACAAAGCTACCAAGACAACATTCAATGTTGGGCCCGCTTATACTCGTATTTGGATCCCTCCTCCCCTAATCAAACTAAAAAAAAACAATGCGGAAAAAATCTCTAAACATATGCGTGCATAGGGCATACATGTACCCAAGCCAATATGATGGCAGTTTGATTGTAAAACATTGATAAAGTATATGTCAAACTTGTGAACGAGAGCAAGCCAGTCATCAAGGTATACATACACTGTATACAAATAATATGGCTGAAAAATAGCACCTGGTAAACGTAAAAAAAGAGTAAACAATTGTAGCAAACAGTATAAAATCAAATTCTACCGTTTGTTAACTTTTGGTAGAGAGGATTGTTACATTTGGCGGGGGACTGTATCGTAACCAATTTTCAATTGTATGTTAATTGTTCTATCAGATACAAATATACTTTTGTCAATAACTATTTTCTAAAATGTCATAAAGGTTGTTATTGAAGCATCACATACTGTTTGTGCTCTTTTCTACCCTGATTGTTGAGTTTAAGGCATGGCTGAAATTTCAGAATTTCTAAAACCCTGAACTTTAGAAATTCAAATTTTCATACTTGCAGGATCCCTACAAATATATATAATATCATGTTTGAATGGTTAATTGTGTTTAGATATTCTGAAAATTAATCAGAGAAGGTGTACTAATCTCCCTAAGTAAGCATTTTGAGACTGACTTTCTATGGAAAGTCAGCCTCAAAATCCTAAATTGAGTATTAATCCTGAAATCTTTCAATAATTTTAATGTCAAACTGGCACTGTTTTTGTCCATAATATTTGCCTGTATCGTAATGCTACAAACGTTTAACATTCCCAGTAAGCATATAAAAGTGAGCAACCATTAGCCCGCCAGTGAAATGGCTTTCACTGGCGGGCTGATAGTGGCCAGACATAGGTTGCATAAGTGTTCTTAAGTATGCTTATGTCTTTGAGAGAAAATGTTTAGATCATAGTGTGTACAAGGACACATTTTATTGCCAGCTCGTGTCTGTTCGTCATTTATCATTAATTGTTTGTACTTTAAACTTATTTGTCTACCTAGCAATATGGTCTGATTTGTGAATCGTACTCGTACAGCTGCAATCAAGTCCATGCAAAGTACGTTCATCTACTATCTCTCTCTCTTTCTCTCTCTCGCCTGCAAAGTAAGCTCTCTCTCTCGTTTCTCTCTCTCTCTCCCTCTCTCTCTCTCTCTCTCTCTCTCTCTCTCTCTCTCTCTCTCTCTCTCTTCACATTTGTATTCTTTACACATATGCCTCTTCCTCGCGGTGTCGTGGGTTGGTCTGTGGTTGGTATTTGTAGCATTTCCTGGTTATACACACTTGTTTGTTATTTTTATATCTTGATCCGGAGACTGATCTAGATTTTAGGAATTCGGATCTTAAAAGTTTGGAAATGGATTGAAAGAGAAAACCCTATCTGATTTCTAGATGGCACAAGACTGGTTAAGATTGTCTACAATTCGTTAAAAAGGCTTTATGTTTCATGTTAAACTTTGTCTTTTTTTATGTTGTCTTGTCTGTTTTCTGCAGCCTTGTGATAGCCTGTTGGGAAAGGGGTAACCTCTAAGCTCTCTTTTGTGTGATGTTTTCCTGTGTTTTTGTCACTTTCCCATATGGTGTCCCGGATCAGGTGTGGTACTTGATTGCATCGATTCCTGATCTTTGCCTTCTTGTTTACTTTGTTAAGTACTTCGTGGCGTAAATAACAGCGTTATATCCAAATACCGACTTTAATGTTTCACGTTACAACGGTTCAACCATTTATGGTATTGTGTCTTAACGAGCACCTTGCTCATCTTCGATAACTGTGAAATACAAATATTAGGCTAACACTGGAAGGAGCATTCGGGAAAGTCCGCCACAAAAAAATTCGAGAATAGAATCATGGCTCGGGTGTATGTAAGGAGCATTACGCGTAGTACTATGTACCAAAAAGCTCCATTTCGCTAGCCGGAACAGGCGTATAGGAAATTATTTATGTAGCATGTGGGTTCAGCTCTACATGTATTAAAATCGATTATTCTGATTATCAAAAAGTTAAATCAGCAGAAAAATGAAGTTTATGTGTTTTTTTAATAGCGATATTTTATTAAACACACACACACACACACACACACACACACACACACACACACACACACACACACACACACACACACACACACACACACACACACACACACACACACACACACACACACTTAATTTAAGCCTTTTGTTTTGCTGCAATCACACTTGTTATTGTGTTAACATGGTTTCTGTGCCGTCAGCATCACGTTATATAACGCCAGCGTCACGTTATCACCCGCGTTATCAAAGTAGATCCTCGATGAACATCCGTGGTCTGATTCCACGGAATTTCGCGGAAATGGCCGAGGCAGTTCCGATTGTTGAAGGAGCTGGACTGTGCGACAAATCATCATGTTTAGTTTACTGTATTCCACAAAATGTTTCAATGCAAATAGGTTTGCTATTTGCATAATATCGCAGTCCTTGTTCTAAGATATTGCCTTTTCTAGAACATATTGATCTGAATTATCTGACCCTGCGTGGGCTTGATTTATTGTTTACTGAAGATGTAAATTATTTTTTGATTTCTAGTAAGAGTCTTCTTCCTGTCAACCAGTTTCTGCGACCAAATTAGTTAACCCTTAAAGCGCCACCTATTACTTGCAGCAGACGGCAATTGCAAATTTTGCCGCTTTTTTTCAAAAATGACAAATAAGGCATGATATTTCATGAGAATCGTCTGCTGGCAGACGATTCTCATGTAATATCATACCTTGTTTTTGTTGAAAATTGGGAAAGATGTCGCAAAATTTGTCGTCTGCTGCAGTTGTGATTGGCGCTTTATGGGTTAAGACGGCAGATCCAGGACTAGTTAGAACAGTTTTAGAAATGTGTTAAATAGATTTGAGCCGTGACATGTGATTTCCAACAATGTGCAATTTTGATGAGTCTGGACTCAGACGAGCCTGTGCAGCCTCCTTTTAAACTTAGAAACCAGAAATGATGTTCGGTCAGTAGCCTAAGATTCATAGAATATTCAAGCGACTAGCAAAGCCTCTGATCAGACTGAGCGCTTGCGCAGGCTCGTCTGAGGCTTTGCTGGTCGCACATACCACATCGTTGGAAATCTCATGCCACGGCTTATTTATTCTAGAACATATATATTTTAATAGTCCTTGGAATGGCATCAACGAGGACATTCTAAGGACTATTTTTAATTATATAATTATACTGGTGAAAAGCATGCAAGGGTATTAACCATAATATCACAATCATACTCATATTACCATGGATTCTTTTCAGTGTGCGGCTATCACACCTGAAAGACGGCGACCCTGGACGTAGATTGTTAAACAAACTGCGCTTCTGATAGCCAAAAGCGATCTTTTGATCGCAAAAATACAAGCGTATATTTATTTTATACCAAAGCCTGTCCGTTCGTGCGTGCGCCCGTCCGTCACGTCTCTTGAAAACGTACCTCCTCCTTAACCGTTGGGCGTAGCAACTTCAAACTTTGCAGGTGCATAGGACACACTGGGTAACAATTCGTGTGACCTTGACCAGGTCAAAGGTCAAATAATGTATTTTCTTCTCCTAAACCATCGAAACTAGCAACTTTAAACTTTACAGGTGTATAGTTCACATAATGTCAAGGTAAATGTCAAGGTCAGAGGTCAAATCATGTTTTTCTTGTAATCGCATCTTCTCCTCTACTGCTAGACATAGTACTTTCAAACTTTGAAGGTACATATGTCACATGATGTAAATGGTACTGGGCAATATTTTGTGTGACCTTGACCCAAGTTCAAAAGTCAAATAATATATTTTCTTGTTAATGCATCTTCTCCTTTACCTTTTGATGTAGCAACTTAAAACTTTTCAGGTGCATAGCTCACATAATTTAGAGGGACTGGGTAACAGTTCTTGTGACCTTGACACCAAGGTTAAGGTCATATAATGTATTTCTTACAAATGAACCTTCTCATAAACATTTGGTAGTAGTGACATAAAACTTTGCATGTGCATATGTCACATGATGTAGAGGGCACTGGGCAATATTTTATGTGACCTTGACCCCATGGTCAAGGTCAAATAATGTATTTTCTTGTAAATGCATCTCCAAAACTTTTGGACTTAGCCACTTCAAACTTTGCCGGCTCATAGATCACATGATGGAGAGGGTACTGGGCAACATTGTATGTGGCCTTAGGTCAGCTCCAAACTCTGCAGGTGCATACGTCTCATTATGAAGAGGGTAGTTTCATGTGACCTTGGCCCGAACGTCAAGGCCAAATGTTAAAAAGCGGGTATTTGCGATGGTGTACAATCGCCTGAGTATAGCAGTTTATATGTCATAATCTATATTTGGCGATTAAAAAGCGTTTTGTGTCTGTTTTTTGACCAGCCTAAACACATTTTGGATATAAATCAGTGCGTTCTCGATCGCCGCCTAACCGGTGTGGCTATGTTAATACCATTTTATTGTACTTCATCAATAAAAGTGTTTACCCTCTTTTCCAGGCTGTGCTTGTGTTTACTTTACTGAGAAGAGGCCGCTGTTTTGTTTGAACGCCGATGCCAATGTTGGAACAAGCCTGGGGCGTTTGATAGCCCACTCGAGTGCGCAGGATAATTGCTCCTTGGGAGAGCTGCAATATGACGTGTTTGGAGGTTCTGGGTCATTTTCTGTCAACACTTCTGGATGGCTTCGATTGGACAAACCAATATCAAATTCGAATAAAGGTAATTAAACCTTGTCATGCTGAATGTTTCTATGTAGAACATGCCGCGAATCCAACTTTTTTCCAACGTTGACAACGTTTTTTTGCGTTTTTTTGTTCATGAGGGGGAGAGAGGAACCAAATACCACTATTAGCGCGCCATCATCGGACCGCCAGCGAAACGCCATTTAAGTGACGTTTCGCTGGCTTGCTGTTGACGGCCAAACATTGAATGCTGACTTGGCAGCTTTGTGATTTTCAGGGGATCCTGACCAGTATTGATAAGAAACCCTATATTTTGGTGATCTTACAGGGGGGCAGGGGTCCGGTCCCCTGCCCCCCCCCCTCCTCTTGATCCGGGCATGTACAACACTCCTCCCCATTTTTGTCCTGTTAACCTGCTGCATTTCAGTTGTAAGCAGAGTGGAAACAGTGTTGATCCTGATCAGATTGTTTCATTAGAAGCCATCTGATCTGGATCTACATTGTTTCCAAGTATTGTATATCCGGGCTCAGCAGGAAAGGGGTTAATTGATAGAACATGGCATTCGCTTGTTCTATGTCAGCTTTGTTTTCTTTAGACATTAAATTATGTTTTTACACCCAAGTAATGGTTTTCTGCGAAAACATGTTATAATAGGGCTAAACGCGTGTTACATGCATCATTCAAGTCAGTATGAGGCAAAGATTAGGAATCAATACAATCAAATAACACACCTGACCCAGGACACCACATGGGAAAGTGACAAAACACAACAAAACATTAACGTACAAGAGAGCCAAGAGGCCAGCCCTTCCGTGCAGGTGACCACAATGCTGCAATAAACAGACTAGAAAGCGTGGCAAACACGAAACATAAATACATGTAACCAAAAGGATCCACAAAAGAAGCACTTGTGACTTTCCTCGCGACTAGTCAAAACTCGTCACCACTGATTCTGTTTTTGAAAAAAAAGGAAAATTGTTCAACTCGTGCAGAAGCTCCCACACATTTTATTGCTCAATCAGACAAGTACATGTAATCAACTGTGATTCAACGTCGCTAATATAGGGCTACGGTCTATTCTACATTGTACATGCATGACGCGTAGCGTGTGTGTATATGAGGTTTGGGGAGGGACATGTTTTAACTGTCTATCTTGGATTATGTCGAAATAATTTAAATATTATTGTAGTATGGCCGATGCTTTTTTCTTTTATCTTTGCTGATGTTTAAATCAGACACCCTAGAATAACGACGAAGGAGGAGCTTAAAACCGTACTATAACTTCCAATTTTAGTTAAACAGCGATGTAGGCGGTAACTATCTAAACCCCGTAGGTAAATGTAATATAATTGACAGCTTAGGCCGGATGCAGGGAGGAGCGAATGTAAATTTCGCCAGGTGTCAGTAACACGTATTTTTTGCGCGTGCGCCATACTACAAGCCAAATAAAGGATTATTCCTCGGCTTTCTGTTTAAACCGCTCGATGGGCTACGCCCACCTCACGGTTTATACAAGAAAGCCTCGGAAAAGAATCCTTTATCTATTACTTATACAATACCCTATACGCTTTCACAAACATTTGACCAATTAAAAGCCAGAGAAAAGAATCACCAGTGACAACCTAAATCCTGTCTGACACAGAACACACGACTTATACGGTTGGCCATCCGTGTAAACCGTACATACAACCGAACCAACCGTGGCCTTATCCGAGTTACACTCGGGCCATTCGAGTGTATCCGTGAAAGCCGTGTATGATTTTTAAAACTTTAAAAGAACTGACACGGGACCTTGTCCGTGTATAATCTTTTTAGCGATCGTACAAGACCTTGTGCGACCGTACGAGACCGTACACATGTATACAACCGCACATGAAGTATACTCCACGAGTGAGCTCAACCGTGTCAATATCCTATATAAATCGTATGGAATCGAACTCGAACAAAAGTCGGTGGGACCGTATGTTAATGTCCTGTTAATCGAGTAAAAGTCGTGTTTAATCGTAAAAGGCCGTAACAGACCGTACTAGACCGTACTACAATCGTATGAAAATCGCTTTTGCAAATCGTGTTCAAACCGTGACAAACCTTGCTTGATCGAGTATATCCGTGCTTTGTTCGTACATACTCGTGCTACATTCGAGTCTAAATCGTACCAACTCATCCCTAGGCACGATTGGAGCTCAATACTCGTACCAGTCAACCCGTGTATAACCGAGTATACCGTTTTGGAACCGTGTACCCAACCGTGTTCTGTGTCAGACAGGCTTTAGAAGCACATTAGTTACACATTACCGGATAGCACTAACGGACACGTATAACGGACAGTAAACTTCTCTGTCCGTTCCTGCCCCCATGTATGTACAATTTTTATTTTGTAATTGTCTCCTTTTAAGCTTAGAAAGTCCATTTGGTGTTCAGTCAGTAGCTGAACAGTCATAGAATATTCAAGCGTCTAGCAGAGGCTGTGATCAGACTGCGCTTATGCTGGTCTCACATACCACATTGTTGGAAATCTCATGTCGTGGCTCATTTATAAATAAGCAGGCATGATGTTACGTGTAAAATGCACTTCACTTATTGTGATATGTCATTCGCTTTTTGTCGCTTGCTGCTGTATTTTGATGTTTGCATAGCGAGCATAGCGGGGAACATAGTTGACCAGATTGTCTTTTCTGATGCGCGGATCGAGAAAGTTTAGTCAGCGGGGGTTCCAACACTGACAATTTTTTTAAGTTGATGAGGAGCTAGAGGATCCAAATACCACTAAAAGCGGGCCATCACCGCCCCGCCAGCGAAACGCCATTTAAATGGCGTTTCGCTGGCGAGTCGATGGTGGCCCAACATTCAATGCTGGCTTGGTAGCATTGTGATTTTCCACGGGATCCAGACCAGTATTGCTAAGAAACCATATATTTTTATGATTTTTCAGGAGGGGGGTCTGGACTTCCTGTCCCCCCTCTGGATCCGCCCATGTTACTGTTGCATGCAAAATGAAATAAATCTGTTTTAAAGCAAAAATTGCTACAGATGCAAATAGTCAGCTTCTCTTCATCTGACAAGTGGTAATACTTTATATTGTATGTCTGTAAAAATCAGGATCCGTCCAATGCGACAGAAAGTAGTTAAGACCATAGAAACAAAACAAACGAGCATTATCACTGATGATTACAAGCTATGGAACGATATTAGGCGAAATGCTTTTCCGCCGTAAGATTTAATCTGTATTTTGTCGAAGCACTGTCAACTTGTGCTGATAGAATATGTGTTATGAGCCTTTGTAGTCCAATTGATTCCAGACGTGTTTACTCTTCTTATCAATCAAGCTAACACGGCGCCAATATGAGAAAATTATAGACTGCGATGACATAATTTATTTTCCATACAGTAAGAAAACGATGTCCATGTCGTTTTCCCACAGTTGACAAAGAGTGACTTGTGAATTGCGAGTCTTGTACTTTGTTTTAAGAAATGAATTCAATTTTGGAATGTTAATGGAATCATGAATACTTCGGGTCTCTTGCAAAGTAAGTGAAGCCCTGGGGCTTCACGTTAACTTTGCAAGAGTCCCAAAGTACTAATGATTCCATGAACAAACCAAAAATTTAATGTATTGCTTATTTTTTATATTGCATTATGAATATCTAAAATATATAAAAAAAATATTTTTAATTCAAGAGTTACTTTTGTAAAACAGTTCTGTTTTTAAAATATAATCTTATAAACGGTTAACTTGGAGTGTAAAATGGAAAAGCGGAACAGCCAGCTTGAACACGGACAGCCAATGGAGCAAACAAGGGGCTTGTTTTGCACGCGCGACTTGTGTGTTGCTCGCTGTCAATCACAACACCAGTGTCAATTCTGGCGAATGAGTTCAATGTTCGAAGCGTATTGCACGGGCAAGTGAGCTTGGCAGCCGTCAATCAAATTCGTGTAATTCATGAGGCTATGAACGGTTGCGAAAATGTAAAGATTCATTAAAGGATTGCGTCGAAAATGTAAATATTGCAAGATATATGACGTGTTAGGAGAGTCGCTAAACGTATTGACTTCTTTGCCCTCTATCTTACATAAAAGTCTCCCATCAGTTTTATATGAGCCAATGCATGAGATTTCCAACAATGTGGCATTTTGACATGTGTATACTCGGGCGAGCCTCTTCAGCCTCCTTTTAAGCTTAGAAACTCCAAATAGCTTAACAATCATTGAATACTCAAGCGACTAGCAAAGGCTCTGATCAGAATGCGCGTATGCGCAGGCTGATCTGAGGCTTTGTTTGTCGCACATTGTTTGAAATCTAATGCACTGGCTCAATTATACATGTATACATGTAGTGGACGAAACTAGTAAATTAACTATAGGTCGCCCAACGGTGTGGCTATGTTTACATTTGCTAGCACTGAATTCAAAGGGCAAGCTAAAAATCACCTAGATACTTTAAAGCAAATAGAGGTACCTTTTTCTGAAAAAAATATTGTCATGAAAATGTGATTTTACCGTGGACTTCTAGGTTTTCGAGGAAACGTTCCGTATTTTTTGACATTTAATTCTCGTTATAGAGAATCTTCATCATATAAAACAATTAGAATTGTCTGCCGGCAATTCCAAGGGCAATTCCAAGGGCATATGCTAGGCCGTATGCACTTCATTTGGGGACGGGTTTGCTATGTCTTTGTGCGCGTCTGTTTATATGTGCTTTGTGGTCACCTGCTGGGAAAGGGCTGACCTCTTGGCTCTCGTTTGTGGTGTCTAAATGTGAGTTTGTCACTTTCCCATTGGTATCCTGGGTCAGGTGTGGTACTTGATTGTATCGTTTCCGATCCTTTGCACCCTTACTTACTTTGAACCAGCACTAAGAGTGTATCAACATGTGTTCTAACAAATTTCATTGGATTTTTTAAGTATTGAAGAAGGCAAAGATCAGGAATCAATACAATGAAGTACCACACCTGACCAGGACACCATATAGGAAATTTACAAAACACAAGTAAAGATCACAAACAAAAGAGCCAAGGGGTCAGCCCTTTCCCAGCAGGTGACCACAAGGCTGCAAGAAACAGACAGTGTGACATAGACAAACACAAATAATAAAAATGATCCACAAAAGAAGCGCCGTCTTGAAACGGCCCATAAGAAAATTACTTGAGGGCATAAATATGATTCATGGTACCAACTTCACCATAAATTCTGATGAGGATCAAGACACATAGATGATAGGTTCACATGAAAGTTCTCTTGCTTATTAATACATCATCTCCTGATACATATGAATCAAGATATAAAAAGGAGATAAGGACTCAACAGTAAATACAACTGAATACCGGAGCAACAGAAGTCCAAAATTTAAGCCCTGGTGGGCACGACATCAAACGTAACATCAGGCACCAAACAACACACCTATAGATAAATCTCTAAATAAGTAAGGGTGCAAAATTCAGGAATCGATACAATCAAGTAACACACCTGAGTCGGAACCGTCATATAGTCTGAGGTACGATTAAAGAGGAGAGCAAAGTTACCAACCATGATTGGGTTGACCACCAAGCATGCAGTTTGTTACAATACATTAATGTTATAACCAGTCTTTAAGTCAACAACAAATCAACGCGGACAGACAAACAGCAGAAAATCTACTTGTAATTATATTGTAGCCTATATTGCAACCAATATGGGGTAGTCTGATTAGGGTTCATATTGTTTGATTCAATGAAAAAATCTAATCTGAAGTGCACTTGAATATATACACCATAAAATGTTATAGGGCCAATGGGTGGGGGTGATATTAATGATAACAACTTTCTCCTTAATATCACTGTGGACATAAAAGTTGTACTTTTCTCCCTCACCCATGCTGGTTTCATTTTGACGTGGTTTGTTAACTTTTTAACCAATGTGTGGTATGCTTTTTTACATATATTGCTATGTATGTACTAAGTAGTCAACATATCTTGTGAATGTATTATAGCCAAACTCGTCGTTAATTAAACGGCCATTTCAACATACAGTATGCTTATTGTTTCTGCTTACCTGATTGGTAGGCAACCCGACATAAATAGAAAACTTAAGAACAGCAGTAAGTCTCTCGCAAGCAATGCGCATACATTGATGTTGAAAAAATTGACGTTATTCTTTTTAAATTTACCCACCCATTACTCCCTACCCCTTTGTTTTGTTTTGTAGGGCTGTTATTTGGGTTTGATTTATAGTTATTTACCATGGTAGGGACATAAAACTTGTACTTTTCTCCCTCACCCATGCTGGTTTCATTTTGACATGGTTTGTTAACTTTTAAACCAATGTGTGGTATGCTTTTTTACATATATTGCTATGTATGTACTAAGTAGTCATCATATCTTGTGAATGTATTATAGCCAAACTCCTCGTTAATTAAACGGCCATTTCAACATACAGTATGCTTATTGTTTCTGCTTACCTGATTGGTAGGCAACCCGACATAAAATGATATAGGGCCAAGTACTTTTAAATTATTTCCCATACTCATTGCTTTAAAATCGTTATATGTTTTTTTTTTTAATAAGCTGTGGGATTAGGATGAAATTTTGTCCCCAAAATAACGTCGTCTTAAGTATTGGCAATATATCGAAAAGCAGCAATTGCCAAATAATTATTTTTATAGACAGCATAAAAAGAATAAGCAATTTTTAAAAATCACTTATTTTGCCCAAAAACTTTTATTTTCAACATGTTCAAAATTTTACTCTTTTCTTTCATAATCTGGTAATCTGGTTTTCAAGACAAAATATCGCTTAATACTGGTCAAAAGTATTGCAGAATTCTGCAATACTTTCGACTTTCACGCGGCGACCATTTGTCATTAAGATCTTTTTGAGGGGTCGTTTTACACAGGTTTTACTGCATGAGCATTTAGAGTAGGCTTTCGGGCATGTACGATAAGTACCGAAACCTAATGTCTCATTTTGTTTTCAGTAGGGGATGTCATTTCACTAACAGTCAACGCACGATGCACAATGGACGATGGAAGCTACAGGGATGCAAACAACTCTATTGAAATAGAAATTACCCAAGCGTTAGCGCCTGGAACAACGCCGACCGAAAACCAGCTTGAAGATATCTGTTACCATGGCAACAGTGATACCATTTACGTTGAGGAAAACAAGAATAACGTTACCATAGGAACGGTGAATCGTTGTTTCGGTGGTAATGGCGTGGTCAAGATGTACAAGGTCAATAAACGTAAGTTACCCTTGACCTTATTTAATTATTGAAGTCGGTATTTTATTATTGAAGTCGGTACAATGTCAATACACTTAAGTTACCCTTGACCTTATTTAAGTATTGAAGTCGGTACAAGGTCAATACACTTAAGTTACCCTTGACCTTATTTAATTATTGAAGTCGGTACAAGGTCAATACACTTAAGTTACCCTTGACCTTATTTAATTATTGAAGTCGGTACAAGGTCAATAAGTGTAAGTTACCCTTGACCTTATTTGATTATTGAAGTCGCTGCATGACGGAACCAACAAATGGCCATTTCTCTCAGCGAAGAATCGGATAAGCCTGGGAGACTGATCACTGTCCATTTTAACCCTATTCATTCTGGATACTGGTTATAACAGTGAAAACCCAGATGAAATGCCGCAAGATGCTGTTTTTTTATGTAACCAGTCACCGGTGAGATGGCACATTTTGCACCTTTGGGTCTGACCAGTGATCAAAAGTAATTACACATAATTAATTTCCCATTGACTTTAATGCATTTTCATGTTTACAAGAATATCTTTATTGTGTGATACCAATATTAATACATGTAGCAATAAATTTATAACTGTTATAAAGCTAACAAAATAGATACATGTGCTGTATAATTTAGATGAATTTTCGACTTTCAACTTTTGGAATACAATAGTTTAAACTTTTGGCAAAATTTTGAAAATGCCACTATTCCATTGAGGTCAATGGTAAAATTGCCCAAAAATTGTCAAAAAAACCCTTGCAGATTGTTTGAATACCTGTAACTTTAAAATTAATGGATGAAATTTAATAAAAACAAAATGAATATTTAACTTTCAAATGATAACAGAAGCATAATAATATATTGGCTAGTTGAAGCGTAGAATATTTTCTTGCAAACGGGAATATAAACTGAAGACTATGGGATTTCTCCTGTGTACATTTGTAATATCTTGTATAACCTCTATGCTGATCGAATTTTCCAGTCAGGAAAACAACTTCATGAGTTATAATCGGTCCAAGGATGAAATCACCCTAACATTTGTTTATGTACCAAAAATTAAGTATTGGTCCAAATATCAATTGCTCTGTTCCTAAATCATCAAGGCTTTCATTAACAGCTAAACCATCAGTAGTGAGAGCGGCGATTTGCTCACCGTCGGGTCCTTAAAACTTCAGGTAAGACTTCTCTTAATTTCACTGGCAATGGTCTAGTCCAATTTCTAAGCAAAGGGAAATTCCGCAAGGCATAAACTTAAGTGGTGTGATACTAACTAAACTTACGCTGACTCCTGAAAAAAAATCGGAACTGATTGAGTTTCTTCGACGATTATCATGATTATTCCATAATATACAAAATGAACATTTAGCGTACACAACGTGGGTGTATAAAATATGAAAATGCAATGCATTAAAGGAAATAATTGATAACATTCACGTCATTGCGGTACAAAAACGTTGTCTTCTAAAAGGAACAATAGATAACCGATATTTAACATTGATATGGCATGATACAAATCACATAGGCCCAGATATACAGAAACAAAAAAATGAGCGTAAAATTGTATGATTTTATTAGCTATAAGTTTAAACATTTGTTTTGGGTTTTCAAAAGAATCGTCTCATTGAGACGATTCTTTTGCATACACATAACAAATGTTTTGGATGATAAAAAAGAACAAACATATTTTATTACGTACTCTTTATTGATGGGCTGTAAAGGCAGCACGCTGTGCATCAGATAAAACTTCAACTTCCTAAAACATATCAATTGACAATATGTCTTAACGCTAATGGATAATGATGAAGGGATAATTTGCATGTGATTGCAGAAGTTCATCATATGAAACTACTATGTGCATCATAGGCATATCTCCAGTTTAATGAGCAATTGCTATTACGGAAAACTTTGATTATTTTCTTTGGAGCTCTGTAGTGTCCAGTTTGTACGTCCATCTGTATTATATGTCCTCTTTTGTTGATACCACTGTTTTAAAGGTGTACCTGTGATTGTGGCATTTAGACGACACTCTAAAACTTTGCCTAGTAGTCTATCAATAAAATGCTTCAAATCCTGTAGGAATAATTAACCCTTGCCATGCTGAATATTGTTGTGTACAACACTACTCTGATAACCTACAACATCCCAGTGTTTAGCGTGTTTCAATCAGAGTGGGAAACAGTGTGGATCCTGATCAGATAGCTTTGTCATCTGGATCTACAGTGTTTTCAAAAAAGTATGAATCGGCATTCAGCAGGATAATGTTTAAAATGCCATGCCAATTTATATACAGACCCACGCTTTGTTTTCTATACAATTGAATTATACATTGTTGGTAGATGGAACGAGCGAACTTTACAGAAAGTTAAGCGTACCGATGCAATTTCCAAAAGACGAGAGTAAACAATTGGATTTCTCCATTTCTCCTTTAGTTTCCAGACCCGTGCAATAAGGGAAGGGGCCATTTGGAGGACCCTTAGCACGCTCATAATTGTTATACTTATTCAAGATCCGCATTTTATGTGGCCATAATTCAGCATTTGTAATATTACACATTGATCAGGCCCTAAGACATGCATAAAACACGTGGATGATATAAGCTTGTCATTTTCATTATTAATAGAGCACTGTTATGTTATTGCCATTGGTTGTGGAATTAATTTTCCTGGCCATTTTCAAGAATTATATACCCAGTAGGCACATGACGTTAAAAAAACTTCGTATCGACGTCGTTGCGACGTCATGACGTCGCATCGACGTTGATATGACATTGTTTTCAGGTTGTGTGCTTGCTGGGTAGAATCGAGCCATTTCATTTGAGATTTTCGTACTTATCGCATATGCCTGAGCAGTGTCATGGTAAAATCCATGACAGAGTTTCACTAAAATTTCCAGGAAATACGATCAAGCTCCTTGTCAAAAAGGTTACTGTTAAAATGACAGCAACATAGACCTCTAGCCTGGAAGAAATCATGTGTTGCTTTTAATTTTGAGTCATTTTGGCCGTAAATATTTGCAGTGAAAGGCCAATTTTTAAGAATACTATCAGTTAGTCAACCGTCTCAGAATATGTTGAGAGATCTTGCTCCCAAATTGATTCAGGTTTTATTGCTGATAAGCAATTTGCTCGCTGTAGAAAGGCTGGTAAGGGACAGATTGTCATGTGACGAGATTCTAAAAGCATGCCTACATTATCAAAGAGTTTGAATCTTTCTTCAGCAGTTTACTGAGTTTTTTAAGGAGTTAAAATGTTATGTTCTGATATGTTTTCATTGGTTGATATTAATAGTAACTTATATATACTGTTTGCGCTCAACTGCGAATCTGCATTCTTATTGGCTGGTAATCATGTAATCGAATGGCGTTGTTATGATCTGAGGTCAGCTTTATTACGGTTTGTGATTATCAACGTTATTCACAGAGGGCCGGACGAGCAATTGTATCCAAAGTCCAGTTGCTCCCATAACAGTGTTTCTAAGGAATACTGTAGCCACTTCTGATTTTTCAGAGGGGATGATTTAGGACCCACTGTTCCCACTTTTGATCCGCCCATGTGTTTTATAGTTGGTCTTTTACACATGATTTCGATGCTATGGGTTGGTCTGAAGTCTGTGATTATCGTATTTCCTAGTCATTCTCGCTTGCTTTTTGAGTGATTACATCTGCAGCAATATATAATTTCAATTGTTAAAGCTGCATAGTCTGTAACTTTTGATCTTTTAATTTTAGAACTAATGTTTCTATTTTTCAAGAACACAGTAAAAAACTAAAATTCAGGTATACATGTTACCAATGTCGTAAATCTTAACAACTTAATATCAGTATCAAAACAGCGGTATTTAGGTTAAAATAAGCTGTCTATAATTATTGGAGGGACGCAAATAATTACCAACAAGTGAAAAACACACCTGTTTTTATAAGATAATTCACTTTTCCGTGCAGTTTTCAGCTATAGTGAACAAATTTATTGTGAAAACATAAATTAATTCTACATTTACAAATGATTTAAAAAGAAAATAAAAAAAATCGAAAAATGTTCATAGTTGCAGATCTAGTCTCTTTAACACCATTGCAATCAACCAAACATTAATCCATTTAAGCATAGCGTCCTTTTTGCGGGACATGATCAAACAGTGGAGACCCAGACCAGACGCCGCAGAACGCGGCGTCTGATAAGGGTCTCCACTGCTTGCTTGTTCTATCAAAATTTGAATAAAAATGAAAACTACCACCCAACAACCCTTAAAACAGAAATGGACTGGTCCAGTTGATAACAGTTGGAAATTCCATTCGGTATAAATGGGTTAAGATTGGTTTGAAAATCGAACTTTCTGACACCATTTGACACACTCACTTACTGAAAGGTCATGCGATGGCACATGCTCATCCCTCCGCTGAGAATTAATTACATTTCATTTCTGGATATGTTTATCTCTTGAGTACGCTGATACGCAGCTGACAAGAGGCTGTTTTGAACTGGGAAATTACCATGGCCTATTGCGCTGCTCTTTCAATTAAAGTACCAAATCCATTTACCGCGAGAAGCCCTTTATTCCACAACAATGCATCTATTCATGCCATGTGAGTGTTATCGGAAATTGAATGTTTTCAAGCCCTTATTTAGTTGTTTAGAGAGACTAAGTCGATGTAGAGTTACATCTAAATGGGTATCTTTGTCTTTGCACTGATTTATCAATGACGCTGATCTATGTTTTCCCTCTAGTTATACTTGTTAGTTTCTCTGTCTAATGAAACTAAGCTTTGCTTACGGAAGTACAAGTCTGCCGTCTCGTAGAATATCCGTGTAAATTGTACGACGTACGAGATTTGTGCCAGCACGTGCGATTTTGGTACTTATCGCATTGATGAGCAACGAAGGCGCGGGCGAGTCTGCGCTAATGCGTAGACACGCCCGCGCCTTCAATGCTCACATAGACAAGGTATGGATGTAATTGAAGACTCGAGTAAAAAAATACGACCTCTAGCCCAGCTATATAAGTCAGCATGGACGCTTTAGGAAGCCTTTCGCGCATGTGCGATACGAACCAAAATCTCAGGAAAAATATCCTAGACAGAGCGGTGCTCCAAAGTTTGCATTACACAGTTTTAGCCCATTTTAGGCTGACAAGGATGTGCCATTATTTTCAATGCAATGGTATATGGATAGTCAATAGCAAGTTGGAAATACTCCAGACATGCATCACAAAGACTTATGAAAATAAAAGCTATTTATAAAAATACACTTCGTTGTTTCATGCATGTAAACAAAGATAAAACCCTTATGAAAATGGCGTATTTTAAGCCCAAAAGACACCTTTTGAAAAGTTGATCAACCCAAAAATACAGAAAAAATCATGAAGTAAGACATTTTGCCTGTAGACACACTTCCGAGAAATAAGTATATCAGCAATTCATCATCAACCATCCGTTTTGATTTTTTTAGCGCACCTCTGCTACCTTAATGCACCAATATCAACAAGGTGAAAACGGACAACCCGTCAAAATTCAAAAGTATCGTGGTACTTTCCTTCAAACAAACATAGCAAGGTCAAGTGACACTGACAAACTGCTGGCCAAGACACGGCCAGGCACAAGCCAACATTTCTTCATTTAATTTAGAGAAAACATTTTACAAACTGACATACAGCCCTCCCCCTTGATATTTAAAATTTCCCCAGGGCGATTCTTGCGAAACCGTGGACTGCAACCTTAAGTTAAAAGAAGTTTTAATTTGAATGTCCTTTGAGATCAGTTTGTTGGCTGTCGATATTTTAGATACGCTCATGTACAAAATTGATGAGTTAAAATGTGAATAACTTGGCGTCCAGGCATCGAGGTTATAAAAACGTGAGTTCATTCTCAAACTCAAAATAAAGCGCAATGATTGGCTGCTTGTGGACACGTGTCAGCAAGCAGCCAATCTTTGCGCTTAATTTTGACCGTTTCTGATATAAAAGGACTCAAACCAGCCTGCTGAGCTACCGAGACTAGCAAGAAAAGTGAAACTATACAATGAGCAAGTTTAGCTTTTATAATAATTGAGCCGCGGCATGAGATTTCCAACAATCTGACATTTTGACAAGTGTAGACTCGGACGAGCCTGTGTAGACTCCTTTTAAGCTTAGAAACTCCAAATGATGTTCAGTCAGTAGCTTAACAGTCATAGAATATTCAGGCCACTAGTAAAGGCTCTGATCAGACAGCGCATATGCGCGGGCTGGTCTGAGCCTTTACTGGTCGAACATACCACATTGTTGGAAATATCATGACATGGCTCAATTATATTATTTGCAGAGAGTACAGCAAAGGCGCTACTCAGACTGCGCGGATGCAACTTTGTTGTTCGCATACAATAAAGTGAAGTTTTCTCGCGTCAATGCTCATATCATTTTCCACAGAACATGCAAATTAATTTGTTATATCAGGGAGTGCTGTTTTTTCGATTTTGGTGCTAATGCGGGTTTAACGTGACATAAACTGAGACACTGGAATATAATATCCGACATTTTTCCAACATGGACGTGTTACATGTACCTGCCGAAGCGTACAACAATACAATGAATTGAACTACATGTACATCTTCTATCTGTGCTACTCTTTTAATTTGTATTTTATTTCTATACATCTTTGCAATCAAGACGACCAGACCCTAAGGATATACAACTTTTTTTATTCATGCTCAACTCTACTGGGCATGAAATTGATCATGCTCATAAATGTTAAAATGCCAACAATTGTTGGCATTTTAACATTTTAGCATTATAAATACAGCACCTGAGAGTTTGAGAGCAAGAAAAGTCTTCTTATCAACATTTTAGCGTATGAGCAGGTGGAATTTCACGCTCTGACAATTGAGTTGAGAATTAATAAAAACGTTTTATAACCTTGGGGCCTGGAAGACCAGGCACATTATAAAGTTGCTTGCTAGTATGTGTTTGGGGTTTGTGTTGGGCCCTTGTTTTATGGCGTGGTTCTTGGTGTCCTCTCTATGTTAGCAATCATCTTGCTGAGGAAGAGAGAGCTGGTTGCGTTACTTTGACTGTGTTGTTGCTGTTTGTGTTCTGTGTCTCTTCCTCACGATGCCACCGGTTAGTTTGCAGTCAGTGAGTGTAGCATTTCATGTTTATTTTTGCGGCGAGGCTCATAGTATAAGTATCATTTGCACTTTCGTGAATAATGAATAAAGCTATTTAAAAAAAAACAAAGTGTCATTATTTTTAAATTGTGTTAAAAGTACCCGTCTGTATCAAATAAGTCCTAATTCTTTACCTACTATAACCAATGCAAACAGTTTGGAACCAAATCAGGCCCGACAATGTTCTGGATCCAAACTATTTGACACTATGATGGTATTCCTGAAAGAATTTATAAAAAATGAATTTAAGCCTCCCATTGGCAGTGGCTACTGTCCGTTCTAAGGCGGAGGTTCTGGTGTTGTTGATTTGATGTTGATTGTTATTCCCAGTGTGGGATTCTGTTATTGCTCTATGTTTTGCTGTGCGTAACTTTGTGTCCATTCTAGTTTTGCAATCACCTCGATGAGGCAGAGAGAGAGAGAGAGAGAGAGAGAGAGAGAGAGAGAGAGAGAGAGAGAAAGAGAGAGTTGGTTGCTTTGCTTTGTTTGTCTTCCTGGTGTCTCGTGATTGTTGAGTGGCTCTTTCTCACAAGTTGCGATTTTTTCGCAATGGAGGAAAAGTTAGCACTGAAAATGAATCTTTTCTAGAACATTGGTTTAGACATGTGTTGTGGTGGGTCTCGGAAATCGTCTCAATGAGACGGTTCCTTTAAGTACCTTCATCAAGTGACTATTATCGCCAGATAATAAGAGTTAGTACAGGAAACGGATATTTCCCTTTACATTGGTTTAGGTATGTGTTGTTGGAGCGACATAGGAAGGTTTCATAGGAGTAACGGTGATATATTCTAGTCTAGTAGATGGTGAGTGTCATCATAAGGAGGTAATTGCTTGAACCATTGAAAAACCATTGAAAATTAAAATCTACTTAACACGAACAAAAGCAGTCAAGGACTCCCGCGATGGGCAAACATTTTTAAGTGTAATATTGTAGATATATTATTAAGGTGTTTTAGTTTTATAAATTGTTTTGGATGCTCAAATCTCAAGAGATGGTTCTTTTGAGTGTCCTCAACATGTGTTTTAGATGTGAGATAGAAAAACGCGATTCATTATAAAGACTTGATCATTCTTTGCAAAACCCTTTTATACCAATTTACACCAATATACTGCTGTGATATTACAATACATACAAGAATGTGAAGGCTGTGTTGTAGCATGGTGTCTTTGAGTTTCATACCAACCAGCACAGATACATGTGTTATGGAACTGCACACCTGTTTGCCTTTCGTATGTGTGTGTTAGTGTAAATAATGTGTATATTTGGGAACCATGAACTATGACATGAGAAAATCTGGCTGTATGATAAGGCACCAGTGCGGCTGATAATGATTGCATGTGCAATTTAATATTGTCGTCTTTATAGTTTAAGTTGAAACTCTATGACTGCTTTTCTCGTTGCACGGCTCATGCATATGTTTTTTAGAAGTTGTAAATATCTAAAGAACTTAAACTCTTACTGACTCTCACAATTCTTTTAGAATGGCAGTTGTATATTTTCTTATGTATTTTAACTGTAAGATATGTTTTATTGTATACACTGGTGAGACAAAAATACTTACTAACTCATGTCGTGGTAATTCCTGATCATACTCACTATTTTTGAAAAATATCAGCCGACGCCAAAACAGCATGAAAAATTACCCAGGGGGCAAGAAGTTAAATATATTGTCACCCATCGATTTGCAATGTTTGTACCGAAGCCCATTGACCATTCCTGTCATGTAAATAAGACCACTTTATATCACAGCATTTATTAAACTCTTTCCTTGCCAGTGGCGATTTTGTCGCTTTATAACCTATACAAACAGTTTGGAACCAGATCAGGCCCGGCGTCATCTGGATCCAAACCGCTTGCCACTCTGAAAGTGTTCCAGAAATGAATTTTGGGAGAAAATGTTAAATATCAGCAGACGACTTAAAAATGATGAAAAATTACCCAGCATGCAAAAGGTTTATCTGCAGATAATAGAGGATACAATATTAATGCATATAAATAAGTTCAACTGATAAATGTTTCATAACAATTTGCCAGATTAATACTTAAACAAATTCTGGGGATTGGTTTCCACACCGAACAAGCGGCACTCCGAAGATTTTCGGAGTCAGCTGACGAGGATCAATGAAATATTAGCCAGTGGTTGAGATTTCGAACAATGTGGTATGTGCGACCAGCAAAGCCTCAGATCAGCCTGCGCAAACGCGCAGTCTGATCAGAGCCTTTGCTAGTCACTTGAATATTTTATGAGTGTTAAGCTTCTGAACGAACATCATCTGAAGCTTCTGAGCTTAAAAGGAGGCTGCACAGGCTCGTTTGAGTCTATTCATGTCAAAAGGCCACATTGTTACGGCTCATATAAAGGACCTCGGACAGTCTTAATGAAGGATTGCCCATACAAATGGCCAGAAAAAAGTTTCATGGAAACAATAGTTTTTTCCACCGAAAAGATAGCAGGTTCAACGCTCGAATTATACGCAAAATTGTTTTTCTCATTGGACAAGTACCTATTTAAAAATATGGGTTGAAAACTCTGTTTTTGCTATTCAACATATAGAAAATAGAAAAAGTTTTACTGAAGTGCTTTCCCCCCCGTGACCAAACTAATCCTTTTGCATACTGTTGTAGTTTTACATTTAACACATCATATAAAAACGGCATGATTGGTCACGGGGGGGGGGGGAACGATGTCAAAATGCTCAAAAACAATTTATTATAAAAACTTATCCAGAACTTATTTTGTACATACCTGTAGGTAAATATCAATTTACAATGGCATGTATCAGTGCTTTAGTTAAGATTGCATTAAGTAATTAAGTGTCTTATTTCTCAACCAAAACATATGTTGTGGGTACTCAAAAGAACCGTCGCAATGAGACGGTTCTTTTAAACACTAGATTATAGGTTAAATCTGATGATTCAAAAATATTTATAATTATAAGTTCAAAAACTGTGCTTATCTAGACTGTGACTTATACAGTATGAAGGTATGATACCCCTGAGTGAACATGTCAAACTGGCTGAACTCATACACAACAGTTAGTTGTCAAAAGTTATGGTCAGCATACTTATTTAGAAGAAGCCATGAAATCTTCTCAACCTGAATTTTATGCAAACGCACCACTTTCGTCGCAAGTTTATGCCCCAAACATGATATTTCAATGTATTTAGGTGAATGCCCGGCGAAACTTTGACTTTCTGTGAAATAAAATTTTGTCACAAAAAATACCCCTGCCCCCTAAACCCTTATGTCCTGGCATAATCGTACAATATTTCCAAAATATGTTTTATTTTGCTAGGTACACTAAATGTCAGGGTTTTATTTAAGCACTAAAATATAGTTGTCAAATATGCATTATCCAAGCAACAGGCTGTCAAAATTTGGGCAGATTGAATAGGAGACTGTCCGAGGTCCTTAGGGTCTCCGACTTAGGTGTTGAAAGTGTTTAAACTTGCCAGTAAAATTAACGCCAATCATTTTGCCTTGGAATCTGCGTGACATTACATTTGTATTTGTTAACAAACACAATAAGATGTAGTTTAGTATTTGAAATTGTATATTTGTTTACAAACACAAGGAGATGTAGTTTAGTGTATGCACTTGTATATTTGTTTACAAAGGCAAGGAGATGTACTTTAATGTATGAAATAGTATTTTAGTTTACAAACACAAGGAGATATAGTTTAGTGTGTTAAATTTGTATATTTAATAACAAACACAAGGAGATGTATTAAGTGTATGAAATTTTATATTAGTTTACAAAGAGTATGTAGTTTAGTGAATGAAATTGTATTTTGTTAAAAAACGCAAGAAGATGAAGGTTAGTGTATGAAATTGCATATTTGTTTGCAAACAAAAGGAGATGTAGTTTAGTGTATGAAATTGTATATTTATTGACAAACACAAGGAGATGTAGTTTAGTGTATGAAATTGTAAATTTGTTTACAAACACAAGGAGATGTAGTTTAGTGTATGAAATGATATATTTGTTAACAAACACAAGGAGATGAAGTAAAGTGTATGAAATTGCATATGTGTTTACAAACAAATGGAGACGTAGTTTAGTGTACGAAAATATATATTTTATGACAAACACAAGGAGACCTATTAAGTGTATAAAATTGTATATTTGTTTACAAAAACAAAAGGAGATGCACTTAAGTGTATGAAATTGTATATTGGTTTACAAAGAGGATGTAGTTTGGTTTATGAAATTATATTTTTGTTAACAAACACAAGGAGATGTAGTTTAGTGTACGAAATTATATATTTGTTGCCAAACACAATGAGGTGTAGTTTAGTGTGTGAAATTGTATAGTTGTTAACAAACACAAGGAGATGTATTTAGTGAATTTAATTGTATATATTTGTTTACAAACAAAAGAAGATGTAGTTTAGTGTATGAATTTGTAAATTAATTAACAAACTTAAGAAGATGTAGTTAAGTGTATGAAATTATATATTTGTTAACATACACAAGGAGCTGTATAGTCCGACCAGTTAAGAGAGACTGGGCGGTTCTTAGCAAAGACACACCCGTTGACATTTCCATTCAAAAATCGGTAAGACACAGTGTGTTTATTCACCCGTGAAACGCTTTACAGCTGTTTACCTGTATATACCTGTTGTAGTTTTGAGTTAATTATGAGAAAAAGGCATCTCGAATTAATTTGGATTACAAGGAGACTGACTAGTCTGGATATATGCACTCTGACAATATTTCGAAATTTTAACTATTCAAATTATAATACTGAATAAGAAAATAAAATAATGGTCTGCAATGGAAATTTAATACTATAAATTGGTCAGCACACGAGTTGATAGTTCTTATAACATTGGCGTGTGGCGAAGTCTCCGACGAGCCTGCATGTATGCATGACCTCGCCAGGGTTTTGGCTTCTCGCATAAACAAAGTATGCAAGTTGAAGAAGTCTCCAAAAAACTTTTAGACATCTTGTTTCTCTAGACACGCCAGAATGAGCGATTATAAGAGGCTTTTTCGGATATGCGATAAGACCAACTCATGTTTGTATGTCCTTTTCTCATGATCCAGATACTTAACCCTTGTCCCGCTTAATTCCAATTGGTGATTTATTCTTATTGTATCAAGCTTAAAAATCAAACCAGTTTTGCCATACAGGCAGAATTTGAAGAAAGTGCCCAAAACTTTCACAACATATCCATCCCGGAAAATGAAATGCAGCAGGTTCCCAGCAGCATACTAAAGAAACACGTTTACCAGGCATGCTAACGTATAAAGTTGGTCACCCTTGTCGTCTGCGCTTCAGTTGGTTGCACGAGTAAAGCGTACATAGGCTATTACACCCGATTTACTGTAGACTAGTCTTATTTGACAGTGTATGACAGCGCTCTGTCTGACACGCCCAGTCTCTATTAGCTGGACGCACTATACATGTAGTTTAGTGTACGAAATTGTATATTTGTTTACAAACAAAAAGAGATGTAGTTTAGTGTATGAAGTTGTATATTTGTTAACAAACACAAGGAGATGTAGTTTAGTGTATGAAAATGCATATGTATTTACAAACTAAAGGAGATGTAATTTAGTGTATGAAATTGTATATTTGTAAACAAACAAAAGAAGATGTGTAAAGAGTATTAAATTTATATTTATAAACAAACCAAAAGAGATGTAGCTTAGTGTATGAAATTGTATGTTAGTTAACAAACATAAGAAGATGTAGTTTAGTGTATGAAAATGTAAACTCGTCAAAATAAGTTAAGCCCCATGTCACTTTTTCCCATAGCCATAATGTTAAATTCCTAAAGTTTAGTTGTTTATTTAAAAAATATCGATGGTAGTTGAAAATTCTAATTCCATCCAAGTTAGACAACAATGTCTTGAGTGTAATTACACAAAGTTTGAATTGACAATAGCGATTATCTTTGGGTGTGTGCTAAATTTTCCAAGAGTGTCCAATTTTGGGCCAATTTTGCTACAGGAATGATAGGGAACGAAACGGGACATTTACTTGAATGTGTGGAGCTCTATGGAAAACTTATCAATAAATCTGAAACCTAGCATATGGTGAAAGGAAACATTGCTGCTACTTCCCTGAAAATGTTATGGAAAAATCTTTATACAGTAAAATGTTATGATAAATTAAAGATGAATGTATTTACATTTAGTCCATGGGAAAATTTCTGGTGGGGCTTAATTTATTTTGACCAGTTTATATTTGTTAACAAACACAAGGAGATGTATTTAGTGTATTAAATTGTATATTTGTTTACAAACAAAGGGAGATATAGTTTAGTGTATGCAGTTGTATATTAGTTAAGAAACTTAAGAAGATGCAGTTTAATGTATGAAAATGTATATTTCGTAACTAAAATAGTACTATGTACTTTAGTGTATGCTGATGTATATGTGTTGACATACACAAGAAGAAGGCAATTGTATTTTTGTTTACAAACACAATGAGGTGAAGTTTAGTGTATGAAATTGTAAATTTGTTTACAACCACAAGGATATGTAGTTTAGTGTATGAAATTGTATATTTGTTAACAAACGCAAGAAGATGTAGTTTAGTGTGTTAAATTTGTAGTTTTGTTAACAAACACAACAAGATATAGTTAAGTTTATGAACTTGTATATTTTTTAATACACACAAGAAGACGTAGCTTAGTGAATACAATTTGTACAATTGTTAATAAGTCTAAGAAGATGTTGTTCAGTGTATGCAATTATATATTCCTTAACATCGAAATTTCATTCTGATTAGGAATTAAATTTGTTTATTATAGTAGAAACCGTTATGCATTTGCGAGAATGAACTCTTGTTGCATTTTTTATGTTCACAAGTATGAGTTACCTCCCATACAACATTAATGAATCATTCCAGCCTCAACTGCGCATGCGTAGATTGTAGCCTTTTATTGCGCATGCGTAAAAGCGGCCTTTTCTAAACCTCATGGTTGATGTCAGCTGCAAGAATTTGCGGTCAAAAACCCGCCTCAACCCACCCAGTTACATCCAAATAAGGATTATACTAAGATATGCATATATATGTATGAATTTATATGTGTATGTTAGACATATAGATGGATACATATATGTATGTGAGTCTGTATGTCGGTAAAATAATTGTAACGGAAGTCCCCTTGCTGCTTGCTTTTCTTTCTTTTCCAGGTGTATTGCATATATACATTAATGAGTGTGGTGTCCACTTTACTTACACCTGAAACATGTCATGACGGTTATCAGAATCGAAACAGATTATCAACGCTATGTAGAAGATGTTAACCAATATTTCTGGGAATGCGTACACACCTTAAGGCGCAAGTTGAAAACTACTGTGTCAACCTCTGTTGAGAACTGGTATTCTTTGCTAGCTGTCTAGACCAAAGTATAATAAAGACAGTATTTCTTTGCTTGTCAACTGCTGTTCAGCAGTTTGATCGTCTGATTTCTTAAATTCATGATTTGGTTGCGTACCCCACCTAATCATGTAACATTAAGTGGTGAAATATTAAAATTTGGTTGATACATTTATCAGGTTGGTAATAGTTGATAAAATGACTTGTTGACAGTTGATATTTGATGGTGTTAAAACAAATGTCCTCGTTGTAAAATAACGAACTATCATAGTTGTTTGTGGAAAATTGTGAATTATGGAAGTTGATATATCCATAAACAAATGTTATTAAATAACCGTCATGGCCAATTTAAATGCCAACATTGAATAAATAATTATTTGTGAAGTTTTGCTTTTTTGTCATCTATAATAAACAGAAGATGTACTTTAGTGTATGTAATTGTACATTTGCTAACAAATCACATGAACATGTAAAGAATTTCATATTTTATAACTAACACAAGAAGATGTAGTTTGTGTATAAACTTGTTGATTTCTTTCATGACAAAGGGATGATATGGCATATCTGTTAACACACACAAGAAGATATGGAGCTTTTTTGTACATAGCACTACGCATAATGCGCCTTATGTACACCTGAGGCTTCTTGTGCCGGACTTTCCCGATTGCTCTAAATTACTACGCAGCTCAGGGATGGGCCGCTAATAAGTTTTATGTTTTACGTAAAACTATGACGCTTGCATGTTATTCTGTTAATGTCCTCATTTTTCAGACCGTATAAAATGTGTTTTATTAATCTTATATCATATTTAGTTATATACTTCCTGGTACATTCATTATCACGCCAAGCCTCACCGGCGTCACCGCGTTGTGTCTTTGAGCAAGAACAATATCATAGCTTAGTACTGGTTTAACCCAGGAAGACCTATCCCTTTATAACTGAAAGATTGTTAATGGGACGTACAGAATCAAATCAAACAAACCAAACAAAAATCATTATTACGACAAGAAACAATGTGGATTGTTTGAGTACTTATAGGACACTGTACGACGGTCTATCCCCTGCTACGTGCCAATAAAAAGAGAATAAGTGAATGAAATGAGGAGTTCAAGAGTCCTACTCAGTAAAGGTGAAACTTCATACCCTTTTAGATCATACTTATGCAGTGAAATCAATGCATTTCTAAAGCAATTTAAAATGGTATTTTCACAGAGATTGATATCAGCCTATATTTTCAATAGTGATTGATATCACGTTTTTTTATTACCTCTGACTTTTCCATTCACTTAATGCAGCTCACTTCGAAAGTTCAAACGCGTATATCTTTCTTATTTGTGAACAAAAACCTCGAGCATGGATAGGTATTTTCTTAGTTAGCACATGAGGAACATTTTGGTACCAAAATAATTCAGTTTGCTGAATTTTTTCGACTTTGCATTTGCAGCACCTTCTACTTTAGTGAGTGAGGCAATGCATGTAACCTATGTCACTTAATATCATCTCACATTTATGACGTCACCTTTCTGCCACTTTGATGCTGAATAAAGTTATTGTATCTGTATAGATTGATTCAGGTATTCTGTCACAAATAATCCTTTGTCTTCGTTTTGGCGTGAAGCATGGTTAAATGATTAACCGAAACTCTTCTAAGAAGTATACATATAAAGGAATTTCACTTTTTTCGGTAAAAACCAAATATATGTCATCTCGTGAGCTGATTACCTCTTTACCTTTTTACTGACCGTTTCAAAGGCGGTACGTCTTTTGTAGATTATTTGTGTTATTTATGTCTTGTGTCTGTTATGCTTTCGCGTCTATTCATTGCTGCCTTGTGGTCACCTGAAGGGATTGGGCTGACCTCTTGGCTCGTGTTTGTGATGTTTATTGTGATTTTGTTACTTTCCAATTTGGTATCCTGGGACAGGTCTGGGGCTTGATTGTATCGCTTCCTGATCCTTGCTGTCTTTCTTACTTTGAAAACATCGAAATGTTCAGTCGTGCTGCGCACTCGTGAAAATTTTGTTGTTTTCAACACACTCGATGAAATATATTTGATATTCACCTCAAAAAAGTAAATATCCTCTATCTATACAATTTTTGTCGTGGGATCCAGATGTGCTTTCAATACTTTTAAGAAGGCGATTACAACGTGCTTAAACAGTAACAAAAAAGACTTATATAAAATGCATTCGATTCTCAAATTGTCAAAATGTACCGGACAGCCAAAACTCTGATCAGACTGAGTTGATGCCTAGGCTGATCGATATCTTCTCATGACGCATAGCCACATTGTTAGTTTACTCATATCACGGCTCAATTTGTTTAAAGCCGAGATTGTAAACAGGCACAGTAAACCCTGTCTTAACCGACACCTCAAAAAGAAGACCAAAATTGATTTTCAAGACCGATTGTCGTTTAATGCAGGTCCAAAGTATTGCAGAATGAAGAATTCTGCAATACTTTCGACCTTAAATAAGCTACCATCTGTTATTTAGATCTTTGTTTTGTCTATTTTCAAGTGGCCGTTTAAGACAGGTTTTACTGTACTTTGGTAAACAGTGAAGTCCTAGATGAAATACCGCATAAGGCGGCATTTCATCAGTGTCTGCACTGTTTGCTAAGACTGATTGCTGAAAACAATCACCAGGGACAGGAATACATAATTTTATAGAAACCCCTTAAAATGCAAAATTATTAAAATTATTACAAAATGGGTCTTTAGAAGTGTACGACCTCGGTAATGGCTCGAAGCAATGTTTATTGCTTTGAGGTAATGGTGAGTTAAATGTGAGCGTTTTTTTTTATATTTTCAGCCAAATCCAAGTTTGTGATAGACCATAGTACATCGGAAATTCGCCTCCTCAAGCCTCTCGATCGTGAGACGCTTGGAACTCTAGATGGGAGGGGGAATGTGGACAACATAACTGGGATTCAACCACTGCGCATTTCCTGCACGGTCACGTCAGGTGGAACAACCTTCCCAGCACAGAAACGCAATATAAACGTCAAAGTTCTCGATATAAATGACAGCCCTCCAGTTTTTACCAATTACAAGAATATACAATATTTGGAAAAGAACATAGAAATTACGGATGACGTCGATAGTGTTCAGGTAATACTGTAAATGCATAAAATGTCAAACTATTGTTGCCTGCCAAAAGGCATATACAAGCAGGGCAGACCCAGATCAGCCTGCTTCTGAAGAAGCAGTCTGATCAGGGCCTTCCCTGCTTGTTGTTCTAACAAGCATTTTGTGAATTACAGCCCTAAAATCAAACAATTTATTTGAGAACAGAAAGAGAAAAGTGTTCGTTATTTTAGAATATTCACGTAACCGTCCAACACTTTTTATGTACTGGTGGATGCTCTCATGCATATCGATACAACGAGGGTTGAATAGTCAATTTTATATTTGGAGGGGTCACTGGTTATACTTTGTAGACACCTAACTTTAGCTCCAGAAGATCGTTTTATCTTAGCGCTTAGAGATGCGTTTTGCTCTATTTTTATCCCGGGCTTCACTGTTTGTCAAAGTGCTCATTTACTGGTATTTAATGTTTAGTGTCCGTTTACCGGTCTTCAATATTTGTCAAAATGCCTGTTTACTGGTCTTCAATATTTGTCAAAGGGCATGTTAACTGGTCTACAATATTTGTCAAAGTGCCTGTTAACTGGTTTTCAATATTTGTCAAAGTGCCTGTTTACTGGTCTCCAATGTTTGTCAAAGTGCCCGTTTACTGGTTTTCAATATTTGATAAAGTGTCTATTTACTGGTCTTCAATACTTGTCAAAGTGTCTGTTTACTGGTAATTAATGTTTGCCAAAGTGCATGTTAACCAGTCTTCAATATTTGTCAAAGTGTCTGTTTACTGGTGATCTTAAATAGTTGCCAACATGCCTGTTTACTTGTATTCAATATGTATCAATGTGCCTGTTTACTGGTCTTCAATGTTTGTCAAAGGGCCTGTTTACTGATCTACAGTATTTGTCAAAGGGCTTGTTTACTGGTCTTCAGTATTTATCAAAGTGCCTGTTTACTGGTTTTCAATATTTGTCAAAGTGCCTGTTTTCTGGCCTTCAATATTTGTCAAAGTGCCTGTTTTCTGGTCTTCAATATTTGTCAAAGGGCCTGTTTACTGATCTTCAGTATTTGTAAAAGTGCCTGTTTACTGGTCTTCAATATGTGCCATTAAGTGCCTGTTTACTGGTCTTCAATATTTGTCAAAGAGCCTGTTTTCTGGTTTTCAATATTTGTCAAAGTGCCTGCTCACTGGTTTTCAATATTTGACAAAGTGCCTGTTTACTTGTCTTGAATATTTGTCAAAGTGTCTGTTTACTGGTCTTCAATATTTGTCAAAGTGCCTGCTTTCTGGTTTTCAATTTTTGTCAAAGTGCCTGTTTACTGGTTTTCAATATTTGTCAATGTACCTGTTAACTGGTCTTGAATATTTGTCAAAGTGCCTGTTTACTCGTCTTCAATGTTTGTCAAAGGGCCTGTTTACTGGTTTTCAATATTTGTCAAAGTGCCTGTTAACTGGTCTTGCATATTTGTCAAAGTGCCTGTTTACTGGTCTTCAATGTTTGTCAAAGTGCCTGTTTACTGGTTTTCAATATTTGTCAAAGTGCCTGTTTACTGGTCTTCAATATTTGTCAAGGTGCCTGCTAACTGCTCCATAATAATTGCCAAAGTGCCTGTTTACTGGTCTTCACTATTTGTCACTGTCATAGTGGATGTTACGTACTGATTTCCAGTATACTTTTGAAAAGTGCTAAAGAATATATAGCCGAATAATGCCTAGAGTAGTATTAAATATACATTTTGCAGACATAATAGACCCAAATGAGATACTGCAAAATGCACTGTAACCATAAAAAAGACATATTCAGCAACTAAAAACTCATTTCAACAAGATGCCACGGTGTCTTTAATATGCATGAGGCTTAGTAGAATATGTGTTTGTTGATTCTTAACGTCCAAGCCTACAATTTTCCAGTCATGCCGAAATCAATTCCTGAATTGAACCAATACTATGAATGAAGTACCTTGCCCTGGGCACAACACATGCCTACGATGAGGCTCAAACCAGAGACCCCTTGATCTTAAGTTGAGCACTCGATAACTGCGCAAATGTTCTAATTTTTTCCATTTGCTCCAATGTAGATTTTCAGTTTGCAAAAAAACCCCAACGTTATGTGCCATTATTGTTTCCGCCCTTTTATGTTTATTTCTCTTTAACATTGTTTGTTGAGAAACTTATTTATAGATAGACCAGAACAATGGAAATGGCACTAAAATCTCAAACTCCAAACTCTTTTAAACGTGATGCATATGCATCTTTTAACCTGTATCTACAGATCTAGATGGGCTACATTTAAAAGTTGAAATACCATCTTCTTCGGATCCATTCGTGCACGTACCTGTATATTGTCAGTGCGACTAGCAATGATACTCCGAGAGAGCTGCGGGTAGGGCATACTCGTATTAGCATTCTTCGGTCGCATATGCGATTAGTGGTAGAATTCCATGAGCTGGCTCAGATGACATTTCAGGCAACTGATATGTTTACCCGACACCTGTAAACAAAGCTTAATTAATAATAAAACTCACCCAAAATAACCCGGAAATGTGTTTATTTTAGGTATATTATACTAATAAAATCATCATTTCCTTATGTGTTGATTATTAAGCTAATAGACCATATCATTGCGGGCCTTGTTGCAAAAAATTTATTCTGGATTTGGTGCCTGCTAACACCAAAGGCGCCTTTGTTATTCACGCTTTGGAGAGTATCATAGCAACATGCAAACCATAAGTATTCTAGCTAGTATATGTAGCTGAGTAGGCATGGCTGAGCCTTACCTGGCCCTGAGAATATAAAACTTTTTCCATGCTCAGTTCAGTTGAGCATGAAATTTACCATGCTCATCGATGTTTAAATGCCAACGATTGTCGGCATTTTAACATTTATTAGCATGCTAACTACAGCATCTGAGAGACTTAAAGCAAGAAACTTCTTCATTGTCGGTAAATTAGTTTTTATGCGCATTTGAAATTTCATGCTCAGTTGAATTGAGCATGAAAAAGGTTTTGTAACCTCGGGGCCTGGTCTAAAATACGAAACACTCAATGCATATCTTAAGTCACTACAGTAAACACAATACATGTAAATGGATATTTGGGCCAGCACATGCGATTTTGGTACAAACTGCATATGCGCAAACCTATCCTCTGCTGACATACCATGTGGGCTAGAGGTCTAATTTTTCGCCTGAATACGTCCCTAATTTGTGTGACCCATTGGTCATTTTCGCAGTCGCAGGAGGTGTTTAAGGTTTTTTACAAACAAGTGTAAAGGCTGAAAGGCCCAACGCAAACAGTTTTTTCGGTCAAAGACAGGCCAAGTCTACGGTAATTATGTTTGTTACAACAACTTACCTTCCAAAGAACATGGCTCAAGAGAATTTGGTTCATGTATTTATCGTGTTGTGAAGCAACGAAGGCTCTGTCGAAGCTGCACAAATCGCATTTACCAGAGCATCCGTTGCTCGCACACACATGACATACACTGAAGGACTTTAAAAACGCAAAATCGAAATTTATAAATTAACAACATTTTAATGTATCAATTTTATTGAGATTTGGCAAAAATACATGTAAACATCAATATGTCATGAAAACATTATTCAAATTTCAAATCAAAATGATAAATAATTTTAGAGCATCAGTCTATCAAAAGACAATACCCTTAGATTCTAAAGCTGCAATTCGAAAAAATGTCTTGAAATTGGGCATGATTTAAAGTTACTGTAATAAAATATTTTTTTTTGTTAAAAATCTAAAACAAATTACCCTTGGAGCCCTGCTATTCGTCTGGCAGTGATGGTAGCCAGCCGGAACAGATATCGTCGATGTAAACATCGTCGATATAATCGACGTAAGTTGCCGTCTAAATGTCTGTCGCCATTCTTAGTTGGCCAGGCCTGTTTCGATCTTTAACTGTCCTAATAGCCTGGTAACAGCCTCTAAGGTGCTGTATAGCTGACAAAAGGTAATTATAATATCTGGCGACGCCAGAAACACGCACGCCAGCTTTTAACATTCCAAGTGGCCTGATCGTTATTGTTCAGACAAACGTGGCACGAATAATAAAGTTATAAAACTAAAGCTACTGTGTTTTTGATACATGTATACCTATAAGCTATATGTGAAATGATAAAACATTTCGCTTCATTGATTCGTGCGGACGCCACGTGCAAAAGATAGTAAATCACGGATGCGTAGCTGGTGGAGGCCATTGTCTATAAAATACCGGTTTAAGGTATAGATACATGTAGGGGCGGAGTGTCGTTTCCAGCCGATTTAACTTACTAAAGAAGAATAAAAATGTTTTTGGTTCAAAAAATGATTATTTTCAATTTTTGCGTTTTTAAAGTTCATCAGTGTAGATAAAGATGCAGACTCCTAGTTCTGCAGGATACCCCAACGTTGGCGTTTGAAGGTGATTTTTGAGCAAAGGTGATAAGCACAAAACATATGGTCTATTATAAGGATCACACATGTTTTTCATGCATTAACGTATGCCGGGTCCCAAGGAAGCAGTTCAAACCCGGCAACTGTTAATGCACTGAAACAAACATGTGTGATCGTTATTCTTGCATATTTAACCTTATTCTAATTGATTTGGACGTGGATTTTTGTTCATGAGTAGGAATTTATGTAAGAACATAGGAATTACAAATAATTTTCTTAAGCATTAACATTTGCCGGGTCCCGAGGAAGTGGTTTGCACACGAGGCCAATAGGCCAAATGTTCAAACATCTCCCGAGGGACCCGGCTAGTGGTAGCGCAATAAAACAATCATGTGTGATCGTTATCCTTGCATATTTTACCTTATTTCAACCAATTCGCACTGAAAACGCTTTTAAAACATTAAAATATTTATCTACTCTGAACAAAATGCCGTCAGATGTAAACTTTCGAACGTCATAACGTCGTCACAACTTTATAGCTGTACGCAACATTTTCGCGATCTAAAGTATCGCATTCTGTATATAACGTCATGTAAATAACTCAGGGCTCATTTTAAGTATTTTCAAGTTTAAACCCATGTTCAAACAGCACGTGAATCTCCTGATTTGAGCACGGATTTTTGTTCATTTGCAAATTTGTTAAAACAGCTATACGAATATGTATTTGTGCAAGAATTTTTATTTTTATTCGCAGAAAATTGTAGCAGTGGTTTTAGATGCTGACACATGGAGAAACAACACTCACCAATTACAAGTCATCTCGGATCCAAAATTCATCTGCAAGTCTGATATCATGTGCCTGGACCCAAAAAAGGGGAAATCTATATGTAGATTCCGTAAGTATTGTATTTGAGCTATGTAAAACGCACACTGTAAAAAATGGTATAAATCAGTAGCTGAGCTTCCATCCCTTTTAATGTTACATGCAACTTACACTTACGACTTACGCCCCTACTTTAACATCTTGATACTTACATTTTTTCAGGGATAAATGTTAAAAAAATTCTACTTGCTATTGTTATAGCTACTCTACAGAAGTGTCGTTCAGAACATACATGTAGCTTAAATGCATTTGAAACGTTATGCCCAGGTCACACATTTACGGGTATGACGCAGGATAGGCCACGGATACGATCCTGCATCATCCGTGGCAATCCGTATTAGTCCGTATATTTCCGTATTGCAACCGTAATCATACGTAATAGTACTTGGGTTGTGCATCCGTATCGGACTACGGAAGTTGTCATTTCCGGGGTCATCCGTAGTGGAACCGGTGAGGTGATCCGTGAATGTGTGACCTGGGCAATACACAGAAATCAGTGGCAGTTAAGCTGCCACCAAATTAGGCGTAAGGCTACTGTAACACTTATTCATTTTACAGTGCATGATCGATAATTATATTAGTATCATCATAGCTGTACAGGCAAGTAATGAAGCTTACAGAAACATCAAATGTCCATATAAACGAATGAGTCCAAGACAAAATGATAATTCAATTTTCTCCGTTTTCTGCATTTCTCTACTTATAACAAGCGTTGTTCTCTCCTGGACTGTGGATCTTATTCTTCTAAGCGGAGACGTTCATCCAAACCCTGGTCCAGATTCTGTCACTAGCCTTGCTGATCTTAGCGTTTCGAATAGTATTAACTTTTTCAGTGCTTTGGCGAATCATCTTAGTATCATGCATCTCAATATCCAGAGCATACTTCCTAAACTCGATTTGATTAAATGTGAATCTCTGGCATACGATGTTCTTGTCTTCTCTGAAAGTTGGCTGAAACCTGTAACAGCAAATGATAAATTACTAATTGAAGCGTTTCATCCACCGTTCAGAGCAGACAGGATCGGTCGTCCTGGCGGGGGAGTTATCATTTACGTCAGATAGTCTCTCGTATGTAAACGTCGAACTGATCTGGAAATTAACAACCTGGAAGCCGTCTGGTTAGAGATATGTGTGAGATCTAAGAAAATATTGATTGGTGGGTTTTACAGACCACCAAACAGCACAGCAGATTACTTTACTATTTTAAGCGAAAGCATTGACAGAGCATATAACACAAACATACCAGATATTGTTATAACTGGAGATTTTAATTTTAATATGAGAACCAACGGAAACAATACAATAAAAGATTTAATTCAAAATTACAACTTAGAACAACTGATAAATGAAGACACGCACTTCACATAAAATTCATCATCCCTTATGGACTTGATTCTCGTACGCAATAGTTCAAATATTTTGATGAGTGGTGTAGCTGATTCATTTATACCAGACCAAATCCGATTCCACTGTCCAATACTTGTTTTACTCAAGTTTCTGCGCCCGTCAACTAAATCCTTTAAGCGCAAAATATGTAACTATGAACGAGCTGATTTTACCCAATTTCATGAAAATTTGATATCATTTAATCTCGAGGAAAAGCTAGTTACAGAAAATATCGATGATAATGTAGTATGCATACAAGAAGCCCTAGATGTTGCTTGTGAAAATTCTGTTCCAAACAAAATAGTTACAATAAGGCCTGACGAGCCACCATGGATAACTTGCCATATTAAAAACCTCATCCGAAAACGAAAACGCGCTTTCAGGAAATTCAAAAGAACATCCAATCATTCATTTTGGGAAAAATTTAAGGCCCTGAGAAATAAGGTCGTCAATGAAATTAGATTGTCAAAAACGAATTACTTCGACAAGCTTGAAGATATCTTATCTAAAGAAAATGTCAACTCCAAATTATTTTGGAAAACGTCCAAACAAATACTCGAAGTAAGTAAAACATCTCATACAATACCAACATTGAAGCTCGACAATAAATTTGCTGAGAATAATGCTGATAAGGCTAATATGTTAAACGAATATTTCAGTTCCCAGTCTGTTGTTAATGATATAAATAAAACGTTGCCTCCACTCACGGATACTAATAATGAGCTCAACTTCCTAACTATATCAGAACAAGAAGTAAAAGATGTCTTAGATAATTTAAATGTAACTAAGGCATGTGGCCCCGACCTTATAAGTCCTTGCTTACTGAAGGAAGGTGCGTCCGTGCTGTCTAAGCCTTTAGCAACGGTATTTAATCGCTCATTAGTACAAGGTTATTTCCCCTCAAATTGGAAAGACGCCAATGTCACCGCTATCCACAAAAAAAGAAGATAAATCGGTTCCTTCAAATTATAGGCCAATATCCTTACTAAGCCAATTGGGGAAAGTCATGGAAAGGTGTGTGCACAAACATATTTTCAACTAAATTAGTGAAAATAGTCTTCTCACCCCCTTTCAGTCCGGATTTATCCAAGGCGATTCAACTACTTTCCAGTTATTACACACATATCACTCATTTTTAGAAGCAGTTGACAGTGGTAAAGAAGTGCGTGTTGTTTTCTGTGATATCAGCAAGGCTTTTGACAGAGTATGGCACAAAGGTCTATTACATAAACTAGCCTGCATGGGTATTTCTGGCTCTCTTCTCCAATGGTTCCAAAGTTATCTCTCAAACCGCAGACAGCGCGTTGTTCTGAATGGGGTAGAATCTAATTGGGCCGACGTTTTAGCAGGAGTTCCCAAGGGCTCCATTCTTGGTCCCTTGCTTTTTTTGATTTACATTAATGATATTGTAAATAACATTCGATCATCAATACGTCTTTTTGCTGACGACACAAGTATATACATTATCATTGACGACCCACAAACTGCAGCTTTTATTCTTAATTCTGATCTTGATACTATCAATGTCTGGGCCAATGATTGGCTAGTAGACTTTAATCCAACAAAAAAGACTTCTCTTCTTATATCTCGCAGACAGCTCCCGATTGCCCATCCTCCGCTAGAAATGAACAATGTTATCTTGAACGAAACCACCTCTCACAGACATTTAGGACTTACTTTCTCTAATACATGTAACTGGTCAGATCATATCCAAAGAGTGACCAATACAGCATGGTCAAGATTACATCTTATGAGAGCTCTCAAGTTTAAGGTCAATAGACAAGCACTAGAAAAAATGTACTTCGCATTCATACGTCCCTTGCTTGAGTATAGTGACTCAGTTTGGGACAACTGTTCCAAAGAAGCAAAAAGACAACTTGATTCTATCCATCACGAGGCAGCTTAAATAATCACAGGAGGCACCAAGCTCTGTAGCCTTGAAAAACTTCTGGCTGATCTAGGATGGGATTCATTGCAAGAACGTCGCACCAAACATAAGCTCGTGATATTTTATAAAATCATAAATAACCTTACACCGAATTACTTGCAGGAATTTGTACCCCCTCTTGTTCAGGACGGTAATCCTTATAGACTTAGGAATTCAAGCGATATTCGCACTATTCATACTAATACAAATTTGTTTTATAACTCGTTTTATCCCTCAACAATTAGAGAATGGAATAACTTAGCACAGGAAATAAAAGATGCCAGCTCTGTAGCGTCTTTCAAATACCAACTCAACAGAGAAACAAGGAATCGTGCACCCCCTAAGTATTACTCAGCTGGTTCAAGAAAGGGGCAAATTCTCCATGCAAGATTACGTATGCAATGTAGCTCACTAAATGCCGATCTCTATCGTAAAAATATAATACCTAGCCCGTCTTGCTCATGTGGTGGTTTTGAGAGTGCATACCATTTCTTCTATATTTGTCCTCAATTAACAGCAGTACGTGAAAGGTATCTGGGTGATGTCCTTAGAAACCGCACTACGCATCAGCTCCTTTGCGGCAAACCGGAGTTTACAAATGATGAAAATGTATCACTATTTCTTAAAGTCCAAGATTTTATAATTAAGTCAAAAAGATTTGAACAATAGGCCCACTAGACTATATACTTGTAAACCATTGTATTATACTTGTCCAGGCCTGAGCTATAATGTTTAGTCTCATTAAACCTTGTCTATCTTCCAAAGTGTACTGAAGGAATGCGGTCAACATACTTTTTTCCTTCTTCCTTTCAACTTTCATAACTTAATCTTTCCCATTTCAAATATTAAAAGACTCTCTTGCACCTACTCTTACGATTTTCAACTAATGTTGTGCAAATAAATACGCAGTTTAATAACTCTCCATCTCCCTCTCATCGCCCTCTCTCTCTCTCTCTCTCTCTCTCTCTCTTGTTTTCCCTAAATAAATATCTTTCTCATTTGTTTTCTTTACATATTCTACCTATAGCGCTAGTTGATTATTCTTTGTAATGTTTCTATACTATTCACATATGTTGTATATACATTTGTGTCAGGAAATGGCTTACATACAAGCTTAAAGCTTACTGTCAGATCCTGAATATATTAACATTGTATAAATTTGTCTACATGCAAATTATCTGAATAAAATATTGTTTAAACCAATTATATTAGAATCTTCCATTCGAGTTCTGTCTGAAACGCTCAAAATTGTGCTTTTTATATAAAAGCTATTTCTTTTGACTTAATATCAATAGGCCAGCATATTTGTCACATATGCACAGATCCTCCTTTAAATGCTTACTACTCAGCAGGCTCACAATCTTAAAACAACGTCGTATCGACGTCGATGCGACGTCAGGTTGATATGACGTTGTTCCGACGTCATGTGCCTGCTGGCTACTGACGTATCAAGCAAGGCTAGAGTTCTACAGTTTAGCACCGAGTCTTAATCTGCAATGCGCATCTATACTTTGAGTAAGCGAGCAGCAAAGGCTCTGTTTAAAATTTGTGCGCATGCACGTTCTTGTCGTCTAAGCCCTCGCTGGTCGCCTATACAATACATACATGTACTAAACTCTCCGGCACATAGGGCTAGTTAAGCCAAAAATTTCAGCCTAAAATTGCGATTATTTTTCTTATCCATCAGTTTAAGCATTTGTTTTGGGTGCACAAAAGAACCGTCTCAGTGAGACGGTTCTTTTGGGTACCCACAACATATGTTTTGATTGAGAAAAAAAAATATTTTCCCTTGCGCACCCTTATCTGGGGGACTGGGCCCATTTAGGTCAAACTCCTCCAATGACGGATAGACAGGCGGACTAACACAGTGATTAAAGTGCACACTTGCTGGTCGTGCAATTTTCCAAATAAAACTGTGTTTTGTCTCTGAAGATCAATTTCGCCTTAGCATAGAGTGTATACCCTTGATGAAAGAAGAAATGCCGCATCATTTGCCATTCCATCTAAGTCTTCCCTGTTTGCCAAAGTATATTAAGGAGTTATGTGTATACATAGGGTTACTGATTCGATATGTAACACGAATTCAGCTGAGCTTGGCTTCTGCGTTGATACGTTTAAAAAACACAACAAAATGCTTGAAAACAGACAGATTAAAATGAAAATAACAATCGGTTTACAATGGCAGCACGACATTAAGTTTTGAACGTTTAATGTTTAAAAATACGATCATTTTTTTTATATAAAATGGCTGGTCTTTAAGTTAATGAAGAGAAAACTAAAGCTCTTTGGCAGGGGTCCATGTCAAAGCAGAGAAGAACAAATTGTCAACAGTATGATTTTGAAAGGGAACAGAAACCAATTAAAATATAAGGGGTTACTTTTAGTGCAGATGTGTGCAATATCTGGGAGCATAATGCAGATAATATAATATACTATGCGGAATACGTTTAGCAATTTCTTATGTTTCACATCATTTTTGTACTCATCTTTGTGCAGTGCCGATCAATTTCAATTGCAATGACGAGAACAGGAACTTAGGCAAATTAAACCACGAAATTTCAGACGCCATCCTTTAAATATGCATTTGGGGAGAGCAAGAATTGCAGAAGGGGTAAGTAAGCAAAAAATCACATCCGTTGTAAGTAATGCTAAAATGATAAGCATGTGAATTTTCGTTTGGTGGTCTTTCATCTTCCTCATGCATCATACGCCTATAAAAACTATTGGTTATGTGACAGACATGATAGAGATTTCATCATTGACGTCAAACGTAGTCACCATTTGATTAAGCTTCTAATGTTAATTGGCATTTCAATTCAACAGAGTACCAGTTTACAAAGATCTCATGGGCTTACAATGTAACTCATCTTATGGTTGATTAAAGCCTTAAGTTACTGAAAAATGGTGCGACGCTTTTGCGAGAAAACGGCGACGTTAGATTTTATCTTTCGGCTCGTGCACTGTAGTAGTGAAGATGTTTCATTCAACAGTATATGTCTGAATGTGTTGGAAGGCATCAAGCAGTTTTACTTGTTAATGTGGTTCAAGAAAACCTGACTAGAAACACCGTTTAAAGGTGATATCGTAAAAGCATAAGTAATAACGACAAATTGTGAAAACTTGGTCCTTTATTTCTCTGAAAAAATTCAGAAAATTGCCACATTTGCTATGCTTTTTTGGTTTTCAGTGACCAAACAATCATTAGGAAATGGTTTCGGCTTCCCCTAATGATCAGAAATACCCACGTTACCCGCTAGTCTTAAAATTAAACGTCACTTTAGCACGGCCACTGCGTTTGGTAATTCTGCGTTTTTTTAATGGAAAATCTTGTCAGATGATCGGCGCTTGTATCTTCATGGCAGCAAATGAAACTCGAGATCTGATGTGGATGGGCTCACCCATACAAAGCAATTGCTAAATTAATTGTGCATAGTATAGGATGATAAATGCACGGTCTAAGAGAAAATCAACATTGCCACGAAAAAATCACAAAAAAACAAAACACATGTAACGAAGAATTACGCGGTAAACTCTTTGAGACAAAAGGGAGACAGGCATTTATTCCATCACAATACCAAGCAGCATTCCTGCAAATACTCTGTATATCGCTATGCTATAGATTCGTTGCAAAGCTAAAATTAAATGGATAGAAAGGACCTTGGACAGTCCCCTATTCAATCTACCCAAAGTTTGAGGGTCTGTGGCTAGGATGACAAAAACTTGACAAAAAATAAAGTTTTTTGTGTTTTAATTAAATCCTATAGAGCCAATGCTAAAAACAGTGTTATATCAGCTAGTGCGCGCTTATTACACGCTTTCAAAACTGTGACTATAGCGCGCTTTCCACACCCTTTCAAAACTGTGACTATAGCGCGCTTTCCACACGCTTTCGAAACTGTGACTATATCAGTCACAGTTTTGAAACCGTGTAGAAAGCGTGCACTAGCTGACTCCCATTGTAACTGCAAAATGACGTCGATCGTGGCCTTTAATGGTGTAACATCGTTTTTATTCTTGAAAGACGTTACATATTCATGTAAACGTATGCGACACAGTCCAACTATTGGCGGGATTTCTTCAGTGCAATGGCGGAAAGTTGGAAGAAGTTGAATACTGTAAACTCTAAATATGTTTTCGTCGTTTATTGTGTGGTAGAATCGAAACAGATCAGCTCTAGTGTGTGAATTGTTGTGTGTTAGGTTCGAAATAGATCAGCTCTAGCGCGTGAATTGTTGAGTAATAATTCACTGTTTGTCAGTTGTACTACGTGCTTGTGATTTGATCTTTACAACTGACCTCCAAACAGTAAGTTATTACTCAAAAATTCACTGCTAGAGCTAATATATTTCTTAATTATTGCATATTTCCAGGGCCTTAGTTTTTTAAGGGGTGGGTATTTTGTCACCATTTGATTTTCGCAGAAAGCCAGAGTTTTGAAAGGTATTCATAAATACATGGAGATACAATGTTTGCAGCATAAAACTTGAGATAAGAGTTTGCATAGAATTATGGTTTAGAATATTTCCTTTGTTTTTGGTAAATGAGTATGCTGTCCATAATGTTTGACTATTACCTTAATGACTTTAAACCTGTTCTATTTATTGTTCAATCAGCCTGACCTGTTTACTGAGGTGAATTATAAAGTATACATACTGTATTCATATCGTTGTAAATGGACATTAAGCCATACTATAAATATACTACAGGTTTGCACAAAATAAGTGACAAATGGGCTTATATACGGATTTGTTTTGAGCATTTGACAACCTTCCCTCCTTTGACCAAGAATGTTTATATGATGTGTGTTTTGTAAAAAACTACAACTGCAGCAGAAAAGATTAGCTTGGTCAAGGGGGTAAGGGCACCTCAAAAAACTTCTTTTACTTCCAAAATGTTGAATAACAGAAAGAGAGTTTTAAACCCATGTACTTGTCCAAAATGAAAGCCTTTTTGCAGATAATTCAGAGGCTGAACTAACAACTCTTCCACGAAAAAAAGAAATAATTTTGTTTAAACTTTTTATCTCGCCATTTTTATGGGCAATCCTTCATTGATACTGGCCGAGGTCCTTTTGATTTTTCTATAATGGAATGCATCGTTTGGTTAAAAACATGTAAGAGTACATTTACGCGCCTACGGAGTACGCTCACCACTACAGCAGCGCCTCCCAAAGTGGCTCTCATTTACATGTACCAGGTGAACGCAATACTTAAGGGACACTGCACTAAATACTCATGAAATTTGGCCCCGCCTTTTGTGAGAAAAGCATATACTTTACATTAGAGTTAAGATGACGTCATTCTTCAATATCCATTGATTGACAGGTGTTATGGCGTGTTTGATTAAAAGTCCGTTTTAATGGATAAATTCCGGTACCAGGTTGATACCAGATTGGTTTTACATGTACTTCTTGGACCCCCTTGATTAGGAATCATATTGTTTCGTTGTATGTCAGTTTAAACGGATATAGTGCGGGATTGAGCTGGGACACATGTAGTTATTATTCATTGAAACTAACCCGCAAGGATGATATTTTAAAATGAGGCTGGTTTGGTAAATTTTGTATGCATGGTTTTCGAACAAGGTGTTAAAATGTTTACATTGTCGTCTATGGAGAACCTTATAGTGGAGTGCAACCTGTAAATCCTGAAGTTTTCGCGAGAATTTTATTTTCGCGAATAGCGTTAAAAGACATATTTGCGACGTTTAAAATTCGCGACTAGGGCATGATTTACCTATATCAGTAAACGACAGAATGATTTCTCCATTTCGTGAGGATTTTATATTCACGAAACTTCGCATATATGAAGTTTCGCGAAAATAAAACCCTCGCGAAAATTTCAGAATTTACAGTATTCGTCTTTTTTTATTCAAACGACGAAAGTTGCATCTAATGAATTAAGTGAATGGTTCGTATACACTTACAACACTCGTTCTGCTTTTATATAGTAGTACCTCCCTTCAGTAGTCCAATCTTTCCTGACAGTTTGTGATTTCTGAATCCATTTTCTATTTCTGCTTATTATTTTTCAACGGCGAGTTCTAAAATAGATTTCAAAACAGATCAGCAGACTGATTTCAATGAAACCATACATTTTATATATTGGCTTCGTTATTTAAACCAATTATGTATTCGTTTTCCACGTGTCTTTCAAGGGCGGAGCCAGAAAATTCCGGCAGGGGGTCCTGGCAACTTTTTTTAAGTCATCAGCGTATTTCAAAGAAGGCCGTACGGACCTCCATTGAAAAGAGATTGGACCCTTTCCAATCTATTCTCGAGGGGGTCCGTGCCAGTATTTCGAAGGAAATCTATAGCCACATGAGATTTTCCAGGGGGAGGGGTCCGTACCAGTATTTCGAAGGAAACCTATACTTAACTTCCAAAGAAACCTGACACTGTGTGTCAATTTTTTGGTAGTAAATGAATACGATGCACACTTGTCTTTCCATTGTGTAAAGCTGAACAAAGGTAGACTAAGATGCACTGAGATTATTTGAAATGATGAACTTATTTAAGACGTCAGCTATCAAAACGTCACGTAACCCCTAAAATCAATTTTCGCAAGAACTAAGAAATCACGCAAAATTCACGAGAAACCGCTTTAGAGTGATCTTTTGTTATTTCATTGACATCTTCTTGGCATTTAAATAAAGCATGCAAGCATCGTTCAATCCAAAAGCCTATTTTCATTTTCTTAACGTGATTGTTTCGTTATCAGCGTTTTATGAGCTTTTAAAGAGCACTGCCACTTTATCAACGTTTTTCACTTTGTATGGTGTTTGGAATGCATTTTGACATGTTTCAGTCCCTTTGAACTCCATAGCTGCCGCCTACGTACATTTAGCGAAGTCAAGTGTTACAATGCCAAGCTGATTATGTGTATACTGCAAAGCTTGAAATTCATAGGCAATTAAAGTAAAGTGTAGCCAAATGGCACTATAACAAAGTAGACGGCACACTCTAAATGGCGACATACGTTGACAAAGAAAAAACGGTTATCATGTCCTTTAATTGACGTCAAACTTGGTTTAATCCGCTTTTTACCATTTAACGTGACGCGAAACATAAGTTCTAATTTTTGAAAATGCATTCTCTTACAATGATTGCTTGACTCCAAGTCATTTCAGTTTCTAAAAATTGCTTAAACAAAGGAAAAAAGCACTGCCGTTTAGACAACGTCAAAAGCAAAACTTAAAACCCCCATATCATACGTCATAGCAAGAAATTGCAATTTTTTAAAATGCACTTTTGTCTGTACTGGTATTGGCATTGCAAACATGAAAAAGGTTTTCACAAAAATATCTAGACATACTCTCCCGAGGCAAAAGTGATAAAAACGTTTTTTGACGTCATGTTCTACATTTGATGAATATATTTTTTCAAAGAATACTTTCTAATGTCTTGTTATTAAAATAAGCATATCGGCTTAGCTCTGTAATTTGTTAGTTACGAGTTTGAAGCAAGTAAAAAGTGTCAGGTTTCTTTAGTAGTTCAGTATATATAACAGCATCATGTGATTTTCCAGCCCCCCCCCCCCTCTGGATCCGCCCATGTGTTTTGTGTCAATTGAAAGACAAATGCCCACACCATATTTTTCCACATGGTTTAAATGATTTACTGGTTGTAAAATTTAATAATTTGCTTAAAACAATGTTAGTTTTAGCGTTTCGAAAAACAGTATGCGATAAACAATCAAAACCTCAATAGCAACGTACAGTAAAACCTGTGTAAATCGACCACCCAAAAATAGACTTAACAAAGGTCTTACATTTAATGACAACTGGTAGCTTAATGAAGGTCGAATGTATTGCAAAATGCTCCCCTTGGATAATTGGTCAAGAAAACCAGTCTTTGGTCTTTTTAGAGAGGCCGTTTTATGTAGGTTTTACTGTATATTTTATATATTTTACTTCAATCAAACGCCGATGGAATCAAGATACTTAAACTTTAACCTCTGCTCTGCAATGCGATATGCACCAAAACCTTTTGTGCTGGTTTAGTTGTTTTCTACACAAGACTGTCCCAAGCACAAACCGACTTGAACATTACTGATAAGATCATTAAATATCTACTTGAACAATATATCATGGAGCTCTATGCATAGGCTGTCTACAAATGTGTCACTTCATTTTGCCTGTCTGCCACTCTTAATGTTTACAGCTGAGGCAATAGAGAGATATTGATTTGATTATGATAACATAAACTAGCATAAGATGAGAAAATGTCTGTGAACGGCATTCTCATACTATTTGGGAACCAATTTATTCCACAACATCGCTAAATGGTCCTTAACTCTGCAAACGTTGAAACTTGAAACAATAAAATTGGGAATTTTCAAGGACCTCCTATATTGTCTAAATTTTGAGAGTATGTGGCTTGGATAATGTACTGTAAATTCCGAAATTTTCGCGAGGGTTTTAGTTACGTGAAAATAAAATCCTCGCGAAATGGCGAAATCACTCTACTGATATAGGTAAATCATGCCCTAGTAGCGAATTTTTAACGCTGCAAATATGTCTTTTAACGCTATTCGCGAAAATCCCTAATTTACAGTTTAATTGACAACTGTTTGTTTGTGTTTTAATTAAAATCTGGAAAATAGTTGGAAAATATGGCATGCACAGTTTAAAGGGGATGAAGTTACTTTGTGACCATTTTTTTGCAGAAATTCAAGGTCATGTCACGTATTTATCTTAACGGATTGAAATATAATGTTTTTAGCATACAACTTGAGATGAGAATGTTGCATACGCATAAAATTCGGGTCTAGAATATTTCATTGTTTTGGTAAATATTTAAGTTGTACATAGCCTTTGAATATTACCTGCAAAAACACATCTGACCTATCATAGCTGCATACTGTATACATGCCAAGGCAAACGAATACTAAAGACATAAAATATATGCTACTATATACCTCCCTTATTAACTTTTCATACAGTTTGTTTTATGCATTGATTATTCATTTATGAAAAAAAAAAACGGATATGCCATCGTGTTCAATTTTTCATGTTTTCAGTATTCGACCAATGTTTTGAACAGACGAAAGAATAATACAAGTCATAAATATCAAGCTAAAATCGCAGGATGGTTCGTGTTTGATTTTCAAGAGTCATTGCAATATGCCATAATAGCACGTTTCCTGTGATAGGTATCAATTTATTCCACAATGGAAAGCTAATAAAGAAAAAATGTTGACATTTAATTCACTCTCCTGCTACTGGTCTCGTTTGGTTAAGACTTATCAAGAAAAGTAAACACCGCTTTCATTTTTCCCATTCCAAGAGAAAATCTGAATTTGTTGCATGTGAACAACATAGGCGAAGATCAGACTGCGCATATGCGCAGTCTGATCCTCGCCTTTGTTATTCGCTACCGGGGCATGATGATAGGGAAACATGCAACCTCTATTTTATCAGGATTTTATATGGTCAACTGAGTTTAACGTCAAATTTAGTTGCAAATTCAGATACAATGTTTTCTGTTGGTTTTCTGTAATTGCACTTTACTCAACTTTAATTATTTATTCCAGGGATCCGTATACAAACATTGAATTCTGATAAAAAATCCTATAAAATATTGCTAAGAATATGGTTGTAGTCATTTTCCAGTAAGTCATTAACCAAACTTGCATAGATGCATTGTTGGGAGGAGGGAAAGCGTTAATTATATTTTGGTGACCTTGACATAATTTTCAATGTCACATTGGCACTTTGAAGTGTCCAAAATATGGTTTCCGTGTGTTATCTTCTGAACCAGTAGATGGATTTTAACCAAACTTGCATAGATACATTGTTGGAGGGTTGAGAATAGTAATTTACATTGAACACCCAAAACACATGTTTAAATTGGTGGATAAGAAAATAACAAGAATTTTACGCTCATACAATTTCCTTATCTGGACCTATGTTTAAAATGTCTGTGTGAAAGTGTCTCTTCCTTTCTGCTGTATGGCTTGTGATTCTAGCATTTCCTAAACATTTCCACTTGATAAGTGTATTGACAATACTTTTGATATTTACAGCCATGTTCACTAACACTGCGAGGCCCCTGCCATTGTGCACTAGACCCATTGAATATGCCAAATCTATTAGGATATATCTTTTTCTTATATTTTAATGGAATGACAACAACAGCAAAAGGTTTTCACCCTCTACTTTCACGGCTGAGCAGGGGTGGATTTCGGGTAAAAAATGGAAAATATTGTTAAAAGAAATCTGACCTTATGTCAAATGACCCAGGCCTAAAATTATTTACTTGGGTTGATGAAGTTAATTGTTGAGAACAACCTGGTGTTACTTTCCCTGATATATTTTGTAAAAGGGATGCATTAAAGAGAAGTTATTGAACTGTTTGCTGAAAGTCCGCAATGATAGGGGATTTTTTGTTATCCTAGAACAGGGTGGTTGTGCACTTCAAATGAAAGTTGCTAAAGATCAGATTTTTTAACTAGTATAATGATTACTTTTTTTGGCTATGCAAAAATGTTAGTCACATGGCCTGTTCTAAAACAAGATGGCGGAGCGCTGCCTGCATGTACTGAGATATTTTTTCTGTTTTTAATCATTCAGATTGAAAAATAAGCTAATAAGCGAAAAGATTGAAAAAAAAGTTTTTGTTATTGATTTAAACATAGGTCCAGATAAGAAAATTGCATGAGCGTAAAATTGTAATTATTTTCTTACCGATCAATTTAAACGTGTGTTTTGGGTGCTCAAACGTACTCCAAAGTGCCCAGTTTTACTTGTTCAAGGTCGTTGTTCTTGCGGACTACGAGTACTTCGCATAGACAATTAGTGACCTATTTGTATTCGCCTTCCGACGCCTGGTCCGAACGATACCACTAATACATGTATATGACTAATATATATAGACAATCAGTGCTTATAAACTATCTGAGTGCAACTTCATTATTATTTTCATTGTAGAAGTAAATATATATTCAAATATTGATAATTGAAAGAACACTTTGTTTTATTTTCGGTGAAATAAAAGCCTGGTCATTTGAGTTAAGCTCCTTTTTGATGAGGTATTCTTACTGTAAACGGACACTTTTGTTTTGCATGGAAAATATATTGCACAAATAATGTAGAAAATTGCCAATACATTCCTTGAAGATAAATAGGTTTTCCACATCTAAATTAGAAAAAAATACTAATATGGGCTACATCTATTGAAAAAACAACAAGAACTACTCCCACGGCAACAATTGACGCTTTGAATAAATTTATTATACATTGTAATTCTTACCTCTAAACCTTCCCTTCATGAATATTCATGCTAAGTTACACCCACAATGATAAACTGTCACGTTGTTACATAGAACAAAAACTTGTTAGGTTCATAATTTTATCTAATTATATTTTAATAAGCAAATAGAATAGACCCTGATTAGCAAACGCTGTCTCATCTGGGTCTGCTCTGTTTGCAAAAGCGTTAAAAAGCGTCTCTATGAGGTATAAACCATAGAAACTAATTTTGAAAATATCCACAAGAGGAGATGGTGAAGTTTCGTAAAAAATTTGCAAGCGATCACTCGTGCACCCAACACACCACCATATCCTGATAATACCCTCAATTAAATGTTATCAAACTATATCAAGGTAAACACAAGGCTTTGCCTTCGAAACATGTTCATGTTCGATAACACAACCAGGATTAAAGGGAGAGCATCGGTTCAACGGTCTTGCTTGCAATATTCCATCTTGATATAAACCCCAATAAAATTGTGTTGAAATATCTCAAAAAGAATGAGTTATCGTTTTTCTTTACTATTCACCAATGCAAATGAGGTTAACTCAAACGGAAAGCAATTACTATCTTGACCTGATGCATAAACCTAGCAACTACTATCAAATATTTCAAGTAGCATGAAAGTTGTTGAGGAAGAAAATGCCATTCAAAGGAGATAACTGAAACAGGGTGCAAGGGAGAGCAACCATTTTTCGCCTTAAAGAATAGTAGCATTTTTGTAAGCACTAATTTGGTCTCATAAATGATATACAAGGCCATGCTCATAATTTTTTGTTTTTGGTCCCTAGCAAAATTCTAATGCTCCGAATCTTTATAGAATCTAGAGGAATCTTTTATATAGTATTCAAATTTTTTAAGCGTTAAAACAAAATAAATACGTGTTCGTTGTGATTTGTTGCGTTATGAAATATACATCAACGTATATCAGACAATCATTAGTTGATAATTAACTCTTTTTTTCTCAGGCTTGGCTAAATACATGTAAACTCGTCCTGGCGCACTCGTTGTTTTGTACGATTTAAGGACATATGCTACTAAATACTTCCCATTTTGAAATATTTTCAATACTTTGCATACAGTTTGTTTTATGCATGGGCTATCCATTTATAAAATAAAAAGGATATGTCACCGTGCTTATTTTTTCACCATGTCATATGGAAGTTTTCAGCATTTGACCAATTTTCTAAAAATATGAAAGAATAACACTAGTCCTAAATATCGAGCTAAATCTGTTCAGCCAGCTTCTTTCTTTTAGTGCCCATGACATCAAACCTTTTAGAAAATGTGCAAGTTTAGTTTACATCCAATGTGTTGACAAGATACTGCATTATATATTTTGGCAATTCGTCGAAAATTGGAATTTGTTTTTAGAATAAATCATAATATTGAAAAATCTGATGTTGAAAATCTTAAACAATTATTTTTATTTCATGGACTATTATACTACCTTTCAGAAAAATGAATAAAAATCTGGGGTCACCGAACTAATTGTCTTTCGGGAGGACCAAATTTAACCCCACCCCATAGGTTTCATGCGTTATTCAATACAAAAAGTTCAGGAATGCCCATTTCGGTCGTTTAGATGATGTCATTTTACTAGAATATGAAGCAATTTAGCATTAAAATGTTAAAAAAGAAAGAAAAAAGCACACTGAAAGTAGGTGCGCACCCGGAAATCGATCCAGGTCCTCTGGCTTTGTAGCCAGACACGCTAACCACTAGGCCAGGTCGTGCGCGGCTTTAAATAACCGTGCAAATAGTAGAGACTCGGCCACATTCGTATTTGTAACCAGGACAATTGTGTACGGCGCTTGATTTCACCTGAGCTATATTCACCCAGGTAAACCGCATGTGTAGATCTCGGAGGATGTTGGCTACCGGAGGTAAACAAACAGAATATGGATGGACAGGGTCTGTATTTATCCATTTTTATTTCTTATAGAGAGTTTCTTGGAGACGAAAGCAGCAAACAGGTTGCTTCTTTATTGAATGATAAGGACTCGGAATGTGTTAAATGCTTTTGATATATGTCCGTAGTACCCAGGGCGACTTTTCAAATGGCAATTGCAATATTTTCAATGAAAAAGGCTATTCTTTTGATCATAGCTGGAATTACACCAACCTTTGAAACAAATTGCATGTGCCGCCACAATTCTATAACATTCTCGTGCATGATATAAAAGAGCCATGCCCCCAAAATGCAATTTAAATATCAATATTTGAAATTTGCTTAAGATCATATCATTTTGATGGTTAGCAAAATGTGCAGAGGTTACTTGACGGCTGGCATGCTTGCTATCGGAGTGACAGTGGTTTTGATTTCGGAGATTGATACATACTGCCACACACTTAGTGCCTGAATCTGATATATTTTAAGCGTGCCAAGTTGCAAAAAAATGCTACAAATGGAAGACTACCAGGGAACGAAATTCAAAAGACAAATTGAGAGGTTTTGCAGCTGTTAAGTGTTGTGAAAAGCGCTCATCTTCAGTCAGGGGCATGCATGTTTTGTCTACAGGCTTCGCACAGGCTTGAAAAGTACTTGAATATACAGGAGTGTCTTGAAAAATCCTTGAAAATTAAATTTGCCTTGAATAGTACTTGAAAAACACTCAAAGACCTTGAAAAGTCCTTGAATTTTTATCAATTACAGGAGGATTCAACAGTGTTTTGGAGACCTAAAATAGTATCAAATTGTGGTGCCTTTATTTGGTGCAGCATATGCTGCACCAAATAAAGACACCTCAATTTTATTCTAATTTTTTTGAACTAATATCTTTAGTAATGGACTCTAGCATTCCAGGCGTAGAATTTTAACGTGTAAATCAGTATTTTTCTTAAGTTTTCAGTCCTTGAAGACAGTAGAAAAGTCTTTTAGGAGTCCTTGAAAAGTCCTTGAATTTTACACAATCTTGTCTGTATGAACCCTGGTCTAGTTGGTCAGGGAAAACGTGTTTTAATTCTGCACTGATACATTTAAGGTGAAATCAGTATGCTTGAATTAGGAAGGGAATATGATAGCAAGGTTAGTGGGGTGGGGGTGGCGAGGGGATGGTCCCTGAAAGAAGGTAAGAACAAGTGCCAGATCTATACCCATATTCTTACCTGGCAACGCAGTGTATTAACAAAATGCGCCAACAGGGTTACTACATGCAGGTTCACATTGCTGCGCCCTCGCCCACCCTCTTTATTTATTTATTTTCATATGTGACATAGGGTGTGCCCATTTCTTGTACCGACATCTAGCTTTGCACTGATACGCTTTCTTCGATTTTGTAAAATTTTAGTGAGAAAATGCACATACTTATACAAAAATACCAAATGTTCCCGAATGGGCAAGCTAATGTGATGTTGTTTTCATCAACTAATCATGCGCGGATCCAGAATGTTTTGTCAGAGGAAGTCTAACTCAACAGACACATTTCTTTTAGATGAATGGAGTGAGGAATCAAAATACCACTAAAAGCGGACCATCATCAGCCCAACAGCAAAACGCTGGCGGGGCAGTAATTACCCAATATGGAATGCTGGTTTAGTAGCTTTTAATTTTCCAGGGGATCTGGACCAGTATTGCTAAAGAGCCCAAAAGGTTTCCAACTTTCCAGGGAGGGGGCCAGGACCCTCTGCCACCCCTCTCTGGATCCGCGCATCTTAATCTTAGTTGAATGCGCCGACATAACTGAAAAATTGTTTACTTGGATGTTAAGAACAAGATAAAAAAAAAAAAACACGTAATAATGAACCCTGTACAGTTTGCATACGTTTTATAGCTGTACTTTTTTTGCCATTGCGACAGTAAAATAAAATACCACACGTATTTAAAAGCAATTTAACTTTTTGGTCTTTTGTCACTTCATTCTTAAAATTATTAGTATACATGTAAGCTTATCTGGATTTTCACTGCATATTTGTATAGGTGGACAAAATAATCCAAACAACAAATACCCGTAAAATATTGAAGATATTGCAGTTTCGGTGGTAATCCGTTATGTTATTTTATCTTTTAACGTTTTTAAACTTTACATAGTAGTACAGGGCCCGGAATTACAAAGCCTCCTTAAAGTTAAGGAAGACTTTAGTTAAGTATTGATATTTCAACATGCTAAATAAATTGCCTGGATAGATGCAGTACTTGTGGTCAAAGATATCATTGTGATCTAGAGAAAAAATGATACTATTTTGATTTTAATCAGTTTTAAACGTTATTTTTCGCATCCTGATAAATCAATACTTAAGTAAGTAAGTAACTCAGTAAGTCTTCCTTAACTTTTAGGACGCAGTGTAATTTCGGGCCCAGGTCCTCATATCCCGGTAACAGCAGCCCAAGCCCCCACGATGGCATCTTTAAAGCAATATTATTTGAGCCGCGACATGAGATTTGCAACAATGTGGTATGTGCGACCAGCAAAGGCTCAGACCAGCCTGCGCATACACGCAGACTGATCAGAGCCTTTGCTTGTCGCTTGAATATTATATGAATATTAAGCTACTGGACGAACATAATTTGGAGTTTCTAAGCTTAAAAGAAGGCTACACAGGCTCGTCTGAGTCTATTCATGTCAAAATGCCACATTGTTGGAAATCACATGTTGTGGTTCAAGATGAATAGTATATCTTTAAGATATTTTTAAAAGTTTCACACCGGATAACCGGCAATCGAAAAAGTTAATACTAGGCCTATCGACGAACGTAGATAAAAAATCGTTCGAAACAGGGTTTTCGATTGCCATTTGTTGCCCGAGTTTTCGATTGCCATTTGTCGCCCGACTGGTGACAAATGGCAATCAAAAACACTGTTTCTAGCAATTTCCATATGCATAAAACAACATATATTTGTAACATGTTATATATGTGTACTTATAAAAGCAGATACATGTAGCTTCCCATTTCTGTAAAATCAAGTGTTTAATTAGATCTTTCTGCAACTATTTGCTGTACGGCTTTATATTATCTTTAGTTCAATAATTGTACCTGGGTGACGTCCTTTTCAGAAAGAGATGGGCAATCGGATTGTGAACTAGCTGTTACTCATTTAGAGTTTGGGTACAATATATTTTAAACAGATCAAGTTTAGTAGTTTTATAGTTGTGATGTTTGTTCTATTATATATAATAGAGGCTCTCCCAGGAAGTATTTGTTCCCTTGTTCTTCTTAAATATTGACTTGTTTCCATATTTCATGTTTTATTTATTTCCCTGTTCTCTGACAATCTTGTTCCCCTCAATTTGGCATTTTCCCTTTCCCTAGAATAAAATGGCTTGTACAAATACCCCCTAACTCGTGAGAGGGCCTCATTGTTAAGGCATACAGAGAACTCCTCTCTCAATTCCATGATAAAAATGTTCCCTGCTAATAGCACGTTATTACAGTTCTTTACCATCGGATGACATACTTGGAATTTGACAGAGGAGGACTGAACATGGGAGTCGAGCACTCATTTCATTATATTCCCGTACTGCTCATGATATTTTAAGTTAATTACCAAATACATTGGAGAGAGAGAGAGAGAGAGAGAGAGAGAGAGAGAGAGAGAGAGAGAGAGAGGTAGACAGACAGACAGAGACAGAGAGAGAGACAGAGTGTAGAGGAAAAACGAGTAGAGATAGTGCGAGTAGAGAGAGAGAGAGAGAGAGAGAGAGAGAGAGAGAGAGAGAGAGAGAGTAGAGAAAGGGCCAGTAGAGGAAGAGATAGTAGAGAAAGAGCGAGTAGAGGGAGTGCGAGTAGAGGGAGTGCGAGTTGAGGGGGTGTGAGTAGTGGGAGTGGGAGTAGATGGAGTGCGATTAGAGAAGGAGAGCGAGTAGACAAGGAGTGCGAGTGGAAGAGTGCGAGTAGAGATTGAGTGTTTGTAGAGAAGGGGTGCGAGTAGAGAAGGAGTGCGAGTAGAGAAGGAGTACGAGTAGAGAAGGAGTGCGAGTAGAGAAGGAGTGCGAGTAGAGAAGGAGTGCGAGTAGACAAGATAGACAATAGAAGGAGTGCAAGTTGAGAAGAGAGAGAGAGTAGAGAAAGAGATAGTAGAGAAGGAATGCGAGTAGAGAAGAGAGTGTAGAGAACAAGTGCGAGTAAAGAAGAGAGAGTAGAAAAGAGAGAGTAGAGAAAAAGAGAGTAGAGAAGGAGTGCGAGTAAAGAAGAGAGAGTAGAGAAAGAGAGACTAGAGAAGAAGTGCGAGTAGAGAAGAGAGAGTAGAGAAAGAGTGCGAGAAGAGAAAGAGGGTAGAGAAAGAGCGCGAGTAGAGGAAGAGAGAGTAGAGAAGGAGTGCGAGTAAAAAGAGAGAGTAGAGAAAGACAGACTAGAGAAGGAGAGCGAGAAGAGAAGAGAGGGTAGAGAAGGTTTTCGAGTAGAAAAAGAGAGAGTTGAAAAGGAGTGCTAGTAGAGAAAGAAAGAGTAGAGAAGGAGTGCGAGTAGAGAAGGAGAGTAGAGAAGGAGTGTGAGTAGAGAAGGAGTCCAAGTGAGGAAGGACGGCGAGTAGATAAGAGAGTAGAGAAGGAGTGCGAGTGGAGTAAAAGAGAGTAGAGAAGGGGTAGAGAAGAGAGAGTAGAGAAATAGATAGTAGAGAAGGAGTACAAGCAGAGAAAGAGAGTAGAGAAGGATTGCGAGAAGAGAAAGAGAGAGTAGAGAAGGAGCTCGAGTAGAGAAGAGGGAGTAGAAAGGGATTGCGAAGAAAGTGTAGAGAAGGAGAGTAGAGAAGGAGTGCGAGTAGAGAAGAGAGAGTAGAGAAAGAGAGAGTAGAGGAGGAGTGCGAGTAGAGAAAGAAAAATTAGAGAAGTAGTGCGATTAGAGAAGAGAGAGTAGAGATGTGTGCGAGTAGAGAAAGAGAGAGTAGTGAAGGAGTGTGAGTAGAGAAGAGAGCGTAGAGAAAGTAGAGAAGGAGTGCGAGTAGAGAAGGAGTGCCAGTAGAGAAGAGGGAGTAGAGAAGACGGGCGAGTAGAGAAAGAGAGAGTAGAGAAGGAGTGTGAGTAGAGAAATAGAGATTTGAGAAGGAGTGCGAGTAGAGAAGTGAGAAGAGAAAGTAGAGAAGGAGTGCGAGTAGAGTAGAGAGAGTAGAGAAGGAGTGCGAATAGAGATGAGAGAGTTGAGAAAGAGAGAGTAGAGAAAGAGAGAGTAGAGAAGGAATGCGAGTAGAGAAGAGAGAGTAGAGAAGGAATGCGAGTAGAGAAGGATTGCGAGTAGAGTAAGAGTGCGAGTAGAAAAGAGAGAGTAGTGGGAGTGCTTGTAGAGAAGAGAGAGTAGAGAAAGAGTGCGAGTAGAGAAGGAGTACGAGTAGAGAAGAGAGAGTAGGGAAAGCGTGCGAGTAGAGAGGAGAGAGTAAAGAAGGAGTGCGAGTAGAGGAGAAGAGCGAGTAGAGAAGGAGTGTGAGTAGAGAAAGAAAGAGTAGAGAAGGGGTGCGAGTAGAGAAGGGAGAGTAGAGAAGGAGTGCGAGTAGAGAAGGAGTGTGAGTAGAGAAGGAGTGCGAGTAGACAAGGAGTGCGAGTAGAGAAAGTGAGAGTAGAGAAGGAGTGCCAGTAGAGAAGAGAAAATTGAGAAAGAGAGAGTAGAGAATGTGTGCGAGTAGAAAAGATGGAGCAGAGAAGGAGTGTCAGTAGAGAAGAGAGAGTAGAGAAGGAGTGCGAGTAGAGAAGGATTGCGAGTAGAGAAGAGAGAGTAGAGAATGAGTGCAAATAGAGAAGAGAGTGTAGAGGAGTGCGAGTTGAGAAGAGAGAGTAGAGAAAAAGAGAGTAGAGAAGGAGTGCGAGTAGAGAAGAGAGAGTAGAGAAAGAGAGAGTTAAATTTATGCATCTAGTGAAAACTGATTAGACCGTACAGGTGGTCGTCTAAACATCTGGTATATTAATTGCATTGCTACTTGATTCGTCACCTTCACAAAAAGGTATGTGTCCATTTCTTAGTATAATGTTTTGGCATGATATGTTACTGCACTGTTACTTTAATGTGATGCAAAGGGCTAAATAGATATGGTAGGCTAAAACAAACAAAACAAACTAATGCACAAAAACACCCATTCAGTGTTGAACAACAGCTCTAACAAATTGGTTTATTTAAGCTTGTTTCTCCTTTGATATGTTCCCCGCCAATCGAACCACTTGTTTTTGAAAGTGTTTGAGTGTTACACTTTTGTTTCCGTATGCGAGAGCTTGTTTAATGAGCATAATCAATTTGCCCTTCTCCGTAATCAATGTTAACATGCACATGCCTTCCCTCCGACAGCTACCCAACATACCTCCGAGCGGAAAGCTACCCATAAACATGATACCACCGTCATGAAATTGCAAATAAATAAATGTTTTACATGTATTTTTGAATTGTATTTGACTGATTCATTCCAAAGAGAGGATATACATTGCAGCGGTGGCTGTGAATCAAGTAAAATTAAATAATAGATATGAATATTAACTGATGAATTCAAAATATTCGTCCAAATTACTGCATTTCCGAATTCAAATGCAATTTAAACTCGAACAGATTAAGTTCTGAAACATGTAATGTTTTCAGAGTTATCATCATTCTGTATACTATCGACCTATATGTTGTTCCTATCCCTCAAAACGACTCTAAATGAAATAAAATCGTCTCAATACAGACCATGTCCAACCTAAAAATTCTTTGTTTACCTCCGATAGCCAACACCCTCCGAGATCTAGACATGCGGTTCACCTGGGTGATATTTATCTGTCTTTGTAACTGAGATATTAGTTCTGATAAAAGGTAAATACATATTTCGGACACACTTTAATTACTTTATTTTGTCAATACAATGTCGTAACACGGACATGGCATAAGCATATCTGAAAGCTATGTTGATCCGAATCCGTGAATGGTCGAAAGACAGGACCCAGACAACTTTACTTGCTTCCAGACGCGGAAAAGGTGCGCATGGGAAAAAGCCGCATATGTCTTTAAGCCAAACCGTCATGACAGATTTTTCATATCATAATGTTTTATTCTGTAGCTTCATTTTTCAGAGATCGAATTGGTTAACCTTGACCGATTGGTTGAATCCAAGTACAGCTGCGAGGTCAGGCTGGTGGACACCACGTTCATACCACAACCACAAAATAACTATAACAACTCAGTAAGTATATTATTACCGTTGTGTATACTGTCCTGCCAGCCAAGAGTGACTGTTGCGTCATGTTTTGTTTACAAAGTTATAAGGGATTTATGATCGATAGATCACTTGGGTATTAATCCTATCTGCGGATAGGATTAATACACAAGTGATCTATCGATTCGCGTAAGCGCAAGTTTGGTGTACAAGTTATTGTTTGCTTACCAATTGTAAACAAAAGATCACGTCACTGTCACTCTTTGTTGGCATGACAGTACTAACAGATTCTTCCTTCTGCTTTAATACAATAAACTTGTGATAGTTCATTGTACATTTCTAGGGGTGTCAGGTCGTATTATTATTATTTTTTTTTAAAAAAAAGTTGCATTCTTTTGTCTGAAGATCATATTTACCTTAACAGTGTAGGGAGCGCAGTGGCTCAGTGGTGTAAATGCTTGACTCGAGACCGATTGGCCGCGGATTTGAGTCTCACCGGCGTCACTGCGTTTCGTCCTTGAGCAAGACACATTAATCCTAGCTTAGCTGTGTTGTGTCTTGCTCGGTTTAAGCCCTCCAGTAAAATATTTTATTGACCGTTCGAAGGCGGTATTTCTTTTGTGAATCATTTGTGGTTTTTGTGGCTTGTGTTTCTCATGCTTTCACGTCAGTTCATTGTTGCCTTGTGGTCACCTGCTGGGAAAGGGCTGACCTCTTGGCTCTTGTTGGTGATGTTTATTGTATTTTTTATTACTTTCCCATGTGGTATCCTGATGCAGGTGTGGTACTTGATTGTATCGTTTCCCGATCTCTGCCGTCTTTCTTACTTTTATGAAAACTATGCAACTCAGGCCACACACATGTTGCATAAGATTTTAACGCATGAAAAAGACATAATACATAACACAGTGTACTATGAAATATAGTAACCTATGTAAAACGGCCACTCAAAAATAGAAAACAAAAATCTTAATAGCAATAGGTAGCTTAATGAAGGTCAAGCATTCTGCAATACTTTTGACCTACATTAAGCGATAATTGGTCTTGAATACTATTTCTTGGTCTTTTTTAGAGCGACCGTTTTACACAGGGCCTACCGTTCGATATTATTATATTTGTAATATTATAAATGACAGAAAACATGTACCAGTGGATATATAACTTATCTTCAAAACAGCTAGTACATACTTTGTTTCCATCGTTTTAAAAAACAATCTACACAGAATTTTTTCCATAATAATTGCATCAAGTTTTGATTGTTTAATGAGCGTTGCTTCATTGATTGAGGTTAAAAGCTCCATATACTTGCTTAAATTTGGCTTTACATAAAAGTACGATTTCAAATACAATTTTCTGTTTCTCTTAAAAAGTCACATGTTAACAAATAATGATACTCGTCACTAATGCCGTTTGTAGTGCAAATATCACATTTTCGCTCGTTTAGTGGTGTATTATCCCATCGGTCAGTCTCAACTTGGACCTGGTGGTTGCCAGTCCTAACAAGTTTGTACTAATGAAATTGAGAGACATTGATCAAATATATTTTTTTTTCAAAATTGAGATTGTATTTTAATAATACTATTTTCCTTTCGAGTAACGTCACCCTTCGCATTCCATTCTTGAATATACAATTATGACAATGTTCGTGAAATATCTATTTTAACAGATTGTCAGTTGTTGACAGAATCAGTTTTTAAAAAAAATCTGGCTGGCCAACATACACAAGTGCAGCGCATTCATTTAAAATCATAAAAAAAACTTTTCTTGTTGTTTAAGCATTGTTGTGTATAGACTGAGCTGAGATAATTGGTGCTAATACGTTTTACTGCCTATAACACCATAGATGGCTAATGACCAAACAAGAAATTCTAGGATAAGAGAGTGTACACACTATGTAAAAGCATTTTACAGTAGTTTTGATAGTTTGGATTCTTTTCCATTAACAATTGGTAACCAGAAATCATTTTGTAAATTTTCAGTAACTATTTATAAAGCCCCATATCTCACGACCCTATAATGCAAAGGGTAGAATAACATGGTCAAATGAATACAATTACAGGTCCAATGGCGTAGCCAGAACGCTGAAAAATTGTGCCCATCAAAGGGTTACTACTGGATCAAGCAGTGATTCTCTTCAATTGCGCCCCTATTCAAAATGGGAACTTCTCTTAAAGGAAAGAACTTGCTCCCAGAGGGAGCGAATTCTTTTCTTTAAGAGCAGTTCCTTATAGTATGGAAAAACGCTTTTACCAGGTGGCCTCCCTTGTACGTTACTATATTTATTACGCACGTGCATAACTGCGTAATGGGAGCTACGTCAATGAGATCAATCGGAACATTAAGATTTCGAATTTGTTTAAAAAGTACATGCATTGTCTTCTTGGCTTGCTCTACATTATGTTTCTTATTTGATGGAAGTGCCTTTTTCTGCTAAAAATAACACCAAGATATAGAAAATCAGTATAGATGACAGTTTATGACCACCTAAATTAAAATCAAAACGTTGGTCTTGTCGAGTACCAAAGATCATAATTTTTATAGTATCAAAGTTTAATTATGTGCCACATAGAACATCTCTTAATTATTTTGAAAATCTTTCTCATTCTTTTTAAAAACAACTCACTATTAACGGCATAAAGCAACACAAGCAATTTCAAATACAAGGTTATATCCTAGTATCATGAGTATAGGAACTCAAATTTAACACCTTTGCACCTTTTGTGGCATAAGAAAGATTCTAAGTCATTTAAGAATAAGGCAAATAGTACAGGGGATAAATTTTCACCTTGCCTTACTTAAGAACTTGAGACGAGAGAAGACTCTTCTCCATTATATGCATGGAACAGCAGCAACTATAACTGGCACATGTCGCTTTTCTTTTTTAAACTGTTGTCAGCTCATTCTTGCAAATATTGGAAAACTTCATCTGGATCATGCGCAGATTCAGAGGAGGGGGACAGAGGGCCTGGACGCCCCCTACTAGACAAACCACAAAGCTATAGGGGTTCTTAGCAATACTGGTCCCCAGAGGGATATTTTCTTTTTTGCTTCAAACATAGGCTTAGAATCAGCTTTTACTGTAAACCCCCTAAAATACCAGGAACATCCGGCATACCCAAAGTAATATTTGAAATATAAGCAACCCCATAAAATATTCCCATTCTGAACCTTGACCTTTAGGAAAGACCCTTAAATGCATAGAAGTGACCTCTAAAACTAGTCCAGTTTTGTGATGTCCCCTCCAAAAAAACATCCACATAATCTTCATACCCCAAAAAGTATTCATTTTCCTGAACACCCCCCCCCCAAAAAAAATATATTAAACTACAAATTTTGAACCCCCCAAAATGGTCCGAGCATATGTATATATGAAAACATCAGAGTAGCCCCCCCCCCCTTTCGGTACTTGTCCAGATCGTTAAATCACAAAGCTACCAAGCCAACATTTAATCATTGGACCATTTAAATGGCGTTTCGCTGGCGAGCCGAGAGACAGACTATCATGAATGTGCTCCCGAAAGTAGCGACTTGTTTCTTGAAAGAGCAGCCAGCCCCTTATGAATGAAAAAAACACACTACAAGGTGATCTAATTTCCTTCTCGTAGTGCTATGTACGCCAATGCAACTACAAAGTTTGAAGGAAGAAAAAACAACATACTTAGAAAAATATTATTGAGATTTTGGTATACGCACTTCTCGCATATTCGAGCAGCAAAACGAGGCTCTAACTGTTGCACTCGCGCGGCTTTCACGAAATTCGAAAACACGCTGAATAGGCGGCAATCGAAAACATTCTTAACAATCCACGTATGAGGATTAAAAATCATTAAAACAGTGTTTTCGATTGCCTTTTGTCGCCCGACTGGCGACAAATGACAATCGAAAACTCTGTTCCTAACTATTTTTGATCTACGTTCCTCGACAGTAGTAACGCTTTCGATCGCCGCCTATCCGGTGTGGAAAAGATGTCGTTATAGCATCAGGTCAAATTCCATGCATCTGGCTTTATTAGATATCTGGCTTCATTAGATATCTGGCTTTATTAGATATTTGTACTTGTATATGTATGTATTAACTGCGGGTTTACACATATGCTTTATGTACCAAAATATAAACTGGTGGCAACTTTGTTCTACAAGTCCCGTCCTGACATGACCAAATTTGTTGACTGGGGAATAAAGCGTCAACATAGACAAAATAAACACGTTTTCTAATGGTGTGTTTTTCAGCGGAAAGATAGCGCCCGCCAACGCACTGGTTTAAATCAAAAATGCGTTTCAGATTGCCAATAACAGCGCTTTCAATCATCAGAACGATGCTCGTAAAACGCAAAATGTAACGTTATCGGTCTCCAACTTAAGCATGAAATATTGCGTGATGTGCGAGGTCTACACTGATGTAGGTGGTATAAAATAGTTATGCCATGTTTGTCCACCTGTACGTAAGATAATCCACTCGCTAAAGCTCGTGGATTATCTCCACGTACAGGCGGACAACCCATGATATAACTATTTCAAAAACAAAAATATCTGGCGGTATTCATGTCAGTTCGTGTCCAAGACCGAGTAAAATGATACATAATCATGAGAAGATACGCCTACGTTTAGTGTTTTTACAGCTGATGCCAGCCAGGGTCATGTTATATACCGACGGGCTTTCAAAACGCTACACCAACTTCCATATGGGACAATATTAGCTGTTATCGGTTTTATCTCCCCGATTATCTCCCTTGAATATTGACCACTCCCGCAACTTACCTGTTGAAAACTGTGGCATGAATTACACAGAAAAGTATGCAACCCTTTAAATAAATTATTAATAACTAACTTATTATTAAGCTGCCATTATTTTATAAGTTATCAAAAGAAAATTTAATGTTTTATCTTTATAATGATATAAACAAATACGAAATAACTTAATATTTAGTTCTGTCAAATTGTTCATCTTTTTGACTGGTAAAATCCCATTCATTTCTATGTAAACTGACTGCAAATGCCCTTGGTGAGCCTTTTATGACCCCAAAATAATCATGTTCTGATATTTTCTCGATGTTTTATAAGTTATAAATGGTATCTCGATCACCCAACGATACCAACCATATAAGTTTCACAGAAATAAAATAAATTTTAGTTCTGTCATTTTTAGGTTGAAAATTGAGTTTAAGCGCCTTCTTGAAAGGGCGGAAAAATTACTAAGTTCTCATAGTTTGTGTCTATTATGCTTCCGCACTATTCAATATGCGGTATGCGGATAATGTCGAGAAACCTAACATCATTTTTAAATAGAAATTTAAGGGGAAAACTTAGCTGAATGGGAGACAAGATACTGAAAAAAATCTTAAAGGAAATTGTTATAGAAAACATTACCATAACTTATCACACCGAAATAAAAATCATTTTATTACAAGTTGCTTCAATTTATTTTTTATTTTAAATATAACAATTATTATTTTTATAATAATAATACTTATTATTATTATTATTATTATTATTATTATTATTATTATTATTATTAATGCCTAAATTTATTCGAAGACTTTCATCTGGCAGTATATTCGTACTTCATTCTCACACCGAATAGGCGGCAATCGAATACACTTATATAATCGGCGAACGAAGATCAAAATATTTAGAACCAGAGTTTTCGATTGCTAATCGCGGCCCGAATGGTGACAAATGGCAATTTAAAACTCTTTTTCTATCAGTTTTTGATTCGCGTCTGTCGATTGTTAAGAGCGTTTTCGATTGCCACCTATTCGGTGTGCCTCTGGTGAGAAACGATTATGAGACGTTCATAACGGGATATGCGATAATCCTAGGTGTCAGATAATCCCTCGGGCTAAGGTCTTATCTCGGTCATAAAATACTGATTTTACGGTTTTTACCGATTAAACGACTCTGCATAAAGTGTCCTGTGTGGAAGCCTTGGCATTCTACTAAAAACTTATGTAAAATAAAATGGTGTGTATCAGATACCCAGGCTGATCACAGTGTTCGTGTTCTGTACACCCTTCTTACTAGTTTTGTCATGCGGCGTCTCGTCAGGGTCTTTACTGTTCAGTATAACAACCTTTTTCGGCCATACTACCAAAACTGTCACTTCATGGGTAGATGCTCAGACTGCGCAAATGGTGTCGTTTGAATTCTACTAATGTTTAGGCTTTGCAATTACAGTAAAAGACATGCATATATTATGACGAGAAGCAAAATCAACAGTGTAGATCCAGATACTTTATAACAAGATGTCTCTCCGTGCCCGTATTTTTGTAAGAATTGAACAGTTAAATAAATTGTAAACTAATACTTAAGTTTTAAGTAATGCCATTTAATTTTTCCGGAGAAGGTTAAACTTGAACGAACAGCAAAGGTTCGGGTGAGATGGCACAGCGCGGTCAGGCCTGATCCATTGCTGTTTGCGTTCCATATCTCTCAGTTAAAAATTCCCAAAATACACAGATTTAAACAAATCTCTTCACACCGAGCTGATCGGGACCGGTAAGAACCAGACCCGACCAAAAACAATTTATAATTTCAACCGTAAACAGCAATGGGACTGATCAGACTGCGCTGATGATTTACTATGCGCATATGTTGTTCCGAGAATTCATGCTTAACAGTAGCATCTGAGCAGTTAACACAAGAAACTGCGATGAGCATGTAATATATGCACAGACTGGCCTGCTCCATTAATGTTCGCTGTTGGAGAGCTGAAACATAAAATCATGCAGTCGTTTTATGATGTGGTCATCTTATTGACGCAGCGGGAACTCAGTGGGAGTTCGCTCATCTGCGTTAAAAGTGTGAAAATAGTTGATAAGGATTTGGCCTAAAGCGACTGTTCTCATTTATTTTGACTGCGTTATAATCTTTTATTATGTTTTTTAACTTGAATCGAAGACGCTGATCAGACCCTTTTTGTCAAACTCAATGTTCTTTACCTCGGACCCAGTCCGAGTCTTTACAGATGTCGGCTGATTTTATTTTCGAAAAAAGTGTACAGTGTGGATCCAGATAAAGATCGAGCTCACCACATTTCTGATAATTCGTTTACTGATTATTTTTGATAAATTAAGCCTGAGTAATTATCCGCTTACCCACTCTCAGTTTTTCAACCTGAACATGAAAATACTGTGGGTACGTGTACTCAAAGAATGGTCTCAATGAGACGGTTCTTTTGAGCGCTCTAAGCAAACGCTAAAATGTTGGAACAATATTATGCTGGATTTTCTCTTAACAAGACCTATGCCGAGAGAAGACCCAAATCAAGCTGCGCATCTACAATACTGATACGGGTAAACATGAAAAAACACCGCATTAAAAAGTCTAGAGGAAACTGAAAAAATGACCAGACCAGACCAAATAAGCACATTTGACCATACCGCCGCCGACGGCCTTGTTTGGTGAAGCTGTGTTATTTCTAAATCACTGCGGATGCGCAGGCTGGTCTGCGCATTTGTTGTTTGTAAAACCCCGCAAGACAGTTTTCTCACATCGAGGCCCATATTGTGTTTTCTGAACATTAAAGGGGACATATTAAAGTTCCAAATCCAATAAAATATGGAAGGAAATGTTACTAAGAGCAAAACATATAATTTTTGTGGTAAAAAAATAAGGATATCTTCGTTAATTAGACCGTTGATTAATTGTTAATGATAATTTATTATCCTGCTTATCCAGTAAATTCAGTACTCAAGTGCTCATGCACTCAATTCAGAACACACGAATAGTGGACAAACATGTTTTACATTTGGAGGTGAAAAATATTTTTCTTGATTTCAATTAGTTGAGCATGCATACTCCAATTTGAACTATTTATGTAACATAAATGAAATTGGGTACCCTCTTAGACCTCTTTCGTCAGCACACAAAACTATACAGCAAATACTATACACTCAATGCCAGACTAATATCATGGATACCTGGACGCAGATACAATCGATTTCGCGATATAGTCGCCGCGGTGTAAGGGGGACAATTGACTTATCGATTATCTAGGTGATCAAGAACCACAACTTCCCTGTTAAGCCGGGCCATAGTTCTATTTGCTGTTATATCTTTCAAAAACAGTTGAATGTAAACAACCTTTGCTTCTATGATGTCCTCATGAATTGGCTTCTTAAGTCAAAACTTAAGTTTTAATTGTACAACTAAACTCGACGACGTTGGCGCACTTCGAATCGAACTATAGTCCCTACTATAGTGACTAAAGTTTGATTCGAACACCTAGAGTCGCTACTAGGGTGATGTCACGAACCTACTAGAGATGGTCGGAGCACCGTTCTCCAGTAGATAGGCTAGTTCCCTACTCTAGACCTATCTAGCAGGATGGGTTCAAAATCGGTCAGTAACCTCAAAATGATATGTTTTTGTAAAATAAACCTAGCTAAGCATAAGTTTTGGTCCCACTTATTCGTAATTGATTATAAGAAAGCGCTGTGCAGTTTATAACATCCTTTTTGTCTACGACGAAGAATTGAAGTGGAGCATACAGGGCTTATTTTTGAATACTTGCCAATCAACTAAAAGTTCCAACTTTAGTCGTTCGGGTGTAAACGTGCGTGTGCATCTATTACGTAACAACTATAGTAGGAACTTTAAATCGATTCGAAGTGCGCCGTTATTGCTTCGTTTTAGTTAATGAAACATTTCTTAAGAGTCATCGAATGAAGGGGTACACAAAGGCTAACGTCAAAAAGCAAACCTGCTGTGTCAAAGACCTGCCAATCAAAATGAAAGCAATTTCTCGCTGACTAATACAGTTCATGGCACACATATGATGCTTCTCATGTTTCTTGATTTAAAGAAGTAGGGGATCTTTCACTTACAAAATGTTGTCAAATGATACAGTTGACTCCAATCTCAATTAGCTGACATTTTCAATGCTTTTAATTAATTTTAAGTAGACATGTTTTTCATTTGCTACTCACAAATGCACACTCTTTAATATACAATTAAATTGATTGCTTTGCATTCTTTTTTGAGACATACATTAACGCTGCTATCCTTGTGTAGCGTTTTTAAAGCCAGTCAATGTAGTTTGTAGCGACAGTTAGTTTTTTTCGGTATGTCATGTCTCTTGTGGGCAACATTATATTTGTGATGTTTTTGTTTTGTTTGGTTTATGGTTTAACGTCTCAGTCAACAGCTATATTAGAGCGGTCATGAAGAGACAGTCAGATACATGTAACCAAACTAAGCGATTAACCAGCGGTATTTGTACCTGTATGACAAGATAAGGAAATGTTTCAGCGTAAAATTAAGAAATAGATTTGTGCTCGCGGTGATTTGTTGCTTAATATATCACTGGATGGAGGTCAGTCGTTGGTGTGGCTAAACCGCGAGCACGAAGCGCGAGTGATATTTCCCTTACGACTGACCGTTAGTCAGTGGTATATTAGGCAACAAATCACTACTAACGTACAACTACATGTTTATTGATTTCGGTTCTAACGCACAGAAAGATTAACAATATGAACGAATCCTTCATATCTCCCATATTTCTTGTTTGGACTGAAACGCGTTTCAACTTAGCGTACGTTTTGAAGGTCCATTAGTTGTAAAAACGACGCTACGCCGTCTACTGTCAACGTTACAGGAGGATGTCCACTAAATAGTTCTCCATTGCAGACAATGCAAAATAGGAGTAAAAATATCCAGTCCTTTCTTAATATCCACACGTAGATTTTTTCCAAAAGTTTTTCAATTTGAAAGAACGATCCTAACTGGGATTTCCATCTCCCTGGATAACTTGGATAACCCAGAAGTCTCGAAACAAATAAAGAGATGATTTTATCATAAGGGGTGATCTAAAAATCAAAACAGTTTTCTCATGCTTTAGGAAGGCTCTTGATTTTGGTTTATTACATGTTTATCTTATCTTTTCTCACCTTCTCGTAAAGCAAAAGTATATTACCAATGAAATGATCCACTGGTATTTTCTTGTGACGATAAGCTTCTCCCCGAAAAGGGCGTGGTCACACCTCATGACTATTAAGTGGAGTGCTACCTACAAAGCTTTACATCATAGATGACGTCATGAAAATCAAACTTACGGCAGAATGGCATTACGCCAGTCTGTGCAGTGATTTTCCTGCATTAAATCACTGAAAACCATTGGCTATATGGGCAACAGTAGGCAACAGTGTTAGAATTTTCAATGAAGCAATCTTGTTTGAAGGCCTCCCCTCATCCACACTCCCTTCCGCGACGGATGCTTTCTCATCGATTCCATCTCGACTTCATGAGCTTCAGTTTGGGGGTCTGTATAATCCGTCGTATTTTCAACAACTCTTGTTCAATGATACAGAGAGGTCAATAAGACTTAGGGGAAAGCTTTGCTATATCTAGCATAGTTGTAACCCTTTGATCGTCTGAAATATCCTTTGACGGAAAAAGTGAACGGTTGGTAGGTCGCGTTAGTGGGGAATTTCATAAGTTTGCTGCTCCATTCCACAAGTGGCGCTTTCTCGTCGATTTCGCGCCGTCATAAACAGCATACGGAACTGGGCACTCAATCAGCTTTTGTTCGCTGTGCACAGACCGCGTAGGAGGTACAACTTTAATAGTATTTATTGAATTTGGATGCGAGTTGGTAAAAATATTGCATATTGTCATGTTAACTGAATTTGAAGACAGTCACGATCGAGGCAAGAAGCTTAACTTGACAAAAGAGCTTGGGTTATAAAATGAAATATTAGACAAAATCTATTTCTTCTACGTGCAATTGTTATCATGTTTTTTTTTAAAGAAAATCTCAGACCTTCAGATAAGAGTGCGTAATTGAAAAGCACTTACATATACTTATTTCTCATCCAAAACATATGTTGTGGGTACTCAAAAGAACCGTCTCATTACCGTCTCAATTAGAGCATTCCAAGCAAACGTTTAGACTGATGAGTAAGCAAATAATAAAACTTTTACGCTAAACATCTAATTATCTAGACCTATGGATCGTCAATTAAATGGAAACGATATATATTTATTGCATCACGATGTCATGCAAACTAAAAGGATGATATATCTACTGTGTTTCAATAAAACTTATTAATAAAAACATATTAAAACGTCCTTTTTTATCCTATATATAGTACAACAAAACGTAGTAAATACGTGGAGTTCTCACAAAATGATGGGCCTGATCTGAATCCAAGCTGTTTTGACACTTTGATTGGTGTTCCTGAATTATTATTAATTTAAACTATCAGGCTAGATATCATACCGGGTAGGCGGCAATCGTAAACGTCAATACTATCGACGAACGTGGATGAATAATCATTAGAAATAGAGTTTGCGATTGCCATTTGTCGCCTGACTGGCGAAAAATGGCAATCGAAAACACTGTTTCTATCGATTTTTGATCCGCGTTCATCGATTGTTAAGAGCGTTTTCGATTGCCGCCTACCCGGTGTGGATATATTTTCTGATAAATGATACATGTATAACCATGCGTTAACCCATTTCAGCATAGCGTCTTTCCTTTGGGGCATAGCTAAACAGTGCAGATTAAGATAAGACGCCTCAGAACGCAGTATCTGATCATGGTCTCTTCTGTTTGCCAACAAAATGTTCTAAAATTTGAAGAAGAAAAAACAAAACCTTACAACAACCCTAGAATTTGAAATAGACACGCCCAACCGAAAAGTAATATTAAAGTCCAATCAGCTTAACCCATATAAGCCTAGCGTCCTTTTTGTGGGACGTAGGCAAATAGTGCAGACCCAGACCAGACACCGCATAACGCGGCGTCTGATCAGGGTCTCCACTGTTTGCTTGCAGAATGTTCTATCAAAATTGAATAAAAATGAAAAAATACCACCCAACATCCCTTAAAACAGAAGTGGGCTGTTCCAGTTGATAACGGTGGGAAATGCCATTCGGCTTAAATGAGTTAATTTGATTTGATTCTTAACATCCCATCAACAATCTTTCATTTAAACAGGGACGGATCTTGCAGGGTTGAACCAGTACGAAGCTAGGATAAATATGTATCGCTCAAGGACCACAACGCATTGACGCCGGTGAGACTCGAACCCGCGACCTTTCGGTCTCAGGTCAAGCACTCTACCACTGAGCCACTGCGCTCCCAGTAAATGATTTAAACAGGTTTTAATGAATTATTTTGATTTTTTAAACTTTTTACAGGCCACCATTGTTGTTAACATCCATAAACGCTCAGCACTGAGTCCTCCACCAGCCAGACGTGTTGTTACCCAAAGTGTGGAGGTGTCTAGAGATGCTGCAAGACTCGCAAGGGTAAGATACTATTTAGGATGTCGTTTTGGTAAAGCCCAGCAAAGCCATAGTCTGCACAGTCTGATCTTATTCTTCACTGTCTCTTAAACCGGCAGTGAAAAGTCTGACAGAATTTTACTATGCGGATTCAATGAAATAAATATTCTAACTGCAGATATTTCTACATGCTAACTAGTTTTAGTTTATGCCTTTTTATGCCACGTTTGGGTCTGCACTGTTTGCAAAAATGAAGACAAATCTCATTGACATGATCTTTTGAGAACTAATATATTTCAGATAATTCATTTGAATGCAATTATCTTTAGTTTGCACTAAATTTTGCGTATTTATACCTAGGTATTTTGGCGAGACAACATCATGTGGGCCCAGACATACGTTAAGTGCTAACTAAGTAAAGTATTGATATTTCAACACGATATTTTAAATATTTCAATAAATGACAGGTTGGTGCAGTACATATGGTCATTGCAATCTTGTGAATACATGAAAAAATTGGTTTAAATAAGTTTGAAACGATTTTTTCGTATCCTGAAAAATAAATAGTTTACTAAGTATGACTACCTATAAAAAGGCAATGCAATTTTTGGCCCTGTTTGTTACAGGTAGTACAGCTGAGGTCATCTCCAGATGGAGTAACCTACTCACTGTTCAACGAACTGTTTAAAGTGACTAAAGACTATGGGATTGTGTATGTTGATAATCCTTCAATCTTGGAAACGGCACCAAATAACATGACTATTCATGTCCATGGCTCCTCATCAACAGATTTTCAACTACTCGTTCATTTAACTGGTAGCTACAGACAACAAGATAAATGTGGTAAGTAGATTACTTCTTCCCTCAGTTTCATTCAGATGGAATATTTCATAATATTATTTTTTTTCTGTTTGTTTAGCTAAAAAGTAACATATAGATTAAATATAGACCTCAAGATAAGAATGCGAATTTAATTTCTCAACCAAAACATACTCAAAAGAACTGGCTCATTGGTTCCGTCTCATTGAGACGGTCTTTTAAGTATCAAAAACCACAAGTTGAAACTCAGTGATGAAAAATAAATCATAATTTTACATATAGAACGTGTGCCATGCATATAACTATTGATTACATAATCCTGGTAACAAACTTACAAGTACAAATTGTCTAAAAACAGATGAATTTGTCAAATGTAAAAGGTGCCTCGTCTGAATAAGTATTTGACACAACATTCTAGCACGCCCACTTACTCCGGATATGCGACAATCAAAAACATTAAAACTATTGACGAACGTAGATAAAAAATCGTAAGTGACAGAGTTTTTGATTGCCATTTTCGCATGAATGCAATCGAAAACGTAAATATTACCATCGAACGTAAATAAAAAATCGTTAGAAACAGGGTTTTTGATTACCATTTGTCACCAGGCGACACATGGCAATCGAAGACGCTGTTTCTAGCGATATATGATCCGCATTCGTCGATTGTTAAGAGCGTTTTCGATTGACACCTATCCGGTGTGACTCTGGAAGGTTTTGTTTTGCAAATAAGTGCTTTTATAGAAAATATATAGCTCTTTGACACGACTAAACGCGAGAATTAAACATCTAACTTTCTTAGCTGTTACAAATAAACTTAAATGAAAGAATCATTTATACCAGTAAGTTTAATAAAATCGACGTTTTCTTCTTATTTATTGCAAATGTGTTTTTGTGTAAATTTGATATAAAAGTCAGCAACAGAAATATATATACTGGCGGACTTTAAAAACGCAACTTTTTGATAGCAGCTCTAGTTTATGTCTCGAAAAGGAAGGTAAAGCAATCATTTTGATTGCATATTATATAGTGTTCAATTGCTAGTAGCACATGAACAAATATTGTCCAATTAAAATGAATTAAACGCATTAAAATGCAAACTTTTTGAGATAGTGGTCAACTGTTCCATGTGACAAAATGTAATCAGTGAAAGACTACCTATTTCTTTAAATCCGGGCCTCCAGTGAAAATTATTTTCTTATTCAGTCTCAATCAAAACATATGCTGTGGGTACTCAAAAGAACCATCTCGACGAGACGGTTCTTTTGAGCACCCAAACACATGTTTAAACTAATGAATAAGAAAATTATCGCAATTTACGCAAATATTTTGGCTTAACTGGCCTTATGAAATCAAGAAATACGAGTAGTATTGATTAAGGGTGCTCATTTTATGTACGTACAGTATATATGGCCGGATAACCTTCTGAAAATGTCTGGGTTTCAGATGTGAAATGCAACAGGATTATAGAAAATTAAAGACACAAGACAGAAAAAAATAATACGAGAAGCATCAAATTTGTTTGCTGGACTTTGTTAGTGCAAGGAATCACTTGCATATTGATTGGCAGATCTGTGATATAGCTTGTTTGCGTATTTGACGTTAATATCTGTTTATACCCTTTTGTTTGCTGACATTCGTTTGATAAATCTTCTCTACTTAAAAATGTTAAGTTTAGTGTTTTTAATTGTACAATTAAAACTTAAGTGTTGACTGAGCAAGCGAACTCATGATGGTGTCATCGAAGTGAAAGGAGTTTTTATACAACTGTCTTTTGAAAGATATAAAGGGAAGTTAGTGGTGCGTTTTTAAAGTCTGTCAGTATACTAATATTACAAAATTAATAAAAGAGGTGTGTTAATTAAAATGTCAGGATGGTGTCACTTTACTGAAAAACTCGCATGAAAACAATTTGAGGTCAAATATATGGGATGAGCCCCACTTTTTAATGATTAACAAGGAAAATATAAAACTTCTCAAAGAATTGCACATTGAATTGTGTAAACATTTAAAAAAAAAGGCCAATAACGCATGCGCGATTCCAGAGAGAGGGGGGGGGGGTCCAGAACCCCTGGCTATAGTTGCCCTTAGAAATACTGGTACCTGTACGGACCCCCTCGAGAAGCAAATGAACCCAAGGGGGTTCGTATGGCCCTCTATTAAATATGTTGATGACTTAAAACACATTGGCATAGTCCCCTCTGATGGAATATAATGAGAGTTATAATAAGTAATGACACATGGCAATGATAAAAAAGGTTCAAACCAAATGAAAATGCAATATTCAAAATTGCCCGATCGACAGATTCCGCTATATAGGGTAACTATGCGGAGGAAACCCATATGCACATTACCAATACTTTCAAGAATGCACTGATTACCTATTAAATATAAATGCCTCAAAATGCATGCTGTAGTACTACATTTTTAAGTTGCTGTCAAATGGGGAAAAATGAACGTATCATGAAACCTGAGTAAAATTGCACAGGTTTTTAAATATTTTCTTAAAAGGGTATCCTTTGGAAGAAAAGACTGCACCAAAGAACTGAAACTAGAGTGTGCATATTTCCTGGGCCAGACTAGCTAGTTTCTGCCATTTAGGCTTCATCAGTGACCCTCTAATAGTTTCAAAGTTCCACAATGAAACCCATGATTCCAAAGGACAAGAAAATAAAATCTACACTATATCGATATCGTTTGCAATAAAGGCTACTGTCGTGCCAACCAAAAGTGACAGTGACGAAAAACTTTGTTTATTTTAATCACGTACACATTAAATAAATGCTCTTAACAGGACATAACAAACATATATACTGACGGACTTTAATAACGCAACACTTGGATAACAGCTTTAATTTATGTCTCGAAAAAGAAGGCAGATCAATAAATTTGATTGTATGTTAAAGAGCATTCATTTGTAAGTAAAACATGGAAAACTTGTCCAACTAAGATGAACTTAATGCAAACTTATGTAATGTAAACTTTTTGAGATTTGGGTCAACTATTTCATGTGACCAAATCTTATGAATGAAAGATTCTCTACTTCTTTAAATCAAGAAACACTAGAAGCATCAAATTTGTATCATGGACTTTGTTAGGCATCGAGGAATCACTCTCATATTGATTGGCAGGTCTGCGATACAGCTTATTTGCTAATATGACGTTTATCTGAGTGTACCCTTTCATTAAATAGCTTAAAATCTCCTCTACTTAAGAAATGAATAAATGGCTAAATTCATACGAAGCAAATAACGTCGTCCAGTTTAGTTGTACAATTAAAACTAAAGTGTTAGCTGAAGAAGCCAACTCATGATGACATTATCGAAGCAAAGGAAGTTTACATTCAACAGTCGTTTGGAAGATATAAGGGGAAGTTAGTGTTGCGTAATTGAAGTCGGTCAGTATATTTTGATTATGTAAAGATTGCAACATTTTTTATTTTTTTTTGTGGCCGTGTTCCTTGGCTATAACCAGTACTGGCCGGGTGGGTTTATGGTTTTGTGGGTTTTTCTTATATCCAGGAACTCTCGATGGCTCAACTGGCAGTGGTTTTACTTTTAAATCGTCTCAGAAGACGGGGCCACGGCTTAAAGTCTCATCCGACAGACATTTGTAAAACTCCTGTTGAGTTGCCGCGTAATGTTGGTCACAGGTCTAGTTAAGCATGTTAAGACTCATATGTGAAAGCAGCCTGGTTTGGGTCGATAGTGTTTGCAATAAAGGCTACTGTCGTGCCAACCAAAAGTGACAGTGACGAAAAACTTTGTTTATTTTAATCACGTACACATTAAATAAATGCTCTTAACAGGACATAACAAACATATATACTGACGGACTTTAATAACGCAACACTTGGATAACAGCTTTAATTTATGTCTCGAAAAAGAAGGCAGATCAATAAATTTGATTGTATGTTAAAGAGCATTCATTTGTAAGTAAAACATGGAAAACTTGTCCAACTAAGATGAACTTAATGCAAACTTATGTAATGTAAACTTTTTGAGATTTGGGTCAACTATTTCATGTGACCAAATCTTATGAATGAAAGATTCTCTACTTCTTTAAATCAAGAAACACTAGAAGCATCAAATTTGTATCATGGACTTTGTTAGGCATCGAGGAATCACTCTCATATTGATTGGCAGGTCTGCGATACAGCTTATTTGCTAATATGACGTTTATCTGAGTGTACCCTTTCATTAAATAGCTTAAAATCTCCTCTACTTAAGAAATGAATAAATGGCTAAATTCATACGAAGCAAATAACGTCGTCCAGTTTAGTTGTACAATTAAAACTAAAGTGTTAGCTGAAGAAGCCAACTCATGATGACATTATCGAAGCAAAGGAAGTTTACATTCAACAGTCGTTTGGAAGATATAAGGGGAAGTTAGTGTTGCGTAATTGAAGTCGGTCAGTATATTTTGATTATGTAAAGATTGCAACATTTTTTATTTTTTTTTGTGGCCGTGTTCCTTGGCTATAACCAGTACTGGCCGGGTGGGTTTATGGTTTTGTGGGTTTTTCTTATATCCAGGAACTCTCGATGGCTCAACTGGCAGTGGTTTTACTTTTAAATCGTCTCAGAAGACGGGGCCACGGCTTAAAGTCTCATCCGACAGACATTTGTAAAACTCCTGTTGAGTTGCCGCGTAATGTTGGTCACAGGTCTAGTTAAGCATGTTAAGACTCATATGTGAAAGCAGCCTGGTTTGGGTCGATAGTGTTTGCAATAAAGGCTACTGTCGTGCCAACCAAAAGTGACAGTGACGAAATACTTTGTTTATAATTGCTAAGTAAAACACTAATGTGTACACTTCAATTGAGCTAACGCGAATCGATAGATCACTTATGTATTAATCCTATCTTGTGGATAGGATTAATACACAAGTGATCTATCGATTCTAAGTCCCTGATGACTTTGTAAACAAATCATGACGTCACTGTCACTCTTGGCCGGCAGGACAATACCTATACTGACGGGAAAATATTTGTTTTTATTATATCAGACTCTGGCTGCTCGCTTCAAGACACTACGGCCACGTGTACGTCCAGCTGTGGACTGGGTCTTGCTACTGGTAACTGCGTTATGCGAGGGGACGAATCGAACAGCCGAATGTCTTACAACTACGGGACCTGTACCCACAGCACCGCCACTTGTCCCGACCGTAACTGCGATGAACTTGAGAACATGTATCCTTCCCTTTGTCCACAAGATTGCACAAGTAAGTATATACTGTCCTGCCAGCTAAGAGTGACAGTGACGTCATGTTTTATTTACAAAGTTATCAGGACATATAATCGATAGATCACTTGTGTATTAATCCTGTCCGCAGGATAGGATTAATACAAGTGATCTATCGATTCACCTTAGCTCTGGTGGAGTGCACAAGTTTATGTTTTACTTAACAATTGTAAACAAAATATTACGTCACTGTAACTCCTGATTGGCACGACAGTAGTTGGCTTGCGTTCCTGCCTATACAATGAAATATGAATAAGTGGCCACATCTATTAGCCCATTTAAGTCGAATGAACTTTCCTTATCTGTAGGACGAGCCCATTTTCATTTTAGTGTTGGGTGTAATTTTTCATTTTTATTCAAATCTTAGTTGAACATTCCGTGAGCAAACAGTGGAGACCTGATCAGACGCCGCGTGCTGCGGCGTCTGATCTGGGTCTGCACATGTCCCATATAAAGGACGCTAGGCTTATATGGGTTAAGCAAACAGCCTTTATTAAGCAAGCATGTATTCAGTTCATTCAAAAGGCGAACACATTGAAACGTACCTGTTTTAAGCAAGAACCTGTCTTTAGCAAGCGCAATTTGAATTTCCCTTACATGCTTAATACAGATTAGATGTACATAGCAGAAAGTTAAAGCTGCATAATCTGTAACTTTTGATCTTCTAATTTTAAAAATAATGTTTTTATTTTTCAAGAACACAGTAAAAATACTCAAATTCAGGTAAACATTTTACCATTTTCGTAAATCTTAACAAGTTATCACTATCAAAACAACTGCATTTATGTTAAAATTCAACGGTCTAGAATTATTGGAGGGACGCAAATAATTACCAACAAGTGAAAAATACACCTATTTGATAAGATTATTCACTTTTTCATGCAGTTTTCAGCTGTACTGAACAGTTTTATTGTGAAAACATAGCTTAATTCTACTTTTACAAATGATTTAAAAAGAAAATAAAAATCTTCGAAAAATGTTCATAGTTACAGAGTATGCAGCTTTAAATGACAAAAAGATACAAAATGCAAAAGGCCAAGGTATATCATGTTAATTTTCTTATTGCTCACAAAGTCTTCACTGCGCGTCACTATATTGACGGGAGATTTACGTTTGAGCGGATCCGTAATACGAAAGAGCGGAGAACCATAAGGCAAAAGAGCGGATGTTTGAATCATTCAAAAGAGCGAATTTTCCAGGTTAACATCCAGATGCAGGGGTGAATTAATGATTCCTGGAATGGGGATTCAAAATTTTAAAGGTGTTGGGGTTCGCTTTGCTGATTGTATCTCATTTATCTTATATACCCAATGAATATGAAATAATTTGGTCTCAGTGAGACCAAATTATTTCATTTTCATAGGATATTTAAATCGTGGAGGGGGAGCGAACCCCCTCTGGATCAGCCACTATAAAGTGCCCCAAATCACCTAATTTGCAAACAGAGCAGACGTAGATCAGACAGGTCTTGTAAGAGCTTCCTGATCAGGGTCTATTCTGTTCTCTTATGGAAATATGATTAGGTATGATCCTACACGAGTTGACCTGACCAGCTGAAATGCAGCATCATGCTGCATTTCATCAGGATCTGCACTGTTTACTCAGATTTAAACAACCTTCAGGTACAGAAACACATCATAATTTAGAAACGTTTATCTGTGATCCCTTGAAGCTAACAATGGGTAGTCCCATACCTATTGTATGAATATGTATGTGAAAATCCAACAGAAAATCCATGCGAATACAAAGTGTTCAATGTACATGCTCAGCTATTTAGCTATGCTTGGTGCCTAGAATTTGGTCTTAATCATTATCATCCTACCATCTTAATGTATGCAAACTGTGAATGCCCTGTCGAGTACCGAAATCTCATATTCTGCCTTATTTATCATTTTAGCTGAAGCAAATGGCGCATATCTGTTAAATCCCAAATTCAATCCAGCACGTGGCATTGTAATGGCAGAGAGCCCCTGCTGGTGTGAAGCGGATTATTTCGAAGTCATCTGTAACTGCATGCCAGGCCCTCACCAACACATGACCGATCCCCAAGAAGTAACGTCATCAACGGATACCGGCGCCGCAACTTCAGCCAGGACAGCGAACACGACGAAAGAGGCGCAGCCAATCAAAGCGCCAACAAAACAAGTCATGGGTACTAGTACAGTAGGCGCTGGTGCAGTAGAACATATTATCGCGAAAGCTGTTACAGATGCTGGCGGTATACCTACAACACATTATAATTATACAGAGTCAGGACACAATAATGATTCAGGGCAAATGATTGGTAAGACAATATTACTTTTATCAGTAAAAACTCGATAAGTCGAACTCAGATAGTTAAAAATACTCGTTATTCAAATTAAATTAAGCATACATGTACTTATTAGAAATTCCTATCAAAATATACAGTTTAGGACAGTCCATGTGCTTTAAAGAAACCCCGCCTGAGAAGTTTCATTTAAGAATCTAAACCATTTGTTTTGACAGGAAACAATTAATGGTATTATATACAATTTAGAAACGTAGCAGTTGTCAATACTATTTATGTCACGCCTGGTCCTGGCGGCATATATATGTGATGGCTTAACATAATGTGTCTGGGTTTTAAAAGAATGTGAGTATGACCAGGAAATGCTACAATCACGGACTGCAGACTAGCTCACGGTACCGTGATGAAGATAGACATGTACAGAACACAGACAGCAAAAACAAACTTAAGTGAAGCAAACCAGCTCTCTCATCCTCAGCAAGGTGTTACTGAAACTATAGAGACAGAACAAGCTAAAGATACATAAAGAAAACATTATAAAAAGCCAAACAAATTTGTTACCGAAATTTTTCTTAGGAAATAAAGGGGTACGTGCATTTAGAGGCTATTTTGCCCCCCCCCCTTCTGAAGTCAAAATATAAAATTTGCTCTTCACTTGTTTACTAGTTTATTAGAATAATAGCAAAATAGTAAAGATCTGGTATTGATTTGTCCTTTACGGTTGGCATGGTAACAAAAATGGCCGACAAAAAAGGCCAAAAATAGGAAAATGACCATTTTGGCACAAATGTGAGACATGTAATTGAGGATTTAATATAGAGCACAAGCAAATACCAAAAAAATATTTTAACAGATGATGAGAATTATTACGGCACACAATATGTTAAATGTTTATTTGATATTTGCTTGTGCTGATATCTAATTCTTAAAAAAATCGGTCTCCAAAAGCCTCAAATTTGGGCTAAAATGGCAATATCTCTATTTTAAGCCTATTTTGTCGGCCATTTTGGTAACCATAGCAACAGGTAAAAGTAAAATATATGCCAGAATTTTACACTTGGGCTATTCTTCTAATAAACCAATAAGATGAAATTGGTGAGAAGCAACTTTCAGTTTTTGGCTCTAAAGGGGGCCAAAATAGCCCCTTAATGCACGTACCTCTTTCCACACTCAATATTTTAAGAACCGGGGAAAATAAATTTGACCTCACTGGATGAAAAGTGCGATTTATATAGCTATGTAAACCCAGGGTAAATATGCGTAAATACCTAAATTTATTCATGTTTACCATTTAGTTACGTATGTTTGCCTTTTCTTTGGCTTTCATTTACATACCGTAAATACTACTATTTACCCTTATAAAAATAGATCTGTTCATGCCGTATTGGCCGTATTTACCCCTTTATGAACCTATCTGTAAATGTGTGCTCAAATAATGAAATTATCTATACTAAATTCCGGTATTCAAATAAAATTCACATTTCAGTATTTCCATGAGTATACTCATTTTAACATTGTGCCAATATTTAGAATATGTATGCATGATTGGCACACTTTATGTTTATTCATCTTGATAAATAGTTGTAAATACAGTATTTACAGATATACAAATAGCCATGGTAAATATCAAAATGCACACCTTATTTGCCGAGATACATGCATCATTGAGAAATTACATATTTGCTGGCGTGCGTAAATTGTGGTCAAACATTATATTTTTTTCATTTTAAACGATGCGTTTAAATATGGTGTAAATATGAAATGATAGTTGTGTATACATAGCCTTTGAAATAATTGACAAATCGTAGAATTTATGCACTCGGTGATATATTGGTAAATATGTAAAACATATATGCATTTAAAAGGGTATGTAAAAGATGCATAAATTCTGGTATGCTCATATATTTGCACGTTAGGGTATATATCATTTGACAGTATGCTTTCAGGTCATTAAATATTGATAATTTCTATATATACATACTGCTGCATGTGCTGTTAAATATGGTCAAATATTAATATGCATATGTGTTTGTGTATATGCAGTGAGGTGCATAAAGCTTTATGTGCGCATGTTTACATAGGTTTCAGTAGAGTGTGGGCATTATTGGTTGTGGTCAATATATAGGGCATTGGTTCTATTCTTCCGTTGATTTTGGTTTGTTGTCAAACGTCCCGTTCAACAGCTGTGATCATGTCGAGACTGTCAGTTGACCTAACCACAGCCAGATTCGACTTAAGAGTTACACATACTTTCGCTTATAGCTTACAGCAGCCCTTCTGAAATCGCTGGCAGGGGAAGAAAGGCCATAGAAAATATTCGATGATATATCTTCACGAAAGTATGGGTCAGGCCGGGTCGGAATCGAAATCACGACCCCTTGATTAGCAATCAGACTCGCTACTGATAGCTTCTGGGGTCGTCTTGACGGTCCGAATTGTAGTAACTATCTGACGTCGTATAATTATATTGTCAAATTCCGATAGTTCATGATTTGCATACTAAAATGCTCGTCACGAGATCCTTCTTACACGCTTTACGTCAATTTTCAAACACGAATTAAAGCTTCGATGTAACTGTTCGCCGACTGATTAATTATGAATGTTGTTGTTGTTTTTTTGTTGTTTTTTTGCATTGCTTCTGCGGAGTTTTTTTCCAAAATCATCTAATTCGAAAAAAAAATCTTCCAGAAATACCATTTGTGTCAAACAGTTTGGATCCAGATCAGGCCCCACCAAATGTTGAGACTGAACTTGGTCCAAGCTATTTGCAATGGTTATCAGCAGACAACACTAGTAAGCAAAATTTAATAATTTTATTGTCACAGTAGGTTCCATTCCACCAAACATTTCAAAATGCATTGAATTATCGTTTATCTCCGATTACAATTTACATTTTCATATGTCTAAACATGATATCCTTTCTCAATCTATGAATTGCAAAGTAATAACGTTTAATATTTCAAAATATATATTTACTCGAAGTAGCTCGTTCGAGAATATTTCTATAAATGACCAACCTCTGTGAAGACAATGGAGCAGACGTCGTCTATAGATAATTTAATTATCTCATTAGATAGCTGCAACCAGACGAAAGGCGGGATGAAAGGTCCGAAAATATGTGCCGCCACATGGGCAATTTGCATAATCGTAAATCAGTTTGCCGTTTATACAGTCTTGTAAAAAGCCCACAAAGGCCACTGCTGGTGTAAACTACGGGAAATCGTATCAATCTATAATTTGTATATGCAAGCAGCGACGCCTCCGGCGAATCTTCAGCATTTGCGCAGGCTCACATGAGCCTTTGCTGCTCAGCGATGTGCAAAGTACCCGCACTCATGGCGTGAGATTTTGATCATCACATATCCGTAAAATCCCACTAAAACCAAATGTAGTCGCGCTACAGGCTTAATTCACTTATGCCGAATGGAATTTCCCTCTCGTATCAATTGGGCCAGTCAATTTTCGTTTGAATGGTTGTTGAGTGGTAGTTTTCATCTTTATTTAATGTTGATAGAACATTCTGTAAGCAAACAGTGGAGACCCTGATCAGACGCCGAATTGTGCGGCGTCTAGTCTGGGTATCCACTATTTGCATATGTCCCACAAAAAGGACGCTAGGCTTAAATTGGTTAATGTTTGAGTGTTCATCTGCATCCATATTTTGTGAAGGCGAGTTGCAAAGGTTCTCGCGCGCCTGCGCATGTGTGCAGATTTGCCTGAGCCTTGGCTGTACCATTGTGATATGTATGCATGATCGAATGCCAACATCTGATATGATGGCATCATCATGATGAATATCAAGGGCTGGCTCTCGATACCTGACAAATAAGCCTTGAAACATACCAAATGGGTGTAACTGGAAAATCGTCCGAATCCTGACCGTAAAAACCAAAACAACACACACTAATCCCACCTAGGGGGTTCAAACACGCACTTTGCGGTCCTGGGATAGGGTGTGCATCCCGCCTAAGGGTCCTCATGCGCCAACAGGGGCATTGTCCGCTCCGATGTCCCCAGCCTTGAGACTTAGGGTTAAACACAGATGTGCATCGCGCCTCATGGTCTTCTTGAGCAAACGAGGACACTGGGAGCGCAGTGGCTCAGTGGTAGAGTGCTTGACTCGAGACCGAAGGGCCGCGGGTTCGAGCCTCACCGGCGTCACTGTGTCGTGGTCCTTGAGCAAGACACATTTACCCTAGCTTAGTACTGGTTCAACCCAGGAAGACCCGTCCCTGTTTAACTAAAAGATTGTTGATGGGACGTAAAAAATCAAATCAAACAAACAAACAACGAGGACACTAACAAAGCCTTTAACATACCAAACAGGCAAATCTGGAGAATCGACCGACTCTTTTGACCTTCATACAAAATCTACTTACACCGGCGATAGAGGAAATAAGACCAAATGACAGAGTTACCCCCTCAACAGCCCATCCATCTCCCCAAATCGAGCTATATAACTGAAAATAATACGTGCAACAACAACATTGGGTTTTCTTTCGAAATATTTAAGTAAAGACCAAAACGAACTTCAGCTACCACCCCTTAATAAATAGTTTTGGGTTGGCCCAGACCCTACAAAAGTTGGAACTGAACTGGCCCCAATCCGTTTTAACAATAAATCAAAATTGAAACACAAAACAAACACCCTGGAATATGATCAGACTGACAGAAGTCGGGACTGCGCCTGATCCACGGGGTTTGAATACATACTACGGTAAAAAAAAAAAACACAAACAATTTAGACCCTAATCAGTCGCGCCTGATTCGGTTCCAGACTGTTTGGCGCTGCCACCCATTGAATAGGTGGCAACAACTTTGGCTGACACCACAAAACATTCCCATAAATAGTTTTGACACAGCCTAGACCCGACAGACGTCGGGCTTGATCGAGGTCCAAAATGTTTACACACAATTAAAAAAATAACACCGTATCAAAAAAACTTCCACAAAACGCTTTGAGGCGTGACTGTAACGTAAATGCATTGAATGAATCGAGGGTCACTACTTAGAGGTCGTAGTAGAAGTATAGAACTAGTTAAACACGGAAAATAAATAAGCGTGCAAATTTCACTTCGATGAAAAGTCAAAATAATCAATTCTTCAAAGCACCGCACTCGTGGCAGAGACCGCCCGATGGTGCGAGATGCTTCACAGTAGGTACCATATTCACATTCCGTCATCATGTGAAAAATAGTTTTTATACATGTGCTATCATCAAAATGTACTATTATTTTAGCACACGATTTGCGAGGTCTTATCCCAAAAGCCCACCCAAATTTATATCTAAGCAAGAAACACGGGAGAGAGATCATCGTTTATCGCATACTCCTAAAAAAATTCACCGATGGCCGTCCATTTCCCCGTCCACCAAACTACACAGCAACTTATTTGATTTATGAGCCAGTGCAATGTGGTATGTGCGACCAGCAAAGCCTCAGATCAGCCTGCGCATACGCGCAGTCTGATCAGAGCCTTTGCTAGTCGCTTGAGTATTCTATGATTGTTAAGATACTGACTGAACACCATTTGGAGTTTCTTATCTTAAAAGAATGCTGCAGAGGCTCGTCCGAGCCTACACTTGTCAAAATGTCAAATTGTTCAAAATCTCATGCCGTGGCTCAATTATGGAATTGGTAAACTGGTAAACCCAAAGTCTTTTCAGGGCATACAGCTGCATCTGAGCCGATCTTTCTGTTTGCGTGCCAGTCAGTACAGCACATCTTCAATTATATCAACGATCGATGGATTGATGAACAACAGGCAGGATATGAAGCAATGTATAGGACAAGATTTCTGAATTATGAATCTTTGCAGAGGCGGGGCATAAACCAATATCAAAGACAAATACAGAAGATTTTTAATAATTTATTATCAAAAAAGCATATCCTAGCGAGAATCTAAACGGGCCTCGATGCGAGAAAACTAGCCTAGCCACTAGTAAGAAAAACTAATGTCTATTTTTTCTGTAAATAATAGAAACTATTTGACCCTTCTTGATGGCATGTCTACCTTTCAATGTGTGTTTTACACACATAGGTTAAAGTTGAGACATAGCCATAAGGTGTAAAACTTCTCAGATTTTATAGACTTACCCCTCTGATGACATTTTCATTTTAATGCCTGGAGGACAGGCGACGAAAAAACCTGTGGTGGTGGGTTTGTGAACAACAAATTAGCAAATCAGCCTGCGCATCCGCGCACCCTGGTCAGCACCTTTGTTATTCACTTCAAACAGTTTCGTATCTAGACAGGCTTGCTACAAGCAAAATTTCATTTTTCTAGCTAGTCTCTGTAGCTAAGCAGACTTGTTAGAGACTTACTAAGTCAGAAACACCAATGACAGGGTTTCTCGTCGAAGCCCAACAGAAATGACAGAAAAACATGAACCTTGGGGGTTTCCTTAAACCTACATGTATTCAAGGCTGTTGTGTGTTTAACTGGATGATTCTGTTGACTTAGTCATGCAGCTGTTCAAAATGCAAGCCGCACAACCCCACTAAGCAACGTCATAGCATTTAATGTGACTGTCAGCAAGCAACATATCACTGCCAGCACGAATGTTTTGTTTCTTCAAATAAAAATGGATTTTCAGACTATACGTGTTTTTCAGTCGTTCAGTAAATCCAGTATAGTGTGGAAAAAGATAAGAAATTCATCCTTATCATTTTTTCAGCGACTTCCATATAACAGTCACTGGCATTAATAAAATATGCTTATCACTAAATTCAATCCTTAACAAACGATTTACAGTGAAATTATAACATCAAATCGTACGAAAGACCGGTGGTAACATCACACTTCACAGTTCCTACTTCAAAACTCACACTTCATTTTTTTTTTCAAAATAAAGTAATTTAAGGGAAAAGAAAGATACACTTTAAACTTCACACTTCATATTCCACAGTTCAGACTTCACAATTCACAGCTCTGACTGCTTATTGAAAACTTTAAAGTTCAGACTTCTCACTTCATACTTCACAGTTCAGATTTCAAGCTTCAGATTTCAAACTTCAGACTTCATACTTCACACTTCAAAGTTCAGAATTCACAGTTCACACTTCATATTTCAAACTTCATACTTCAAACTTCTTACTTCACAGTTTCCAACCTTTAAGCACATGCCTGTGGTGTATTACTAATACAAATGGCGTGATTGATTTTAATATCTGTTTAAATGTATATTATTAAATGAAAAGTGTTAATTTCTACTTAACCTCAAATAGGTAATGCCAGTTCTTACTTATTGAACAATTATTAGGCAGGAATCAATCATGCATCTCTGACTGTGTTTAAAGTTGAACCTTTCATTGTGGAACCAGCAATGCCCAAATGAAAGATGCAGATTCAGTTTTGTTTTTGAAATTTTAAACCGTAACATCGAAATGTGGTATTGTATTATGAATTTAACAAATATTATGGCAGTCAGCAATTGCATTTAACAATATCTAACAAAAAGTAATCTAACAACATCACACGCCATTTTATTAGTAATACGTCATAGTCACGCGTTTAAAAAAAATGAAAATTGTGATGTATGAAATGTGAAGTCTGATTGTGAAGTATGAAGTGTGAAGTATGAAGTCTATACTTTGCAGTGTGAACCATGAAGTTTGACGTCTTAACTGTGAAGTTTGCAGTGTGAAGTCTGAACTGTGAAGTACAAAGTGTGAAGTTTGAAGTATGACGTGTGAAGTCTGAACTGTGATTTCTGTTTTGATATACGAAAAACGAATGTGCATATCAACCAGCACGATCACAGAATCTTTTCAGTATCTTTGTTGTTTGTTAAATTATAAGCAGTACTTGCTATTCGTATCGATTGTTTGCGAGAAACAAGGGCGCATATCAATCTTCACAACCGTGCCGTCTCATCGCTAGAAAGATTTAAACCTAAGGTTGCGAGTTAGGTATGAAGGTTGTGGTCTATAGTTGGTCTAAGCATTCATCTGCTACCATATCTTGTGTATACGAACAGCGAAGGTTCTGTCCAGACTTTAGAGATGCACTGGCTCATCTGAGCATTCGATGCTCTCAAATGCAAAATCAAAAGAGACTGAATTTCTAAAAGTCTAAATTGTAAGATATCAAACTGTTTCAAAGAAATTTTACCTACTACAAGGAGAGAGAGAGAGAGAGAGAGAGAGAGAGATAGAGAGAGAGAGAGAGAGATAGAGAGAGAGAGAGAGAGAGAGAGAGAGAAAGTGAGAGAGAGAAGACAAACCGACACTGTTTTGCAATACTTTATTGGCGCGGGAGATGAATCTGTTAAGAACGGTTAATTAGCACCTGATTACGAACTTGCGCAACAACATAAAGGTGAGACCATACGGGATCAGAGTAAATGGTGTTGGCGTGAAAAGGGCGTGTAAACGAAAAGGAAACATAATGCCACCTTGGAGGTTCAGGAATACCTTTGTATTTCAACGAATGATCAGAATCTTCGTAACAAAATTGCATTCAATCCTGCAACATGACATTAGACGGCGTAACGTCGTTTTTTACAACTAATGGATGGTCGAAAACACACGAAAAATACGTGTTTCAGTCCAAAATTATGCTCTGGAATCTTGGTAGAATCTGATTTCCATTCCTTTGCTGGCATCCATTTGTGGCTTATTATTACTGTTCACTTTTGCTATGTTTCGAGGATTGCGTAATCAAAGTGAGAAAGGCGGCAAAGATCAGGAATCGGTACAATCAAGTACCACACTACATGGGGAAGTGACAAAACACAATTAAACACCACAAACGAGAGCCAAGAGGTTACCCCTTTTTCCCAGCAGGTTACCACAAGGCAGCAATGAACAGACCCGAAAGTACGACAAACACAAGACATAAATAAAACAAATGATCCGCAAAAGAAGTACCGCCTTGGAACGGTCAGTTAAAATATTTTATTGGAGAGCTTAAACCGGCTCTTCACGGCGCCAACCTCACCCTTAGTTCAGTTGTGGATCAAGACACATAGAAAAAGTAATTAAAGTCGAGTATCGAGTAATAAAAGTCGAGTATCGAGAAATGAAAGTCGAGTATCGAGCAATGAATGTCGAGTATCGAGAAATAAAATGCAAGTATCGAGTAAGGAAAACGGATAGTATCAAGTGTCGAGTACTAAAAGTCAAGTATCGAGTAATAAAAGGCATCTAGGTGCAAATCGTAAGATCTACTGCATTGCTGCCCTATTATAAATTAATTTTCAAGAAGTCTGTTAGGTCAGCCATTTACACACATTTTCCAAACCGGTGCTTCAATTTTAACCTAATTTGCATAGATATATTATTAGGAAACAGTTAAGGACATATGCTACTAAATACTTCCCATATTGAAATATTTTCAATACTTTGCATACAGTTTGTTTTATGCATGGGCTATCCATTTATGAAATAAAAAGGATATGTCACCGTGCTTATTTTTTCAGAATCTCATATTGAAGTTTACAGCATTTGACCAATTTTCTAGAAATATAAAATAATAACACTAGTCCTAATTATCGAGCTAAAACGTTTGTAATCTTCAGCCAGCTTCTTTCTTTTAACTTAAATTACTGCCCATGACCTCAAACTTTTAAGAAAATGTTTATGTTTACTTGTTATCCCATGTTGTGACAAGATACTGCATGATATATTTTGACAATTCGTCAAAAAATGGAATTTGTTTTTAGAATAAATCATGTATTAAAAAATCTGATATTGAAAACCTTGAAAATTTATTTTTAATTTATGGACTATTATAATACCTTTCAGAAAAAAGAATAAAAATCTGGGGTCACCGAACTAATTCTCTTTCTAGAGGGCCAAATTTAACCCCACCCCCATAGGTTCCATGCGTAATTCAATATAAAAAGTTCGGGGATGACCATTCGTTCGTTTTGATGATGCCATTTTACTAGTTTATGAAGTAATTTAGCAGTAAAATGTTATAAAAGAAAGAAAAAACACACTGAAAATATGTGCGCATCCGGGAATCGATCCTGGTCCTCTGGCTTTGCAGCCAGACACGCTAACCACTAGACCACGAGGTCAGGTCGTGCGCCGCTCTAAATAACCATACAAATAGTATAGACTCGGCCACTATCGTATTCGTAGCCAGGGTTATTGTGTACGTCGTTTGATTTCGACTGAGCTACATTTATCTGTCTTTAGTGCTGAGACGATCAGTTCGGAAAAGATGTCAATAGATATTTCGAACACACTTTCATTATTTTTTTGTGACGAAAATGTCGGAACACCGATATGACATAAGAGTATCTGAAGCTGTGTTGATCCGAATCCGTTAAGGGTCGAAAGACAGGACCCAGACAACTTTCCCCGTTTGCAGACGCGGGAAAGGTGCGCATTGGAAATAGCCGCATATGTCTTTAAGAGTTGATTTGATTCGGGTGACCATGTCCCCTTGGCACCATTGTTGTTGCTGTTGTTGTTAGTTTTTTATTCGACACTCGACTTTTATAACTTACACTTCGATACACACTCAATTTCGAAAATTGGGGGGGGGGGGGGTCTAAAATCTGTGATCAAATTTCATACTTTTATAGTATTAACTTGTGAAGAATCGGTACGTATTCGACTTATCTGCGAATACCTGGTTCGATTTTTCTCAGATGTGAAGAATTGGTACTAAATTTTTAAAAATGTGAAGAATTGGTACTCAATATTCATAAATGTGAAGAATTGGTACTAAATTTTCATAAATGTGAAGAATTGGTACTAAATTTCATAAAGGTGAAGAATTGATACTAAATTTTAATAAATGTGAACAAAAGCTAACAATTCCTCACAAATGTGAAGAATAGCTAACAATTCCTCACAAATGTGAAGAATTGGTACGCATGTTTCACATATGTGAAGAATTGATACATAATTTCACGCATGTGAAGAATTGGTACGTAATTTCACATATGTGAAGAATTGGTAAGCACTTTTCACACATGTGAAAAATTGGTACCAGAAGCTCACAGTTGTGAAAAATTGGTACCAAATGCTCACATATGTGAAAAATTGGTACCAAATTATCACAGATATGAAGAATTTGGTACTCAATCTTCACAAATGTCAATGACAGAATTAGCAATATATAGTCACATGTGAATGATTCTTCTTATCACATCACATGACTTGTGGTTGCAAGCGACTGGATGACAACATCTCTCTCTCTCTCTCTCTCTCTCTCAAACGCGCGTGCAGAGAGAGAGAGAGAGAGAGAGAGAGAGAGTTCCGAAAGAATATACTAGATTTAAATACGTTTTAGAAACCGCTTCTTACGTAGATCAAAGGGACATAGCTCAAAAGTGGAAAATGCTAGAGTAATGGCTGTTGTGTTCTGCAACATCACATCATGTGATGTTAATATTTGTATTAAATTTCTTGTATGTACATTGAGTCGTTGCTTTCTGTATGCCATCTCAAATAAGTAGCTATGTACGGCTTGCAATAATGAATTTGAGTCTTTTTATCGACAGTAAAGCGAAATATGTGAGTTGAAACACAATCTGATGGTTTATGGATATGAACAAATGTTCTACTCAACCTTTAGAAATAATACATCAGAACTTTTTCAAAACACTTTTAGAATGCTGTTGTTCTTCAAAAATAACTGGATGCCGAAATTCAATGGGCTCCTAAGCACCACAAAACTAATTCGTGAAATTTCAACATAACTTTGAGTGTTATCCTTCATAATCATGGATGACAGAGTGGACATGACTTGTAATAGGTGACACAGTTAAAATCATTGTCTCTCAGGAACACGATTCTTTATATAGAAACAGGAGGTCCTTCGGGCCAGGGGTCGCTCGCCTGAGAATGAGTGTTTATAAGGATACTAAAAAATCATAGCTCTTCCAAATCCCAGCTATGATGTTTTATAGATAAGCAGTTTCGTTACAAAGCTTTCCATTAATTATGTTGACAAAATTAACAGGATTTTGACACTCTGGGCGGGAGCATTAATGGTCCTATTGTCATATTGTGAACACACATGGTAGAGGTCAACAGGCTGATGCTACATACAAAAAAGTTCTAGTTCAAGTGATTTCAGTCAAGAAGTGTTGTCTCCTTTACTAGGCCCTGCGGTTTCAGAAAAAAAAGATTTCCCTGTCGTAATGGTCAAGTATGAGCGAGGACAGTATAGAAAGAAAGAAAAAGATTGGTGTTTGTTTCTGTTTCTACATGGTCGCAGTACTCCAAAGAAACGTTTTCTCCCGACGCGGCTCATATAAGTGATTTGCATTTGAATATTCTAGCTCCTGTCATTTTCCTTAAATTTCCCATGAAAATGAAATAATTCGATCTCCCTGAGATCAAATTATTTCATATTTCATTTTCATAGGATATTTAAAAACGGGGGGAGAGGGGGGCATGTTTCTAGCGAATCCCCTGATCCCCTCTGGATCCGCCACTGCTTATAGAGACATCCATGTACATGTATGCTAATGCACAGACATTCTGGTTACATCATACATGTGCATGCAGGTCGTAAGTACTTCAAATAAACTGGGGCCGAGTTTCCTAATGAATTTGGTCCGAGTTGTCTTATAAACTTCGGGCCTGATCTGGACCGAAGCTATTTAACTCTATGGTGGTATGGTAATGTTAGGTTTACGTTTATTTGCTCTTTGCCATAAAAATGTACAAAACATGGAACCTGTGCAAAATTGCATGTGTTCAATAGTTTGTGCATTTTCCAAGCAGCAACTTAACGCATAAACACATTTTAATATCGAGCCTGATTTTGATTGATTTGATTCTTTACGTCCCATTAACAAGCTTTCAGATATATAGGGAAGTGTCTTCCTGGGTTGAACCAGAACTAAGCTACAATTATCAAGTCTCTAAATGATGTACATGGGTAAAAGTTTTCAGGATTAAACCTGAATTCAGAATTTTGAGGCTGACTTTTCATAGAAAGTCAGCCTCAATATGCTGAATTAGGGAGATTATAAAAGCTTCTCTGATTATTATTTTTGTAGGCATAATGCAATTATTTGAATCTCTAAAGTTCAGGATTTACGTCAAGGACAAATTTCGGCTTACAGACAAACAGTGTGGACCCAGATCAGGCTGCTCCCTTTAGGAGCAGCCTAATCTGGGCCGAGGGAGCAGCCTGATCTGGGTCGACACTGTTTGCTTAAATGAAGTTATGAATAGCCTATTAACAGTCGTTACGTTAACTATACATGTATATATGATAACAGACATTGTGGAACTTAATCAAAATACAGCATCTCAATTGAGTCTTCACTGAATGCATATACATGTATCGATAAGTGGGTCGTTTAACCCCCCTCGTTACCAATAAAAAAGCTTATTAACACATGGCGTGTGCTTAGCTATCCCGTGGTGATAGGTTGCACATGCCAGCTGTGGGCGCTTTTGTGTGATTATGAAGATAAGCAGGCCCATCTGATTCTTCTAAAGAAAACCCGACTTTGCTGCATACGAGTGTCTTTCAAACAGCTTAGACCAAGATCTGGCCCGGAAAATGTCAGGCCTGATCTGGATCCAAACTTTTTAATACTTTGATGATATTTTTTAAATAACTTTTCGAAACAATTTGAAAAATAAAAATCAACTGATGCCAATTTTGAAATAATGCGTTTGACAAGTTAATAAAAAATGCATTTTTTCATGAAAATAACAAAGGCACGGATCAGTCTGTGCATCCGCGCAGTCTCGTCTGCGCCTTTGTTATTCACGCTCTTTAAAGTACAATAGTAAAACTAGTGGCACGCAAAAATTACTTTCCTAGCTTGTCTCTGTAGCTGTGTTAACTTGTTTGAGCTTTTTTGGTCGAAAATCCCAATGGAATATGCCATAAAAACCTGTTTGCTGCGATTATTTTGCCGACTACTCAGCTTCGGCTCTGTTTCTCACCTAATGTATGTAGCAAACGACAATGGCATTGACCAGTCTGCATAAATATTCAGTCTAATCTATATCTTTGTTGTTCGCATGTTTTCGATGGCGAGGCTCATGAATTATTATTATTTAAAGTATAAAATATTGTTTAGCTATTGATAGTTTGCCTGCGTGTTGTTCATTAATCATTAAATAAAATAATTGAAATAAAAATGCTTTTTATTCTGTTTTAACATAGGCTTAGTGATATGGCAAAAATGTGTGAAACACATAATTAGATGGATCCATATCTGCGCCGCTTTACGTTTGCGCGGATTGATATATCATATGCGCGTTTTTTTTCTACGAAAGCGCGGAAAAAGTACTATCATATGCGCGTTTTTAATTACTTTTATATGTAACTTGGACAGGTTAAACATATTATAGTCGTATCTCGTTATCAAAACCATAGAAAAGACTTTCTTTTCATCTTGTTCATGATTGTGTTCTAGGTTTATTGCGTTCATTGTTGACATGGCACTGTCTGTTCTTAAGCGGCCCTTACATTTCTTATTTGTACACCGCCATGATATATCTCCGCATTTCAGAACACCGTCAATTCTATATATAAAGCCATCATAAATTAAACTCTTATTTCCTTTATTCGTATCAGAGATTTTAAAATCCATGGTTAAGTTTAAAATTCCTGGTTAAAATTCAAGTTTAAAAACAAAATACGAAAACATCTAAAACCTTTAAAAAACTTCTAAAATATGACTAAGATAACGGTTATACCTGAGCAAGACGATTGTGAACACAGGTAAGCTGGGCTAAATATTATATCGATAATTAGCCTAAAGGCGAGCCGCGCAAATGATACCTTATTTTCAAGCGCTTTTCATACAACGTCACGGTATGATTTCCGCGCTTATGATATTCGGCCCATATCTGGATCTAAACAGTTTGCAAATGTAATCAGCATAAGACAAAAGTGACTGTTAGCAGAGAAGAGTTTATTTGAATTAATCATTGTGGTAAAACAGTGTAGACCATGATCCATTGGTTTAATCAGAAGCCATCTGATCTGAATATGCACTGATATATCTCGGCGTGAAACATCACGAGAGGTCATGTGGCTATTATAATTGGTGAAGATAGCATATTTTTAAAATGCAAATGAGAGAACATCAGAAATAGCTTTCGGGAATACCACCAGTTTGGATCCAAAACAGGCCAGACAAAAGGTAGGGCCTGATCTGGATCTAAATGATTTTCAAAGGTTATCGGCAATACGACAAAAATCGTCGCTAGCAAGGAAAGTGTTTATCTGGAAAAAATAACAGTGTAGATCCTGATCCGCTGGCTTCATCAGAAACAGCTGATCTGGATCGGCACTGATTGACACCCATTTGAAATTTCATGAACGGTCATACTGATACGGCTGAAAATGCTGGCCGTTGAGTGAAAACCCAAAATTTCCTTCTGGCTTGCTATAAGAGTGACAAGCGGTTTGATGACCCAGAACAGCTCTGATAAAATGTCAGATTTGATCTGGATTTAAACTATTTGCAAAAGATATCAGCACACGACAAAAGTCGCATCTAGCAATTAATTTTTTATTTGGATTTAAAAAAGTAGTGTAAATCCAGATCAGCTGGCATTATCAAAAGTCAGCTGGTCTGAATCGGTACTTTTTTTGCAAAAATGGTAATAAGAAGGTCGGCAAATGGTTGTAAATAACTCGAGCCTCGTAGGAATGTGTTTCTTACAGTTCTTTACAGCACGACCTAGTCATACCTCCCCGTTTGGTGCTGATTTGATTACGTGACAGGTCGAATTACATTAAGTTATTCCTATGCAATAAGCTCATAATTAACGGCTGCTAAATTTGACAATTTTCAGCTGTCATTAATGTAGAAACTCGATTTTCAATAAAATGACAATGCTGGACCCGGTGCTGGACACAGTAAACTAGACTATTTTTGCTTGCGGCGCTCTCGCCGCAAGCATTTCTGTCGGAATAGTGATACCCTCTACCTGGTTTGTCTATTTATAAAACATTACTGTTAGCATAACGGTCGTGTTTATGGGAACAATACAGTGCAACGACAAGACAACTCACCGACAGCAAGTTAAAACAGGGTTCATACAGAAAGGGGAAAACAGAAGTCCAGGACTTTTCCAGGACTAATCCAGGATTTTTCATTTTTCAAGGACTCAATTTCTTCCCAATTTTGTATAACACAACGTTTAAAAGTCCACTTTTTTCAGCCAGAAGCGGCAAAATGAAAAGGCGCACTCGATTTCTTTGATTCTGACACCGGTGATAAAAACTGGGACTACTGCACAAATTGAATAGAATAGAATACGAGTTGCAACTCGCTCTTTGACGTGAATCTGGCGATTTTCATTCAGTTTTTTTTTGCGATTTTCACGCAGTTTTATTGCGCATCCCATAAATCTGAAAGGACTAGTTGTATTTTATATTTTTCAAAGACTAATTCATATTTTCAAGGATGATTTTACAAAATTCCAGGACAGTTCCAGGACAAAAGGCACTTTTTTTCCAGGACCAAGGTCAAATTTTTTCCAGGTCTGTGCGAACCCTGTAAGAGCATGTCTTATATTATATGCCATATTAACCCCCAAATCCAATTTGTGGATATATGTAGTGGTCATGGAATGTCGCTCACTTTACACCCGAATGGCTTCAGTTGCTCCCTTTTAGTTAGTTGTCAAGTAAACAAAGTGAATAGCCCTGTATGCCCCACCTCAATTCTTCATCGTAGACAAAAAGGGGGTGCATTAACTGCACAGACTACTCTAATTAACAACTACGAATAAGAGGGACCGCAAATAGAACACATCAAGGATTTATTTTGTGAAACAAAAACATTTTGTGGCTATTGATAGATTTGAACCCATCTTGCTAGATAGGTCTAGAGGAGGGAACCAGATAAGCTACTAGAGTAACGGTGCTCTGACCCACCGTTGATCTTTAGTAGGTTCATGACGTCACTATAGTAGAGACTATCATTGTTCGAATTGAACTTTAGTTACTATTGTAGCAACTAAACTTCGATTTGAAGTGGGCCAGTATAATTGCCATCAGCAAAGTATATAGAATAGCTACCAGTCTGATAATAAAAGTGGTCATTAATACACGTAAAATATTGTAATAATATTTCTTTCTTTTCCAAATTGTTATGTTAATTACTCTATAAATGTAATTGTCTTCAGTGGAGTTGTATGATTATCAGAACTTAGCACCAGCCTATAGACTAGCAACAAATTAGGAATATGTTTATATGGGAAAAATGAAATGACTATTTGAAAAGTTCTAGGCCTTTGGGAAAGGCGATCAACTATACAGCCCCTCGGCTACAGGGACAGTTAAATATCAACGCAGGTCTGGTTAACCAAAAATGACGACCCAACGTTAAAAGGGCAACTTACGTCGAGTGTACCAATAAGGGTTGCATCGATGATATCCGTTCTGGCTGGCTATCGTCAGTTCCAGACAAATAATAAGGCTTCAAGAGTAATTTGTATCCAGGTTTTTAATAAAAGTATTTTGATACAATTACTTTAAATCACGTCTGAATCCTTGATAAATTTCAATTTTCAACTTTTGAATCTAAGGGTATTGCTATTCGATAGACTGTTGTCCTAACATTATTTATGATTTTGGCACGAAATTAAAAACATGTTTTGCTGACGTGTTGATATTCGTTGTTGCCAAAACTAAAAAAATTGATACATTAAAAATAAGTAAATTTTATTAATTTCATTTTTTTTTTTCGTTTTTAAAGTCCTTCAGTGTACTGCGATAGGTGCCGCCTTAGATAACTGTTTGCGTTTTTCTTAAAAAGAGTATCTTATCCACCGACTCAGTAACCATTGTTAATGTTCGTCTATGACGTGGTTTTAGTACAGTGTAAACAATAACCAAATTTGGAGGTGTTCCCAACAGACAAGGTGCACATGCTGTTTTCAACTAGGCAAGCCCTCCTTTAAAAAGGAAAATTTATTCAATTATAGTCTGTCAACATCATAGGTATGGAGTTTGGTATCATACCCTAAATAAACATGTAGTAGTTTGGAATTTATCTTACAAAATGCTCGTAGATATGGACTAAATTTATTTGGAGACAGACTAATCTGAATACACAGAGTCTTCAGAAATAGAGAGAACCTACAATATAAGAAAACAGCAGATTTGGTTTTATTGAGTCTGTTCATGAAAACTAATGGAAAGTGCAGCAATTCGCACGCCCCTAGAAGTTGTTCTTTATACATTGGCATAAGCGATCTGCGCTTGCCTGTATGCATAGCTATCGATCTAGCACACCTGAGCCGGTATAGTCAGAAGGGTGGAGGGTGGTGGGGAGGGGGTAAATCCACAACTATCAGAAGTTACGTGGACTTTATTGCATCTGAATATTTGTTAGAAGATTAGCTTTGATACTTCTGTGAAGTGGATTGTTGAAAAATTTGTAGAGTTTTGATTTGTCTAACTATAAAGCAAGCTTATAATACTTTCCAATATAGACTGTGAAGATGCACAGGCTGATCTGAATCTTTGTCGTTCGTATGCAACCCAGGCAGATGCTTCATAATTATATGGCATATATTATCAGTTATTACAACACACTGGATTATGTTTTATCCAGACGTACCTGCTGTGATTAGATAAGACAACTATACAACTCGCTTATAAGAAGGGATATGATAAGGATGCCAGGCGAGACAACAAGCTTTTACAGTAACATGTTCATTTGCAGAAATTGATTATATAGACCAAATATTCCCTTCGGTTTCTTAACCCAAGCCTCATCGTGTTTTTACAATCTTAAAAGAACGCATCTCCAATTGGATTTTTTGTTTTTGCTAAGTCACATAATGTCTCATGGGAGCGCAGTGGCTCAGTGGTAGAGTGCTTGACTCGAGACCGAGAGGCATCGGGTTCGAGCCTCAACGGCGTCACTGCGTTGTGGTACTTGAGCTAGACACATTTATCCTAGCTTAGTACTGGTTCAACCCAGGAAGACCCGTCCCTGTTTAACTGAAAGATTGTTGATGGGACATAAAGAATCAAATAAATAAATAAAAAAAAAACAATGTCTCAGAGATATAAGCAGAGTTTAATACATGGTAATCACGTAAATAAATTATTAAATTCTAACATTCTCGCATGTGTTTCAGATTTACTTCATAAACAGATAAGTGAGCTAAATGCGCATACATAGACATAGATTAGCAGTTTAAGTCAAAATATTGATTTATATTTCACAATATTAATGCATAAAAATGCAGACATAAATGTCGTATCCACTGGTCTTCACAGATGATGGATAAATGATGCTATAGCCGTTTACATGAATCAATCTTAATAAGTTAAGGTAAACGTGCACAAATAAGTAGCCTATATGCGCATATGTAACCATAGATCAGCAGATTAGGTCAAACATTTGACTAATATTTCACTATGTTTAATAAATAAAATACAGACCTATAAATGCTGTGTCCGCTGCACTTTGCAGCTGATAGATAAATGTTGTCACAAATACCTATATGAAAAACACTTTATTTGTCTGAATAAACACGTACAAAAGAGTGAGCAATATGCGCATATGTAGCCAATGGACTGCAGTTTAGGTCAAACATGTGACTAACATTTGACCATGTTTAATGCATAAAAATACAGACATATAAATGCGGTATGCGCTATATTTTACAGCCGCTATATAAATGTTGCAATAAATACTCACATGAAACAAACTTAATGATTCTGAGCAAACACCTACAAATAAGTGAGCTATATGCGCTTTTGTAGCCAAAGGTCAGCATGTTAGGTCAAACATGTGACTAACATTTGACCATGTTTAATGCATAATAATACAGACACATAAATGCGGCATCCACTGTATTTTACAGCCGCTATATAAATGTTGCAATAAACACTCACATGAAACAAACTTTATGAGTCTAACCAAACATGTACAAATAAGTGAGCTATATGCGCATATGTTGTCATAGGTCAGCATTTTAGGTCAAACATTTGACTAATATTTGACCATGTTTAATGCATTTACATACGGACATATAAATGCGGTCAATACTGTACTTTACAGATGCTGGATAAATGTTGCGATAAATGCCTATATGAAACAACCTTTACCCAACTTATTGAGATACGATAAATTTATGGGCAGTATGCATACATGTTTACCCAAACGATAAATATAGTCATTATATTTACCAGATATTTATGCATAGCATAAGGGTGATTAAACATGTATGGTATGAACACCGAAATCAAACAGGTATGTAAAAGAGTATTTCATACAGCTTGAATATTTATCACTTATTTACACCCCCTGATAAATTTCAATAAAACGGACTTTTCATGCAGTGCCTGTTAGTTTTTACTTTGTAAATTAAGATAACTGTTCACTTGTGAAAAAAGCACGTTTATACATTTAAGATAAACACTGATTTTCACTGCTCTGCTAATTACAAAATAAAAATGGTTTATCTTTTTCAGCATTAGCTAGTGCAGAAACCTCATCACAATGTGGGACAATATGCGCAGTCGCCATTGGTCTTGGTTTAGGAGCCTTCATCGCCATTTCCTTCTCCCTGTTCATGCTTTGGTTCACTAAAAAGAAGAACGATAGGAGAAAGAGCAACATGAAGCACGTTGGTAGCGTGGTATCTCTGACAGCGCTACCGTCAGATTACTTAGATGATGCAGACAGACGGGTCTCCTATTCATCCCCACAGTGGACTCCTAAGGGACCAGTCTACTCTACTCAGTCACAACCTATGGCAAGTACATTCATGATCTACTGATAAAAGTCAGCGAAACCAACATTAACTAATAATCTCCCTTAGTGGCGTTATGCCAAGAATGAAATTTTGTAATCAATATATTCTAAACGCTATTATAGCTAGGAGCTTCAGAGTTGGTCAGCTGATAGAGGATGTTAAGTAAATTATGGGACAAAAAGTTATTTTATATTATTTGAGTAATTGCCCTTTGCATTGTTTGTCATTGGTACACGTAACTTGTAATCACGATTACCAGCTAGGAGTTTCAAACTTTATCAGCTAATAGAAAATGATGAGTCAAACTTATGTCTTGTGTACTCAAAAGAAACATGTTTAATCACGTTTTGTGCTTAAAAATTGCTTCTCTGGACAAAAAGTGTTATTATTATTATTACTATTATTATCATTATTTATAGCAACGGCCGGAGAATAGTAAATGGGAAGTGCCACGTGATAACCTCACATTAGATCAGACACTTGGAGAAGGGGAATTTGGTCTTGTAGTAAAAGCTAAAGCCTTGGGTATAGATGGTGAAAACACAGAGAGAAATGTTGCAGTTAAAATGTTAAAACGTAAGTTGGTAGGGAATTGAAGGCTTTATGAGATATTTCTACCATACGTGTAATAATAGATTGTATAAACTCACCATATAATACTGGTTGTGTCTGTATTATGGTTGTTTTGCTCTTCTACACTATTATATGCCTTTTTCGTTACTGTAAAGGCGGCACCTCATGAATGCGTAATTAGGACTGGTCAACCTTAGACATAGGTAAACGCTGAAAATGAGGCGTGGTTTTATTCAAAAGTAACTGTATCATCTTGCGCCATTATCTCAGTATAGACGCAAAACACATTATTTAGTCCTTAAAACGCCAATAAAATAACTTCATCTGAAAATGTCTATTTAACATTAGCATAGAGGCATACAGTGTAGACCAAGATCAGACTGCTCCCACAGGAACAGTCTGATCTTTGTCTACACTATTTGTCTACGGGGCTTCAAAATGGGTCTACAAAACATACAACGTTTCGTAATACGCGCTTTAAGGAATAATAAATGTGAGTTCAGTGTGTATACGGTTAGGATTTTCATGAAATGCACGCACGTTTGCGCGGCGCAAAAAGCTTATTAACTCAATAAAACCTGATTTCCCTTCCTTAGCAGATGAAATTGCAGAACCACGTCCAGATATGAATATTAAAGTTGCTGCCTTTACAGTAAGCGAAAAGTCTACACTACATGTATTTAATAGTTGAAATCCAGACGCACTAAGTCTTTACCAATACTTAAGAAACAAGCTGACAATATATTTAAAAACACCATTAGACTTCGAGCTAAAAAAGGTCCTGCTCCCCCCCCCCCCCCTAGGGAATTTCGCAGACATATCCTATCTTGAAGAAAATTTCAAGCCGCATCTTTTAAGAGATGTTTGCACTCTGTGCTCGGGGGCGTTAGTCTCTGACAGCCTGTTACATATGTTACTATAACAAACTAAGGAAAAAATCAATATTGAAAGTTTGAGCTACAGAAAGAAGACATTAAACCATATAATTATTCAAATTTCTTAGATAGTTTGCAAGCTGGATGCCTAAGCTACATAAAAGCAGCATTTTAAACAAAATTACAGCCTTCAATGGTGTTATATGCGTTACATAGATTAAATTTCCCTTTGAAAGTTAAAACGTGACTAACATCATTCATTTTACAGACGACTCGTGAATTTTTACAAGTGTTTTTAATCTTAGTTTACTATAATACTCATTTGACTAATAGAAAAAACAAAGTTTGCTTTTCTATCTCAAATACATTGTTTTATATGAGCTATTAAACAACCCTACCCCTAATTTTAAGTATCCAATTTTGGTATCTATTATTGAAGAAAAATATATGAAAATATTTGACGCTCGTGGATATCTTACATTTTTGGCACTTTCTTGCTAATGCAATAAAGATTCATACATTTGCAAGTTTGACATCAGGATCAGAGCACTTATTAAAGTATGTAACGTATGTTACATGGCATAATGAATGAGCTAGGAAATTTTCTTGGAAGTAAGAGATGATATTTCAGAAAAATACTGTTTTTCACATGTTTTCCTATTAATCTCTAGCCTCTGGTGCCTTAGTCTTAGTAATTACAGTCATTGCTGATAAAAAGGCCATGGAATTGTGTTACCTATGTTATATATAACCTTTTTAATCACATATTTCCTAATGCCTGTAATATTAAAATATATAGACATATAGATAGAAAATAATAGTTCTCATTTAAATGACACAATTTAATAAATATTCCTATTAAATAAAATTATTCAAAAACAATCTTTATTCAAGTCACCCTCACAATGTCTATCATTGTGTCTGCTTCTATTGCAAAATAATCACCCATTTCATCACAACCAGTAGAATCATGTCATTGTATTAGGACTGCAAACTGAGTACAATCCTGTTCCTCTCCACCCCTTTGGGAATTGTGCAGACATATCCTACCTTAAAGAACAATTCAAGCTGCATCAAATAAGAGATGTTTGCACTCTATTAACTGGGGGGTTAGCCTGTAATGGTATGATACGTATGTTACCATATCAATTTAAGAATAAATTAATTGAAAGTCTGAGAAACAGAAAGAAGACATAAAACTATCTATTTGAACTTCATGTAATTGCATGCTGAATACCTTTGATACATAAGAAAAGAATTTTTTAACAAATATACAGCTTCCTATGGTGTTATATGTGTTACATTAATTAAGATTACTTTTTAAAATTGGTAATTGTGACAAACATCACTTATAAGCATTTCGTGTGATCCTCCTCTTTAGCCATCAAAAGACTTAATTTTCTTTGTATGTGTGGCCAGTGCCAGCATCAAACAACTTGACTCAGCCAAACTTGAATCCTTAGCATTCTTCAAAAGCAGAAACAGCATGTCAGTGTCATGGGATCAAACACCTGATTAAATATGGGTTTAATGCCATTTCACATATATGCATACAATGGAGTATGACTCTGGTATTTCTGTGAAGTGGCAAGAGTATTATCTAACTGCAGCTGCCTCTGCATCCGTGCTAGTCAAATGATAGCTTTGCTCTGATTTTGCAAAATCTATGTCTCTACCGTGTACCTCTAAGAATACTTAAAGATTTCTGACATTGGTCAAACAGAAATTTGATAGGCTGCTTTTTTGCATCATTTGCCATGGAACATATCCAGTCTTTTGGTGCTTAAGTCCTCAGGTCTTAGATCAATAGTATTTTGCTGCGCCCAAAGAACTTTATAAGTTTTCTTTAGTTACAATGTTGACTCTTGATGGTTTTGGCAGACCGTCTGAAACAATTTCTGTTACACCTTGAAAGTTATCTGGTATAAGAGAAAGAATATGAAGTTGGACATTGCCATCAATTATGTTTGCAGTTGGTTGTTTTTTTATGTCAGTACATTGAAGCATGTCTTAAAATAATGTAAAACCTATGATTTCTCAGTTTTGCAGCCATATCATTAGCAGTTGCATTCAAAAGAAGGAAAGTGGACTATAGGTAGAATGGGATAACCAGTAGTTCTATATTATGCTCTATGGAAAATTTATACAGAGTAAACAAGTTGATAAGGTGCCTCATTTCATGATCCATTGAAAACACTGAAATTGAAAACACTTGCCTCTGACTGTGTAATCAAAAAGGATGTCACGACAATGCCCTTGCTCATTTATTATGACGAGTTATATATGTTACATCCTTTAATAAGCGCTTTTATCTTAGAAACTTAGTGAATCATTGAATTGAAAGGGTCTAATTTGCGCTCTGTTCATTCTGCATTTCATTGCTTTACCTGCTGTGATACATCTAGTTCGTTTATCTGAAGGGAAAGAGTTACCTCGGTTTCAGCACTTCAGAAGTACTAAGACTTCAAATAAGTTTTTGAATGCTTGGGGAAAGATAATAAGTGCAGAGACATTATTAGATGAAAATATGAGGGTTGCATGTATGGAAAGGCTACATTTATAAAAGTTAACAAGCTAAGATATGATTCTTTATCACAGAAATATCATGGTACATCAGTACAGGTACTCATTGTTCTTAATGGCATTGTTTTCCTCCTTGTAAAGCTTTAGTCTTTCTCCTACTTGCAGAGTATCACTTGGAACACATACTCAAAGAGCCAACTATTATGAATTCATATCAGTTTCCGAATGTTCCAAGCCATACATGGCAAAATTGGAAAGTTGATAATGGCTCATCAATTTTGAGTGGACTGGTGGTAAAATTGAATAACAGTAAATGATTGAAATATTGTGTGATGATTCTACTAGTTGCAAGGAGGCAAGTGATTATAATGATTACCACAGAAGCAGACAATGACAAACGTTTAACATGAGTGTTAAATCGATGAGAAATAGTTTGGACCATTTCATTTATTGTATTTTCTTGTAAAAATGTAAAACTATCTTTTCTATTTGTGGCTCTATATTTAGCATTACATGCACAGTATTAGGAAATGTGTCCAAAAGGTCATTGATAACATCTGTAACACCAGTCCATGGACTTGATAATCAGAAATGAATATAATTTCTAGTGTTTTGGCACCAAATTTTAGACTAATAAGTACACATTAAGTGTCCTGATCTTTAACTTAATGACATCTTGTAGATATATTAGCAAGACAGACTAAGAAAATGAAAAATATCCACACGCTGTAATCACTTTCATGTGTTTTACTTAAACGGTAATAACAAAATTCGCTTCTCTGTAAAACTGGGAGTAGGGCTGTGTATTAGCTCCTATAAGACAATATATTTAAGATAGAAAAGCAAACTTGGTTTTTCCTATTCATCAATTGAGTATATATTTGTAAAATCTAATAAAACAGTTTGAAACCAAGTCATAGTAGTTGTTTAACTACATGACGATAGCCACAATTATAGCTTTTAAATTATAATTAGGTTCATGTAACGCACATAACACCACAGTTAGCCGTATTAATGTTAAGCAGCTTCCATATGTAGCAAAGATATCCAGTATAAAGACTATAAGAATGTCAATTTATTAAATAATTTTAATGTCTTCTTTTGGTAGCTCAAACATTCAAATTTCTTATTCTCAAATTGATATAGTAACATATGTAACAAGCTGTTACAGGCTAACACCCCGACTTACAGAGTGCAAACATTTCTTATTAAATGCACCTTGAATGGTTACATAAGATGTAATTTGTCTGCAGAATTCCAAAGGGGATTAGGATGGAGCAGGCCCTTACTCAGCTTGATGTCAAAATACTGTTTGATGATTTTACTTATCACGCTTACATATGTAACGCTCTCTGATCTTTAAAACTTGATGACAACTAGCAGATCTATAAGTCTTAATCATAGAAGCCTGTTTAAAATCCCTAAACAATGTAAGATATCCAACAGCTGCCAGTTTTTTCACAATTTTAGCTCAAACTTTCAAACTACATTTCCTTTATTTGATATAGTAACGCATGTAACAGGCTGTTTCAGACTAACGCCCCAACATAGAGAGTGCAAACATCCCTTATTTGATGCAGCTTCAATTGTACTATAAGAAGGAATATGTCTGCAAAATTCCCTCGAGGAGATTAAAACATTTTTAGGCATATCTTACGTAAAGACAATGAGCTTGCCCATTTATTACATCAGGTAACATATGTTACAGCCTCTGATATTAAAAAAATTGCAACAAACTTGCAGATTTATGAGTCTTTTCATAAAGGCAAATAAATCCCAAACAATGAAACACATTCATCAACTGCAAATATTTTTTAACTATTTTTACTTTAGTTTTAATACCAAACATTTCACCTTAAAACTGAGTAGGGGTAGAGTTGTTTAATTGCTTATTTCAGAAAAAATATTCAAGCTAGGGAAACAAACTTTAATTTTTCTGTTAGCCAATTGCATAAGCTAGTCAGACATGGTTAAAAACATTTTGCAAAGCACACAGAGAGATTGTGAATGTAAATGATGTTAGCCACACTTGCAAATTTTAATGGGTTATTTGATTTATGTAACGCATATGACACCTTAGGAAGCCGCAATTTTGTTCAAATGGCTGTCATATGTAGTTAAGATATCCAGTATGCAGACTATATGAATGATTTTTAAAAATAAATATTTTAATGTCTTTAATTTGTAGCCCAAACTTTCAATTTACTTTTTCTTAGTTTGATTAAGTAACGTATGTTACAGGCTCTTACAGACTAACGCCCCGGTGCACAGAGTGCAAACATCTCTTAAAAGACTCGGCTTTCAATTCTCTACAAGATAGGATATGTCTGCAAAATTCCCTAGGGGGGGGGGGGGGGGGGGAGCAAACCCATTCTCAGCCATCCGTCTACATCATTTGAATTGAATGTGATTGTTCTAATTCGCTGTCAGGCATGTGTGAAATGTAAAAAAATATGAATTCTGTGCAAATTGCACAGGTTTCATATTTTGTGCATTTCATGGGATTATATCTCTTTTGTAAAAAAATGATTCTGGTGAGACTGCACGGAACTTCACAATTGTTTAAACTTTCACTCGTCGCCAATGCGATAAGCACAATCTTTTTGTGCGGGCATTTATGTTGTCTGTACTCAAATCCTACAAGTTAGGGGTCTTTCATGCAAACCAAATATCTATGTGTCTTGATCCACATCTGAATTAAGGGTGAGGTTTGCGCCGTTAAACCAGTTTAAGCCCTCCAGTAAAATAATTTACTGACCGTTCCAAGGCGTACTTCTTTTGTGGATCTTTTATGTTTTTGTTCTGTCTTGTGTTTGCTATGTCTTTGTGTGCGTCTGTTTATATGTGCTTTGTGGTCACCTGCTGGGAAAGGGCTGACCTCTTGGCTCTCGTTTGTGGTGTCTAACTGTGAGTTTGTCACTTTCCCATTGGTATCCTGGGTCAGGTGTGGTACTTGTTTGTATCGATTACTGATCTTTGCACCCTTACTTACTTTGCCTATGCGATAAGTACCAAACTTTTCGTCTTGCCTATGGGATAAGTAGCAAACTTTTATGTGTTGGCATATATTTTTTCTGTACTCAAAGCCTACATGTCTTGCCTTTGCGATAAGTACCAGACTTTTATGTATTGACATATGTTTTTCTGTACTCCAATCCTCCATGTCTTGCAGCGTTTAATTGCAGACAACACAGTTATCATTGAAGGATTTCTTATTTTCTATTCTCTCAAATTATACAAAACATCTGCTCCTCTGGGCCGACAAGTATTTTAATCTTTGATTTCTTTAACAATGACTGCAACATTAATATAATTCCACCAGTTAATGTAAAAATTGAACGTATCCAATTAACCCGTTTAAGCTTAATATAATTTTCTATCCTTATAAGGTGAACACGGCTGTATCCATATTAGGGACGTTGAGTTGTTTATCTACATTTTAGTTAGTTTGAAGAAAAATGTTTGCAAACTTTTTTAAGTTGAAACAAACTTTTTGGGCTTCATGTGTTTATCTTGAATTGAAGGTAGTGTTACTAAAAGTGTATGATTTTCTCTTAATAAATATATAACTGCCAACCAATAGATGCCTGTTTATAGGACATAGGTAAACAGTGCAGACCTAACTCAGACTTCAGCGTCTGATGAGAGTTTCTATAATTTTTTTCTTACATTTTGAACGAAAATATAAACAAATACTGTCCAGGTAGGAAAGGTTAGCAATTGGTAGTTAATGAAAGCAAATTTAATGCAATTATTAACATTTTGTGGTATGGTGACGCTTATTTCGATACTGATTGGCAGTTTGAGATGTATGAGAGATGCAAAGGCAATGGATATTTGTTTAGTGTAAATTCCAAAATAGTTTTGCTTATATTCAGTGATGTTGTTGGTACATGCACACATCGGAATTGCCTCATTAATTATCTACAAGATATGTCTTTCAATAAATGGACGATCTCCATCAGCTTTTTAAAACGCATTCTCAACTGCTTTTATTGTTTCAGTGAAATAAACATGTAGATAAGTATGCAAAATTTGATGAAAATATACCATGTGGTTCAAGAGTAATGAGCACTTTTACTTACTGACCACAGACGGACGGACTCACATAGTTATTATAGGGCACACCAAAGGGTCGTGCAATGAACAACTTTTTATGCAGTTTGTCATACAAGCGAATGAAAATAATAGACTGTCTTTTTAATGCACTTGCTTTTGTAATGCGACGTCTGATTGGATAGCAACAAAAATTTGCGACAGTATCCTGCGATATACTGTAGGAAACAGTTTGACGTCATTAATTACGTCACATTTCGTTGGATGACATATGACATTATGCGACTAGCAGCACTCCAATTTGAGACGAAACTGCAGAAGTGCATTAGAATGGGTATAACCATATTCAAATTTTCATTTGAGGAGATATTTCGTCGGATATACATGTACGTTCGGAAATCACGTTTTACGGCCCTAAAATTATATTTCCTACCGTATATCCGACGATATACCTCCCCAAAAGAAATTTTGATTACAGTTATACAGTAATTTCATGCTTTTGATAGCTTATCTTGAGATTTTTCATTGGGATTTACCTGTAATGCTAAATTTGTTGTTGCATTATTGTAAGAGTGGACGTGACATCAGCAAAAAGACAATGTTTCCAGCTGCATCTTTTACGGCTGGCAGTGAAAGTGCTAACTTATAAGGTGAACGTTTGAAACGAGATTGCCTTACATCAGAAACTTATATCAGAAACTCCATCGATCCATGTGAAAAATGTCATATGGGGAATATGTCTTAAAGGTTAATTGAAATATTAGAATTAAGACATTAGTATATTGTCATGAAACCTTTACATCAATACCATGAATACTGAATCAAGATTTAATCAGGTTCTTTAAGGAAATGATGATTCTAGAAATAAAATATTCTTTTTCTTTTGTTGTGCGAGTTTTGTATGCTTTTTTCTGTTGCCTCTTTTGTGTGTTAGAGGTGGGTGTTGAGTCCAGGCCTGTGTTTATAAAACATAATTCACCCACCTAACAGGAGCATGATGTATATCATGTACATTTGTATTCATTTAAGATTAAAAAAAGACGTTTCTCGCACCTTAAGCTTGCCGCCGATTGAATTGTTCGATCTCTGTGTTAGGACATTGATTGTCATCACTGGATTATGAAATCAGTAAATGGTCAGACGAGCCTTTACATGCCCACTTGCCACCGCTGCCTGCACATACCGGCGTAAGGAAAAATAGTCTGTAGCATGTGGGTTCAGCTGTTTTAAAGTACATTTTTTTGCCAACAAAATAAATGAAGTTAATGTTGTTTTTTTATAAAATATAGCCATATTTTATTGAAAAAAAAAATCCCCTAAACTTCATTTAAAGCATATCTGTATTGTGGAATGTTGTAACCGTTTGTTTTGCTGCAATCGAATATGCTATTGTATTGGCATGGTGCTGTAACATCAGCGTCACCTTATTCGACGTCAGTGTCACGCTATCAAAGTAGACCCTCGATGTACATCTAAGGTCTGATTCCACGGAATTGACCCAGGCAGTTCCGATTGCAACTCAAGCATGAATTACGGATGATTTATTTTTGAGTGATGCACACCAAGGTCTCGTGAGCTCATCCATATGTATCATGTACCTGCACAGCCAGCGGCAGCTTCTGTCTTTGCTGATAACCTTTGAAAAAAGTTTGGATACAGATCGGTCCTGATCTGAATTCAAACCATTCGATTTCTGATTGTGTTTTTGAAAGAAAGTTATGAAAAAAACTTTTTTGAAAAAAAAAAAAATTACCCAACCTGAAAAAAAAGATAATACAAAAAAAAGCCCTCTATTTCAGATTGTTCAACTGCAGCAGAAGAGCAAGATCTGTGGTCAGAATTTAATCTGCTAAAAGATGTCAGCCATCCAAATGTTATTCGTCTTCTAGGTGTTTGTACTGGGGAGGGTAAGTGTTTTTAAAGAAATTTCACCATGCATCAAATAATCTATAAAAATCATGACAACGCAATAAAACGTAATACATAAACAGTCCTAATTCCATGGTATTGAGAAAATCTTGAAATATAACATTTACGCATTTCCTCAGCAATCCGATATCTGCACTTTGCTTAAAGTGCAATTTAATTGATATTTGGGCCAGTGCACAAGGTTTTGGTACTTATCACATCAACAAGCAGCAGATGCTCAGGCGAACCTGCGCATATGCTGCCGGTCTGCACAAAGTATGGATGTACATGAAGACTCAGATCAAGCTTAAACTTCTAGCTAGATACAGCAACATGAGCGCATGTGAGGTTAGAACTTAAATACGTATTTCGGCCCATATGTGTTTTAACATTTTTGTTTGTTTGTCGTGCACAAAATTTTGCTTGTAACTGACAACAGCCCTTCTTGAATAATTCAGAGGAAGGGAGGAGAACGACCATAGAAATTATTTCATGATCAGTCTCCACGAAAGTATGGGACCGGGCTGGGATCGAACTCTAGACCCCTGGATCTGCAGTCAAACTCGCTTCTATTGCCAGACACATTACCGACTGCACTACGTGGCCCTCTTTTTATCATTTTTATTTCATCATCTTGTGGTATGTAACATAATGAAAGGCAAGGCTGGTATAATTTAATATCTCTTAAGCGAACAATGCAATGAACCTAGTTTTCCTTATTGGTACCAATGACCTTAAATTCTAACGCTGCTTTTCTAATTCACCGCATGAAACTAATACCTCTACACAGGCATTGCATTCAAAACGAACAAGTGAAATATTTTTTAAATAGTGGTAATGACGTTTTTATATAGGGTTTAAGGTAGTAGCGGACTCACCGGCATATGTCCAAAAGTGTTTTATCTTTTAATATATTATAATATAGACTAATACTTATAATCTAAGACAAAAAAAACAATACCTCACCGTTCTTTTTAAAAAGTTATTTGATGTCAAAAACTGTAAAATCGCAGGTTTTTGAAAAAAACAAACACAGATTTTGTTAACAAATTAACAAGAAACGCAATACAGTTTTATTCAGAACAAATACTACTCACACCAGAGATATAAATAAAAACAAAAATTAGTGAAATAACATGTATTTACACAATTTATTAAGCAAAATCCTAATTAAGTCAAACGAATAAATGCCAAAAAACACACTAATATACAAAATAAATATATCAGAGAATGTAACTGGAACAACAAAAAACATATTTTTACAAAGATATTTTCTTGAAGAATATAATGATTGAATAAATAATATGTGTCACCGTGCTCGTTTTTTTGTTTTGGTGACTTTTCTGAAAAATCCTGAAAAAAAAGAAGACCATAATTAGTGTTTCAACCAATTTTTTGTTTGTCTACGCCCTATATATCACTGGGCGGAGACATAGCTATTATTGATTATGCACTGAAGAATGGGCGTAGAAAATGACAAAAAATATTTTGACCTAGCATATGTGACCCAGGACATTACATTATGATTCTCATTGTTATATACCTTATGAGTGTTTACTATAGAAACTTGACGTGTTTCAATCGCTGACAGTTGTACTTTTTATCTATATTTAACGTGTCGCAATGCGACAAATCACTGTCCAAGGGCTTCATCCCCATTAACACATGGCAGCAGAGGGCTGCAACGCCATTAAAGCCCACTATAGGACATCGTCTGCAAGTTAAGATATATCGTCGCTAATGTTTTATGGAGAAATGACCAAACTGTTTCAATTAGCATAAAATACGCTCCTTTATCTTATCGGACAGGCGGCAATCGAAAACGCTCTGAACAATCGATGACCGCGGATCACAGATCGCTGGAAACAGTTCTTTCGATTGCCATTTGTCGCCAGTCGGGCGACAAACGGCAGTCGAAATCTCTGTTTCTAGCGATCTCCACGTTCGTCGATAGCATTAACGTTGTCGATTGCCTCCTATCTGAAGTGTTTATTTAATATAGGCCTACTGAATACGTAGCCAAAACAATCCGAAACAAGGGCTACTAGGAATAATTTACAGTCGGGCGACAAACGGCAATCAAAAACTCTGTTTCTAACGATCTTAGATCTACATTCGTCGATAGTATTATCGTGTTCGATTGCCCCTTATGTGAAGTGTTTATTGAATATAGGCCTACTGTATACATAGCCAAAACAATCCGAAACAAGGGCTACTAGGAATAACTTACATTTTTCATGTTCCTGTCATAAAAAAAATATGTTTCCATACCGGATATGCGGCAATCGAAAACTCTTGGCGAACAATCGATGAACGCGAGTCAGATATCGCTACAACCAGTGTTTTCGATTGCCAATTTTCGCCAGTCGGGCGACTAATGGCAAACAAAAACTCTGTTTTTTTACTATTTTCGGTCTACGTTCGTCGATAATATTGACGTTTTCGATTGCCGCCTATCTGGTGTGAATTCGTTGTACGTTTCATGATGCTACGGTGGACATTTTTTACATACAATTGAATATGCTTGTGTTTGAAAGGAAGGTATATAACAATGACGATATAATATTCTTTTCCATATATTAACGTTCGCCAAGCCCGAGTGTGATAATGTGTTGCAGCCCTCACCGCTTCGCGGCTCGGTCTGCAACACATGATCACACTCGGGCTTGGCAAACGTTAATATACGTAAAAGAATGTTTTATCCTCTTATTAAAGCATTGCTATAACATGTCTTGATACTTTGATGCTTTCTTACACGTAGGAATTATGTAGAAAAAGCTAAACATTATAGCTTTATTCCTGATGCATAGATCTAAATGTCATTTAAAGAATAAACTTACAAATATGCAATATAGGATAAAAATTCTTTTCCGTGTATTAATGTTTGGCAAGCCTGAATGTGATGTGTTCCAACCAGAACCACACAGCGGTGAGGCCTGCAACACATTATCGCACAAGAGCTTGACAAACGTTAATATACAGAAAGGAATGTTATATTGACATTGTTATATATTATAGGACTTTTGGGGTACTGTAAAGGTGGCAACTTTAATATTCCTATCTGGGCGTGGTTCGGTTATTTCAACTGCTCAAGAATGGAAATCAGGTTCTATCTAAGCGTTTAAAAGTTGCTTGAGCCGCGCAGGTCTGCGTGCATTTCATGAAAGCCCTGTCCGTTAATGCACTGATTCCACATTTATTAACCCTTAAAGCGTATATTACAACACAATCGTATGTTTTTATCGTCTATTGAAATATTTTGAAGCCTCTTAAACAAACACTGTAGATCTAGAGCAGACTGCTCATCTAGAAGCAGTCTGATCTGGGTCCTCACTGTTTGCCTCTATACTTTTGTTAAACAATAAACAAGCACTTTCGAATGTAGTTATAACTCCTCATTTTCAGATTTTACCTATGTCTAAAGTAGACGAATAACGCAGTCATGAGGTGCCGCCTTTACAGTATCCAAACAGTTGTGAATATTTTCCTTTCAAGCAAAAGCATTTCAAAAAAATGTCCACTGTAACATCGTGAAGCATACAACAAAACCACGCCTTATAGGCGCAATCGAAAACATCGATACTATCGACGATTATAGACAAAAAATAGTTAGCATCATAGTTTTTTACCACCACCCGTGCCTCATCGAACAGGCGACACTTTGCAATCAAAACACTGTTTCTAGCGAGTTTTGATCCGCGTTCGTCAATGGTTAGGAGTGTTTTCGATTGCTCACTATCCGATGTGGAAACAATTTTTTTTCAACAGAAACATGTAGATAACTCGTAGCTCTTGTTTCAGATCGTTTTGGTTACGTATTCATTGTATCAATACACATACCGGATAGGTGGCAATCGAACAGGTTGATACTATCGACGAACGTAGATCAAATACCGCCAGAAACATACTTTTTGGATTGCAGTTTGTTTGCTTGATTGGCGACAAATGGTAAATCTAGCGATTTGCGATCCACGTTCATCGATTGTTCAGAGCCTTCTCGATTGCCGCCTATCCGATGTGATAAAGTAGCGTATCTTATGATAATTGAATAGTTTGGTCAGTTCTCAATAAAGCATTAGCGACGGTATCTTAACTCGCAGAGGATATCCGTGAGCAGGTTGAAACGACAATTAAGCCCTCTGCAGTCCTGTTTTATCGGAAATAAAGCCCGCGGTCAGTGATTGGTTAACGATCAACCAAAATATGACACATTAGATTAAATAAAACGTACAATTGTCAGCGATTGAAACACCTCAAGTTTCTATAGTAAACACTTATTATAAGGTATATAACAATAAGAGGATGATACATTCTTCTGTCTATTAACGTTTGCCAAGCCCAAATGAGATAATGTATTGTAGCCTTAAACATGAAGCTGTAAGGGCTGCTCCAAGTGCGGATCCAGAGGGGGGAGGAGCAGGGGGTCCGGACACCCTCTGGAAAATCACAAATTATATGGGTTTCTATAGGGAATAAGCAATTGGACACCCCCTGGAATAAGTTGGACCCCCTGGAAAAAGTTGGACCCCATCTGGAGCCCTGAAAACGATAGATTTCTTTAAAATTGACCATTAGCGGCAGCATGCTGTAATAGCAACCGAGACATGTATATAGTGTGTATATTTATACGGTCCGCAACTTTTAACCATCAAAATACTGAATGACTTCATACTTTGGGTGATGTTTTTAAAAGCTAATACTTGCATTCCTTCTTTTTGTGAAAGCAAACTACTTATCTTCAACTTATACCGCTAAATTACCTAGTTCCACAATCCTGCCGCCTTCATTCCATTGTATGTGCTGTTCTAAATCTTCGATGATATCATTGCTGTTCTCGTCAGTCATGTTATCCGGCGACTTTGGCTTCCGTTTAGCGAACTAGCCTTTTTTGGATATGTTTTGCCTTGAAGTTAGCAATTCTGCCATTTTGTTGTTTACTTGCCAACGCATCAAAGAGTTGTCAGGGGAGAATAATATCTACGTTTTACAAATAAGTATTATCTTTTAAAAACAAGATTCAGGAACGATAACTCTTACACTCTTTCTTTTAAGTAAAAGTAAGGTTATCTTTTGACATGAGTCCCCTACCACCTTAATTTGATTCTGAAGATAGAACATCGGCGCAGCATTAGCTGTATAATTGTGATACGTGAAAATCTTAATTTGTCTCCATGACGGAAGTTCGTAGCTATACAAAGGTCTCATCATGAGAAATTTGTCTTCGGAGTTTGCGATGAAGTGACGTTCAAACCAGCCTGCTGAGCTACAAAGACTAGTTGAAATATTGAATTTTGGCATGAAGAAAGGTCAAATTTTATACTTTGCAGGTAGCGAATAACAAAGGTGCTGATCAGACTGCGCGGAAGCGCAGGCTGATCTGCGCCTATGTTGTTCGCTTTCAACAATATCAGTTTTTCTTGTGACAAGGCAGAATTGGTTACAATACATTACAACAAACGGGAAATTAATTTGGTTACAGCATTTCTGTGATTGTGATATTTCCTGGTCATTCTCACTTGCTTTTTCCTTCATTTAACTTTTGCATTTTGAATAAATTCCGTTTTCACAAACCCTCTTTCATTACAGGTCCATTTTATGTAATAGTGGAATATTGTGAACACGGGTGCCTTTTAAATTATTTGAGACGCAGTCGATTGGAAGAGAATGGGTATATCAATCAAAGGGTGCGCTACAGATATAGAGCTCCAGAGAATAAAGTACAGACTGATTCCGACTTGAAGGGGGATCTACTCTCCATGAGAGATCTGCTGTCGTTTGCTTGGCAGATAGCAAAGGGTATGAGCTATCTTAGCAGTATAAAGGTAGGTTCAATCAATTCCACTAGATTATCAGAATGTGTAGTTCTTTGACTACTATTATCGTTTGCTGATAGTTTTTGCAAACAGTTTGGAACATTTTGTTGGGTCTGATCTGGAACCAAACTGTTTGACACTCTGTTGGTATTCTTGGAAGCTTTTTTTGAAACCCAGTAGACAACAAACACATGCAAACTTACCCAGTAGACAAAAAGTGAACAAGTAAATGGCAGATTATAGTCATTAAGCTTAATAGGTATAAATAAAGTACATGTTTTTCAAACAAAAACGGAGATGGTTATTTTTAGTTAACAACAGAATAAAAAGAACAACAATAAATTATCGAATTGATTAATAAATTAAGCAGTGAAGAGCGTTGTATCGGCAGAGCATATTCTGTCTAATATGATAGTTTAGGGTGAGGTTGTTATACCCCGCCACTTAAAAATGGTGGAGTTATACCCTCTGTTCAAAAATTTGCGTTGAGTGTCCGTCCGTCCGTTGGTCTGTCCGTACTCACAAATGGACCCTTGATGGGTACTTTAAATTTCAGAAATTTCTCTTCAAGTTGGTATTTGGGAGGGGTGATTTGGAATTGTAGATGGGTAAGTTTCGTCAAATGAGCACATAGCTATTGCACTTGAATTATGTTGAAAATTGGATTTGGTGCTTTATCTTGGGCATTTTTAGATCAATTTTCTTCAAACTCTGAATGTGAGTAGATATTATGAAGGAGTGTTATTGGATTGCATACAATTTAATTTTGTCAAGAAAATACAGATCTATGATCCTTAATTTAAAAATATGATGAAATTTTGTATACATCTAGGTCCAGACAATTGCATTTAAGTTTTCATCTGAGTTTTGGCCATTGATTTATGAATTGTCTTAAATGTATCGAAAATATTTCTTGGCGGGGTATGATGCATACCTGCAGCGCTTTTATTTATGTCTTGTACTAACAGGTAAACAATCTATGTCACTGGCTAGCTATCATATATACACTGGCGTCCATTTTCTTGTGGTAACACCAATTTTACATTGCAATGGCATTAATTGATGGCGAATGTGCCTGGCTTCAAATACAAACAACGTTAAGACCACAAACACTGGCGTAGCTCTGATTAGCAGTTACGCTCTTGTGTTATAAAAATAGTAACATTCAAGGGAGGTCACCTAATTTTGTCAACGTATTTCCATACCAAAAGGAACTGCTCTTAAAGGAAAGAATTCGCTCCCTCTTGGAGCAAATTATTTCCTTTAAGAGAAGTTCCCATTTTGAAAAGGGACACAATTGAAGATAATCACTGCTTGACGCAGTAGTTCCCCTCTGATACGCGTAACTTTAACAGCGTGACGGCTACACTATTGCCACATACATTTGTAAGATATCATGGGAGGGATTGAACCAAACACAATAGAATGTATTTTCTTTATGGTGATAATTTTGTTTTCGCACTATCATCAGTTTTATAGCATATGACCCACACTATTTAATAACACCAAATGCTGTTAATTTGCGTGCGTTTATTGCAATGAAATATTCACCCATGCATTCTAAGACTTACTAAAAGCTGCATACTCTGTAACTATGAACATTTTTCGAAAAAAAATATTTTCTTTTTAAATCATTTGCAAAAGTAGAATAAAGTTATGTTGTCACAATAAATCTAATTTCTACAGCTGAAAACTGCATGAAAAAGTGAATTATCTTATAAAAACAGGTGTATTTTCTCTTGTTTGTAATTATTTGCGTCCCTCCAATAATTCAAGACAGTTGATATTTAACATAAATGCTGTTGTTTTGGCACTAATAATTTGTTAATTATGACGAAAAAGGTAAAATGTATACCTGAATTTTAGTATTTATTCTGTGTTCTTGAAAAATAGAAACATTATTTTTAAAATGAAAATATCAAAAGTTACAGATTATGCAGCTTTAAGTGGTATTCTGTTGTATATTACACAGCTCGCTAAAAGGACCATGTTTTAAAATGGCAAAACTGTATATAAGTACAAAAATATTGCCGCTTTAGACATGCGTGAGAGTCAGAAATATGAAGAATACTCTAAGACATTTTACATTCAAAACCACTAGTTTTTTCACTTACTTTTTGAACAAAGTACATTAGGCATATATATATATAAAACGTTAAAAGCAATATGCTGAACAAATGGATAGCCAACAAAATGTTATCATAAAAGTGTCTTGCTATAAAAATGAACAAAATAGTATGACAAACAAACAATTACTTTTGATTGGCTGGTTGAAATGGTGGTTAAGATGCTTACTGTTGTTGCGTTATCAATCGTCAATGAAAATACTGAGTATCCTTACAGACGTGTGTATCTTTGATGAATTACAATATATAGGTGTTTTAGGATATGCTTTACTATATAAACTTTTGCTTGCATTTGCTTATGCAAAAAATGATAAAAATATTTTATTTTCATTCCATGCTTGGAAAAGGCTGGCCTTTTGGCTTGTGTGTGTTTTTGTCACTTTCCCATATGTTGTCTTGGGTGAGGTAGGGTACTTGTTTGTATTGATTCCAGGTCTCGAGATTATAAAACTTGAGTACATTCTCAAACTCAATATAAAGCGCAATGAGTGGCTGCTTGAAGCCAATCTTTGCACATTATTTCGAGTTTGAGAATGAACTCAAGTTTTTAGGCTTGAGACCAGCTCTTTGCCTTCCTCTCTACTTTTAAAATGAATACGGTTGATCTTATTTTAGCTTGTTCACAGAGACCTGGCAGCCAGAAACGTCTTAGTCTCCTCTGGACGCTTACTGAAGATCTCAGATTTTGGTCTTACCAGAGATGTCTATGAAGCAGACACATATCTTAAAAAGAGCAGGGTATGTTTTCCTAAATCATTCTGAAAATGAAAGGAATTAAGATAGATTAATTAGGCGATAACTGTATTCAAAATTTTCATTTAGGGAGGTATATCGTCGAATGGGGAGGTATATCGTCTGATATACAGTCGGAAATTTAATTTAATGGTGACGCTTGAGTGGGCCATAAAACGTGATTTCCGAACGTATATCCGACTATATTCATCATCAAATGAAAATTTTGATTATGGTTATCTCCATTCTAATGCATTTCTGCAGTCTCGTCTCAAGTTGGAGCTTTGCAAGCCGTATAAAGCTGCACTTCCTTTAAAGAAATATGAGGTAATTAATGACGTCAAACTATATCTGACAGTATATTGCAGATATACTGTCGCAAATTTTTGACATTATCCAATCAGAGGTCACGTTACAAAATCACATGCATTAGAATGAGGCATGTTGTTTATTAGAGAAACTAAATGTTTGCAATGCAAAGAGTAAACTATTCATTGTTACATGGAATGATAGATTTTTATTCATTGAATACTTTTTGATAGGTTACCTTCTATGTTACATATTGTGATTTGTAAGAAATTGCACCAAGGTTATTCCAAAATTAATAATATACAAAGTGAGAATGCATGAAATATTAAATCCTATAAAAACAGTTAAAGAATAACACTGTAAAAGGGGTGTGAATTTCACAATCTTTACATCAGTAGATGCAGCCTATGCTTAACATTTATATACATGTGTAGTGACCGTAACCTGTTATTGTAGGTAAAAAATAATATGGGCCTCGACGCCAGAGATCTGGCCTCGAGGTTATAATACTTGAGTATAGTCTCAAACTCAAAATAAAGCACACTGATTGGCTGCTTGCAGACATGTGTCCGCAAGCCGTCAATCATTGCGCCTTATTTTGAGGTCGAGAATTAACTCAAAGTAAGTAAGGGTGCAAAGATCAGGAATCAAGACAATCATTACCACACCTGACCAAGGATACCAATGGGAAAGTCATAAACTCACAGTTAGACACCACAAACGAGAGTCAAGAGGTCAGCCCTTTCCCAGCAGATGAACACAAAGCACATATAAACGGACGCGCACAAAGGCATAGCAAACACAAGACAGAAAAAAACAAAGGATCCACAAGAGAAGTACTGCCTTAGAAGCTTTATAACCTTGATGCCTTGTTAGATAGCAAATATAGCAAATGTGCATATCAGACGGTGTGGAACTGCAGGCTTGTCTCTGCATTTGTTGTTTTGATGCAGCAGAGTCAGGTTTATTCGCTTGAGGTCCATATTATGTCTCCTAGTGATAGGTTTATGCCTTTACCAAATTCTAGATTTTAATTCAGTAAATGATCTGGAAAAAATGATTAAATGAGTAAATCCGATTACAGTCCTGTGTTGATCATTTATTGATCATTTGAGAGACACCAATGTAACATGTATTATATATAAGCATAGTCAACTTGTTTTTTTTTTGTTTTTCAGGGTCGTATACCAGTGAAATGGCTGGCACCAGAGTCATTATATGCACAGATATATACAACAAAAAGTGACGTGTAAGAAGCTTTTGTTACATTGTCTATTATAGAATATACTGATATTCAAAATGGAATAAAATCATTTATGTTTAAAACACAAACTTTTTAATGCGTTGCTTTTAAATACAGAAAGTGCTGAATGCAAGAATGTTAGTGGTATCTGCTTAAACATACATTTTCAAAAGCAGTCATAATGAATCTACAGATTATATTTCGACTTTGCAGCAAGCCTACGCCAGATTTCACGTGGAAAACAAGCCTCTTATTTATTCATTGGCTGCTCAGAATAATGTTGGCTGTTCTATTGATCCGTTTTATAATCTTAGAAAACTGTATATGAGCACCGATCTTACAAAAGGGTCCTTCAGGCAGTTTAGCAGTTTTTGTGTAATCAAAATTTCAAAAACGTCTAAATTTTCAAGATTTTGCATGTTCTTACAATAGAGCCAAATTGCTTCTAACATGTAATACAACCAAAGGCGCAAATAGTTTGGATAAAATTAAGTGATACGTATAATGTATGTTGCCATGGCAACAGCTGTGCATATGGACTATACATTACCTTTAAAACAGGGTACCTAATTTCAAATGCTTTTGTAAACACTGGATGAGCGTAAGTGGGCTATTTGTGCAGTCTATGCTATTGCATACACATCAAATTTACAGAAACATGGAGCGTTCTTGAAATATTGCTCCTAGTGTCTTTGTTTTAGTGTTATATCTTAACACAATGGTGTTGACGTCAGAACGTCATTAACAACGTTAAGTGACTTCATGTTTAAAATACATCATCTATACGAGTTCAAACGCTCATATCTTTGTTATTTGTAAGATAATATCTTCAAATAGTCTGGAATTGTTCACAACAGCTTGGTCTTACTTTCTCTATAAATATATCACTTTTGACTTTTATTGCCAGAAGGTCCCTTCTGTCAGATCTTGGCTCATATATAAACATGCATTATGTATCCTCAATCATAAATCCTTATTATAGAAACATAAGTAACACAAAGACAGTTATAAGTCATTTAATTTGGATGTTTGTGAAATTCTTAACGCTTTTAGCTCAGTTAAAAGTAATTGACAGCCAAATTTAATCACGCCACGGTTACTTTGAACTAAGCCTTGGACGTTCATTTTTTTATGCATATCTGGAAAACGGAATTCATATCTAAATAATTGAATGTTTATGAAATTTAAATCCGCATATTGACGTTTACCAGACACATCCATATTTTACCTATTTATATATAAAGCCAACACAACACACCACAAAATATTCAGATTTAATTAATATATACATCTATTTAAATACTAATTGAATTACCATGTTGATTATAAAACCTATGCTTACCTATTATTATAAAAAACACAAATCATAAACGCTCCCAGCCCAGTACTGGTTACTATCCAGGTAAAGCCACAAAAGTTTTTTGTGAAATTTACTGAGACCTCAAAGTTTTATAAATGATATATTTATAACACAAGTTTTGTTAGAGGTTTCATTTATCTTCAAAAAGGTAACACATTTCTGTTAAAAACAAATGGACGTAAGTAATATATTAGAAGGCTACTTTTGATTATGTGTAGTGGAAAATATGTTTTGCTTCATAAAATATATATTAAAAAAATTAATGATTTTCCAAAACTATTTGATGAACGTAAATAGTTTTACCATAATTTGAATCGGTTAAGCGTAAATAATCTTAAAAAAATAAAACTTCAGAAATGTAGAAAAAACTACAAACAATTAAAACAGCAGACTCTGTCCATGACAATTGACTGAAAGTGCAACACCTCTCATAGCCCTAGCACCAGCTTAGCCAGTTCACTATTTTCCAATAGAGTCTAAAATTCCTGAAGGACACGATATTTAAAAAAATATATCATCACTTTATTGATGTACTGAGATGTATTCCATGAAATACATGCGGTACATTGACAGCTGTTGTGATCTCTAAAATGTCTGGAAAATGGGCTCTGTGGAAATAAAAAGAGCCTGCAAAATTTTAAAACAGCAAATTTAGTTTCATTGGTACTGTTCCTTTAACCCTTTGCATTTTCGGGAAACCCCTAAATGAGTATTTTAGCAAACAGTGAAGACCTGGATGAAATTTCATCAGGGTCTACACTGTTTGTAAAGAAAAACAAAATCAGGCCTAAAAATATGATCTTTTTAAAAACTATAATCTGACACCCCTAGATATGTACAATAATCTATCCCAAGTTTATTGTATCAAACTAGAAGGAAATATCCCTTAGTATACAAAAGGTTAAAGTAACAATAAATGTGAACGCTGTCATGTTTCCTAGACCCCTAGAACCAGCTTAAGTGGTTTTATCCTATCAGAATGAATTATTATCAAAATGGTTGCAGTATAGCACCAATATTTGGTTTGCAAATATTTGATAAAATATCAAATGCTTCATGTCTAACTAACAACTTAGCAATCGTCATGGGAACAGCTAGTTCATAAAGTAATTTAGTAAACAATACAATGCATAATATGCAAACTTAAACATTTGTTTGTCTTTACTTCAGGTGGTCATATGGAATAGTCCTATGGGAACTAGTCACGCTAGGTATGTTTTCTCTTTTATAAAAACATAGAATAGTAAAGAATATAGGGTTTACGTCCAACTCATGTCTTGTATGAATTTATATTTTCATGTAAGCGTTTGTAGTTAGAAATAACCTGAGATGTTTGCTGTTTGCCAACATCAGCAAAGACTCAGATCATTCTAAACACCAACCTAGTCTGTTTAGCCTATCTGATATCAACTCAATTGAAAGTAAAATGTTAGAAATATTCCATGCCAAAAAGGGCTTTCTGTGTAGTTCTGTGCCTTATCATTTCAAAGACAATACACACATAAATTTCTTTTAAGTTTCTTTTAAAATGCGTCGATTGCATCAGCTCATACCTTTACACCTACTATAATTTTATTAATAAGTTGATATGGGTATTTATAAAACAACATAATTTCAATTTTACACATCTTAAAATTTTATGCGCATTGTTTCTGTTACTAAAAATAAAAAATGCAAAGTGTGGGCAAATGCTTGAAGAATCAGCCATTCAGGCTGGATCAAAGACTACCCGTATGGGATAAAAGCTGCCAACTTATCACTTTAGTATCACAATAGCATTATAAAGAGTCTGTTTTAACAATTTGCAGAAAATAAACACCTAATAGGGAAACTATTGTCTGTGGGTTTTGGTTTTCACTTACAAATTCTAAAATAACACTTAGAATACACTTAAATAGATTTAAAAGATTAACTGAAAGTAATATTTACGAATAATTTAATGATGATTGTACTCATAGAATAGACTGTAATTGCAATACATACAATCCATTGGCACAATGGGAGTAAACTCATATATTTACATAATAAGACTACCAAAATATACAGATGACGTCAACTTTAACGTTTTGTTTTGTAAAGATATTATTTTACTAATTAAAACGCTTATTTAGATTATAATGTGTTTTTATGAAAAGCTAGAGGTTAGGAATCATTGTTAATTCAAACACGCTTATGAATCAGAATTTGGTGGCAATCTGTGATTATGTATTGTATTGTATTCCTTTGTTTTGCGTTTTTAATCAATATAAACATAAATACATTATGGTATTTCATTTACTATTAGGTGCCCCACCGTACCCAGGAATACCCCCAGAGAGACTTTACAATTTACTTATTGGTGGATACAGAATGGACCGTCCAGAAAACTGCCAGGATGAAATGTAAACACCTTTTTCTGTATAGATTTATTTTAGACTTATTTTTAAATGAGCCTTCAATGCTTCCTAAATACATAAAGGATCATCAAATATATATTTTTGAATATACACGACGCTATTTTCTTCAATATCTGTAAAACTAACGTCACACCATCAACTTCAATGTAAATTTATGTGAACAAAAGAAATGTATAAAATATAAAAAATACGAATTTAAAAATGGGATCCTCAGAAATGAGAAGGAACCTACAAAATTTTAAAATTGTAGACTCAATGTCACTGATTCTGATAAAACATTTGGGACCTGTTCGTTAGTAATATTAAAAGTAAATAGAAAAATAATACATAAATGATTGTTACAATAATTTTAATGAAGCTCATGTTCACAGCTTAATGTCAGATCCTGTTCTGTAATGTTGTTCTTACCTTTACATGTATTACATGTAGTATTGATCAATAAAACATTGTTTAAACCAATTTCATGTAAATCTAAGTGGTTTTCTACTCAACTGTTACCTCAAGATGATGTAATTCTTACAATTAGGCAGTGTTTTACAGCATAATAAATTATTTAAAAGACCATCCTATTCAAACACTTATTTTCTATTCTGTGAATATCAATGCATTCACATTGTCTATTGAATGAAAGCTAGGTTTGACAAAAGTATAAGCTCTAAAGAAATGCAATGTTTATTTAAACTGGTTCACACTAGTCATAGAATATGCCAGTATCTGAGCATCTATATTCATGTATTTAAGCCACTCAACATACTTGTTAGAACACTGAAAAAAAGTTTCAAATATATTATAAATGCATTTTAGAAAAAAATATAATATTAAATCATCAGCGCTTTTAGTAGTCTATCTCTTCTATGGCAAGCATATATGTTAATGAAAGTAAAAACTCATATAATAAAGTTTATTTAACCAGGTATGCTGTAATGCAAAAATGTTGGAAAACTGACGCTGGCGACAGACCATCATTCAACAGCCTTGCCGAAATATTTGACAGAATTCTTCAAGAAAAGACGGTAACGTAAATACTTTTTTAGAAAAAATGTAAAATAAGTTTGATTTATCCAAATTACTGATATACAATGTATGAGTTGCCTCATGACATTAACCTGCTACCAAGGGCAAGCACATTTCAAATCTTGCTGGTCATTCTTAGTCTAATCAGAGTCTTAAATGTCTGTATGGATATACCAGTGATATTTATCTCCCAAAAGAATGAACAGCACAATTACTGATCAGATTAGGTTGATGACTAAGGTGACTTGAGACTTTACTGGATGCAGATGTCAATTTGTTGGTTTTGACTTGATTTAGCTTATTAATTGCTGTAATATCATATATTCATAAAATTCAAATAATTGCAAATGTTTAATGCATGATTGATGCTGACGAACAGCTGTGGCAAGTGTTAAATTTGGCAACAGCATGCGTTCAATTCTATATTTGAACCGCGACATGATATTTCCAACAATGTGGCATTTTGACATGAATAGACTCAGAGGAGCCTGTGCAGCCTCTTAAACTTAGAAACTCCAAATGCTGTTCGGTCAGTGGCTATACAGTCATATAATATTCAAGCGACAAGCAAATGCTCTGATCAGACTAGGCGTATGTGCTGGCTGATCTGAGACTTTGCTGGTCACACTTACTACATTGTTGGAAATCTTTTGTCCCGGCTCATTAACAATTATCCCTTTTTAGTAAAAGCAGTTCAAACTATTAACTGAGCAAAGGTTCTCAATTACTTCTCAATCTGAGTTTGATTAATTTCAATTCTGATTCTTTATATAATGTTGGACTAATATTTAATTTATTCCAAGAATTTACTTGCAGAAGTACATAAAATCATTTACTGTCGTGCCAACCAATAAGTTATAATTTATTTACAAACGCTTAGTGTACATTTCACTTGAGCTAACATGAATTGATATATCAATTGTGTATTAATCCTATCCTGCGGATAGGATTAATACACAAGTGACCTATCTATTATAAGTCCCTTATTACTTTGTAAACAAAACATGAAGCCACTGTCACTTTTAGCTGTCAGGACAGTAGAATTACAAATAGTGAGGACCTTGATTAGTTGTGTTGCACCAGGGTAGATACTGTTTGTAAAAAATTGGATGCTATGCAGATTTTGGTTAATATATAGATTGTATTTCTGTTTTCAGGGTTATTTGGACTTGAATTCCTCAGAAAGTTTTAGAAATAATTTATATAGAGGTTGCTTTGGATCAACAAGTGAAGAAGGTATGTCATTACTAAAGGACACATGCTACTAAATATTTCTTGTATTGACGTGTTTTTTTTTCAATACTTCACATACTGCTTGTTTGAAGCATGGACTTTCTAAAATAATATATCATTGTGATTAATTTTTCACAAACTCACATTGTTTTTACAGCATTCAATATATTTTATAAACAAAACACTACTTATCAACCCACAAGTAATTGTAATCTTTAGCTAGATTATTTCTTTTAATTATTGTTCATGAAAACCAAAATGCGTCATAGTTTTCTATTTCTAGATATGAGTAGAAACCGCATGAAAACGTTTGCAAAAAGAATTTTCCAAGCTTACTTACCAAATATCCCAATAATAGATAAAGCCGGGTATTGAAAATCTCAATAATTATACATTTCAGAAAAGAGAAAACAAAATAAAGCGACCACACCAATTATCTTTCAGCTGAACCAAATTTAAACTCATCCCCATAATGTTCATGCAGAATCTTATATGAAATATTCAGGAGTGACAATTTGTTGTGTCATTAAGATAATTCAATTTTACCAGTATGAAGTTATCACAATCTAAAATGCATGTTTATTTGTAGGATTATTAATTCATTCTTTAGCAACAATTCTTATGCTAAATATTGATAAAATGCAATCAACAGACCAATATGGTTTCCTTTAGTATATATCAAGACCTAGCGCATGCTAATGCATGGATAAAAGTGGGTTATCTAGGGTAGTCTGAACCATTCAGGGTTAAAAGTAGTTTTTAATAAAGTCAATTGGAAGTACAAAAATGCGGATTCTAAAAAAATTACATTAAAGGCCAAATTAAGAAAATGGCTGAAATCAGCTGATTGCTACAATTCTCACGTATAGCTCCTTTTGACCATTTCAATGATAGAGAATGAACAAAACTGTACTCTTCATGATAAGGAGTGAACAAAAATGTACTCTTCATTATAGAGAATGAACAAAACTGTACTCTTTATGATAGAGAATGAACAAAAATATACTCTTCATTATAGAGAATGAACAAAACTGTACTCTTCATGATAGAGAATGACCAAAAATTTTCTCTTAATTATAGAGAATGAACAGAACAGTACTATTTATTATAGAGAACGAACAAAACTGTACTCTTCATGATAGTAGTTGAATAAAACTGTACTCTTCATTTGCTCTCTTCCAGGTGACTGGACTTCAGAACACTCTGATGCTACGGACTCTATCAGTGACAGTGATAAAATAGACGATATAAACCTTAAAACAGTTTGCAATAGTACATACTTGACACCATCTTGTGAATTAAAAGACAATAACTCTACTCCTTTGCTGAATAATATAGTCCACTTGGAGGAAAATTCTAATCGTCCATCACCAAACAGACGGAAACCAGATTCCAAAGGCAGTGATAAACACATTTTCAGAAAGGTTACGGGCATGACATATTTACCACCAAAACAGTCTAAAAGTGGCCACATTGTACACCCAGCTGAAAATATGTCACTTTTAATAGACAGTGGAAAGGCAAAATTTGTCAACTTGCCAGAACCCGTGGAGGATGAACAGACTAGAGTTACATTAGAATGTTAAAGTTCTTCCTTAACACTTTAACCCTTTACTCCAAAGGCTGTTTTACATTATGACATCATTTCTATTTTTAGACAACATTGAAATAATTCAAGAAAAATATATGTTAAGTTTTGAATACTTTTAAAAATATTATGGAAAATGGAGCATTTGGTCAGAGAGAGCAAATGCCCAATTTTCCATAATATTTTCAAATACATGATATTTCAAAGGTGCCAAAAGGCGTTATTATGGAGTAAAGGGTTAAGACCTAGAGTGGCCAAGGCTATGCGTAACTTATGCCACTTTGGGTGCATTAAGGTTCAATTGTAGTATGAATGATATCCGTCTCTTTAAATGTGCCTCAAGGACATTAATGTAGATAACTCTCATTAACTCAAAGACAAAGACAATGTTTTTACGTTGAGTTATATGCAGTTCGAGCTGTGAGAAGATAGTCTATAAATATTACAAAACCAAACCCAATAATTATCTGTGCTTAAAGACAGAAGGAGATGGATCTTGTTCCCTGTAAAGTCACAATTTACCTGTATAGGTAAAGTCGTGAAAATTATTCAGCCAATCAGTGGATGGGAAGTGGCTAATAAAACAACTTGATTGGCTATCTGGAGATGTAATGAGATCTAGATAGAGAGTGACCCTGTGAAAGTTGATTTACTTTATATAGTCCAGTCCTGTTTTTAATAAAACCAATAACAATGAAAACATATCCTTAAATATTAAATTATGGAAGAACATAAGAAATTAAAGGATCTGGTTTCAGTTCTTCAACAAAAGCAGGTGAGTTGGAGTGACATGATAGGAGTTAAAGAGAGTTCATAGAACATGAAATGTGGTACTTATCGCATAGTAGACCAGCAATGTTTCAGATAAGCCTGCACCTCCCCAGAGTCTCGCCAGAACATTTACTGCGCACACACACATTAAGGTGCGATTGAGTAAAGTCCCTAACTGACGTGTAGGCTTCAAGCTCCACTAGAAAGGTGCTCTGCTTATTTAAAAATTATAAGAAGCTTATCAGATTAAAAAAGTCTGTCCAGGGATCACAGTTTCACATAAGGAGGCTTGAGTAATGACAAACGATGATCACGAGGGACGGATTTTCTATCCCATCTCCACACAAATAATAGTGTGTTTTTCTTGCTCAGCATTTAATGCAACATTTTATATTTAAAAATAGCTCTCAGAAGTTCGTGAATACGCTGAGTTGTGACATAACATAATGACGTGAATTTAGCCCTCCAGTAAAATATTTTACTGACCGTTCCAAGGCGGTACTTTTTTTGTGGATCATTTGTGTTTTTTATGTCTTGAGTTTCTCATGCTTTGGCGTCAGTTCATTGCCCGCATTGTGTCAAAGGGCTGACCGCTTTGCTCTTGTTGGTGATGTTTATTGTATTTTTGTTATTTTCCCATGTGGTATCCTGGGTCAGGTGTGGTACTTGATTGTATCTTTTCCTGAGCTTTGCCGTCTTTCTTACTTTTAAAATAGTTCTGACGTCATTTGTCATTCAGCTGTTTGTGTTTTATCCTTCCCGCCGGTTGGTATGGTGTATATGATATAGAATTATCACATATGGGTAAAACAGAGGAAACTCAGATCTGGTGTTCAAGACTTTTCCTGCACACTAGTTAAGGATAGCGGATATTTTATCCTCAGCCAGAAATCCTTATCTCACCCATGTAATCATACCAAGGCTCTCACGAGATGACAGTTCATGTGTTGTATTGGAACTCACGCATATGGTCGTCTAGTCATGTCAATGTTTAGTCAAAGTGACGTCATCATGTGTTATTGCATCTCAGCTTATTCATGGATATTTGAAAGTTTTAATCTTAAAATAAAAAGTCATTGGTGGACAGGAAAATCAATACATTTTTAATGTGAGGGTGGGATAGAAAAATCTGTACCTCTGGATCACCATTTGTCATCAGTCAGCAAGCCTCATGATGTAAAAAGTGATCCTTGGGATGGATGTTTCTATCCCACCCTCAAATTCATTATAGATTCTTATATTTCACCCATGTTTTTAAGTAATGAAATCTTAAGAGCTCCAAATCAAGTTTATGGGATTATGTTGCTTATCACACGTGCGAGTAGTGAAAGTTTATAAGAGCCTGAGCATTTTCGAACGCTCAGCAGAACTTAGACATACAACCCTACTAGATAGTTTTATACTTGTAAACATATGTGTTAAGTACCAAAATCTCATGTTCTGTCTCATTTCTCATGTAAATAGATACAGTAGCCCTTGTTAGTATATTGTTGAACCTGTAGTTTAGTTTTATATTCAACTATTAGACGAACTCTTCGGTTAGGCTTACAAAGTGTATACCTTGGAAGTCATTCTTTATTGTTTAGAATTTGTCAAATGAACTGGACAAACTCTTTGTGAGGAACAAACTATCTAAACTGCTTCTTCATGACTGTGAATCCCTTGAAGAATGTGTATTGTGTTTATATATAGCTACTATGACCATTTCATATGTTGCAGACATGAAATAAATATATGCTAACAAACTGTAGAACTTTTATGTCTTGGTTTTGAAGTGAATGGCTAACCTTAGAGCTTCGAAAGGGCGAAATCAAAACTCTGACCATAAACTTTCAAAACTAAATAATTGTTTAAAGGTTCCAGACAGGAATAGTAGTAAAAGAGGCTGTACTGTGTCCAATCTGGTCATAAAACCTAACGATAGGTTGTGTCAGGGCATAGTTTTTTTTTTATTTACCATAAATAGTAAGTAACAACAGATCAATCAACAAAGAGAAATGAGCCAGTGCATGAGTTTTCCAACAATGTGGTATGTTCGACCAGTAAAGCCTCAGATCAGCCTGCGCATATGTGCTGTCTGATCAGAGCCTTTGCTAGTCGCTTGAGTATCATATGATTGTTAAGCTATTGACTGAACATCATTTGGAGTTTCTAAGCTTAATAGGAGGCTGCACATGCTCGTATGAGTCTATACTTGTCAAAATGCCACATTGTTGGAAATCACATGCCACGGCCCATTTATAAAATAGTATTACTAGTTCATTCATGCCATTAGACTTGTTTTCTTTATTTTCTTTGTTGCAAGGAAGAAGGTAAATACCAGGAATTGATACAATCAAATACCACACCTCCTGACCCAGGACACCATACGGGAAAGTGACAAAAAACACAAGAAACATCTCACACAAGAGAGCCAAGATGTCAGCCCTTTCCAAGCAGGTGATCATAATGATGCAAGGAACAGACAAGACCGTATGACAGATTAACACGAAACGCAAATAACAAAAATGATCCACAAAAGAAGCACCACCTTGGACTGGGTCAGTAAGAAATTTCTAGAGGGTTTACTTGAACCTCACTGACAGAGGAGTTTATATGTTAAATACTTCGCCTTATATACTTAAAATCAAAACTAACTTTACACTTTGAACTACCGAATATATCTTTACTGTTTTTGATGTTAACCAAATTAAATATTGCAATGAGTTGCTGGTACCCGCACTAACCTAATTCACGAATACAACTTCGGTAAATTAATCTTCTTTTGAGTTTATCTGTGCTTTAATTAAATGCACAAAATCAGCATTTCCTTACAAAATCCAAAGTAAACATAGGATTTGAACACGCTATTGTAAGGGTCATCGATTACCCATTAAAATACTGCAAGACATTTTTTCTCTGTCGTATAGTTTGTTTTTTCGCAGCATCTTGTAGTTGGTTCACTTCTAAATTATCTCCTTTTGAATTAAAACAAAAGCAAAGTAAACTTTAGCCCCTGCTAAAATGTTTATCTCAGATGACATTTGAAGTTTTTAATCAGCGATTTGTTGGGTCTTCTGCCCTGAGTATGTGACAAGATAATCTGATAAAAATTCCAATCGGTTTAAAAATGGCAAACAATTTCGTAAAAACACTGTAAAGTTCACAACAAGGGGTATGTGCGTAAAAATACAACTCTAATTTGTGTTACTCGAAGGGTGATCTGGGTTGATCTGAACTTTAAACAACAATCCAATAGCCCGTTTTTCAGACTGGTTCTTGAATGTTAAAAATTGTCCAATCACAAAGCTACAGTAAAACCTCAAAAGTGATGTGTTCTGGAAAAAAAAATTGCCCCCTTGCCTCTTTCATTAGGGTTGCATTTATGACAGCAAAAACATGAAATTCAACTGTCGTATGAATAAATGATTGAACTTTAATATGAATTAAGCACATTTTAAATACCACTCACCAATACTCAGAAAAGATGTATATAATAACAGTGTAAAATTACTTTTGGTTTTAAGTATAGTTGGAATGAGCATGTTTTTGCATCGTTGGGTAGGTTAGAATCTGTTGGTTTTAAGATAGACTTGATTTTCTTGGATATGGCAATGTATAGTTTGGCTAGGGTACATGGATTACTTATGACAATATAATAGGGAATTCATATTTTTTGAATGTGAAATTATCGTTACACATTTATTTCTCTATATTGTGAAATAATTAATTTACATAGTTTAGTCTGATCTCCAGAAATACACAATAACCTTATTTGCTGACTTGAAACAGTCTCTGAAAATGAGTAGTCAATTTTTAAGCAAATCAGCTGAATATTTGTGACCCGTCACGCGAAAAGGGACGAGTTGGGTGTCATATAGTGAAATTCACTTTTTCCGCTTTTTGAATAGAGAATTTTATGACGAATCAAGAAATATTAACATGTTGATGGGTTCTTGATCATTTTGGGTCTCAAAATGTCCAAAGAAGATGGGTACCGCCCTGAAGCGTCACAAACTTTCTATTGACGTTATTATAACGTTACATGTACATCATAAAATCCAACAGATTAACACGCGCTATAAAATATTGCAAACGGACGTTATAATGTATTTGTTGTAATCAATTTTCTTTTGTCTTCTATTTATTATTCCTCTAATTCTTCCTCCTCTATTTCTTCTTCAAATTTCGCACCAGATATTTTTTCTAGCCTTCAACTACAATATAGTGTTAACACATAGTCAACTTAAAAAAAATCACACTGACATATTTCATGTGTTGTTTAAAAATTATTTTCCTCGTTGTTACTGCATCAAACTTGATTAAACAAAGGATACTATTGGAAAGGAAATTGAAAAACGCAATAAACAAAGGTGTCTTACTTCCTGAAAAATGATATAGTAAAACTGCAAATACTGAAAAACTGTTTTTTCGTTGACGTCAACGGGCCATGACGTAAAAGATTTTTTCTCAAACATGTGTACATTTACTACATTATCAGTTGAATTTAGCAAATATTAGAATTATGTATATATTGTTATGCTATTTCCACCACAGTTCTGCTAGTATATTGTTTATTGTCGCCCGCGATAAGCATAGTATCCGTGGTGTCTTGTTTGTGGAGCGTGGTTCAGCTCGGGTGCCATGTGTGTGCAGCTCCTCCTTCATTAAGTGTACCGATAGAGTTGAAACTTGTCATTGCTTACAGATCATGCAGAAGCGCAAGTGGTTTATATACAATACTCAGTCACATTGTTTTCAATCACTTTTTTAGTTGTGACCATCGACTGCTACCAATGTCTCATGATATTGATTGTTGGTATGTGCATGGGTATTAATATAATTCTCAAATTTAGTTGTCAATATTTTATGTTTTGCACTTAAACACACAAGTTTGAGGCTTGATGCAGTCTTTGCTTCCAAAGGATACCCTTTTAAGAACATATTTGCATACTATAAGCTTGTGAAAAAAACTTTACCTATACGGTTTATAGCCTACTGATTGTTTGAAACTTAGCATGTACAGTCACAGGACATAAGTATTAGCCTACTTGGGAAATTATTCGCCTACTTGTGACGTCGCCGTTTAAATTAGCGTAATTCCAGATTTTTTGCAAAAAATATTGTCGCAAAACTATAGAAGCTACAATCCTGGAATGTGCCAAATGAAAGCAAAATTGATTTACGCAATAAACATATTTATTGTAGCCTCCTGGTGTCTATTGTTTCCGCATGGAAGTCATTTAAACACAAAGACAAATTATTATTTCATTTTTTTCGGTGACGTTAACGTCAGCGTAAATGAGAATCGTGATATTTGAAAATGTACGTCCAATCTAAACGCGTTCTCCTTGAAAACCAAAAGCATAATTATTTTAATATTTAATTGTATATTGCTATTTTCTATTTGCTTTTCATCCATGTAAGTTTTGTATTAATGCACCCATTAACTTCGTCATAATATTTTTGCAAAAAAATCTGGAAGTGCACTGTTTTAAACGGCGACGTCACAAAGTGGCGAAAAATAATATACCGTAACTGTACTTTGGCGTCCTGGTACATGCACGCTTTTGCATTGTGTAATGCTGATTTTGTATTGCGTATATACTCACTACATAGAGAAACGCAACCATCACGCAAGTTTGAAAAGCTTGCACAATTCCTAAAATTGGAGGGCACATGCTGAATTCTAAGACATTTTGTCACAACGGCGGTATTTTCTTTTTGCATGTACACAAAAAATCATGCTCCAATCTCTTTTGTTAACACATGTTAAACATCGAGAAAAAATACTTTATTATTAATTTGCAGAAGCTTTCCGAAAGTGCTTACATTATTCCTAGTAAATTTAAACACGCGCTGGCCATATAAGGATTGTCAATTTAACAATTGTTTTTTAGTTAAAATTGCTGGTTCATTTCCTTGTGGTGCCGTGGTTCATGGTACATGTATATATACATATGCGAAGCTCTTCGGGACTGTTTCACGTTCATATCAATGCTAAAAGCGTCAATCAATTCCCGGTCGGTAAGCGTACTTTTACTCCGCCTAGTTTTGGGAAGGAATGTAAACGCGGCAATGCCGTGAAGATGCTGCTGTAAAATTATAGCCCCGCTACCCTTAGTCCCACAGGTGCCGTAGCTCCTAATGAAGGGTGCATAACCGGTATTTTTCTTATCTTATGACGGAGGGGGGATTAAATATGCAGATACTATTAGTCTGTCAATATTTTTTGTCTACAGCAAAAAAAGTATATAAAAGAGCCTAAAAAGAAGCAAAAGTTAAATTGGAATACCGACGCTCGGAATCGAACCTGGGCCGTTTGCGTGAGAGTCAGGTATCGTAGCCTCTACACCATTGCAGATTTTTTTTTAATGAATTTGCTTATAATTATTTCAAATCACATTGCATAATCCTGATTTTTTTTTCATATGTGTGTTTTTTTTTTAATTCTCTTTAAGTTCCCAAAGGCCATTTTGATTTTTTCACAAAACACTTCTCATGCTTCTGCTGGACTCATAATACACTTAATTATTCGTTAAAGAAATACTGTAGCAAAAATTCGTTCCTTCCCGATGACATCATCACTACGTCATCATATAAACTTAAATATATCATTCAGTATCTTGCCACGGCTTGGGAAAATAACTATTTTTTTCATTTTTCCTTAAAAGCTTGATGTCGTGAGTAATAATTGAAATTAAAATAAAGATTACAACTATTTTAACTTAATATTCAGAACGTCGGTTGTTGTTGTTGTTTTTTCAGAAAATTTGTAAATTACTGAAAACTTCCATGTGAGATAATGAAAAATCGAGAGCGATGACATATCCTTTTTATTTCATAAATTGACAGTCCATACATAAAACAAACTGTATGCAAAGAATTAAAAATATTTTAACATGGGAAGTATTACCCGCAACTGCCCTTAAATTAGTAGGCCTAAACCATGTAAACCAGATGAGAAATAGATCTAGATCTAATCATAAACTGAACTGCGTTGACGATTCTCCACCCAACTTTAACTTACGAACATTCAAAAGGGAACATTTAATATCGTACAAAATGTTTGACAGTCTGGTGGCAGAAAACCTCAACATGAAAAACGCTTTTGATCCGGTTTTATAATAAGTTAAATTTCTCTTTGAAACACGCTTAGGTGTGCTATTTTTGCGCGACGCGACGTTAACTTTAAGACGCATTTTCTCGAAATGACGTCGTCCACCCAACTCGTACCTTTTTGCGTGACGGGTCACATTTATTTTCTGGAAGTAAATTGAACATCAAAATTTGTATAGAAAATACATTAATACAATACTTGGTGATCAGTTTTATCGGCATGTCTAAGAACTTATGTCAAAGAACTTAAGTCGGCTGTGAGTTTTGGAAAAAAAAAATTCTTCCAGAACAGATATGTTTGCCAGATTATTTAGAGGTGGCGTTGTTTCTGTGTGGAGTTGGTACAACTTCTACCCCTGCATCGATTTAGTGTTGAAAATTTTCCATAGTCTGGTCCTTAAGGAATATTGGGTTCTGATGGAAAGCGGGATGCCGCTTGAGCTGGCGCTGGGGGAGGGAGTGAGCATTGTTGCACTTCCATTAGTTCTCATGAACAGACACAATAAAACCTAGTCTTCTGTTTTCCAATATTGTAGATTATTTCTATTTCTGAAGGATCCGTTTTTCTAGAGGGCACTTGTAGGGTATCTCTTAAAAAGCCCAGTTGTTAAGTTGAAGCTGGTTTTCTTTTGAATAATGGTTTGAATGTTCTTCTAAATTAAAAAGAAAATAACAACTTAAATAAGTGTTTTCATGAAGGATAGACCCATTTTAGCTCTTAAAATTATTCAAATGGGGGGAGGTGTATTTCGTGGCTTCTTGTCATGGATATGCTTTAAAATGTCATTTTGTCTATTAGGCCATACCAGGGACCAGTCTGTTACTTTTGAGAAAGCAAAATTTATATGCAACAGCAAAAAGTAAAATTCACATCTGTTCAAATTAACATGAAACAGGTCTCGTATAGGCCTCGTGATGAGAAAACATTTCTTTGGGGTTTCTTTCCAAGTCATTCTCAAACAACCCTTATCAGCTACAGAGATCAGCTAGAATATTTAAAATTTTGATTGTGGAACTATCATACTTTCCAGGGAAAAATAACAAAGGCGCTGAGGGAGCACAGTGGCTCAGTGGTAGAGCGCTTGACTCGAGACCGAGGGATCGCGGGTTCGAGCCTCACCGGTGTCACTGTGCTGTGTCCTTGAGCAATAACATTAATTCTAGCTTAGTACTGGTTCAACCCAGGAAGACCCATCCCTTTATAACTGAAAGATTGTTGATGGGACGTAAAGAATCAAATCAAACAAACAAAAAACAAAAAAAAATGCGCTGATCAGAGCATGCGCGGAACCAGAATGTTTTTAGAGGGGGTCCAACTCTGACCACTTTTTTAGTCAATGGGGGCAGGGGAGATAAAGGATCTAAATACTACTAAAAGTGGTTCATAATCGCCCCGTCAGCGAAACGCCATTTAAATGGCGTTTCGTTGGCGGGCCGATGATGGGCCAACATTGAATGCTGGTTTGGTAGCTTTATGATTTTCAAGGGGTTCCCGGACCAGTATTGCAAAGGAACCCTATAGCTTTGTGATTTTACAGGGGGGTTCCTGACCCCTTGTCCCCCCCCCCCCCTCTGGATCCGCGCATGAAGTTAGTTGTTTGCAAAATCAGATTTTCTCACGACGAGGCAGGAATTTACAACCTAGACAAAACAACAAACAGTTGTTCTCTCGATATAAATTCAAGTCACATGTGAGTATGACCAGAAAAGGCCAGAATTATACATCACAGACCAAACAATGGCACCATGACAAAGAAACGTTAGAATAGGGAAGCAAAACACGGACACACAGCAAAAATACGATTAATGTAAAGCCACAAGCTACTTACCCAATCAACAACAAACATGCGCTGATCAAGAAAATGCCGCCAGAGAGGGGGTGGGTCATGTCATTATTTTTTGTGTTTTTGATTTTTTAGTCATCAGCGTATTTCACAGAGGTCCCTAAGGACCTCCCTCTCGAGCGGGATCTGTGCCAGAATTTTTATGGTAACCTATATATAGCCACTTGTAAATTTACAGGTGATGGTGGAGCTCCGGACCCCTTGTAGCCCTTCCTCTGGATACCAGCATGACAAACAATTAACTAACAACAAGAACTATCTTTAAAAAAAAGAAAAATGACGAAGTGACAGAGGACATACGTGATATGAGTAACGTGAGAAATTGAGAAGAAAAAAAAATGGGGAATGTTTTTACTTTGTTATGTCTTCGGGCAGTTGAGTGGCTTAAGGAACCTATGCTATTCCAAAATATATGCAGTGATGCTTCTAGGGTACAGGATTGCTGGAATCTCGCGAACACACGAGTCAGACAAAAATAAGATACCCTGCTCCCAAAGGCTGCATATTTAAATAGCTAGTGTCATACATGCCTGGTGCGAAAAAAATTAAAGCAGTAGAATTTAGTTGACCGTAATCTACAAATATTAGTTTAGTTGACCGCAACCTACAAATATTGGCAATGATTCCCTACGGAAAAAGTATCGTACCATGCATTATTTTTTAAATCATCGACCCAGATATTTCTCGCGTTATAACTATCATTCTTTCAGCGTCAACGATGTCATTTGAGCCGCGAAATGAGATTTCCAACAATGTGGTATGAGCAACGTGCAAATGCTAAGACCAGCCTGCGCATACGCGTAGTATGATCAGAGCCTTTGCTAGTCGCATGATATTCTATGAGTGTTAAACTACTGACTGAATATCATTTGGAGTTTCTAAGCTTAAAAGGTGGCTGCACAGGCCTGTCTGAGTCTAAGCTTGTCAAAATGCCACATTATTGGAAATCACAGGCTCATTTATGCATATCAGAAGCAAAAGGAGGCCAAAGTCCGGAACCTTGTGAGACCCCGCTTTAACTGGTTTTCAGGCGATTTGGCTTCAGGAAGAATAACTCTTTGGGAGTGATTATTTATAAACCACAAAAGAAGAGAAACCGTTCTATTTACCTGTTATATTATCGGGGGAAACCATTGCAAAATGCAAAAACTGCAAAGGCTTTATACGTGTTACATTTCATGCGGCTGTATACCTTTAATACATTTGTACAAATTGTTTGCTAGTACCTGCCATATCCTGATTGTGCCGATGCCTACTGTTTTAATTTTCATTCATCCAGTGTGTGCCAATGCTCACTGCAAGTAATGGTTATTTCCCTTTTACCAGTTGGTTAAATTGGTACCTCAACAGGCAAATAGCCGTGACACGTGATTTCCAACAATGTGACATTTTGACAAGTGTAGACTCAGACGAGGCTGTGCAGCCTCCTTTTATGCTTAGAAACTCCAAATGATATTCACTCAGTAGCTAAGCACTCATAGAATATTCAAGCGACTAGCAAAGGCTCTGATCAGACTGCGCGTATGCGCAGGCTGGTCTGAGCCTTTGCTGGTCGCACATACCACATTGTTGGAAATCTCATGTCACGGCTATGTTGTATCGTTCTATATGGCTCAGTCGGTAGGGCACACATACACGTTGGTTTCATCTTCACGGCCACCAATCCAGCTCCTTCATCTGAATAAACAACAAAAACAATGAATACAAATTAACTAACGAAATAAATAATTCGGACTCAATTCATGTTCTCTTGTTTGGTAATATAGTACTCACATTTTAAGAGAAATTTCAAAATTCGGAAAATGCTATTCATTGGACCATTTATCTAGCTTTTCTTTCATACCAAACGATTGTCTATAGCAAGATGAGTTTGTCCGAAATCCGTTTAAGGAAAGGATGAAACAACAAATGTTTTGAAGCCAATCTTGAAATTTTGACACAAGTCTGTTTGAAATCTCACCACCATCAAGCATTTGCTTTGAAACACACAGTTTGACCATTTAATATTTTTTATTTATCAACATGTATTACAATTTAAGTATGTGTGGAACAGGTATGGTACTTGATTGTATCGATTTCTGAAACTTGCTGTCTTTCTTACTTTTATTTACTCAGTGTTTACAAACTACAATATACAATGAATGAGATGTATCCACGATGAAGAAAATGGACTAATTATGAATAAAATGAACCAGCAATGAAGGAGTGGAACACTTTTTGTCATGATTGTAAAAGATACGTATTTTTGATTTGAATCAAACCTAATTTTTGCCACTCTATATAGGAAAGAATTGTTATTTTTGTGGATTTTATCGACGTGTAAACTCCGGCAAATCACTCACAAAATGTGTAAAGCCTGAAGGGGCTTATGTGATTCGCCGGAGTTAACACATCGATAAAATCTACAAAAATAACAATTCATTCTTATAATTCCAACTTTGGAACAAAACAGCTAATTTATAAAGAGTTGTTGAAAATATTTCAAATTTTAAAGCCCACTGAAGGAAAAAAGTTTGTAACATAACATAACATAACATAACATAATTTTATTAGGCATTAAACATAGTACATATGATTATAGCCTCCTTGGAATACAATACACAAATACATGATCTCCCTGTATGAGAATGACTTTTTCTCAAAGGGTAAGATGCAAATTCATGTTGAAGAGTAATAGATTCTTTTTTGCTGGAAAGTGCCCACCCATATTTGTAGAGCTAGACTTTCGGGTAGGTTTGCGCATATACAAAATTGGGGCGACAGATTCGCTTGTATTACTATTTTTGCGCCTATAAAAGCAAATATTGGAGGCGCAACTTCCCATCATGGTCTACACTTTTGCTAAAAAAATATACTGTAGTATGGCTGATGTCAACCAAGAAATTAGGGTACAATTAGTCAAAATTTTCTTATCTGGAGCTCTGCGGGTAAAAATACCCGGTGTATTTAAAATAGGTCAAAGCCAGACAAAATCAATATGAGTAACAGTGCATTATATTGCTGTACGTAAATAAGTACACCCAATCACGTCACATTGTATTTTTAGTTCCGCGTGCTAAATTTCTTTAATGGGGAATACCGCTAGTACACTTCCAGGCATGCGCAGGCAGAGGGGGGACTACACACAATGTGTACGTTAAACGTGTTGAGCTCCAGACATTTTGAGTGTACCCTGAAACGGCCCCGATTATTTGTTACTATTCTTGTGTTAACACTGATTTAGTAAGTTCAAATATCTTTTGTTCAAACGTATTTTGAGAAGATGCACTCTCGATGATTTAATTAATATACGTGTGGGAGCTCTGTGTAGCTCCACTGGGTAAACCCTTTCCATGCCAAAAAGAAACGTCACGTCGTAAGGACGAATACACACATTATTTACGTTTTGGTTTGATGTTAGGTGTGAAAATTAAAATCGGGATCAGGGATCCTAGCACCCCCGTCGTGTTGAATATTACCTCAGCACTCCAATTTTCAGTTGAAATGAAAGATAAAACAAAACAGAAAAATCAGTGTGGAGCCTGATCTGGATCCGCACTGTTTTTTGTGTTCAGTCTTCTCCTTCACCAATCTTGGTTCTGCATGATGGGGGTTTGTTTCAGTTGAAGTGAAAGACAAAACAAAACAGAAAAATCAACGTGGAGCCCGATCTGGATCCGCACTGTTTTTTGTGTTCAGTCTTCTCTTTCACCAATCTTGGTTCTGCATGATGGGGGTTTGTTTCAGTTGAAATGAAAGACAAAACAGAAAAATCAACGTGGAGCCTGATCTGGATCCGCACTGTTTTTTGTGTTCAGTCTTCTCTTTCACCAATCTTGGTTCTGCATGATGGGGGTTTGTTTCAGTTGAAATGAAAGATAGAACAAAACAGAAAAATCAACGTGGAGCCTGATCTGGATCCGCACTGTTTTTTGTGTTCAGTTTTCTCTTTCACCAATCTTGGTTCTGCATGATGGGGGTTTGTTTCAGTTGAAATGAAAGACAAAACAAAACAGAAAAATCAACGTGGAGCCTGATCTGGATCCGCACTGCTTTTTGTGTTCAGTCTTCTCTTTCACCAATCTTGGTTCTGCATGATGGGGGTTTGTTTCAGTTGAAGTGAAAGACAAAACAAAACAGAAAAATCAACACGGAGCCTGATCTGGATCCGCACTGTTTTTTGTGTTCAGTCTTCTCTTTCACCAATTGACGGGGGCTAGTTTCCATCACGTTTACGAGAAGCAAAATAGATATATTGACTAATCATCTGTAAGCTGTGTTTTGACTGTTTGTTCATTAATTTGTGAAATTTATGTACGGTTGGCCATCTACAATAATATCTATTAAGGTATTTACTTCTTAAATCTGCGTACAGCGGGCATATTAGCATGAAATGAAATTCACTTTCTATTACGTTCATGTTACAATATATACATTTTCTACCGCTGTCCATGAAAGATGGGGCAGCCATCTTAAAAATTCTGTCGGTTCAAAAGTGTGATGTGCTTAATTATGATTAAAATGGCATTCTAGTGGGAGCGAGTATGTGAGTATGAGCTCAAAAACAATTCCATTTAGTTTGGAATTGTTTTCTTTTGTCAAACAGCTTGCTGGGCTCATTGAAGAACAATTAGATTTAGGCCCTACATACTACGGATCGACAGGTTTTAAAAGCACTTACCTTCACAAGTCCCTGCCTAAAATCCCCACATTAGTAGGATCTAAGCGTCAATTTAAAAAATTACTTTGACGCCGTCAAACTGCGTTGAAACAATTCGTTGTTAATGTAGCCATTATTGTTTTGTTGACGATTCTCTTCAATGACGTGACTGTTTGTTAAGTGACGTCACATAACTTCGTCATCATGTTCATTTCTTAGAGTTCCCCCGTTGCTTTGAAGATATACCACCATACGGTGTAAGGGTTTTCAAATGAGCTTTCAGCACGCTTAACTATATTTAAACTGATGAATGTTTTATCTCGGACACAGCAATACTTGTGTTCGAAGTTTTATGTACAGTTCGTTAGTAATGTTAACACTATCTTAGCACTGTGAAATCAAGGCAGATATCAACTATTCATACGCATGGGTTTTTATCGAAATGTAGAAACCATTTAATTTTGCCAACGGACCAATCAAAATCGCCGAAAAAACTATGACAACAACGAGTTTGAATTATTACACTGTAATACCAGGTCCCAATATCAGTGTCCTCGTCCTCGAATTGAATAGACCTTTTAAACAATATGCCTTTGCATTCAGTCCCAGCTTTAATGTAAGTTGCGAATCTTATTAAGTGAAGCTTATCTTTGTTCCCTATTCTTGCGATGCACTCTGAGGGGGTGTTTTGGGGGAGGGCTACATGTATATGCCTAGTCGCAGCCCTGGATTCACCTACGCTACATGTAAACGTCTTCTGCAGAGAAAAACTATGAAAAGCTGTATTTTTGTGGATTTTATCGACGTGTAAACTCCGGCAAATCACTCACAAAATGTGTAAAGCCTGAAGGGGCTTATGTGATTCGCGAAAAGCTGAAAGTAACACACCTTTCATACAAAACCATGGGTTCTGTTTATCGTATGACCGATTTAACAACAACTTACATGTAAGACTCTTAAAGAGGATTTTCCCAGTTGAAAATGCAACGATATCAAGGATGTCCGTATTATTTTGCATTTTTGCAAAAATAGATATTTAACACGAGGTTATTCACTGAAAACCGCGACGTCATAAGCTAATACAGATATTAGACCTTGCATCCATTGGTGCCTGAACTTAAGATTACACAAAATGCACTTGGTGTGCACTCGATGTGCACTATATTTGCATTAAAATGATAGACAATTCGTGCACTTGTAGTACACACCATATACACAAGGTTGTAACCTTTACTTCTGTCCCAACTGTAGTTTCACGTTATTTTAACAAACTTAGAAGCGTTGCAAAATGCCAGCTTCTACTCAGTGTGCACATGTACTTGTAATAAAATATTGTCATTCAGCATGTGAATCCATTAATATAAAACCAAATTTGAGATAAGACATGCTGCTATTCTATACAATATATTGTAATGCCATACTTTACAAGAAAACATATTCATCAGCGGAAGTCTGGGATTAGATATTGTTGATGATTTATGCTGGCTGTGGTATTGAATCAAGCGCTTATCCATCAAGGAAGGTGCCAATAGAATTGAACTGCTATTGAACGAGATGACATGTCAACCATTAAAGAATCCTTACTTAGTCTGCGCATCGTAGTGCAAATAAATACATACTTGGGCCTGTACACGTGATATCTGTAATTATCGCATGAGCGAGCAACGGAGGCTCTGGCGAGTCTGCGCATGTGCAGACTCGCAAGAGCCTTTGCTGCTCGCATAAACGATGTATGGATTAGATGAAAGCCCATGCCAACATTTAGATCTCTAGCTTTGTATTGGAGTGTGTAAGATACATTTAAGCGTGTATATGCGGTAAGTACCGAAATCTCGTGCGCGGGCTCCATTGATTCAGTCCCTAACATTTTGTTGGCAAGTTTATTCAAGCTAGTAAACATCTGGCACGCCACAACATCACGTAGACCATACGATGCAATTGCTTTTGGTACCCATTGCTCCTTCGAACAACCAAGTCTTAGACGACCAAGCGCAGTCTCACCAGAGCTGCCTCTTCGAACAACCAAGTCTTAGACAACCAAGCGTATGAGCGCAGTCTCACCAGAGCCTTTGCTTACCAATTACACAATGCAATTAGTCAGGAGCCATCGCTCCCTTGCAAAGTTGATGCCGATTTATGGTGACCTATACCAAATCAAACTTTAGGGGATAACAAATGAAAATCATCTGGTCACCCATCTGGGTTTTACGTCTGGACGTCAGTATGACGTCATCGAATTAGCGTGTATTGTTCCATTGTCATTTAAAAATTATGACCATTGTAGTATATGACGATCGGGACTTTCTTGCAATTTGTTTGCCAATTTCAGTCGAAATATACCAAATTTAATCTTAGGGGTAAATGATTAAAATAAAAATGTCGCCCATACTGATTTCGCGTCAGAACAAAATGATGACGTCACAAAAATGACGTCTTATATGTAAATACCATATATATGCATTTTTTCCATTGCCAACGCATGCAAACGTTCCTTTAATGTGTCATGACTGAATGCAAACCTTTTTAAAGACATATGCGGCTATTTCCAATGCGCACCTTTTCCGCGTCTGCAAACGGGGAACGTTGTCTGGGTCCTGTCTTTCGACCCTTAACGGATTCGGATCAATACAGCTTCCGATATTCTTATGTCATATCGGTGTTCCGACATTTTCTTCACAAAATAACTAATTAAAGTGTGTTCGAAATATCTATTGACATCTTTTCAGAACTGATCGTCTCAGCACTAAAGACAGATAAATGTAGCTCAGTCGAAATCAAACGACGTACACAATAACCCTGGTTACGAATACGATAGTGGCCGAGTCTATACTATTTGTATGGATATTTAGAGCGGCGCACGACCTGACCTCGTGGCCTAGTGGTTAGCGCGCCTGGCTACAAAGCCAGAGAACCAGGATCGATTCCCAGATGCGCACATATTTTCAGTGTGTTTTTTCTTTCTTTTTTAACATTTTAATGCTAAATTACTTCATATACTAGTAAAATGGCATCATCAAAACGACCGAAATGGTCATCCCCGAACTTTTTATATTGAATTACGCATGAAACCTATGGGGGTGGGGTTAAATTTGGCCCTCTAGAAAGAGAATTAGTTCGGTGACCCCAGATTTTTATTCTTTTTTCTGAAAGGTATTATAATAGTCCATGAATTAAAAATAAATTTTCAAGATTTTCAATGTCAGATTTTTTAATACATGATTTATTCTAAAAACAAATTCCATTTTTCGACGAATTGCCAAAATATATCATGCAGTATCTTGTCACAGCATGGGGTAACAAGTAAACATGCATATTTTCTTAAAAGTTTGAGGTCATGGGCAGTAATTTAAGTTAAAAGAAAGAAGCTGGGTGAAGATTACAACCGTTTTAGCTCGATAATTAGGACTAGTATTATTATTTTATATTTCTAGAAAATTGGTCAAATGCTGTAAACTTCAATATGAGATTCTGAAAAAATAAGCACGGTGACATATCCTTTTTATTTCATAAATGGATAGCCCATGCATAAAACAAACTGTATGCAAAGTATTTAAAATATTTCAATGTGGGAAGTATTTAGTAGCATATGTCCTTAAATTGTAATATTCAAAATATATTCAGAGAGGGCGAAGCCGGTTCGGGACTGGCACGTAAAGGCCGTAACGATTTACGGAAAATAAACCTATGTCTTGTAAACCAGGGGTCGCAGGTTTGATTCCCGGCTTCTCCCAGTCTGTTGGACGAGACTTTAAGCTGTTGCCCCGTCTTCTGAGACGCTTTTAAACCGGAACAACTGTCGGTTGAGCCTTCGGGTGTTGCTGGACATAGAACCACAAAACCATAAACCCACTTGACCAGTACTGGTACAGCCAAGGAACACGGCCACAAACAACGATTTACGGAAATAAACTTTCGAGTGAACGTCAAACAATCAGTTTTTATGATAACAATTGGGTTTATACTTATATGTAGCTGCTTATCCTACACCCAAAGAAAAGACAGTAGTACTAACTAATTGGCATGAACAACCCACTGCCTTGTAAACCAGGGGTCACAGGTTCGATTTTCTGCTTCTCCATAAAACCACTTTCGGTTTAGCCTTCGGATGTTCCCGTCATAAAATACAAACCTAAACCATAAACCCTCCCGGCCCAGTCCTGGTTACTACCCATGGAAAAGCCACAACAAGTTTGTTTTTTGCATGCTATTATTGTAGAATCGTCCAATCTTTGATCTTTCAGAGGTCAAAATCGGACTGTAAAGGCCTTCTTGTTGATATGGATAAAGAAATGCCTGAATCCACATGAAATAGTAGTTCAAAGGGCATTGCTCACTGGCAATATTTTTACATGGGTCCTTAACACAAATCGGTACAATATAGATGGTTAGCTTCGCACTTACACCGAGATGTTTCGCATACAGACTTGCTGCAACCACATTTTATCTGCTGCAGAGAGGCTTCAGGGGCAGGGGGCAATGTCTTCATACATGGAACGGAAATATATTTATCACTGTCCCGCTTCCAACCATAATTATCAGGCATTGGTTTGTCTGAATTAATGTCAGGTGCGAATTTCCAAACGATGAATTGATATTGCGCACGTTTGACACCTACGAGAAACGTAGTTCTTGAATGTGGTAGGTTTCGCAATTCAGCTTTTTTTCTCTCCAATCACTCAGTGGGTCAAACAAGATCGGCTCATACAATTTACAAACGTGTTCCTCTAGTGCAACCGTCACACTACATATCAATGACACTGTGTGGAGCTAACAGAATGCTTCTTGGATAGAGTCTCTAGCATTGGGGAATGCCTGTCAACATGATATCTTGCCGTTTCCTGACAATTAACGGCTGCGCACTAGCTCATATAAGACAACATATTTAAGATAGAAAAGCAAACTTTGTTTTTTTGTATTTGTCAATTGAGTATAGGTTTGTAAAACTTAATCTAAAACGAGTTGAAACCAACACAGAGTAGTTGTTAAACAAAATGACCATAGCCAGAATTACCGTTTTTAAATTATAATAAAGTTCATACAAGAGGTAGCCGCATTATACAGCTTTCATTTTTAGTAAAGACGACCAGTATGTAGACCATGAGAATATAAATTGATCAGCTAGTTTTAATGCATTCCTTCTGTTGCTTAAACAATCAATTTTCTTATTCTCAAATTGACAAAGTAACATATGTAACAAGCTGTTTCATGCTAACGCACAGGCTTACAGTATGCAAACATCTCTTATTAGATGCACATTGATTTTTTTATATGAGATAGAATACGTCTGTTAAATTCCAAAGGGGTTTTGGATGGAACAGGCCCTTACTCAGGTTGCAGTCAAAATACTGTTTGATGATTCTACTGGTTTTGGTTAGATGTCGTGGACACTTAGTTTATCAGAGAAGCGGAAATCATGGATATGTGTATGACTTGGATAATGATTAGTTCAGAATATTCACATTAGATAACATTTACTAAATTGTTCTGATTAAATGTGAAGCTATTAGTTTCTATGTCCCTCTAAGCCTTATCTATATTTTAGTATAAGGAACACATTATGAACTATTGAAAATGCTTTATTTAAAACATCTCTAACCAAGGTGCAGGGGCTTAATACTCACCAATGAATTAAAGCCTATGATCTAGGCACCAGAGGCTAGAGACTTATAGGAAAACATGCTGCCCTTGCTAATTTATTGTGCCATGTAACATCTGTTACAGCCTTTAACAAGTTTCTTCGATCGTGTTGTTAAACCTGCAAAATCTTTAGAATTCTTTATTATATGAGCCAGACAATCCCAACTATGTAAGATATCCAGCAGCAGGAAATGTTTTTGTATATATTTACTTACATAACACCTACCAGAGTTGGCTGCTTCAAACTGGGTGCATGGGTTGTTTAATTGCTCATATAATACAATACATTTACAATAGAAGTGAAAACTTTGTTTTCTCACTAAGCCAAATAATATGTAAGTACAAAATAATCAAGCATTTTGAAAAAAAAGCACAGATCAGCTATAAAAGTAAATGATATTGGTCACAATTTTCAATTTTAAAGGGTAATCTAATTAAAGTAACACGCATAACGCAGTAGATAGCTGTAATTTCGCTCCAAAAGCTTTTATATGCAGATAAAGTAGCCAGCATGCAGACTATATGAGTAATTTAAATAAATAAACAGTTTAAAGCCTTCTTTATGTAGCTTAAACTTTTTGTTTCTTTTCCTAAAATTTAATATGCCTATGGTAACATATGTAACATGCTGTCAGTGACAAACGCCCAGGCGTACAGAATGCAAAACTCTCGTAAAGACATAGCTTGAAATTCTCTTTAAGATAGGATAAGTTTGTGTAATTCCCTAGTGGTGAGCAAAAACATTAGCAACCATCAGTCTAAAGGTTGGCCCCGAGAAATTTAAACATATCAAAACCTGTATGCTGGAAAATGAAGGTTGGGTCTTGACCCCAACATCTTAAGATATGCGCATATGATACAAACAGGGAAATAAACATGTATAAATGCAGAATAAAATTCGTTGTGAAAAGAATTGATTCATACTAGTATTGTCTTGATATAAATTATCACGAGTCAATGTATTGTTCGCTCTGTTGATAGCGCAAATACCAACAGTTGGACAGTTAAACTGCATATTTGAAGATAATTATGGGATATTTTATTAGTATTTTTCAATTAGCCGATTCAAATGAACACCATAAGCTTAAGTTTTACGAGAACAGACCAATTATGTGTTTTGGTTATCATAAATATACACACATTTTCTGGTCTACTGATAAGCTGGGTATTTCTCATGTTTATATATATGAAATATACATTATTTTGCATGCAAAATATAGTTATCAGAAATAATTTATTACCAAGGTCACATATAACATTGACTTAACCATTATGTGACTAAAATAAATGATGTTGTGTTAAAAAAGAGTTCGTGTTGGTTTTATACGACTGTACCAATACAAACTTTAGCTTTTATTAAGGAACAGTTTCTATTTATGGTCGCCATGTTGATGACGTCATAACTAGCCTCAGACGCGGATTTGAGATAGGTGACCACCTTCAAATTAAAGGTAAGACTTCATTGAAGATTTTAATATAGGTCACCATAAATCGGAACACAATTTGCACGCGACCTATTTTTTGTCCCTAAGGGCCCTTGTGGTACATATTGCCCCTTCGAACAACCAAGTCTTAAGCCTCGTTTATATGCACAATTTGCACCCTGGTGCAAATTTACTCCAGGGTGCAAAATTGCACCCGGGAGTAAATTTGCATCCCCTTCTATAGCGTTCATATGTCAATAAATTGTGTTCATATGTTATTGGATTTGTTCTTTAAACATATCACAAATGTGTCAGTTTTACATTAAGGAGAAATTCGATGTGTTAAGAATGTTTCGATTATTAGTCAGTTCAAGATACCGTCGTGTGAGAAAAATGCAACTCCATTTGGTTTTATCTGTTTTATTTATTTATACAATATTTAAAGAGGATAATGCACCAGTCATTTTTATCCACGGCCCCCACCTACGGGGATAGCCGTGGATTAGCCGGGGTAAGGTGCTGGACAATTACTTTTTGATTGTCCCCGCAGTGCCGGGGAAGTGTTGGGGTATATCATTGGGACACCTACCCTGCTGGGATTTTCTGTTGTGTAGGGTGGGGCAAAGAGCAGGGTTGTTATTATCAGCTTGTCCCCACAGGGGCTTATACCAGGGCTCTGGAAAGTGAAAACCATTATCCCCGCCCATCCCCGTAGGTGAGGGAGCAGTGGATACAAATGACTGGTGCATGAATGGCACTTATAGAAGCTGTTGCAGCAGTAATAACTAAATATATGACTATCTGGCCAAAAGAGGTGTACGAACGTAGTGCTTGAGACTTATACATGTACTGATGATCCATGGCTTCCGAATGTCACGGGCTCTGCGACAAATTGGGATAATAGCTGCAACGGAATGCGCTAGTGCGTTAAGTTGTTTCAATTGAACTGCTGGTAACAGTTTGACTTAGGACTGCGCAGAGCTGGACAGTTGAGAACCTCTTCCTAATAGCAAAATAAACGTCTTGTGAATGTGTGAAACGGGTTTTGTCTTCTCTTCTAAATCTCTGTTAAGTTTCCGAAGTAAACACAGGGGCTTATACCAGGGCTCTGGAAAATGAAAACCATTATCCCCGCCCATCCCCGTAGGTGAGGGAGCAGTGGATACAAATGACTGGTGCATGAATTGCACTTATAGAAGCTGTTGCAGCAGTAATAACTAAATATATGACTATCTGGCCAAGAGAGGTGTACGAACGTAGTGCTTGAGACTTATACATGTACTGATGATCCATGGCTTCCGAATGTCACGGGCTCTGCGACAAACTGGGCAAATAGCTGCAACGGAATGCGCTAGTGCGTTAAGTTGTTTCAATTGAACTGCTGGTAACAGTTTGACTTAGGACTGCGCAGAGCTGGACAATTGAGAACCTCTTCCTAATAGCAAAATAAACGTCTTGTGAATGTGTGAAACGGGTTTTGTCTTCTCTTCTAAATCTCTGTTAAGTTTCCGAAGCGAAATGGCTCAACCGAGGTTATCAATGGCTACAAGAGGTTTGGATTTCCAAATTGGGGGGGGGGGGGGGGGTAAGATAGAGGGTAGACATATTTTAATTATTGCTATGTCTGAACATCACGTTGATTACATGAATCGTAAAGGTGGTCACTCCGTTATTATGCAGGGGGGATCTTTTCACCGATGTGTACATCAGATATCATGGACTCGTGAATGGCGCCAGGGTTCAGGCAAACTATGATTTCTATTGCTGAGGTTAGGAAGAGGTATTATTCGGAAATAGAATCGTGCAAATCGAAGCCCATAGACCAGAAATTCACGTTGTTCTGCGTGGCAACCCGGCATAGCCGATGAAGTTGTGACTACAGAGAGAAGCCATGACCTTAAATTTGATAAAGGGATTATTTATATAGTTTATTTTCATACAAATGTACATGTTTATATAGAAAAGATGGGTAATTTATCAAAATCTAAGATCAAATTGTACATAATTGATAACAAGTTGCGTTCATGTGCGCAATTTGCACCTAGGGGCAAATCTGCACCCGGGTGCTAATTTGCTCCACCGAATTTGCACCACCTACAAAGGCGGAGCAAATTAGCACCTGGGTGCAAAATCTGCACCCGGGTGCATTTTCATAAAGCACCGTTTACATGACCAAAATACACCCTAGGTGCAAATTTACACCCCGGGTGTATATTTGCACCGGGGTGTATATTGTGCATATGAACGAGGCTTTAGACAACCAAGCGCAGTCTCACCAGAGCCTTTGCTTCCTACTTACACATACATGTGTACATGTAGTAATTGATTTTAGTACATATTGCCTCTTCGAACAACCATGTCTTAGACGTCCAAGCGTATGACCGCAGTCTCACCATAGCTTTTGCGTCCCAATTACACATAGTAACTGATTTTGGTACACATTGTCGTTTCGAACAACCAAGTCTAAAGTCTCGTTAATATGCACAATATACACCCCGGTGCAAATATACAGCCGGGGTGTAAATTTGCACCTGGGGTGTATTTTGGTCATATAAACGGTGCTTTATGAAAATACATCCCGGTGCAAATCTGCACCCAGGTGCTAATTTGCTCCGCCTTTGTAGGTGGTGCAAATTCCGTGGAGCAAATTAGCACCAGGGTGCAGATTTGCACCGGGGTGCAAATTGCGCACATGAACGCAATTTGTTATCACATATGTACAATTTGATCTTAGATTTTGATAAATTGCCCATCTTTTCTATATGAACATGTACATGTGTATGAAAATAAACTATATAAATAGTCCTTTTATCAAATTTAAGGCCTTGCTTCTCTCTGTATTCACTACTTCATCGGCTATGCCGGGTTGCCACGCAGAACAACTGGAATTTCTGGTCTATGGGATTCGATTTGCACGATTCTATTTCCGAATAATATCTCTTCCTAACCTCAGCAATAGAAATCATAGTTTGCCAGAACCCTGGCGCCATGCACGAGTCCATGCTATCTGATGTACACATCGGTGAAAAGGTCCACCTGCATAATAACGGAGTGACCACCTTTTCGATTCATGTAATCAACGTGATGTTCAGACATAGCAATAATCAAAATATGTCTACCCTCTATCTTACCCCCCCCCCCCCCTCCCCCATTTGGGTACCCAAACCTCTTGTAGCCATTGATAAACTCGGTTGAGCCATTTCCCTTTGGAAACTTAACATAGATTTAGAAGAGAAGACAAAGTAAGTAAGGGTGCAAAGATCAGGAATTGATACAATCAAGTACCACACCCGACCCAGGGTACCAATGGGAAAGAGACAAACTCACAGATAGACACCACAAACGAGAGCCAAGAGGTCAGCCCTTTCCCAGCAGCACAAAATACAATTAAACAGACGCGCACAAAGACATAGCAAACACAAGACAGAACAAAAACATTAAAGATCCACAAAAGAAGTACCGCCTTGGAACGGTCAGTAAAATATTTTACTGGAGGGCTTAAACCGGTTTAACGGCGCGCCAACCTCGCCCTTAATTCAGATGTGGATCTAGACACATAGATATTTGGTTTACATGAAATACCCCTACATGTTTACCATGGACGTAAAACCCGTTTAACGCATTCACAAGAAGTTTATTTTGCTATTATACGAAGAGGTTCTCAATTGTCCAGCTCTGCGCAGTCCTAGGTCAAACTGTCACCAGCAGTTCAATTGAAACAACTTAACGCACACGCGCATTCCGTTGCAGCTATTTGCGCAGTTTGCCACAGAGCCCGTGACATTCGGAAGCCATGGATCATCAGTACATGTATAAGTCTCAAGCACTACGTTCGTACACCTCTCTTGGCCAGATAGTCATATATTTAGTTATTACTGCTGCAACAGCTTCTATAAGTGCCATTCATGCACCAGTCATTTGTATCCACTGTCCCCCCCAACCTATGGGGATGGGCGGGGATAATGGGTTTTCACTTTCCAGAGCCCTGTTATATGCCCGCCCTGTGGGGAAAGCTGATGATAAAAACCCTGCTCTTTGCCCCACCCTACACAACAGAAAATCCCAGCAGGGTAAGTGCCCCAATGTTATACCCCCACACTTCCCCGGCACTGCAGGGACAATCAAAAAGTAATTGTCCAGCACCTTATCCCGGCTATCCCACGGCTATCCCCGTAGGTGGGGGCCGTGGATACAAATGACTGGTGCATTATCCTCTTTAAATATTGTATAACTATATAAAGTGGAGTTGCATTTTTCTCACACGACGGTATCTTGAATTGAATAATAATCGAAACATTCTTAACACATCGAATTTCTCCTTAATGTAAAACTGAAACATTTGTGATATGTTTAAAGAGCAAATCCAATTACATATGAACACAATTTATTGACAAATGAACGCTACATAAGGGGGTGCAAATTGTGCATATAAACGAGGCTTTAGACAACCAAGCGCATGTGCGCAGTCTTACCAGAGCCTTTGTTTCCCAATTACACATAGTATCAAAGTAGATTAAGTCTGAGGACCAATAAATAAGCTACTACGATGTATAGCGCTTTAGCAGTGAATATACACATATGTAATACATTCCATAATCTCATGGTCTTGGAATGCTCTCAACTACACTCAGACTACAAAGAAAAGAAAGAAGGCAAAGATCAGGGATCGATACTTCAAGTACCACACCTGGCCCAGGACACCGTATGGGAAAGTGACAAAACACAAGAAAACGTCACATAAAGGAGAGCCAAGAGACCAGCCCTTTCCCAACAGGTGACCACAAGGCTTCGAGAAACAGACAAGACAGTATGAAAAAGACGAACACAAAACACAAACAACAAAAAAGATCCACAAAAGATGCACCGCCTTTGAACGGTTTAATAAGTAAATTACTGGAGGGTTTAAACATGTGTCACGGTACCAACCTCACCCTTAATATTGATGTGGATCAAGGCACATAGATGTTTGGTTCACATGAATCATCCCTATCTTATCAATGAATCTTTTCCTTCATGTAGTACATATAAACCAAGATGTACCAACCATATTTTACCCGTTTTACTCACTAATTGACTGTGAAGTTTCACCACCATTTGCAAGTACCCTCTAATCCCGAAAACTCAGCGACTGAGTTAACTTCATTGTTCATTTCCAAACATTTAACATAAGTTGTGAATACGTTTCAGAGGTTCATTTTAACAGTTTAGATTTAATTTCAAATATTATTTTTCACACCAGTAATACGGAGTTATTAAAATGGCAAAAATGGTTACTCCTGAACGTTTGCACGAAATTTATGGACATGAAAGATATTGATTGCCGTGACCCTAGAATATTTTTCTATTTACTAAAAGGGATTATGATATAGACCGAAGGACTTAAAAAACACACCACCTGCTTAAATGCTAATTTATGTCGAAAATTTGATATTTTTATTATGTGAAAAAATAAATTGACAAGTTCCGCTATTTGGCTTGCCTTAAATAAGAAAATTGAAACGCTGCGGGTTATAATTGCCGCTACGTCGCTACAATTCTGAAACAACTCAAATTCAAAAAGTCACAGAGTACCAATACCTTCCATTATGAACGAAAAAAAGTTTTCGAATCGATGTTTGTTCTTGAAAACAAATGGAAAGACAAAATCAAATCATGAAGTTTTAGGCCTCTGGCAACGTTCATTACGTCTATATGGCGTTATTGATTGTTGGCGTAATTGGCCGTTTATATCCTAAGGATCAGGCATAATCAAAGTCTTTTTGTTGCTGATAGATACTCCTCAATCAGTTTTATAAAAGACAAAAGTATCGCGACATGCGCGGACGTCATCCGTCTGTTATTGATGTTTGAAAATTTAAGACTGACTTTAGCGAAGTAATACTACGATTGGCAGTGTAATAAAACGATTATTTCTGAAAACGTTTGTGTTTTTCCATTTGATAAGACATCTGGCTACCACCTAAAAGTCTTTGTTTTTTAAATTGAATCAAATTTACATTTGTCTGACGACAATTGTTGAAAAACACTTACGTCGATATAACGTCAGAATGAACAGAATGAGCAAATCGAAATAATGGTAAATCATGGTCCATTATGCAAGAAGATAAAAAATGAAAAGAAAACATCCTCAAATCAATTATGTGGAAGAGACAGAGAATATAGAATGGTGCGTTTTTAAAGTCCCTCAGTATAGCTTATGAAATAGAAATAAATATTGCCAGATTACTGTTTACTGTGAGATTTGTTTGAGACAAAAATATCATGCAATGCATTGTCAAGTCTTAGAACAGTAGATACATTTGCACATTTTATAGAAGTATGAGGTTATGAACAATGATTAAAATCATTAGTAAGAAGCTTGCTGAAGTTTACAGTAATTTTTGCTTCATACATACTCGTAGCACCAGTATTGTTCAGAATACCAGATGATAGGGGGCTGATATTACACTATGTATGCATTTTGTCTTTTTTCATGACTGTCATTTTAAAAAAACATCCAACATGATGGGTGGGACCCAAAGTTTTTTGAGTGTTAACATAAACATTATACCACTCTGAAAGTGTCCTTAGGGGATGCATGGTGACCCCTCCTAGCTCATGGACTGTGTGTCCTTCCACGTTTGTCAATTATCTCGTGCTTAGTGGATTTGCTTAAAGTATCCGTTCTATGTGCGTGTGTCTTTGATTCGTTCTGGTGCCGCTTTCTCTGGGTGCCATTGGCTGGACTGAGGTGTGTGCGGTAGCTTTTGTGTATCTTTTTCAACGTCCTAACAATAAATTGCTATTTTGTGGGGAGTGATAAGTTTATATTGTAAATATTTAAGGGTTTATGAGTAAACTTGATCGCTGTAATATGGCATACAAGACACTGACCTATTATGAAACGGAATCTCCGTATATATATGGGTTAACATGTTATGTTCATCCAGAGGGTTTAAACCCTTATCATGCAGGGTAATTTGGTATGTTCTTTTTCCCCACTGTTTATTCAAATTATCTTTTTGATAAAGAAATTTCCAGTAATACCATCATAGTGTCAAACAGTTGGGATCTAGATCAGGCCCGACAAAATGTCGGGCCTGATCTGGGCCCAAACTGTTTGCAAAAATTATCATCAGACGACAAAATTCGCCACTAGCAGGATTAGCGTTAACAGACATCGAAGCCAATAAATATGTCTACAGAGACAAACAAACGGGGAAATATATGTCTTCAAACAATAATATTTATAAAAAGAAAAACAGTTATTGATTATTTTCATTGCGGAGTTACTGTCCAAGTAGGTTTTTGATCTAGCAGCCAAATTACTGCCAACTTACATAATTGGGCCTCGACGGGAGGAGATCTGTCTTCGGGGGGGGGGGGGGGGGGGGGTTGCGAACAGCAAAGGCGCAGACCGGCCTGCACATCGGCGCAGGCTGATCAGCGCCTTTGATGTTTGCTTTTTGGAAAGTATCATATCTAGACTTGCTACAAGCGAAATCTTTATTTTCTAGCTAGTCATTGTAGCTGAGCATGCTGGTTTCAATATGACCTGGTAAGAAACCCCGAAGACAAGTTTGACTATTTTTTACTGCTAAGTCATTAAAACAAGGTTATAGATATAATAAAATTCGAAAAGCATTTTAAATTCTACCACTCAGAGTTAATTGTTAAATACAACATTGAGTTAAAAACTCTGCAACAGGGCATATCAGAACCTATATTTTATGGTGATTTAGTTTATAAATTCATAAGAATTGTTGGAAAACCTTATTTTAGTGATCAATCCAAAAATATTATCAAGCGTTACAATGTATAAAAAGGTTTGATATAACTTGGATATCATGCGACAGTCTGCATGCCTGGTTATAAACCCAATCACTGTTTAAAGCTATGGTTTCCTCTTTAATTGCACGGCGGTGGGTCAGGCATCAGGCAGACTCTATGACGGCTCTAACGTAAAGCTTTAATCGTTGGGTTGGTGCCTGGTGCGTGTCTGTAGCTGGATTCACCGTGGCTCAACTAGATGTTTTCTTTAGCTATGGCTATCTGTGAGTCGTGAGCCCTTTTCTCTGTTTCATCGTAGTCTGTTAATTTGATTAGTGTTTCTCCATGATGATACATTGCGATAGTTAGAAGCTTCCATGCAAGCTTAACATTTGTGTGTTTCAACAACAGCAGATTCTAGGGCGAATATTTGGTACCGGTAACATGCATTTAAGCCCCCTATCCCCGGTTGCTTAGACTGCTGTCCATTCTAAGGCGGTGTTTCTGTTGTTGTTGATTCGTTGTTGAATGTAACTCCCCTTGTTGGATTCTGTAATTGTTCGATGTTTTGTTGTGCGTTACTTTATGTCCATTCTAGTTTTGCAATCATCTTGATGGGGAAGAGAGAGCTGGTTACTTTGCTTAGTTTGTCGTCATGGTGTCTAGTGATGGTTGTGTAGCTCTTCCTTGCGGTGCAGTGGGTTTGTCTGCAATTTCGAGTGTGGTATTTCCTGATCATACTCACTTACTATTTTCTAGTGATGAGGCCAAATTATATACGTACCGATTATGTCAAGGACAAAGATATTCGACCACAATTTGCGTTTATAATATACATATTCCAGTACTTAATTACTATACTCGTTTAAATCAATGGTGAAAGCAATTTTATTCCATAATAATGAACAGCGGTAATGATTTATGATTTAGTTCGGAGCTATTAATAATGTTCACTGCTGTAGCAAAATGTTCTGCGATTGACTTATCGCAACTTAGCTTTTTGATAATACTGTTGCATTCTAAGAGGATTGCATAGAACATAATTTACGTCAATATGAGCAATGTATGGTCAGGCTTTAGTACACTTGCTGGGAATTATACGTTTCGTTCTGGTATCAAAAGTATCTGAGTATGGCAAGGAAATGCCATAATCACACACTGCAGACCAACCGACGGCATCGTGAGAAAGAGACACAGAAAACTAACAGCCACTTGACAGCAAGAGGACAAGTAAAGTAAGAAAGGCGGGAAAGATCAGGAAACGATACAATCAAGTACCACACCTGACCCAGGATACCACATGAGGAAGTAACAAAAATACAATAAACATCTCCAACAAGAGCCAAGAGGTCAGCCATTTCCCAGCAGGTGGCTACAAGGCATTAATGAACAGACACAAAAGCACGAGAAAAACAAGACACAAAAATACAAACGATCCACAAAAGAAGCACCGCCTTGGAACGGTCAGTAAAATACTTTAACTGGTGGGCTTAAACCAGTTTCACGGCGCCAACCTCACCCTTAGTTCAGATGTGGATCAAGACACATAGATCTTTAGTTTGTATGAAAGACCCCTAGCTTATCAATGAATCATCTCCAAAAACATATAAATCAATATATAAAAAGGAGATAAAGCAAATATAAGGACTCAACAAAGTCAAGTAATCAGCTCGCTCTTCCTGGGATGATTACAAAACTAGAAAGGACACTAAGTACATGTACGAGCTGTGTTCAAATATGAATGCAGCCAGCTTCATAACTTTCTTCACAAATATCTCGAAAAAATGATATACGTTTCTATAAGAAAAAACTATTTGCCGCCTTTAAGCGTGCACCAGGCATAAAGAAACACACACTATATACTTATTCGAAGGTCACTCGTATATACTAAGGTTTTTCTACTCACGTTTTGGTACATGTGCGGATATAGTGTCATATCTTTGTAAGTTTAAGACATATTGGCACCAACTTTTACATGAAACTTTTAAAAAAAAATCAATCCTGTTTCAATCTCGAGTAAGCAGGCACGTTTCTAACGTCACTAATTTTGAGAATAAACGTCATCTTGAGTAATCTGCTGCCGACGTTAGGACGAACATCGCTATATTTGGCTGAAAATATGCCAATATGCCAAAAGGGAATTTTCAAAACGCGACTTCCTCTATTTAGAGAGTTGTCACATTTTATATAATTTTTCACGCATTTTTTTCTGTTTCTAAGTGACGAGCTTACCTTTATCAAAATAATTGAGCCACAACATGAGATTTCCAACAATGTGGTATGTGCGACCAGCAAAATCTCAGACCAGCCTGCGTATACGCGCAGACTGATCACAGAGCCTTTGCTAGTCGCTTGAATATTATATTACTCTTACGCTACCGACTGAACATCATTTTGAGTTTCTAAGCTTAAAATGAGGCTGCATAGGCTCTTCTTAGTCTACACATGTGAAAATACCACATTGTTGGAAATCACATGTCACGGCTCATATGTTCAATATGTCTAGTCCACAAGACAGGTAAGTAATTTTCTTCTCATTAATGCCTATAGTGGTCAAACTTAAATTTTACGCTCAAAAGAATAAATCCGCACTGTTATTAAAACAAAATTAAGTATAAATTCAGTAATCCCTTCAATTAAGGCATTTCTAACTTAACAAAAAGGATTTTCAGCGTTTAAAAATTACACACTATCCATTTATAACTTGTAGCAACAGCTCAGTATATGCGATCGACATACAAATGTATTGTCTTTGATTTATAACTAGTTTAAATGTTGCTTCGTGCATTTTTGCTAATTTAAGTTTAACTAAAAACTGAAAGGTGGTGATTTGCTAACCATTTATTTTCAAACACCAGAAGACTTTAAATAGTAAAATCGATTCGATGTTTAACAAAAACGTGTAGGATTTTCGTACCAGAATCTCTTTATATGAACATGGGGATAATTAAGTAAGAATTTCAAGAAATTTCACCTGCATTGAGTTTGTTAGTGTATAGAGTGACCCTCATTTAAAAAGGCTATAACTCAATAAGTATAGTGTATTTTCTTTATGTCTGGAGCCAGTATAAAGGCGAGATACAGTTCTTTATAGCAACGTATAACATTTTGTCGTAGCATACATGTGAAGAAAGTTATGAAACTGGTTGCATTCATATTTAAACACCCCTCGTGCTGCATAATACACTCATTTGTTCAAAACAATTTTTCATTATTCAACAAAAATATCACCGTAAAAAACTGAATGTACAATCAATAAAACATTTAAGCTTCATAAAATTAGTGAATTGTTATCAAGGTATATAAAGAAAAGGCATTGGAATAGTCTATAGAAAGTTTGTGTATGACGGATCAACTTGCAAACTCGTCAAAATCCACAAACACAGTTCGTAAATAAATCCAATAACCAATAACTAGATGTATTTAAAAGTCTATAATAACAAAAATATTTGCTCAGCATACCGGCCAGCTCATCTCCTTGGTACGAACAGAAGTCACACAAGGCAAATTTGTCGAATTTATATCCCCGGTGAAGGGTTATTTAAGAGAAAATTATAAATTATAAAACATAAACCCCTAAGTTCACCTTGGGTATCCTACAGATCAAAGTTAAACGCATACCAACTAGTTTTCAGTGGTTAATTCAACAAAAAAAAAAAATAAACTTGTCTGTACAATTTCAATATCTGACTTAACTCTGACCCAAAGGTAAGGGGTATGTGTAAGGACAAAGTGTTTGCTTCAATGTTTGTTTATACTTGTTTCCCCTTAATTTGATATGCAACATGACCACATTCAGATTTTTTTACCTTTTAATCCAACCCACAGGTTGAGGGTTTGTGTAAGGAGACAATATGTGTATTGCTTCAATGCTTGTTTATACGTATTTCCCTTTAATTTGATGTGCATCATGAAAATGTTCTGAAAAATGATTTTTGACCTTTGTACCCCACCCCAGGATCGGGAGTGGGGTGGGTGTGGGTCTGCGAGTAAAATATTAGCTAATATGTTGCTGCATTTGTGATTCCCTTAAATTTGATATTCAACATGGCCATGTTCTGAAACCTAATGACCCCACGCCAGTGTCAGTGGGGTGGGGGTGGGGGGGTCTGCGGGCAGAATATTTGCTACCATGTTGCTGCATTCGTGATTCCCTTTAATCTGATATGCAACATGACCTTGTTCTGCCAAAGTTGAATTTTGACCTTTTGACCCCACTCCGGGGTCAGGGGGGAGTGCGTGCAAATCATTTGCTACCATGTTGCTGCATTCGTGATTCCATTTAATTTGATATGCAACATGACCATGTTCTGAAAAAGTTGAATTAGACCTTTTGACCCCACCCCTAGGGTCGGGGGGGGGGACTGAGGGCAAACATTTGCTTCCATGTTGCTGCATGCATCATTACCTTTATATCGCACAACTAAGATAGGTGAGGATGCAAAAATAAAACATGTTACCGCCGTATAAGATTATAAAGCATGAAATAAAGAATAAAATCTCTAAAAGCATTAAAATGAATTGACTAAGAATTAAAAATTGTATAATGTTTCTGTAGCACAGTCGTAACTTTGTTTCATTAAAAAAAAACGTAGGACGGGAAAATGTTTTCGTTCGTACGATAGTTGAAAACCTTTGCAATTACAGTTTTGACCAAGATCAGGCCCCGACAGAACTTCGAGCCAGATCAGGATCCAAAATGTTTGACAGTCTAATGGTATTCCTGTAAGATTTCTTCGAAAAAGTTGATTTTGAAAAAAATCAGCTGACGGCAAAAGAGCATGGAAAATTACCCAGTTGGCAAAGATTCGATGGCACCATTGTAATGTTTGAAAGGAATCATAATACCCATTTACCATTTAGATGACTTTTGAAATCGACATGTTTAATGATAAGATCAAAACCCCATCAACTTATATGGTAATCAAAATCTGAACTTTTTGAATGCTGGGTAATTTGTCATGCTTTTGTTGTCGTCTGCTGACATTTTTTCAAAATTAACATTCTCAAATAACCTTTCTGGAACACTAGTAGAGTGTCAAACGGTTTGGAACCAGATCAGGACCGACGTTCTGTCGGTCCTGATCTGGATCCAAACTGTTTACAAATGTTATCAGCGGACGACAAATGTCGTCGCTAGCAAGGACTTGGTTAATCGACAAAGACAACTTAAAGAAAGAGTTAACTAAAACAGTAGACGTTCTGGGATCATGGTATATTGTTGCTCTCCATGTGTTATCTAATGGGAAGTCTATATTACGTACTTAACCGTTCACTAATATTTTTATGTGAGCTAATGCATAGGATTTTTGTACATATGGCACATGTGTATTCATCAGAAGTTGGTTACAAGGTTAGATTAAAACCAAACTACCAAGCTACAAAGACTACATATTCTTAGAGTCTTCAATAATTGGATCAAGTAGGTATTACTTTTATAATATGATATCTAAAACAAAAGACAATAATAGCTAATACATGTAAGATGTAACAGTATACAATTGGTGTATTCTTTTGAGGTTAACATCAGGATTTGTCAACCCGCAAACAGTTATGATCACCGAGGCGAATCCAAGAGAAACACCACTTTCGAGGGTTGATTAATCCTTATGTTAACCAAAAAGAATGCACCACTTGTTTTGTTATATGGCACTGTCTCTCTTTTCCTAGTCTTTTCATATTTATAATTTACTCAAGTCAGATGTTCCTAGCGCACTAAACACAAGATTACTTTAGCAATTGCTTTTCAAGATTCTTAAATTCTTTTGAGACGTGCAAATGAATTGCTTTTTTAATTAGAACAAATTCTTAATTCAAAGCATTTGACTCGTGAAATATGCATAAGAAATCAGGCAATCTCTTGAGTCAGTTTTCCAATATCTATTTTTAGCTGTCAAGCATCAGTGAAAAAAAGTGATGTCTACCTGTCCTGGGTTAAATTTAGTTCAATATATTTTAACTGTCTGGCAGCAATGACAAATCCTGATGTCTACCTGTCCATGGCTAAATTTAGTTCATCACTGGTAGACATCAAGATTTGTCACAACCAGTGAAAGCTAGTTTCAGCCAACCAGAGGAGGTCCTTTATAGGAGTCATATAACAACAGCACTTGGCACGACTTATGTTGTTTACTTTTGGCATGCACAGGTTTAGTTTAGTCAGGACATACTTTATCCCCCCTCCTATCACAGAAAATCGAGGGGAGATAGTTTTCAGCTTTCTGTGCCTGCGTAGGTTAGTGCTCCTTAGACAGGGGGAATCTTGTGAGTTCAACTTATACTGCTTTTCAGAAATTTAAAATAAATTTGCTTTTTCTTGCAATCATGAGCCAACAACAAATGTATTGCTACTTTCGCTCGTTACAAGTACTTTAGGTAGTTGTAAGATGCTTAAGTAGCAATGCATTTGGTAGTGTTTTTTGTGCTACAATTGTGTGAAGACAGTGTTCCATTTTATACAAGTTTCGTATATGAATAGTTAATGTGGTTGTTCTTCTTTAAAGTGCATACTAAACAAGTGATCAATCATTTTAAGGAGCTTTATTACAAAATGAACAGGGACTCGATACTACCATATTTGGAGATTATACTGAAGAGTTAGTTGTCTTTTATCCTTTTGTTGCCTTGCAGTCGAAAGTGTCTTGGGGCACTGTCCATTGTGCGCAGTTCCGCTACCTAAGACAATGTGCTACAAGTATATTTTACCATGTGCGCACAATTGCTATAACAACTTTTAACCCTTTGTATACTAATGAATTCATCCTTCTGGTTTGATACTACAAACTTGGGATAGTCCATTGTACATATCTAGTGGTGTAAGGTTATACTTTTCAAAATATAGTTTATTCTTTTGTCTGAAGGTCTCTTTTACCTTTACAAACAGTGTAGGCCCTGATGAAATGCAGCATTATGCTGGGTCTCCACTGATTGCAAAAGTACTAGTTTATGGGTTCTAAAATACAAAGGGTTAAAGCTGCATACTCTGTAACTATGAACATTTTTCGAAAATTTTCTTTTCTTTTTAAATCATTTGTAAAAGTAGAATTAAGATATGTTTTCACAAATAAAATGTTCAGTACAGCTGAAAACTGCATGGAAAGGTGAATTATCTTATCAAATAGGTGTATTTTTCTCTTGTTGGTAATTATTTGCGTCCCTCCAATAATTAAAGACCGTTGAATTTTAAAATAAATGCAGTTGTTTTGATAGTGATAACTTGTTAAGATCTACGAAAATGGTAAAATGTTTACCTGAATTTGCGTATTTTTACTGTGTTCTTGAAAAATAAAAACATTATTTTTAAAATTAGAAGATCAAAAGTTACAGACTATGCAGCTTTAATAGTCAGATCGTTTGTAAATTTTACAGGTACATGGTCAAAATGTGTGCATGTCGTTTTATATAAGCCTCGTGAAGTCAGATATTTGTAGGGCTTGAATGTATATACAGTCATGTAGATAGGGTATTATAGAGCTTTTGGGTCACTGTAAAGGTGGCAACTTTAAAATTAATATCTGGACGTGGTTCGGCATTTTCATAAAAATTCGGACCGTATATACACTGAACTCACATTTGTTAACCCTTAAAGCGCATACCACAAAAAATCGTACGCTTTTGTCGTCTACTGAAATATTTGAAGCATCTTTGATAAAAAGTGTAGATACAGATCAGACTGCTCCTGTAGAAGTTATCTGGGTCAACACTGTTTGCATATATTCTTAAGTTATCCAATAGACAGACATTTTTGCATGTAGTTTTTTTTCTGGCGTTTTAAGGGTTTAATCATATGTTATGTGTCTTTACTGTCTTTACTGAGGTGTTCTTGCGCAAGATGATACAGTTACATGTACATGTACTTTCGAATAAAAGCACGCATCTTTTCAGCTTTACCGATGTCAAAGGTAGATCAGCCCTAATTACGCATTTTTGAGGTGCCACCTTTATAGTGACCCACTAGCTTTATAATACCGTATGTTTCACAACTTTCACATTTTTATATCGGTCCTTATGAACCTTTGCAGATGCTTTCTTCAAGGTTTGAAAATGTGCATGTCGTTTTTATATTACCCTGCAATTGATTTGTTTTTCCTTTAAGATTTCACGAACCAAGCATATTTCAGACTATCAATGTAGATAGAGAGGGCGCCCTTTGAAAATGAAACTCCTCCTACAGTTTTATAACGTTGCATGTACGTTTCTATTGGACTGAAATTACGCATTGTGTTAGTATATAGCTCTCAGATTAATATTGCCTACTTTCATCCGTTGTGAATTCAGACATTTTGGGCCTTCAATAATTTACACATATAAATTGGGGTACATTGTGTCAACAACTCCTACAGTTTTATTATTATTGTTTTGATATTTTGTGTGTGCTTTTGTCAAACCGCTTTGAAGACGTGCATATGTGCTCCGCTTTATTTTGTTTCTTTTTCAAATTATATTTTTGTTCATTTTGGTGCTGAATACTATTAATTTTAAAATAATTTGGAATCACGCATCCTTCCTGAAATAGAGAGAACCTACACTATTCGAAAACAACAGACTCGGTTTTATAGAGTCTGTTCCAGAGGGCTAGTTGTAAATCCAACAATTCACACGCCCTCTAGCGCTAGCTTATGCTTTCCAGTCAGAATACAACATTCCAGAAGGACAAAAATGTGAAAAAATATCAACACTACATCAAAGTTTGTAGTTGTATGGTACCTTGTGTACACATTTTTTATGTGTTTTTTTAAACTTTGTATGCACGTTTCTCTTGGTTTGACCTAAGATTTATAGAATGCATGTACTTGCTTCAAGCCAAAACGCACCTTTATTTTTGCCACATTTTCCAAATTATGATCTTCCTAGGCGCAATAACAGTTTAATCCTGCTTCTACCACTTTTAGAAGTTCAAAATCCTGTTATACCCGCTATGTAAAATTTAGACTAACTTTACCTGTATAGTATAGTCTGTTTCAGAATTATTTTACTTCTTCACAGTACTACAATAACCTTTTGATTTAAGAATCGCAAACAAGACCGTACTTACTGGGTGTGTTCCACTCAGGGATGTTTTGCAAAGACTGCAACACGTGAAGGAATACTATAGAGAAATGAAGGAAACCATTGCCATCCATCAGACAATGCTATCGTCCCAGTGGACAGATTAATGAAGAATATCCGTAAGCGTTGTAGAGATAAGGTTACTCCAATACCAAGTATATATGATGCGATGAAGTTTACATGATGGGATTAAGATACAGCTAGAGTTGTTGAAAAGACACCAACCTACCAGACTGAAAGACTGCACTGTACCACCAATTCTAAAGTCTTGGACACAAGTACACTTAGATGGAAAGTGGACAGAAATAAAAGATTGACAGCAGATTTTTTAAATTAACGATGGTGAAGCAATAAAATACTAGTGTTTGCGACCCAACATAATTTCAGTGACTTGTGCAGAGTTAGCGTTATCTATGGAGATGGAACTTTCTACACGTGTCCTTCTATATACCCTCCATGAATTCATTAATGGCGAGATGTATCCACTTCTCATTGCTCTTTCTTCCATGGAAGTCAAGACAGATTTATGAAAGATTATTCACACTAGTTCAGATAAGGTGTCAGTAGTTAGGATTTAACCTCTCTCCCAAATGGTTCTTTAATGGATATTGGTAGCAACAACAAGAGTTGCAGTGACTAATATATTCCCAGATGCTTGTAAGAAAAGTTTCTTTTTTCACTTTACCCAGTGTGTCTGAAGTAACGCTCAGGCGAAAGGTCTAGCAAGCCGAATACAGATAAAAAAGATTTACACAGATTAGTGCGTAGAGCTGCAGTTCTTCCTCTAGTTCTAGTGCTAGGAGTAGCAGATGTATGGTTCAAAGCCTTGAATGATTAAGAAGGTGGTCAGCTTCCTGAAGATATCAGTTTTTTACAGATTATATAACAGAACAATGGGTGGTGACAGACAAAGCGACATGGAATCATTTCAATACTGAAGGACCTTGGACAACAAACTATCTTGAAGGATGACACAGCAAATTGTAGAAACACACCCAAACACCTACCGCATCATCGCAACACTACAACCAGTTGTGGCATCGAACAGTATAAAGCTGATTCAATATGCTGCTGGAGGAACGCATCCTGTTAAGAGGAGGAAGTATAGAGACCTTGAAAACTGAAGCATTTATATGTCAGCGCATCATTGGTTGTGGTATTTATTGCAATATCGAGCAATGTAGTCTTAGGCAAGCCTGCACACTTTCACATGCTCGTCAGAGCCGTCTATGCTCGCATATATAAAAAATGCGGTTTCCCTTTTGCAGAGGGTTAAATTGTAGAATTATTACGAATAGATATATCCAGCGTCCAAAGCTGATCGTTTTTTATCAACGGTAAAAAGAGATAGTTTTGTTTTCATTTAGTTCCATATTATTTGGTGTTCAAGACCTATTGGCTCTTACGCGTAGTTTACTAAATGTCAACTTTATAGGATGTCTCTTTAAACAAACGATCATCAGTTGAGTTATGTCTTTTTGTTTTTGCCTAATGTGAAAAGTAAGAAAGGCGGCAAAAATCAGGAATTGATACAATTAAGTAACACACCTGACCCAGGATACCACATGGGAAAATGACAAAAATACAATTAAAATTACAAAAAAAAAGAGCCAAGAGGCCAGCCCTTTCCCACAAGGCAGCAATAAACAGCCGCGAAACCATGACAAACACAAGACAAAAATAACACAAATGATCCACAAAAAAGAAGTACCGCCTTAGAAGGGTCAGTAAAAATATTTTATTGGAGGGCTTAAACCATCCTCACCCTTAAATGAGATGTGGATCAAGACACATAGATGTATGTTTGCTTTCCATGGAAGACCCCTAACTTATCCATGCATCATCTCCTAGAACATATAAATCAAGATATAAAAAGAGATAAAGCAAAGATAAAGGTTAAACAGTACATAAAACTGAATACCGGAGCAAAAGAAATCCAACAGGCAAACCCCACAAACAATGCATCAGGCCCCTACCATCTCATCAATAGACAGTCTTCAAGTTTGAACCGTCATAGAGTTTGAAGTCCAACCCACCGGCTTGCAATTAAAGAGGAAAGCAAAAAGCTTCTCCAGTATTTGTTTTTACTTTTAATTCATGCAATACTCTTTTACAATGTAAGGCCAATGCAATTAATTCAAAATGATCCATTGAGGGGTTACAGACTAAATTTTCCAAAAGCATATTGTAAATCTTTTTCTGAAGATGAATTTTGTCTTGGCAAAAAGTGCAGACACTGATGAAAAGACGCATTATATGGAATTTTATTTGAGTCTTCAATGTTTGCCAAAATACCCAGTTAAGGGTTTCTGATCCGTAGGTAAATTACTATACCTATATTTATTTTATACATTTTTCGGGCTGAGCAATAGGCTTAGACACATCTATACTTAGATTTTGTCCTATTTATCTAAAATATCTATTGGCCAATATGATAAGATCTTGCCCAATGATAGACATGATACTATTTCATTGGATAAATAATTTGCAAATTCAAATTATGATGAAATCGACCTTATGATAGACGCCATTTTAAAAATGCCTTCTACGGCAGTGGAAACATGCGTTCATTTTAGACAGGATTAATCAATACTACTGGAGTATTACACCTCAAATGAAACACAGTTTTTCGTTTTTAAAATTTTACATACAAGTTACTTCACACTGAAAGTTTGCATGCGCAAAGAAATAGCAAAACCCTATCTAGATTTAAAATTTGACGAAGAATAATACCATTTTTACTGCTCTGATATCTTGTAAAAATAAATAACTTAGTTTATGTTAGTATGAAAATACCGGTTCAGTACCCATTTTTGTACTGTCTGTGCAATTTACCTGGGATAGATATACCAGTATTTGCTCATCTATAAAATGTCCATTAGAGATTACAGCAGACGATTATACCTTGTTGAAGTCATCAAATTGTTCTGCTTACGATGCAATCCAACCTTCTTTTATAGGTCTATGAATAAAGGCCTTTCTTTTGGGTCACCATTTTTGTGACACGGTTGGAAATAACTGATTCATTATTGACTTGTCTGATAAACGGCAATGCAAGCCAATATGTAGCTACATTTAAAACCACTGAAGTATTTTTATAAATTGTCTTATACTAGTATATACATGGCTTTACGTTCAATCATAGTCATTGATCCGTTTCGCTCAAGGTACTAGAGGGAAATATTATTTGGCCGATAACATTAAGAATGATAAAATGCCATCTTATCACGGCATTTATGAAAACGCATGCAAACTTCAAAAAATATTTTTGATTAGGGTTTTTAGGTTTAAATTTTTATTTCCAATTAAATTTAAGATTCACATTTTAGATTTAATGTTATTGCCGAAAAACAGTGTTCCATTTGAAGGGCAATACCACAGTAGGAGATGGTTAGTAACATTATTTTACTACCTTTATAATAAATGTTAAATGCGATTGAAATAAGTTCAGCAATTAAATGGGTTTATTTGTTATGAAATCCTTTATGCAGCCGCACATTTATTTGATAGTCTGTGAGAAGTGATTTATTCAAATTGCATAACGTTAAGATTCAGATAAAACATGTGTTGACAGAAAAAAAATTAGCAAAAGATACTATTCATTGTACTTAACCCATTCCTTTTAGGGGGGGCAACGACAAACGCGGCGTCTGATCAGGTTCTGTGCTATTTTCTTACAGAAGGTACTTCCAAAATTTGAGTGAAATCAAAACTTACTACCCAACAACCCTTAAATTCGAAATGGATTTGCCCAATAGATAAGGATGGGAAATTACATTAGGCATAAATGGGTTAGGAAGCTAGCTGTTGTACACCAAGAACATTTTAATGTTGTCGATTTGCATTTAGTCTAAAGCTTTAAGCAAACGTTACAAACGAGAAAACGTAGTGCGTGTAAGTCGGTGACCAACCTTATGACGTCTGGAAATAAGGGCAATGCTCAGATGATGCAACTTTATATGCTAGCCTTTAAAACATCGGCATCCGTCTTGCAGTAATACCAAACATTGACACACTTAATGGCCAATTTACAGTCAATGAGGCTGCATAATGCATACAAATATTGGGACACAATATTCATGATACATGTAACGCTACACGAGCGTGCAAAGCAACTGTTGAAATGCCGTTAAAGTTTGATTTTCATATAATTTCAAGCAAGATCACAATATTATATGCCTACTGGCGCGTAACATGAATAAACTATGAAACCTGTGCAGTGTTGCACAGGTTTCGTATTTTGTACACATTTTCCGTGTTTGTGCGTGCACAAAAGAACTTTATAATAATAGTATTCATTTTCAGCAGTACATATTTTGTAAAACACGATCAGTTTTTTCTTGAAAGTGTTGGTAAAGAGCAAGAGTGATTTACACAGCTCAGTTGAATGAAGGGCGAATTTTCCTATATAATGGATACCAGTGATTCGGTTATTTAAACCTGTGACAACGTTGATGGTTTCATGTATAGACAAATAAAAGTCACTTCCTCTAAAGGCACATTTTTGTGTTACTGAATAAAAAAAACCTTGCTGTCTGATGCTATCACTACCTTCGCTGAAATAAACTGGCATATACATTTACCTGAAATCGAATCACTATCAGAACTTGCAAATTGAGAGGATAAGTATGGGCTTTCAAGTGCAGATTCGCAATAAAACTAACCACTTAATTACCTATTTGCAAGATGCATACTTTGTTTCCATCCGTTTGTTTGTTTGTTTGTTTGTTTGGTGCTTAACGACGCATCAACCCTTGTGGGTCATTAGCGTCAGACGATATTAAACTAAACGTGATTTGAATAGAAAAAGTAAAAATTTGTAATAAATAAAATGGATGATAATAGTGATTTTTTAAAATACATGGAGTTGCTGTACGATTGTTGACAGGAAGGATCATGTAGAATATCTTCAGTTTCAAAGAGCTATTCCAGATGACTGTATATTATCTTTGACTGAACAGAATATAGCGATAAACGATCATAATGATGCAATGATACTATATATATAGGGCGTTAGAGGTCAATAAAAATATAAAACAAAACGCGATTTTTAAAAAATAGCGATCAGATTTTGTTAAAAAGGTTTCTTTCTTTAAAAAGTCATAATACTATCAATATGTATATCATGAATTAATTCTTTCATGTTATTAACATGAAAGCAATTATTTCTTACTTGTGTAAAGTCGTCACATTCCAAAAGGAAGTGACGTACAGTGAATTGTGCGTCGCAACCAAGACATTTTGGCTGCTAATATGAATGAGTGACCCTTGTATGACCTAAGCGGAGTCGAGCTAAGACGACTTCTTCTATTCTAATGTTTCGAACAACTGATTGATATTCACCAATAGTTGGTTTTATGTCAGGAAGTTTATTTCCAATGCTGTTATTCCATGAAGTTTGCCATTCTTCCAAGATATATTTATTAATAGATGGCTTAAAATTAGAAAATGGAATCTTAAAAGAAGTTGATTCTTATAAAAGCGATGTTTTTGCTTGCTGATCTACCATCTCATTCCCTAGAATGCCTAATATGACTAGAAATCAGACAGAGAATAATTTCTTTAATTGCTAAAAGCTCGTGGCATTTTTCTAAATGTTTCTGAATCTGTGGATTCTTGGAACTGGTATGGTTCATAGCTTTCAATACAGAAAGCGAGTCAGAAAATATAATAAATTTATTGTAAGTGTCACAAGTTCTTATAAAATCTAAAACTAGATCAACTGCTTTGGCTTCAGCAGTGAAAATTGATGAATCGTCAGGTATACATTGCATATTACTATAGTTGCCTGATATAACAGCACAGCCAACCTTTGAGTCTTCTTTTGACCCATCAGTATAAACGTGTTAAAAATTCTTATAACGACTTTGAAGCCGTCTGAAATCTTTTTTATTATATGTGTGGATTTGATTCAGATTTTTCCTAGAGTGTAAATCGAAAAGTACGAGGGGCATTTTGCAAGTTCTAAGCATGGTCTTTTATCTCAGTAACTGATTTACAAAACCTATAATGTTTGGTATCGTTTTAAAGAGCCATCTTTCCTCTATGTTATGGCACAAATTTCATGAGGAAATTATAATGCAGACACGAACAATTTTATTATGAATACATGTACTGTTTGTATACTGGAAAACGCAAAATTTCAGTGGAAAATACAATATTTTACCTTTTGAAAAGTGTGCAGAACATTAACAATAGTTCATGAAATTAGATAATTTTGCACCATTTGGTAGGCCATAACCTGGTATAGTTATTATACAATTGATGACCGAGTTGGATGTTTCTAATAACTAAATACCGAAACAGCAATACCAAAGCCGTCTAGAAAGCAAAGCAATGCGCTAATTTTTTGACTAAAAATCGCATGTCACAATGCACATATTTTAAAAATATTTTACCGACAGTAGTTTAAAAATGCCATGCGTTGGTATTTTTGTCTAGCACACATTATGCTCTTTGTATTGAAACCAAAATACATTTTTAAACCAGATCATTCTCCTCCCTTCCGCTGATTCATTCAAGAAGGGTTGTTGTCAGTTACAAGCGAAAGTATGTGCACAAATTACTGGTTAACCGCTTGTTCAAGCCTGCCCAGGAAAAAGTGTGGTTAGGTGAACTGACCGTCCCGCAATGACCATAGCTGTTGACTTGGGACGTAAAGCAACAAAACCAACCAACCAACTAAACCAGAACAAAGGGAAGATAACTCTTATAATCTTCCCATGGGGTAGAGTAAGTTTAGCGATGAGTTGACGTGCTAGTTCATTTCTGCTCAAAACGGTGGCAAACAAAAATTTTAACAAGAAAAACTATAACATGTGTTACATGTTATAAACGGCGTTGTTGAAAGGTTCTTATGAGTAATAATAGATGAAGGATAATAATGAAGTTTTTTTCGCAATGAGATATACATTAAAGCGGCTTTGAAATGATTCATTAAATGCTTGACGTTTCGCTAATAAACCATTTAATCAGACGGTGATGGGGAAGCAAGCTTTTGTGAATACTTGTTATCATCAGTCTTTTATGAAAACCAATACTTGCCCGCGGGGAAAGAAAAAGTTAGACGGCATTACGTCCCTTGATATACAGTATTCTAAAAACAGAACAAGAAAAACTATGACTTCTCAAGTCGAAAGAATAATATCCCATGCATTTTCCTCCTTTTGATGGAAAGAAACCCAACCCCAGCCATGAGTTTGCGGGTGATAGGAAAAATCTACTAGCATGCCAGTAGCAAAAATAAAGAAAGATGATGATTGCTTCCGCGTTTGACACAACATCGAAACAAACCTCAGGTCAAACCAATCGAATGACCTATTTTCCGTGTTTCTTAGGTTATTTTCTTTGCTTATTCATATTTTCTGCGTGTATGCCTGTTGTACGTTCTGTTTGTTTGTTTAACTTTTTTTTCTTGCTCCTATTTTCTAATAAAATGAAAAGTTTGTTTCTGTTTCATCGTGGCACTGTTTTATCGCACACTGCTAAATATAGAATGAATGACGTCACACTGTCCTTTAAATACTTATTTAATATACTTATTTAAGAATTTCGTATCTAAAGTAATGAATTATCAATAAGTTCGCCCCAGAAAACCGCTGATAACACATAAGTGGAAATATTTTCTTGGTAGAAATATTAATTACAATTATAAGTTATTCTAAGTTAGACCATTAGACCTGCTGGCGAGTGTGAAAAATAGGTACAGTCCGTGGGTATAACAGGGGTTGAACATCCGACATTTACACTGAAAAGACACCCGATTTTAGACGTTTTAAATACTCTTTTAATAAGAGAAGTCTACGTTTGATTTTACTTTACCCTTGGAAAAACGAAAAATTTAATCAAAACATTATTCATTGAACAATAACTTTGATCACACCCCTCTTCGGAATAGTCCATTTCAAAACCAATTACAATTATAGGCTAAGTAACCACTGTTTCATAAATGAACTAATATTAGTTACTTATGCATTAATAAGTAACGCCGTAGAAAAACCTTGAGAGTAGAAATCAATCAATTTTGTGATGGTTAACGCGAATGTGAGGGGTTAAGATACCCCACCCACTTCTTGAAAAGTATGGGTAGTGTTATTAGGAATAACTTTCTTGAATACAGAACAGCACAAGCCACACTTTTTGCGCGACGAAATGATCTTTATGCATTGTTCGCTACAAATAAAGCAAAACACATACTCAATAGGCATCTTTCGTGCTCCTGTAGTGACATAATTTATAGTAAAAGTATAAAGAAAAATCGAAAAAAGTCCCATTTTTGAAAGTTTATCAACATAGTCAACATTTTCCAAATATAAAGGTGGTAGTCGTGCAAGCTGTGATCGCATAATAAATTTTAATAAAAATTAGTTGGCACCAAATCGTTAATTTGTCAAATCATGATCGCTAATAAGGTCCCCATTTTTCCTTCGTTTTTTTCCCAAGAATTTTGCTTATAATTTCCGCCAGTATATAACCCCCTACTTATTTTGAGCATGTGCTGCACGTGCACGCCGAGTGCTTTTTTGACAAAAATTAAACCATCAAGTAGCTGTTGAATTCTAGTTTCCAAAATGTATAATTTGATAGCATTTCATGAACGCATTGTGGAGTTATGATGTCATGCTAAGAACTTTCCAATGACTCTCGTATTTCAGGTTGTTTCACGCACCAAGCTGGAATATTTGGTGTAAAATGTTTTTTTCACTATTTTGTGGTTTGATTGGCAGATTCTAAGAGAGGTGAAATTCTGATGCCGAATGATTTAATAGCTTTAGGTTTTTGTTCATATAAATCCACATAATTCGGTGGGAATGTAACTTCATGAGCAGGATTTAATGGGTTAGCAGCAAGTCTTATAGCATATTGCAAAGAGAGTTTCTCTCTTCGTGAGTATAGTGATGGTTCATCTGCTTCCACACAGAGACTAGCAACAAGAGAAGTTCTAAAAGCTCCTAAAGCTAACCTAAGTCATTGATTGTGTATAGAATCAAGCATTTGAATATATGATTTTTGTGCAGAGCCATATGTAATAAAGCCATAGTCTAATTTTGACTGGACTAGAGACCAATAAAGCATGAGAAGTGTTGTTGGGTCTGCACCCCAAAAAGTATGGAAAAGCACTTTTAAAAGATTCAATGCTTTTAAACATTTAGCTTTGAGATATTTAATACGGGGTATGAAACTAAGTTTTCTATCAAAAATCATGCCAAGGAATTTAGATTCCTCAACAACTGGAATAGGTGATCCATATAAATGTAAAACAGGATCATTATGTTGCTTGCGCAACTGACAGAAATGTACACACTGTGTTTTAGATTTGGAAAACTTAAAACCATTGCTTGTTGCCCAATTTTCAACTTTATTTAAATTTTGTTGCAGTTGACGCTCAATCGTCCCCATGCTTTTTGAACGATAACAGATACAGAAGTCATCAAAATATAATGTGCAATCAGTTAGATTACCTAAACATTTCACAATATCATTAATTTTGATATTATAAAGTGTTGTAGACAGAACACCCCCTTGAGGTACACCCTGCTTCTGGTCATAATATTCAGACGGAGAGGAGCCAACTCGGACTTGCATGGTGCGGTCTGCAAGGAAGTTTTCAATGAATGTAGGAAGACTACCTCTTAATCCTAGTTTGTTGATATCGTTTAAAATGACGTATCTCCATGTGGTATCATTAGCTTTGTCCAAATCCAAAAACACAGCAACTACATGTTCCTTTTTAATAAAGGCATCACGTATGAAGGTTTCCAATCTAACTAAATTATCAGCTGTACTGTGGTCAGATCTGAAACCAGACTGAAACCAGGATATATGATTAATGGATTCTAAAAACCAAGTAAGTCTTTTATTAATTATTCTTTCAAGTGTTTTACATAGTCAACTTGTTAAAGCTATAAGTCTATAATTATTTGGTTTAATACTTAATTTATTTTTATATCTTGATTTATATGTTCTAGGAGATGATGCATTGATAAGTTAGGTGTTTTTCATGCAAACCGAACACCTAAGTGTTTTGATCCACATCTGAACTAAAAGTGAGGTTGGTGCACCATTAAACCGGTTAAGCCCTCCAGTAAAATATTTTACTGACCTTTCCAAGGCAGTACTCTTTTGTGGATCTTTTATGTTTTTTCTGTCTTGTGTATGCTATGCCTTTGTGTGCGTCTCTCTATATATGCCTTCTGGTCACCTGCTAGGAAAAGGCTGACCTATTGACTTTCGTTTGTGGTGTCTAACTGTGAGTTTGTCACTTTCCCATTGGTATCCTCGGTCAGGTGTGGTACTTGATTGTATCGATGACTGATCTTTGCACCTTTACTTACTTATTTCTAAGTTTGTTTTTTTTCGAATTTGGTAAATTGGTTCGTTTGGCTTGTTTATAAGCTCTTTTGTGTAATCCTGGAGAATTGTGTTAAATTTTGTAGTGAGCTAAGGCGGACCAGAGGGCCGTTTGGGATACATTTTTAACAAAATAATTTGAACGGTTTTTTATGTTGTGTAAATAAAGACGTAAGCTGGTGTCATGTAAAGAGTTCCAATCTGTGTTAGTGTTAGATGCCCTTTCAGTTGGATCGATCGTAGCTCCAGATATGTCAGTTTTGGTTTAGAAAATTCAAATATGCCGTAAATTGCACAGTGATAAAGAACCTCTTGATTAAGAATCCCCTACCCGCTAAGAAAGCGTGCTTATAGACGTGTTTAACTGCTTTGTACTGACGTTATTGTAATCTTGACATCTGGTAAATTCTAGGTTAATTTGTTTATGAATGTATAGTGTACATGATAAATTATGTAAATGCCAGGTCACGTGAAAGTATATCCTGCAGGTGATGCGGAATTTCCTACATACCAATGCAATTCAGGGCGTCTAAGTAAATAATTGAGCCGCGACATGAGATTTCCAACAATGTGGTAAGTGCGACCAGCAAAGGCTCAGACCAGCCTGCGCATACGCGCAGTCTGATCAGAGCCTTTGCAAGTCGCTTGAATATTCTATGACTGTTAATCTACTGACAGAACAGCATTTGGAATCTCTAAGCTTAAAAGGTGGCTACAGATGCTCGTCTGAGTCTACATTTGTCAAAATGCCACATTGTTGGAAATCTCATGTCGTGGCCCAATTATTACGATGCAAACCCAGAGCAAATGCGCAAGCAAGAACACAACAGAGGGCACCCCTTTAGCAAATCTGAACACATTTAGAAGCATTTTTGAACTTACCGGCTGAAGTACATATTGAGCATACATTCTGCAAAACCAGTTTCTTGTCAGAGATAATCAAGTTGATACTACAAAGTATCACTAGAAATTAAAGTTTGCCTACTGTTGATGGACGATAAACGTCGACCTTCATTGTTTTGCATAAGGTACAGGCCGTACTAACCTGTGGAGGGTAGTATATGTTTAGGTTACTCCATATGAAAATACAGTAACACCTGTGTAAAACGGCCACTCAAAAATAGACAAAACAAAGATCTTCATGGCAAATGGTAGCTTAATGAAGGTCGCAAGTATTGCAGAATGCTCCGCTTGGAGCATTCTGCAACACTTTCGACCTGCCTTAAACGATAATTGGTCTTGAGAACCAAATGTTGGTCTTTTTGAGAGTGGCCGTCTAACACAGATTTTACTGTAGCACTCAGTATTGCACATGCGTGATGGGTACCTTTAAAGGGTATGCGAAGCGTACCTGAAAAGCTGGATGCCTGACCCTTCATAAAACCTTCATACAACGAGTTGTAGTGAACATCAAATGCTTCTGCCCATATCACCGTCTGCATTCATCGTGTTCATTTCACCTGTCAATCGCAGAGTTAGTGAACTGCCCTACAAGTCAATGTAGTAGCCCGTGTATGCCCGGGATCCTTAATCCTTAAAGCACAAAAAATGTATCTGAAAAAGTCGTTTCTGAAGTCGTCTGCTGCAAATAATTGCCTAACATTATTGGCGAATTAAGTATGGAAGCAAACAGCAGAGATCCAGAACAGACTGCTTCTATATCTGTGTCCACACTGTTTGCCATAGAGGCTTCTTAAACATTCAGCAGACGAGAAAGCAGACGACTTTTGTTGTGATTGGCGCATTAAGGGTTAAATGAGACATTTGTAAACCTATGGCACCATGATGCTGGACACCCAAGTTAAAACGTCGCATGGTCTAACTTGTTAATGAAAACGATAAAATGAGCCGTGGCACGTGATTTCCAACAATGTGGCATTTTGACAAGTGTAGAGTCAAACGATCCTGTGCAGCCACCTTTTTAGCTTAGAAACTCCAAATGATGTTCAGCCAGTAGTCTAAGAGTCACCGAATATTCAAGCAACTAGCAAAGGCTCTGATCAGACTGCGCGTTTTCGCAGGCTGATCTGAGACTTAGCTGGTCGCACATACCGCATTTTTTGGAAAATTGTTGGAAATCTCATGTCGTGGCTCAAATTATAAACACTGTGGTGCCACAATAAAAGTTTAACATATAGATTATATAATTTCAATCACTTCAAATTCACTATAGATGGTTTTTCAACCATCTGTAATAGACTCTTGAGACTTGAAAGAACGCCGCTCTTATGATTTTTGCTTTTAACAATACGTAAGATTCGAATCTTTAGATCAAAGGATATATATTTATATATTTACAAAACAGGCACACACGATTTTTATTAGTATATATATACATGTATTCAGTCTTTAAAGATTATACAATTGAGCAACGACATGTGGTTTCCAACACAGTGGCATTTTGACATGAATAGACTCAGACGAGCCTGTGGCTTCTGTTAAGCTTAGAAACTACAAAATGATGTTCGGTCTGTAGCTTAACAGTCATAGAATATTCAAGCGAGTAGAAAAGGCTCTGATCAGACTGCGCATATGCGCAGGCTGGTCTGAGCCTTTGCTGTCGCACATACTACATAGTTGGAAATCTCATGTCGCTACTCATATGGTTAGACAGCTATCTATTTTTGACAGTATGCGTAGTTTTTGCCTCAGAAAATGTATAATTCTAAACTGGTACATGTGTAATCATGCTTCAGATACAAAAAATAGTATGTAATACGAATAATACGAATAAAACCTATCAGTTTTTTTCCTGTTATTTATTTCTAATATCAAACTCTTTTTATCACAAAATTGTGATTAATGAAATTGGAAACGCTGGTCAGGTGAATTGATATTAAAAAAAAGTCGACCATGCCCTTTGAAAAAACCTGGTCCCGAGATTATAAAACATTTTCATGCTAAACTCAAATGAGCATGATATCTCAACATCTCAAAAACTAAATGTTGAGAGAAAAAAGGTCCTGCTTTAGATACTACAATGTTGTATTCATCCTGCTATTTAATGTTAAAATGCCAACATGTGTGGCATTTTAACATGTATAAACAGGATGAATGCCATGCTCATTTGAGTTGAGAATGAAAAAAACTATCTGGACTAAATTTAGACTGGTATCAGACCAGTAAATAGAAAAATAGTAAAATATGTGCACATTCATAAACAAGCATTTACATCTCTGAAAAAAAATCACTGATTGTCTTATTTCCTGTATTCTGAGCAATGGGGAAGTAATAAAGTATCATAAAATTATCTCTGTAGTAGTTATAGAACTTTCAGCTAGATGTCTTAATACAGGGCCTGAATATTCTGAGCAATGGGGAAGTAATAAAGTATCATAAATTTATCTCTGTAGTAGTTATAGAACTTTCAGCTAGATGTCTTAATACAGGGCCTGAAGACAGGCTAGAGTACTATTCATCCACTGCTAGGTTTATCATATATCGAACCTGCATGCACGATTCCAATTAAAATGATGCATGCCGAGCAAGAAATTTACACGCCAGCAACATTTCAACGCCACTTGTGTTTTTTGCAAATAAAGATACGGCTTTGATCCGTAACATAAAAAACCTTTAAAATTAGTCTAATTTTAAACCAATTTAGATTGATTGAGTAATCAAACATGCTTACAGTACCTGCGTAACGTTATTTTAGATTTCCATCTCACATTTTGATTCCATGTCATAGCTATCAGAGCTTTAGAAAAGGGACATTGCAGACTGTTGTTGGTTCAAATTTCAAGCAATAATTCTAATTAAGACCTGTAATAAGAAACACTATTTATGGCATGTGCCAACAACGATGGCGCTGATCTGACTGCGCATTCGCTCAGTCAGATCATATGCGCCATTGTTGTTCGCTGCAAAGCTAGTATGCGATGTAATAGCTAGTTTTGTATTAACTAACTAAACAAGATAGCATTAAGACTGAATGCAAGGTGACGCGCTTTATTTAGAGTGCGCGTATACATACAACAAAAAGAACGTTACTGAAACAGCATTTGTGAAGCACTTTACGTGTTATTATACTGCCACAATTCGATCATAAATACAAAATTTTGCTTGGGTGATGCACACTGACGGAAATCCGTCTAGAAACTGTGTATCTCACACCATTGTTATTGAAAGTGAAAATGTCGCAAAGATCAGGAATCGATACAATCAAGTACCACACCTGACCCAGGATACCGCAAAGTGACAAAAACACTATTAAACATCACAAACCGCATACAAACCCATGCTACCGCGAGGGAGAGCCACAAAACCATCACGAGACACCAGAAAGACAAACTAAGCAAAGCAACCAGCTCTCTCTTCCCCATCAAGATGATTGCAAAACTAGAATGGACATTTAGTAACGTACCCACAACGTAGAACAATTACAGACTCCCAAAATGGGAGCAGCAATAAACAAAAAGTCAACAACAACAGAACCACCGCCTTAGAATGGACTGCAGCCTAAGCCACTGGGGGCTTAAATGCATTTTACTGGTACCAAATCTTTGCCGTAGATCCTGTTGGAATGTGCAGCTCGCATGGAAGCCTTAAAAAAAATCTTGGCTTTGCAACTGTGTGAGAATAGAATGCAATGCCATCTGTATCCTTTCAATTCTGTCATTAACAATGTAAAACTTACCTTTTCTCATGTTCAGGAAGTAGCATAACCGTGTAATTGTCAGTGATGGAACCCATTGACTTTTTTCATCTGATAACGGAAAACCAGTTTTTACAAGGTCTGATGGACAGATTCACTGACGTAAAAGCCTTTTTATACCATTTGCTACCTCCCTGACCGTCGTCTAAGAAAGTTATGACATTGTGACCTTTTGGAATCCTGGGTCAGGTGTGGTACTTGATTGAATCGATTCCTGATCTTTGCACACTTAGTTACTTAAATAAGTTATCACTACCCTTATTACTTTTGTGAAAATATGGCCCGCAGATGCTAATCTGAATAGAAATGAATTGTACATGTTATAATGTTCTTTTCCATCATACTTCTACGAGAACAATAAGAAGGTTCTGTGCCATACAAAGATGTCAATGTGATTATACGCACCTCTGATGTCAAAGCCAAGCACGTATGCTCCTTTTTCAAACATCTTTCTCGTTACCTGCATATCTTTATATTTGAATCTAAACTGGTGTAATTTTTCATTGATATGCCGAAAACGTAGGACTAACTTGGCTTACCGATCTTGTTGTACAGTCAAAGGGTTGATAACTGTTGGCTTCTTGGCGATTTCTGAAATGCACTTTTTTAAAAACATTTTTTGTGACTAAATTGGGATTATCTCTTGCGGATTTGTTGTTTGCATGAAAATTATCTGGCAACCCTTTAAATGGGATTTGATAACCCTCATCGATCACACTTAAATGTACTGGTCAGCATCTTCCCTTTTCCACTTTGATATGCTTGACTTTAACCAATAATAAGGTAATATTTAAGAATAATCTACAGCTAACTCAGACTTATTATCATGAAAATTGTGTGTCTCAATTGTTTTGCTTACGCATTTACCTATCTGTACACTTTCCTTGCAATATTCATCCATATTCCAATATTCTGATGAGCTGAACTAACTAGAGTATTGTTTTCTGGCTCACCCCTTTTGGACATACAATGGAAACAGGCTTATCTAAAATACATAACTTGATATTTTTCTTAGCATTTGGACATTCAAACTTCCATAGTCCACTCTGGCAACAGTTAAAGTAGATCCCTAAACAGACCTGCTGAGGCATGCGCTGCTGTTGCTGTATCCAACTGGTTACCATCACGGTAAGTGCAACTGAATGCTGGAACCTCGACCCACCATATGGAGACCACCTGGTCCTCGTCTTATACCCCCTGTCTGCCTTTGCTTTCCTGCTGGCCTCGCATGTGCACTGTGAATCCGCTTTTGATCTTCTTCGTCGCTGGCCACCTCAGACTGGATATGTTCTTCCACTACTTTCCAGCCCATCTCAGATTTGTCAGCTATAAGGATGACATTCTGTCGTTGTTTCAATGTACTCTTGGCTTCTGCAAGATTCTCTTTGCTTGTGTCTAATCCGCCTGGTCTATATATCTTTCGCAGTCCTGCATTTTATCAAGCTTCTTGTTAATTACTTTGTACTGTTCTTCATTGGACTTGCGCTTGAATTTGCAGTCTGAAGACGTTTAGACTGTTATTTTACTGAATTGTAATTCTGAAAAGTTTTTTTTCTGACTTTCACTTTGCTTTTCAACTTCCAATGAGATTAGTTGTTGAATGCCTGTCAACAATTCATTCTGGCTGCTTTGCTCTGCCACCAAGTTTTCAACATCGACCTTCTCCATTACAAGTGTAAACACGACCAACGCCCTTTAAAACCTTTTTTGGGTAATGCACATTGACAGAAAGCCGTCTAGAAACTGAATATCTCACACCATTTACCTCATGCTGTCGCACACCGTGGCTATTCAACCCACACTACAAGTATACTAGTTGAAATAGCTTGCATAACGCAACGTCAAGACAAATATTCTGATATTTTCTGTGAATCGATCAGAATGTTATTTCTCCTTATATCAGCAATTCCAAGATTCTGGAAAGTACAATGTACACTGCTCAAAATATTTAAAGGAACACCTGATAATTTCCATAGGTGATGTCAGCCCCTGTCCTATAGAGAAGCCATACATTTCACTAGATAATAAGGTAGAAGAATGCCAGTTTCTTTAGCTATCTTTGCAAAGAGAGTCAAAGTATTGGATTAAAACAAGTTTTGACCAAACAATCGCTGCTCAAGTTCATGGCTCAAATTTTGTAATTTTTAATTTTCTTGAAAGTGACATTTTTTTCTGGAACACTGTAGAATTTTTGATAGCGTTACCTAATGACTTCTGCAACATTAAAAGGCTATTGAATGTAAAGAAATGATGTTGTTGTGGTGTTTGATTGAAAAAATCGTCTTTAAATTTGGGTTTGAAAAAACGGGTAAATTCCATTTCTACATAAAGTGTTCCATGGAGGTTTCTGGATAGGGATTACTTCATTTTCATCAGGGAACATCATCCTTGATCGGTTACCAAACTAATCACAGGACAAATATTATTAATACATCTCTTACTATGAGTCGGACCATGAGTGCATTTGTATTTTGATAAATGGCAAAACATGCAGTGTTCCTTAAAATATTTTGAGCAGTGTAGTATTCTTGCACACCGAATACATGTACGGATATCTGAAATTTTACAATGGGATAGAAACTCGTTTCTTGCACACAAGAATAGGAATTCTGCTGACTTCACCCATATGAGAAGCCGCTGTGGTGTAGTAGATAAGTGCTTTGCCTTGAAAACAAGGGTTGGCAGGTACTATGCCCGGCTTCTCTAAAACCTCTTTCGGTTAAGCCTTAGTGCGCTTCTGTCATAAAATATACACACAAACCATAAACCATCTAGGCCCAGTACTGGTTACTGCCCAGGAAAAAGGCCACAGAAAATTCTAACCTGGTATAGAAAATCCCTCTCTCGGGATCACATAGAAAATCCCTCTCTCGGGATCACCGTTTGTCATCATTCGTCGAGCCTCGAATTGTCAAATGGTGATCCTCAGTGCAAATTTTTCTATCCCACCCGGGAACTCATGATAGATTCTTATATTCCTACTTGGTTGCAAACCTGCTTGAGAATTGAGACACATCTAAGAGAATATCCAGCTTGTAGCATACCGATTGCAAGATCATGCTCTGTTTTATCGATGTTTGCGATAATACTCAAAGTCTGTTTTTTAGCCTGGTTAACAATACTGGTAAATATCGAATGTTTTATGTAGCAAATATTTCTCGTGTAAAAGTGAGAAATTGTCATGGTTGAGATGTTTCATCGATTTTGTACAGATATACAAGGTATTGTGTACTGTAAATGTTTAAAAAGTTTCAACTTTATAGATGGAATCATATTCAAAACATGATTTTTAAACATGTTGCGTTAGCTATGGCCTTGAGTGTATAATACAACTTATTGGATGGCAGATAATAAAATTAATCATTCTATTCAGATATCTTCTTTGCATACCAAACCCCCTTAACTCAAAGATGTAAAACACTTATCTCTTGAACTTCAAGTTACATTTGTAAGAAGGGCCATCTAATCATAATCATGGCATAAACGGGCGCATTTGAGATGTATTGCTCGTCAGTGGAACTGCTAAATCAAACATATGGATTTAAGCAGCAGACGTCTGGAATCTTTTCAATCCAATCGAACCTATAATAGACAATGAGTTATCTCTTTAGGGAACTAGAATTGTTTTAGAACAGCTCTATAATTGCATATCAGTTTGACTTTCCATTTGCTGTAATACAGTAAAAAAAAACAACAGCAGATAATTCGAACTGCGATAGTTAGTTCTAAACAGAATAAAATAATTTTAGTACAAGTAAGGATCAAACTAACGACAAAAACACCAAATATACTGTGTGTAATGGTTTACATGTACACATTTTTACCTAAGTTAAAAAGCGACCAGCTATGCACTACAATCTCTATTGTAAAGTGGTTACTATATCATACCTGATGCGTAGGCCATGCAGTAACAGGTTCGAGTCTTATGACAGGAAAATGTTTCTCGCCATTTTCCTTTTTGTTTTATTATTTATGTTCCCCTTCTAAACTAAAACAACTTTTAATTAGTTACCATCTGTTAAAAGCGATTTATTCATGTTGTTGTATATCGTCAGAATACTTTCACATGCTTGAAAAGTATACCAAATAAACAAATAGGATTTGTCTATACAGAACAGAACATATCTTTATTGAAAACTATGCACCTCAGGCCACTCACAGGTGGCGTAAGAGATTAACGCAAACATGTTATGCAGTAAAATAGACATAATACATAAATGCAGTGTACTATGAAATACAATATTATTGTATTAGGAATATAGTCCATGACAGAAAATTGACCTTTAATAACAAAGAATATATGATTAATCTTCATATGGATTGGAACATAATTTATTTCAATCATTTGGAAAAACAATCTACACAGAAATCTTTTCCATAATAATTGCAACAAATTTTGATAATTTAATGCACAGCTCTAACAGTTCTTATGTTAGCTGAAGGAGTTACTGAAATTCAACGTCGAAACAGCCATGCCCTTAAGGCACTGACTTAACAAGCAAATCGTTCACATTAGAGATCCCACAAATCAGGCAAGAGCAGTTTTCATGACAACTCAAAGTTCATTTATCAGCAAATGTGCCCTGTAAATATGGCTAAATTTCTATAAGATCTAGGATGCCTAGGCCCTCGAAAGTTTTGCTATGTAACTGCTAGCTATAAGCAAATTCTGGATAAAATCTGTCCCTTGAAGTTTTTACCGACCCATACTGCCTTAACAACGACTGTATTAAAAGTTAAATCCTTCTTGAAGTAAATGCCAAAGGAGCTGTCTTTTGTCTGAAGTAGTTATGATCAGTATGTATCGTCAGAGACCAGTAGTAACCCACATAGGAACATTGTAACGAGTTCTCATAATAGGTCAATATTGGGAGGTATGCCATGTTTGCATGTGCATATCTTATATAAAGTAAGAAAGAAGGCAAAGATAAGGACCAAACAGTACATAAAACTGAATAGCGGAGCAAAAGAAATCCAACAGGTAAACCCCAGTGGGCCTGACAACAACCAAAGTATCAGGCCCCTACCATTTCATCAATAGAAAAGTCTTTTAGTCTGTGCCGTCATAGAGTTTGAAGTCCGCTCCACCGGCGTGCAATAAAAGAGGAAAGCAAAGTTGCCAACCATGATTGGGTTGACCACCAAGCGTGCAGTATGTTACATACATTAATGTTATAGCCAATCTTTTTATAATGGGATATTATTTTAACGAACTGCGCTGACAAATTATTACAGCCAACAATCTTCTTCAACTTATACACAAAGTCACCATAGAATTCAGGTTCCGAAACCTGATCAATTGTCTAAATGGGCACTATATCGTAAAAATGACAATATGGGTTTAAACTGAGCACAAAGTAACCTTTTGAAATCAATAACAACTTTGAAAACACTTCTTTAAAACATCACTCATTGCTTGGTAAAAATAAAACATTCTACAATATTACAATAGTCCAATGAAAACAAACATATTTTGTGATTAAAACAATATTCGTCTTGATATTTTGCAGATATTAGTTTTCACATGATTTGTTTCAAACTGAATAGAAATAGGAAAAGAAAATTCTTCAATGTACTAAAAATGACGTTTTTGTCAATTTCAATGACGTCATTAGAATTGTGCATATCGCTCTGAATATTGAATCGGTATAACAGATCAGAATGGGCAGCAGAGTTTAGAGGGAGAGAGAGAGCTTTGAGGATGATGGACGATCTGGCCGCCCAAAAGATGCCACCGCTGATGAAAATGTCAAGTTCGTGCACATCCTCGTTATGTGTGATAGGAAGCGAAGCATAGCTAGCGATGTGGGCATAAGTTTTGGGGCAGTACAATCAATCCTAACCGAGATATTAGGTATTTCAAAGGTTTCAGCAAGATGGGTGTCGCGAATATTGAGCAATGATTGGGAAAGGACTTGGCTCGATATTTCTAGGTATTTCCTGTGTCCTATGAAGATGACATTGGCGATTTTATCAATCGAGTTGTAACCCAAGATGAGACATGGATTTACCACTGACCTAGAGTCAAAAATACAAAACAAACAATGGAAGCGCCCTGTCTCACCCCCTCCTAAGACATTTAAGAGGGTTCATTCAGCAGGGAAGGTGATGATGGCCTCAATCTTTTGGGATAGTCAATGATTGATTATCTTGAGTAAGGTCGCACGATAAACGGTGCATATTATGCAGGCAAACTGCGGTGGCTATGCCAGGAATCACGAGAAAGAGGCAAGGGAAACTGACTCGCGGTGTTCTGCTCATGCAGGACAATGCCCCTTCCCACTTGTTACAAGTTGCCATGACTGCTGCGACTGAATGTGGATTTGAAATCCTATCTGATTGTGGTTATGGTATTTCCTGATCATACTTACTGTTTTTTATCCCCAATATTCTCCTGATATGGCTCATTCTTTTTAAGTTCCGACTTAAAGACTTATCTATTGATGAGATGGTAGGGGCCTGATGCTTTGGCTGTTTGTCGGGCCCACCAGGGTTTACCTGTTGGATTTCTTTTGCTCCGGTATTCAGTTTAATTTACTGTTTAGTCCTTATCCTTGCTTTATCTCCTTGTTATATCTTGATTTATATGTTTTAGGAGATGATGCATTGATAAGTTAGGGGTCTTTCATGCAAACCAAATATTTATGTGTCTTGATCCACATCTGAATTAAGGGTGAGGTTGGCGCCGTTAAACCGGTTTAAGCCCTCCAGTAAAATATTTTACTGACCGTTCCAAGGCGGTACTTCTTTTGTGGATCTTTTATGTTTTTGTTCTGTCTTGTGTTTGCTATGTTTTGAGCGCGTCTGTTTATATGTGCTTTGTGGTCACCTGCTGGGAAAGGGCTGACCTCTTGGCTCTCGTTTGTGGTGTCTTCTGTGAGTTTGTCACTTTCCCATTGGTATCCTGGGTCAGGTGTGGTACTTGATTGTATCGATTCCTGATCTTTGCAACCTTATTACTTTCTATCTGTTCCCAAAACTGAAATCCTATCTTCGTGGTACACGGTATGGAAGCAATGAAGGCGCCATAGAGACATTAAACGAGTACTTGGTGACAACGAAAAGGCCTTCTATTTTGAAGGGATAAGGAAGCTTGAACAGAGATGAGCTAATTGCATTGCCTTGAAAAGAAATGGTCAAATTTTCATTCCCTGGTAGCCTGAAGTACAAGGGGCAGAGAACTTTTTGATCATCCCTCGTACATGTAAGTAACAAAAAAAATAATTAAATGCACTTCTATTTTGTTTTTATAAAATTGCACGGCTTGAAACATTCATCTTCAAAAATGCTAATGTTTGTTTGTTTGTTTTGTTGCCTTACGTCCCGAGTCAACAGCTATGGTCATGGCGGGACGGTCAGTTCACCTAACCACACTTTCTCCTGGGCAAGCTTGAACAAGCGGTTAACCAGTAATTTGTGCACATACTTTCGCTTGTAACTGTCAAACAAAAACGCTGATGATTCTATAACATGAAAACAGGTCAACGGTAATGAGTTAATGATACTCTATTCTGTAACTATTGAACGAAACAATACAGCGAGAACATACATGTATATGCATCATATTTAAGGTAAAATATCATAGTTATTTCGGATGGTCCATAGTATGCCTCTCATTAATGTCTCTGGACAAAGCTACGAGGTAAATTTCAGAACTGTTTGAACACCCCTCGTAAACTTGCATCACTAAGAGATACAAGGTGCATTTTCTTTTAACATGTTAAACTCAAAATACTGATATTGCAAATTCTTATTCCTGACAGCGTAGATTTTGAGTTTTCCTTATTTGTGGATAATGGATAAAACAAATACTGTATGATATGGAAATAAGGAAAATAAAGCAGAAAACTCTTCTCTTACCTGCACGTCAGATGCACCATTGCCCCCGAATTTGTATATTTAAAACGGGATTTCCTTAGTGCATGTAATAACTCTACTTCTTATTGAATGGGAATTTATTTCGATCATCAACTGTACTTGTTATTCAGTAACATATATGGGAACTAGACCGTTAAACAAGGGAACCAATCGTCCTATCACGCTATGTACAGTAAAACTATTTATACAGTTGATGTACAATAAAAACGACCATCTTGCAAAGTGGTCTATTTTTTGTCAGATATTTGATGTCTTCTTTCGCTTATACAACCCCTTTGCCCCCCTAGACCCAAGACGCCCTTTACATATGTTATGTATTTGTATAGCGACATTTAATTGTCCAAAGGGCATCTTGGGTCTAGGGGGGCAAAGCATCTAAAAACAAACTGAAAGACGCCAGTTTCATCTTTTCAATGACAAACGTCACAATTTTAAGTATATTTCGTACGCATGCGCAGAGGAAAAACCGCAAAGTTTCGAAAATGAAGGGTACTTATATCCTTAATATTTTAGCACTTTTACTTTTTGAAAACCTGCAAAGGATTTACTAAAACTCTCGTCTAAACGGCACCCAGTCTAAAGACGTAAAATGAGGGGTGGGAGTAGAAGGCGCAAGTTTTAACGGTTTTGTAAATGATGAATCGCTTTGAAACCTATTTTTATGCTTTCTATGTAAATTTTACTACCGGAACAGACCAATTTTAAAAACATTAGGGCAATTTTAAAATTTAGGTTTTGCAATCATGTCAACTAGGGAAAATATACGCCTTATCGCTAGAACTCCTTCTTAACTTCAAATATATCGGTTGCAGCTTTGTGAGTTTAATAACATCGCAATTTACAGGATAACATTATGAAAGAATTAACAGAGACTGTCAGTTCTTATTACCCTCGTTTGGCAACCCACTCTGCCTGTTAATTTAATTAAGACTAGATTTTGCTAACAAGAGTAAAAGAAGAACTCAAGCTTTCAGCTTGTATGCAACATAAATTATCATGTTTATTTATATATGTATGACATATCTACATGTAGCATTAAACTTCTATGGTATTTAACTTTAATACCAAGATAGTCCATCTTTATTCTTTATGATATTTTCAATTGGTTTTTTGGCATGAAACAACGTGCTGTAGTAGTATGATCCTCCAAGCGTACTGCAAAACGACAACGTAACTGGGGCATTATTGAAGGGTGGGGATCTTTGTAAGCCTCATAAACCAGTACACAGGTGAATGACGCGGTGATATGTCCACCCCCCCCCCCAAAAAAAAAAAAAAAAAAAAAAAAAAAACAAACACAGCCCAGATATATTTATGAAAACTGTTTTTTCCATCAAAATGTGAATAACATTTCATTTTATAAACTTTTCTGCAGTGTTTAATTGTTGTATTTCCTGTTAATACTCACTTTTTTAAATAACTTTCCGACATTATTTTAGTAGATTTAATTGCCGCAAAGGACAGTTCTAGATATTGACTACAACTCGTAACTCGTTTACCCCTCCCCCTTTCAGTATCAAATTGTCCTGCTATACGAAGAAGCGATTTTATCAATGAGGCTTCAAATATGTTAGTGGACGACAAAAAACATACATTTTGTGATTATGCGCTTTAAAGGTTAATAGATGTGAGTTCAGTGTGTATACGGTTATGATTTTCATGAAATGCACGCACGTTTGCGCGGCCCAAACAGCTTATAAACTCTTTACCAAATTATAAATAAAACCTGATTTCCCTTCCTTTGCAGATGAAATAGCCGAACCATGCCCAGATATGAATATTAAAGTTGTCGCCTTTACAGTAAGCGAAAAGTCGAGTAATACTTAATCGCTCTGTAGTACCTTAATAAACACTTTATATGGAGATGAGATATCCCAATTTGCTTCATCCTATCAAGGGGGTGCATTAATATTGCTTATTGTATTTATACAAAACATATTAAGTGGCCGCAATAAACCCTAACCCTAACTTTTTAACAGACGAACACAAGCATCGACAAGCCGTCGCCAATATACCCATTTATTTCAAAGTTGGGGGCATAAAACAAACTGCCACGACACTGGAAGGGGTGTCAACTTGATAAAGACCATAGAAGCGTTGTTGAAAATAGATCATAATATTGGGACAGTTCTGACATGCACCAGCATGCATCGTAGGGATAACCTTCCATATGCCCTAAATGTTATTTTTCCATGGCAGGTATCACCTATTTACCGTTGATGATGTGTATACGGTTATGATTTTCATGAAATGCACGCACGTTTGCGCGGCCCAAACAGCTTATAAACTCTTTACCAAATTATAAATAAAACCTGATTTCCCTTCCTTTGCAGATGAAATAGCCGAACCATGCCCAGATATGAATATTAAAGTTGTCGCCTTTACAGTAAGCGAAAAGTCGAGTAATACTTAATCGCTCTGTAGTACCTTAATAAACACTTTATATGGAGATGAGATATCCCAATTTGCTTCATCCTATCAAGGGGGTGCATTAATATTGCTTATTGTATTTATACAAAACATATTAAGTGGCCGCAATAAACCCTAACCCTAACTTTTTAACAGACGAACACAAGCATCGACAAGCCGTCGCCAATATACCCATTTATTTCAAAGTTGAGGGCATAAAACAAACTGCCACGACACTGGAAGGGGTGTCAACTTGATAAAGACCATAGAAGCGTTGTTGAAAATAGATCATAATATTGGGACAGTTCTGACATGCACCAGCATGCATCGTAGGGATAACCTTCCATATGCCCTAAATGTTATTTTTCCATGGCAGGTATCACCTATTTACCGTTGATGATGCAATGCTGGCACGAGTATTTATTAATTATGCAACAGTTTTTAGCGACCGTACAGTTATGGCTTGCCAAATAACACAAACCCCTATAACGTCAAACATGATATCTTCAGAGGTAACGATACGGAACTGATTATACCAACACAACTAGTTTCGCAGGTTTCATTTCTAAAGACATTTCTTTAAAAAGATACATACTTCGATAGATAGATAGATAGATAGATAGATAGATAGATAGATAGATAGATAGATAGATAGATACTGTAACAGTAAAACCTGTCTTAAGCGGCCACTCAAAAATATACAAAACAAATATCTTAACGACAAATGGTAGTTAATGATGGCCGAAAGTATTGTAGAATGCTCCCTTTCTGCAATACTTTTGACCTGCATTAAGTAATTATCCGTCTTAAAAACCTATTTAAGTCTTCTTTTGAGTGGCCGCTTAAAACGGGTTTTACTGTAGATAGATAGATAGATAGATAGATAGATAGATAGATAGATAGATAGATAGATAGATAGATAGATAGATAGATAGATAGATAGATAGTTTAGCATTCATCTTGCTGAGGAAGAGATAGTAGGTTGCTTGACTCTATTTGTCTTGTGACTGTCTGTATTCTGTTAAAGGCTCTCCTTCACGGTGCCATGGGTTGGTGTGCGGTTTTGGCATTTCCTGGTCGTAACCACTTGCTTATTTGGGGTTGTTTGATAGATTAATGGGTTCCTATCTAAGTTTTGACTGACTTTCAATCCAATCAGGATGGAGCGCAATCATTATAAGCATACATGTAAGAAGTTAATAATTCCAGAGGTGTATTCTGATTTGAGGGTTTCACTGTTAATATCCCTAAAACATAACCGGTAAAATATTATTACTGCCCGCACCCAGGCGGTGCTTCTTTGTGGATTATTTATGTTCTCTCTGTCTTGTTTGGGGTTGCCTTCGTGCGCGTCTGTTTATTGATGGCTTCCTGATCTCTGCCCTCTTCTATCGTTAAGATAAGTTTTTTATCCCCATGATCAATGTTTGTAAGCAGAAATAAGGAAGTTCTACATTATATGAACACTACAAAAGTGGGGTTTGAGGGGATCCACACTCTTTAATCCAATATGATTAAATCGCAATAAATGAGAAATAAAAATCCATATTTACAAAGCAAGTAAACATATAAATGGCACAAACCTTAGCCATATACAATGTATCATATCTATAACGCCTTGTGTCATTCTCATACCAATGGTATACAAAGTAGCATGTAATTGTAAACAATTCATGGAAATGTACTCTTCAATTGTAAACATGCATTGCTGTTTAAACCGAAAGTAACCTCTTTTTTTAGTAAGAAAATATAAACAAAGATCTGCTTCCTTCCATTTACATTACGTAATTATATATCAGATAGCCATAACATACCATTGTTGCATGAACCAGCTCACGAGAATTTGGAATCTATCGTATTTGCGAGCAGCGAAGGCTCAGGCGAGACTGCACAAACGCGCAGTCTCGCCCGAGCTTCGCTGCTCGCGTACACAAAGTATGGAAGTAGATGAAAGCCCAAGCAAAATATCAAACAGCTAGCCCATCGGGATAGGCTAGTATGAGCGTTTAAAGTATGGCTTCACGCTCATGCGATAAGTACTGTTATCTCACGGGACGGACCATATAAATATAAAGCAGTACGTATAATAAGCATGTTGTTGATTAATTGTATTTGACTATATTATAGGTATCAAGGCATCTTTGTTAGCAACAAACGAATTATCTGGACACGAGTCAAACAATCTCCGATACAATCATGCGCCGAATGTGGAACAGACTCAATACCACCAGTACAGAGAAACGTCCCGACTATGCTAAATGGCTCATACAGCTGATGTTCTCTGAGGATTACGATAATCAACTGTATAGGATTTCGGCGGGAAACCGAGATCGCCTTCATGAAAGCAACGGCATGCCAACGACAGTGTTTGACAGTACGTCAGCGATTTATAACACTTCTGGATATATTAGCAATGATTCGGAAGATAACACGACCAATTTGATTGCTAATTCTACGCTGGATTTACTTAATGCCGGTGATAAAGATCTCGCCTTAATGGATTATGTGTTAATCGTTTTGTATTCAATTACAACGGTTCTGGCAATTCTAGGAAACTCTATTGCTATTATAATATTTACAAAAGGCAAAAGGTCCAAAACAGATTTGCGTCCATTTTTGATAAATTTGGCCGCTGCGGATCTGATCATGGCGATATTTTGTATTCCATTTACATTCACGTACTCTCTGATTGGTAACTGGATATTTTCGGCGCCAATGTGTCCCATTGTGATGTTTCTGCAGACGGTCTCAGTGACCGGAAGTGTGTCAACAAACATGGCTATCGGTATAGACCGGTTCTGTGCTATAGCGTTTCCTTTAAACACGACCAGAAACACGGCCAGTAGGTATAAGTGTATAATCATTTTGATCTGGATCATAGCGATAGCTTTTGCTGGTGTCCAGTTATTCGTCGGAGGAATCCAGTATAATAATATAACACAACATACTGAATGTAACGAAATTTGGCCAAACAAAGATTTAGAATTGTTTTACACAATATTGTTGTTAATCTTGACTTACATGGTTCCCCTAATTATTCTCACGGTAACCTATAGTATTGTCGGATATATTTTATGCAAAAGAAATTTACCCGGAAATGCCGACGTACAGCGTGATGCTATACAGCTTCAATCAAAGTTAAAGGTAAGTTTGTCATATAATTTGTTTACCTGTTTTTCTAGACTGAGTATGGGTATGTCAAAGTTTTATAGCACAATCAGCCAGTTTACGGCCATACACTACCGCTCGCGTATTTGTACATATGAGCCCCGACATGAGATTTCCAACAATGTGGCATTTTGACAAGTGTACACTCAGACGAACCTGTGTGGCCTCTTTTTAAGGTTAGAAACTCCAAATGCTGTCTGGTCAGTAGCTTAATATTCATAGAGTATTCAAGCGACTAGCAAAGGCTCTGATCAGACTGCGCATATGCGCAGGCTGATCTGAGGTTTTGCTGGTCGCACATACCACATTGTTGGAAATCTCATATCATGGCTCATATCATGGCCTTTAATTATCTGGCCGACTGGCAAACTATAAATATAGAATAAAGCTATCAATCGGTTGCAATTTATTGACAAGAAATTTAGCAACCATTTATGTAAAACCTGGATTTGTTAACACGAAAACTGGTGCTTATTTTGAAAATGACTGGACCCAGAATCAAGCTGGGTTTATAATTTCAGCACATTAATGGTGAGTAATAAATATGAATGATAGCAGAGATATGTATATCCAAGGACAAGAGAGCTTTTATTCAAAAAATGGTATTTTGTCATAACTAGATGGAATGAGTGTCAGAAATGATATTTTGAAACGCTAATATATATACCTTGAAAACTGGCACAACCAGAATATAACTATATTAAATAGCTGACAGAATCCTGAAAAACCCCTAGCTAGGTTTAACTAATAAAATTAACAAAGGGTCGGGTTTCCCAAAATGCAGGCATTTTTCATTTGGCTTTTTGGAAACTTTTCCATATATAGAGGGTAATCCTCGTTAAATCATGATAGATTTCATTTTTGTCTGATATTTCCAGGAGTGCATAGTGGGGACGTCTCAAGGAGACACAAGGAGGCGCATCCAATATGCACCAATACAAATGAGCCGTGGCATGAGATTTCCAACAATTTGACAGGTGTAGACTCAGACGAGGCTGTGCAGCCTCCTTTTAAGGTTAGAAACTCCAAATGGTGTTCAGTCAGTAGCTTAACAATCATAGAATACTCATGCGATAAGCAAAAGCTTTGATCAGACTGCGCGTATGCGCAGGCTGATCTGAGGTTTTGCTGGTCGCACATACCACATTGTTGGAAATCTCATGCACTAGCTCAAATATTTTGATTAGAAGTATGAGCAGTAGATTGACAAAATTAGCTAGTGTTATATTTTAATACCAAATATAGTTTTCTAGACATATATATATCTAAGATGCAAACCTTGGGGCATATTTGTGCGTATTTTACATGCTGTATAGTTTTCCATCATGCAACAAGGGATCAGCAACGTCTATGACACTATACGAGGGTCATTTTTTATGTTCGTAGAATCGGGCTGTATCTCTACAAATATAGAGTTTAAGGTGCCATAACTATATATATTTTGAGAGGTCTAGCTCCTGTCTATCACTTGATATAAATTTTACATCATTAGCGCTTAGTTCGGTCAAGATATATATATTCAACTTTGAATAGGGCGTAAAAAGGACACTGGCCGAAATCCGTGTCAAGCCATCAGGAAATTAGATGCTGTTAAGTTCCATTCGCTAGGGTGATATAAGCATTTTTCAAGCCGATTTTTTCTTTCCACCATAAAAATCAATTATTCAAACGCTAATCGTAGAGAAGTGCAGCAAAACTGTAAGCATGTTGTTTGCTCTACAATAACAAATTGAAAACACCCATCAATATATCAAAATAATTACAGTCAAGTGCTAGTTATTATTACTGTTAAAATTACGATGGTGAACAAATTTTAAAATTTTTTGGTTTTGCATAGCACATGATATACTCAATCATTCGTCAGCAGTTATATTGATGTATCGATTTAAGCGTGTAACTGGCAACTTCCGGTACTGGCATACCCCTATGTTATAAAAAGTGGGTGGGGTAAATCAACCCCACATAGAAAACACAATAACAATCGGATCTGCATGAATTTCTTATTGCAGTTATTTCAAAACCTGTTAAGAGGCACAGAAACAGTTTTAATGTATTTGCTAAATATAGTAACGCTCCATGACGTCATTTACGAGGGTCAGTCAAAAATAACTGAGCCCTACCTCATAACATTTGAATCAAGTAAATTGGACAAAAATTTAGATGATATTTCATTGTAGTTATATGTCATCTATTTAATCACCTAATTTATTTCTGTTGGTAGGCTTTTTGTAACGGTTGCTAGGCAACGGAATATGACCTGTCAAAGGGGTGCGTTCACGCTGTGATACATCAAAATCAAAGCGTTGCTATGGAAACAGTAAGGTAAAAGCAAGGCTTTATTCATTGTCGTCTGATAATTTCAACATGTACCTATTCAGTGTCACTGAAAAGAAACCAACTGACCCTAAATTATAGATGCTGCGGTAGTTTGGTTTCAGAATTTATCAAATTTTAACATGCCTGATGTCATATAATTTACCCCACCCACATTCGTATTTACACAAGTTTAATTGAAAACATAAAATATTAGCTTGATAATGCTTTAACAGTTCTGCATACACAAACCATCCCTTAGACGTATTAAGTTCCTTGATTTAAATGCATATTTTTGTTTCCATGGCAACACAATTTACGTGTATTTGAAAATTTGTGGAATTTTGGCGTTTTTTGTTGCTAGGCAACGCATACAATAAATTTTCACCTAAGCATTAATGGACTAAGTGTAATGAAAAGACAATATGAAATATGTTATTCAAATAAATGTCAAATATGTCTTTAACAAAAACTATGAAGCACACAAGGTTTTAAAGACATACTGTATTTTCCTGGTGGCTGCGATCGTGAACGCATCGATCTGACTGACGATCTTCAGTTGCCTAGCAACCATAATAGAAGCTTCACTAGGAAGCTTCTTTAGGGTTAAAACATCTATGACATGTTATACTTATAGAACATGATCACATTTGTTGTCTACAATACCAAACTAAAGTATTATGAGGTAGGGCTCAGTTATTTTTGACTAACCCTCGTATATACAAAATAAGGGATTTTAGCACCCCCTTGGCTATTTATTTTGCAGTTCATTTCTAATAAAACAAAAGTATAAACCTTGTTTTGGGATGAAAGTTACCATAACACTTCTATCTACCATATTAACAAGAAAAATTATAATACTAATTTACATCTAACATATTAAGCCACATTCAAAAGCCCGTATCCAACTTCCACTTGTGTCAACTTTTTACAATAAAAGTTTATATGCCTACTGTTCAATTTGCTGAGGTTCGAAACAAATCTTCCATATCCAATAATTGCTGCGCATTTGCTATAATGTTTATATAATATTGTAGCACGTGGTGTCCTCTATCTGCAGTCATATTTTCAGAAGCTGTGTATGGCTATGGACCCAGTTTCATGCAATTGTTTCTAACGTTCTGTCAGAGACCAAGTCCATAAATTTCATATTTCAACCATATTTCCAGTGTGCGATATATAGGTATGTCTTTGCCTCTAAGAAGTCATTAAAGTAATGCATTTTTAAATAATTTTAGGTTGCATGTATAGATAAAAGCTCAATCTTTCCAAATATATGCATGATGTATGCATTTACTTTCGCCGTTTTCATTAAATCTACCTTTCTACGAACATAAAAAACGTCCCTCGTAACATTCTCTCTAAATATTTTTGAAATTGGAGATGTTTTGACTAAATTTGTGCTTCCCAAATGAATTCACGTCTTCCAGTGATAGTATGTGATTTCCAACAATGTGGTACTTTGACAAGTGTAGACTCAGACGAGTCTGTGCAGCCTCCTTTTAAGATTAGATACTCCAAATGATGTTCAGTCAGTGGCCTAAGAGTCGTAGAATAATCAAGTGACTAGCAAAGGCTCTGACCAGACTGCACATATGCACAGGCTTGTCTGAGCCTTTGCTGGTCGCGCATACCACATTGTTGGAAATCTCATGTTGCGTCTCATTTGTATCGTATGGACTCGGGTTTGTACTTAATGAAGAATTGTATTTCAATCAGTATGACACTGTGTTGATCTGCTGAATGTGCTTATTTCATTAGATAGCACAGTGTCCATGTCGTGAATGTGATCACTATACTTAACATAGCCTACGTACATTTTTGTTAATCATTGCATCCACCTTAAAGTTTGATGAATAGGATCACTTAACCCTTTACTCCATGGGCTTTTTTTTTAGATCATGACCTTTTAAGACAACATTGAAAAAAAATCTAGCCACATTTAAGTAAAGTTTTGAATACTTTTGAAATTATTAGGGAAAATGCTCCATTTGAAAATATTACATTTGCTCCTTCCCAGATTTTTTTTTTCAATTACAGCATACTCCAAAGGCACCAGAGGGCGTTATCATTGAGTAGAGGGTTAACTTAGCATTGTATTAACGCGTGCTTAGTAGTATGTCACTGTTTCCATCTACAATACGTATCGTGTCAATCTGCTACTTATTGTAAATATGCTTCTTTTATTTAGTATAGCTCTGGTCCCAAGGTTATAATACTTTTTTCATGCTCAACTCCACTGAACACGACATTTCAACTGCTCATAAGCACTAAAATATCGACAAATAAAGAAGTGTCTTGCTTTAAGTCTCTCAGATGTTGTATTTATCATGCTAATAAATGTTAAAATGCAAACAATTGTTGGCATTTTAATATTTATGGGCAAGATAAATTTCGTTCTCAGCTGAGTTGAGTACGAAAAAATGTATTATAACCTCGGGGCCTAGTCTTTCTGACGTAAATGATTTTTATTGAGCAAACACGTACTTATGTTTCCTCTTTATCTATACTAGACTACATTCACTTTATTAGCATAGCATTGTGTATAGTTGACATATTACCTTACTTATTAAGCATAGCTTTGTCCAATATGATAAAAGAGCATGTATATGAGATTTTGGTTCTTACTGTGGTGTCAACAAACATAGACCCGGGCAAGCCAGCGCATCCGCGCAGTCAGGCCAGAGAATCTGTGGGTCGCAACCACAAAGAAGGTTTAAAGTTATGGTTTCCTCTTTAATTGCATGATGGCGGGTCAAGTCCCAGGCTCAATGACGTCTCTGAGGTAAAGACTTAATCGGTGCGTTGGTGCCTGATGATTGGCTGTAGCTGGGCCCACCGTGGCTCAACAGCTCTGACTATCTGTGAGTCGTGAGCCATTTTCTCTGTTTCATCATAGTGCGTTAATTTGATTAAATTGTTTGGCTATGATGATACATTGCAATAGTAAGGAATCCTCTATGCGAGCTTCACATTTTTTGTGCTTCAACAACAGCAGAATATAGGGCGATGATTTGGTTCCAGTAAAATGCATTTAAGCCCGCCCCCAGTGGCGTTGGCTGCTGTCCGTTCTAAGGCGGTGGTTCTGATGTTGTTGATTCGTTGTTGATTGTTAATCCAATTGTGGGATTCTATAATTGTTCTATGTTTTGTTGTGTGTTACTTTGTGTCTATTCTAGCTTTGCAATCATCTTGATGGGGAAGAGAGAGCTGTTTGCTTTACTTTGTTTGTCTTCCTGGTGTCTCGTGATTGCTGTGTGGCTCTTCCATTCGATGCCACGGGTTTGTTTGTAGTTTGTGATTGTAGTATTTCCTGATCATACTCACTTACTATTTTTTTTAGTTGTGTCACGAAATATTCTTTCACTTTTCAATGGTCCAAAATATAGAAAAAAGCATGGTAAAGCTTCAGTTACCATGAGTAGCAACAGGTATGCGCCTTTTTTATGCAGTTATTTTATTTTATTTTGAGTTTTTATGCTCACATATACGTGAATGCAATGGTGGGCTCGATGGGGCAAATTGCTCAACGTTTAGACATACGTACGTGTTGCATTAATGTACTCGGTCATAAGATCTAGCAGACTGTGGTATCGACATTTGATATGTAACTGCTCTTAGTGATGTATGAGTCGTTTGCAAAACATAGGAAAATCCAGACAAAACGCCTTTGTAATAACCTGTCTGTATAATATGTGCATCACATAATTATATTTGATACCTGCAGTTTGATCTAAATACAGAACAGGATATTTTTGACCAATCGGTCGAATTATTATATATATACGCCTCGTCATGAGAAAATCTGACGTTTTTTGCATGCGAACATCAATGGCGCGGACCCGACTGCGCAGATGCGCAGTCTAATCAGCGCCTTTGTTACATGTAACATCAAAAGACGTTGTAGATGAGCTTCCACCTTTTTAATAATGTACACTTGTGCTTACGTTCCTGCTACATGTAAAACAAACTGGGGTCAGCATTAATTTTATTCAGTGATAATAGAGTTGAACATTTCTGCCTTGTATTGTTGCAGTTGTTCTCGGGACCGATAAATCAAACAAATCATAGTTCTTAAACCCTTTATTCCATGATAAAGCCTTTTGACGCCTTTGAAATAGCATGTATTTGAAAATATTATGGAAAATAGAGCATTTGCTCCAAAAGAGCAAATGCTCCATTTTCCATAATATTTTCAAAAGTATTCAAACTTAACTTAAATTTTTATTGAATTTTTTCAATGTTGTCTAAAATTAGAAAATGGTGTCATGATCTAAAATAGCCTATGGAGCAAAGGGTTAAAGCAGTTGAAAGGTTACACCAAGATCAGTGGCAATTCAGCTGCCACCAATTTCGTTCCAGCAGACAGGTGCGCTTGTATTTAAAGTGTAACTAAGAATACAAGATTAATAGGAAAATCTTGGTCCAGTTCGAGATCCAAGCCTCGGATATATGTAAGGCATAGTTATATGTATGACAAAGCTGCAGTTTGTCAGCCGGAACTGGCGTAAGGAAACTTAGTTCTGTAACATGTTGGTTCAGCTCTATTAAAATCCATTATTCTGTCAACAGAATAAATGAAGTTTGTGTGTGTGTTGTTGTTTTTTTTTCAATAAAATATCGCTATTTTATTGAAAAAAAACACACACCCCTAAACTTCATTTATAGCGTCTTGTGGAGCGTTGTAACCGTTTGTTTCGTTGCAATCGAACTTGTTATTGTATTGGCATGGTTTCTGTTACGTCGATGTACATCCTAGGTCGGATTCTACGGACTTGGCCGAGGTAGTTTCGATCAAATACAAGATATGTACAATTATCTTATTCAAATTTGAATCCTTTAAAAGTCCGCAATGCTGATCTGAGTCATCTGATTTTGAAGGCAGGCGTCTCTCCTAAGACCTATGTCTAATGTCTATGTGATACGACTGGCATAAAATACAGTTGTAGCCCGTCGAGAATGGAATGAGATTCAGTAATTACGGAAGCAATGTGCAGATGGGGCGGAGTAACGCAAATTGCTTCGCATATTTACATTCATAAACTGTTTTCCTATTGCGAGTGAATTCCAACATAACTGACAATATTTAGAAACCGCTGCGTGGGACAAGCACCGTATTGAATTGGCATTAAACTCAGCATTTACGAACAACTGCATAGGACGACCAAAGCCAAATAGACCACGATATAAAATCCTCCGCCAGAGTGTTGGGACTTTTAGCCGGGTGATTAGCGCTCCCAGCTTTAGATGACTGGGTCCTGGGTTCGATCTAATGATATATGGGGCGGACACAAAATTATAAGCTAAACCCTTTGACCTTTAATTGTGACATAGGGTCTGTATAGCTGAGTTACCGTCTCACTGTGATTAATATTTGACGAAAGTTTAGCATGTTTAGTTTAAACAATATTTTATTGAAATATTCTACAATCTTGCAATATATACATTGTCAATGGAAACAGGATTTGACAGTAAGCTAAAATCTTATATGAAAGCCATTTAATGACAATCCTTCCAGGGGAGCAGATACGAAGTTCAAGCAAAAATCCCATGACCTTCAACTGTGACCGTAGCATTAATTCTGCGTAGCTAAGTCAAATATTTTGCACACCGTCTGACTGAGATGAACAATTGATCAGGGTTTAATAATCCTTCCAGAGGTAATGGAGATATGGAGCGGACACGAATTTCAAGGGTACCTCTAATCGTTGGCTCGTTTGTGCACCCTTTTTTGCCAAACCCTGTTTTCAGCATAGCGCCAATAACGACAGTCAAACGCAACAGGTCAGAAATTCTTGTATGTAATAGCCGATGAAAAGTCGGTGTTTATGTGACGTTCCAAAAGCTCATACCTATATAAGTCAAAATTACCAGTTTTAAAAGCCTCGATAAGACAAAAAAACAGGTAATCTTAACCGTGTGTATTGCTGTGAGTGTGGTTTCATGATTAAATTTGTCATGAGAACGTGTTTCTTGCCTTCAATCAGATTATCTTTAAAAGTGCTTCAGATACAAGAATTTTTAAACATGCTTCCTTTGTCATGTTTGTGGGTGTTGTTTTTACGAGATTGTGTCCCTATAAATAGAACTATCCACACAAGTAATGTGGATAAATTAAATGAAGCTTACACAGCTCAAAAGGAACATAATTATATTTGGTTACCTTTTTAGCTAGAAAATTATATTGCAAAAATGTCATAATTGAGTTTCAAAAATTGACACAATGTCGTATTTGCAATATGAGGTTACAAAACCTCGTATCACAATTCGAAAGAAACGTAAAAACCCTGCCAATGTGTTACTTGCGTCCATTAAATAAACTAAAATATATTTTGAGTCTGGAACTTAGACGCATAGAAAAAATACAAACAATCTAGAACGTTTTTGTTTCTCCTGAAAAATTTACTTAACTGTTCTTACGAAATTTTATAAACGCACCAACGTTTTTAACTTTGACCTTCAAGAAATTTGAGCCTGTGTTTGTTTGTTTGTTTGGTTGGTTTGATTCTTTACATCCCAGTTCACATGTCAGCGATGTCAGGATGGGTCTTCCTGGATTGACCCTTCAATCTCAAGTCAAGCACTGAGCCACTGCTTTCATCTAAAGCCTGTGTAGCTGCGTTATGGATCCTGTACACCGCCTCACTGAGATGAACATTTGTCCAATGTTTAATGAACTTTCTTCCAGAGGTAAACGAGATATGAAGCGTGCACCAATTCAAGGGTAAATCCTTTGACCTTTGAATGTGACCTTGATCTTGAGCTGAGTCATAGGTTCTACGTGTACACAGCGTTTTATTGAGGTAAACATTTGACCAAAGATTAATGAAAATCTTTGAAAGTGTTTAGGAGATATGGAGCGGACAAGAAAGTGTTGCTGATGGACTTACGGACGAACGTTCATGTATTTATAAAACGGACGTTCTGAGGTTACTATTGATCCGTTGTCATAATAATTTTTTGGTGTTAACCCCACAAGCACCTTTTTGACCCCATAATACCAATCTACCCTAGCCCTAATCTCACTAAACTCAGCAGTACAGATTGCATAACCCCATAATATACCGGCGTCTGCCTGGACGTAAACAGACGGACAGACTGACTGATGGACAGAAGAAGGCCATTCCAATAATCTCTTCTTCACTTCACGGATTGCGGATTAACTATTAATTGCGTTTAAAAATATAGGTTTAAACATGTTATCAGCTTTGAAAAGTGCAACTAGATTTTGACTACAGAACTGTTAAAGAACGGCAAATCTACCTAATCAGTGATATGGCAATATATATTTTTTTATTGTAGAAAAAACACAATGATGGCGGAAAGGTGGCCCAGAGTTTGTTTCATTACATTCGGCACAAATTCTAAAGGGAAAATTCGCGCTTTTTCAAATGCATTTATTATAGAGCTTTCAGTATGGCAGGAATAATCCGTCATTAAATGTTTGTGAATGCTCTTCAATTAGCCTGTAATTAATTACTTTTGCTTGTCTATGGGGGTCTGGACATTTTCAGGTCAATGACATCTACACAAGAAAACTGGAAGCACTGCCACCTGCTTACACACTACCCAAGCAGAATTATAAATCCTTGTAATGGCAAAAATAACAATGTTTCAGGGCAATTTTTTGCAGTGTGTGCATTGTTCAGTATATTTTGATACCTGGCCAATATTTAACATTTATATCTTAAATTTAGCCTTAGCACTAATTATTAATCTTCTTCACTTTGGGTAAAAAAGACAGATCAAAATCAAATGAAACTTATTGAAATATAAAATACATTTCTCTTGACAGTTGTAGCATTCTAATTTGCATTGATCTGACTGTTGATTGTAATTAAAATGGAATATCCATTAGCCAATGCTGAAATGAAGAAATTGACTGAAATGTGCTGCTACAATCATTTAGCTGACCTGCATAAAGAGCAAAAATCTGTTAATGTAAGATGGCTGCTCCCAGATGTTAACATAAAGCCAATAAAAAGTCCTGTAATTTACTTAGCAGATGAATAAATGATCTGTGAAAATTAAATCAGTAGATAGTGAAATATCTATTTTTGTTTCAATTAAAGTGTTTAAAGTCTAGAACATACACTTTAAGCTTTACCCTGAAGGAGACAGGTCCCCATACTGGGACCAACTCTGAAATTACTTAACGTCCTTCTAATTCACAAACGTATATTCTATTCTATGAGAAGCGATATATTTAGGTAGCTTAACTTTTAAAAAATGTTCACAATACATTTTATACCCTAAAGTTATCTTTCAATGATATAAACGTTAGTTTTCACTACTTTAATTGACGGGTCGAATTGAATTAAACTTAAATGATCCCAAACCGCCGCGCTTTCATTAAAAAGATCAAAATTGGCTCAACATTATTTTCTTATATATATGTGCTGAATTTCTAAAATTGAATCTTCAGGTTACGGTTTGAACTTTACCATTCTAGTTTTCAATAGATACTTTTCTGGCAAAAGTAAACAGTTCTTAATCAGTAGTCAAATCTGGCACTATTTTGTTTGTAAACATACATTTCGTGTCAAGTTAATTTGGTTCTGACACTTACATGTACAGCACTAACGTGTACAAATGTAGTAAATCTGACTTCTAGGATTTTGGTCCAGCCCAATGCTTTCGTAGAAATTCTCCTGTTTATTTGCAAGAGTATACGTAATGTATTGGGTAACGCATATAGGCCAGGTACATCAGCAAACGTGAAACAATGCTGAACCACACAACGCAACGTCTGATCAGGTTCTGCTATTTTTGCATAAGTTACAGAATGCACTTTTAAAATTTGGATGAAATTGTATTTTGCTACCCAATTCGAAAAGAACTCGACCACTTGTTAAGGGCATAAATGGGTTTAACACATGGAAGAAGCCTTTCAGTGTGATAGAATGCATGAGCTGACCGTCGAGGTACATGTATTGCTAAAAGAAATTTGAAAGAGGCGTCCTTCCTCACCATAAGTACATCAACAGCAAAAACACAACACCACTAAAACAAAAACCGACAAACAAACAACAAGACATATAAATGCACAATACCCTTTGACGTGTCGTGGTTCAAATAAGAATTCCTACTTAATTGGCACGTGCAGGTCTATTAACTATAGATAAACAAGTTTTAACGATGCTTATAATTTGAAATTTGGCATAAAAGACAATGGTGTCAAAAAGATGTTTTCTTTGATAGCAGACAGTTAGCAATAGACTCAGCGCAATATTCACAAAATCTAAAATAAATATTTTGTCTTGTTTACCGTCATTTACCTATTCCATTTTAATGACTAGTATGCATACTCGAAGGACAGCTCACGCTAATGCCTTTCTTCCGAATTTATCATTTACCAGTAGATCAATTGACTTTGACAGTGACAGGGGATCAGGCCTGGCCCCAGAGGTTGTTAAAAGTTTTGAATGCTAAAAACTAAATTGAGCATGGACTTTTAACAGCCGAACAGCCCAATATGCTGAATAATATTGATTTTACTACTTTAAAACACTTGGATGTTACATTTATCCTGCTTATAAACGTTAAAATGCCAACAATTGTTGGCATTTTAACATTAATGAGCAGGTTAAAGTCTTATTTATAGAATGTTATTTTGACAGTGTTATGGCAATAATAGGCAATTTCAGTCTCAGCCTGATGCTTTGGCTGTTGTCAAGCCCACCGGGGTTTACCTGTTGGATTTCATTTGCTCCGATATTCAGTTTTATGTAATGTAGAGTCCTTTTCTTAGCTTGATCTCCTTTTTATATCTTGATTAAAATGTTCTAGGAGATGGTGCATGGATAATATAAATTAGGGGTATTTCATGCAAACCAAACATCTATGTGTCTTGATCCACGTCTGAACTAAGGGTGAGGTTGGCGCCGTGAAACCGGTTTAAGCCCTCCAGTAAAATATTTTTACTGACATTTCCAAGGTGGTACTTCTTTTGTGGGTCATTTGTGTTATAAATGTCTTGTGTTTGTCATGCTTTCGCGTCTGTTCATTGCTGCGTTGTGGTCACCTGCTGGGAAAGGGCTGACCTCTTGGCTCTCGTTTGTGTTGTTTAATTGTGTTTTTTGTCTATTCCCCATGTGGTATCCTGGTTCGGGTGGGGTTCTTGATTTTATCGATTTACCTTTCTTACTTTTCTATATAACATGCTTACCCATTCTTTTGTGTTACAGTATAGTGACCAAAACTAAAATATTTCCAGACATTAAATTCAATTAAGTAGAGATTTAAATAACAGGATGGTTACAGTGTATTAATCAGAATTGTATCAATATTGGATGTCGCTGAATATCTTTTTTAAACATATGTCTTGTTCTTCCTGATTTTAAGCACAATTTATAAACGCATTTTCAATAGAACAGCAGTAATATTATATCATTTATAATACAATGAAACAGGATAAATTAATTGATCAGATCTGGCAGTCTGATGGGCTCGAATGTTTTAACTATGTTTTGCAACATCTATGAATGATTCCACAGAATTTACACACCAATCTTTACATGTAATAACAGTTACTGTAACAAAAAGATAATTAATGCTTGTCAACAAGCGCAAATAGACACTTTGTACATTTAAGGAGCTGTGGGAAGGGCTCCTTATGGACTTTATCGACTTGTACTAACATGTTTACCGATCATTCTTGCCTGAAGTTAGTATATAAAATATGCATTGTATATTGAAGATGAGGTCTTTGAATCATAAATACGTAAAAGTGTCAGCTCAAACAAACAGACTCCCTGTGGCCCAACTTAGGTTTTCGTAAGCTTTAGCTACCTGTGGTTCCTTATAGTGTGTCATGCCTCTGTGACGTTACATTGCAATAATTAGGTAAACAACTTTTGTTTAACAACAACAGAATCTAGCGCGAAGATTCGAGAGCATTAACTATAACCCCAGTGACCTAGGTTGCTGGTTGTTCTGTTGACGTTGATTCATAGCAACCAACCACCGAGTGTTGGCAGCCAACACGAGAGTTGGTTGCTTTTACGATTAGACATGCTTTTTTCAGTGACATGCCCCACCCACTTCTACATACTAGGCCATAATTTTTCGACCGTCAAAGCAACTTCCGGCTACTGGAGCCTGGAGGTTGTTTCCGGTGTATTTCCGCACTGAATACAACTATCTTGCTAAATTAAACACTCAGAGCAATGCTTCCATCGCCACTTGTTAGAAATAAAACAAACCTTTTTCTAGAAGATCTGTTACGATTTTTTTCCAAACGGAAACCGCTCCGACAAACTTTTCATTTCCATTTTGACGGATCATAACACATGAAATAAGTCACATCAATACTGCAATCTTTTTTTGCGACAATACCCTTTCCGTCACGAACTCTTTCGTTTGATAAAACGTCCGATAAAACATGTGGAAGCGATTTCCTTAACTTCCACTTGCTGTCAATTCATTGTTGTTGTTTTTGCAATCCATTGCGTCATTTAAAATGTAAATGACGTCACGTCATTTTAACTCAAAGGACAAACTCCCCAACAGTTGCCAACGCCCCAGACTCGGGACCAAATTCTAAATTCGGGGAGCATCAAAATCGTATCTAAAATGCAAATATCAACCTGTAATTGGATCACAAGTTCATAAAAAAGACTTTGAGTAACAGAGAAAATAATTTGACGATAATGTTCAAAGCACATGACATGTACATCTTCAAACCATGAGCAAAACATCTGAAGAGTGAGTTTTTATGCGAGGATTCAGAGGGGGAAAGGGGGTACGAACCCACCCCAGGAAAATCACAAGTTATTTGGATTCTTATACTTTGATCCCCCCACCCCCCCGGAAAATGTTGGACCCTCTCTGGAGTCTTGGAAAATTATAGTTTTTTTTTTAAAAAAGAACCGTAAATAAAGTTGATGACTGAAAAAACTTGTGGCAGATGGGCCTGGACCCCCCCCCCCCCCCCCCGCTCCCCCGACGATATTTCCTGGGTCCTTTCATGCAGTAATGCAGTATGATCAGGAAATACCACAATCTTACAATGCAGACCAACCCACAGTAACATTAAAAAGAGCCACAGACCAAAGCTTAGACATCGGTAAGACAACTAAATAAAGCAGCCATCTCCATCTTCCTCATCAATACGTTTGCAAAACAGAGGTATACATAACAAAGCAAGAACCAAAGACGGAGAATAAACAAATGGGAGGAACATCGATTAAACTGTGAATCAACAACAACCGAATGCGAGGTGCGCTCACGAAATACCCATGCATTGTAGAGGCTTGTTTAGAAGGGGGGGGGGGGGTAACAATATTCCTTGAAGTAAACAGGCAAGTATCCCTCATGAACTGGCAAATATCCCCATACTTTTTTCTGAATATCCAATATCCATGACAGTAACAAAATTATTGGACACAGAGGTAGGATTATGGCATATCCATGGAGGTAAAATGTATAGAGTAAAGTCGGGTATATTCGGACAGACGGCTAATTTCGGACAGCAACCTTGTTTGTTTCATATTTCAAATACTGGAATACAAATAAATTACCTAAGCAACACCCTAGTGAAACTCCTGATGTGACGGCTCATAAGGAACCGTCTCATCTGGATTAGCACTATTTGCAAATAGTGTCCGAATTTGCCCGACTTTACCCTACCGGGTAGTTTACACATGTAGTGAGGTAGAGTTATCCGGCGATGAGACCATGTGCGGATCCAGAGGGGGTGATAGGGGGTCCGGACCCCCCCCTCCGGAAAATCACAAGTTATATGGGGTTCCATAGAAATTAACACTTGGACCCTGGACCCCCCACCCCCCTAGAAAAGTTGGACCCCCTTGATCTTTTGAAAAGTATAGTTTTCTCTGTAATAAAACCAGTGGACCCCCTCTGTAGAGGACTAAAAGAAAACAAAAAACAAAACGTTGTCCAGGCTATTTTCTGGCCGTCAGACTACCCCCCCCCCACCCCACCCTGACAAAAATTCATAGATACGCGCATGGAGACTATGCCTTCTACCAAAGATCACCAGCCATCAGCCGATGTGCGTACATAGACGTATACGTGATTTGCGTGCCCAAAAACTTACTCTTCGATCTCTGGATTTAGAGGCCATCTAAACAAAAAACATGCCATGTAATGGTGTTAACATAAGGTCTTCAATGCAAGAAAACTTGTCTTTGGGGCCGAAGGTGGGAACAGCAAAGGCGCTGACCGGCGCGGGCCGATCTGTGCCTTTGTTATTCGCCTTTAGGAATGCATCATATCTGAATTTGCTTCAAGCGGAATTTTAATTTTCCAGCTAGTCACCGTAGCTGAGCAAGCTGATTTGAATCTTAATAAGACCGTGTTTGTCGCATAGAGGCCCATATATTTTCTATTATTATATACGGCTATTCACGAACACTCCCATCCACTCTGGAAATGTATAAACTTTCCTAAAAATACTTCTCCGGCCACCCTGGAAAATCATATGACGAAACTGCAGATGCCAAAATATATTTAAGAACAGGGGCTAATATGTGTCCACCAGAGATACGAAATATGCATGGTAAGCATAACTCTTTTGAAACCGCTAAACGGGAGCACTTTTACAAACAGAGAAGACCAGATTTAAAATTGAAAAGCAACATCATGCTGCATTTCACCAGGGTCTACACCGTTTGCTATGGTAAAAAAGAGCTACAGGTACAAAAATACAACATTTTAGAAAAGTTTACCTGACACCCTTTTTTCCATACAATGGACTATCCCAAGTTCGTAATTGTTTTAAACCAGAAAGTAAAAATTCATTAATTATTATACAAAAGTTAGGGTTAAAGAGGATGAGCTGCGAACTTTGTTTGGTTTGATTCTTTAAGTCCCATCAACACTCTTTCAGTTATCTACGGACGGATGTTCCTGGGTTGAACCAGTACTAAGCTAGGATTAATGTTCTTGCTCAAGGACATAACACAGTGACGCCGGTGAGGTTCGAACCCGCCGCGGCCCGTAGTCTCGGTTCAAACAATCTACCACTGACCCACTGCGCTCCCATGAGCTGCGAACTAACAAAGAAGTGCAAGAACATAGCATCGTCAGAGCTCTCACTAACTGCTAATTGGCAGTCCTGAACCCCTACTTTTGGTGCTGGGACTCTCATTTTTGAAGGAGGCTAAATTCTTTAGCATGGCAGCACTCCCACTTTTTGCAAAGAGGGCTATGGGACTATTCATGTATAAAAATATGTGAGTACCCCGCCCCCTAGAATCAGCCTCTCTGAACTATGGGGGCATGCACTGATCCGGGACCTCCTCTCTATAACTGTAAGATGTAAAATGTTAAAGTTGAGTACTAAAAAATGTCAGGGTTGTTTTCAGGCAGCCCCCCTCCCCCCCCCAAAAAAAATAAAAATAAAAAAAATCCTGGATCCGCGTATGAGAGACTGACTATTCATGCATTGATTCCCTGCATGGACCTCCTTTTAATCAAATAACAGCCTGTATCACAGAATTGTACAAATAACACCAATAAATCTTGAGCTTGCAGCATTTCAAAAACATGGGGGTCCCAGGTAGATTGGTTCCCCACGTTGATAAAGCTCCACTTCCGCTACGCATATTACGTTTGGTAACTAGTAATTTTTTACCAGTAGAGAATCCCACTCATCCGACTGCGCATGCTCCAGAAAGAGCATCTGTTTACATCCTGGGTCAATTTCGCACATCAAAATGAGAAATGAACATGTACTGAAAACTGAGAAGATTTGCCGCACTTTCTTTTCGATACGAAGCCTTTCAAATATTGCTGTTATTGGTAATTTCGATTTTAATAATTTTTTCAATGTACTTAGATTTTGATGTAATCAAGTGACGATACCTGTTCAAATAGCGCAAGTGATAGCGTTTTAGCTTAACGAGGTAAGGGTCTAGAGATCGAATCCCACACACCTGATTTTTTTTCTTCCGCATATGGTATTTTTTCAAGTAGAGAACCTGCGCATGCTCCAGAAAGAGCGTCGGTGTTGAAAAAGTTCATAAATAGGCCAGGTATTATATGAATCCAGTGTGAACCAAATTCAATTAAATTTTTTACTATATAAAAGGCACAGAAAGTGGACTGGGTGGGCCAGCTCATACTCACTTACTATCCAATGATGCAAACCATGTTTCAAGGTCACCAGTCTTGTGGTTCATGTAAAGAAGGTTTAAAGGGTATTCACTACCTAAAAATAGTATGTGAGCATGATCAGGAAATACCACAATCACAAACAGCAGACAACCCCATGGCACTGCAAGGAAGAGACACACAACCATCAAGAGACACCAGGAAGACAAACTAATACATCCGTGGATCATCGTGGCTACAGCATGGGGTAGAAATGTATAGAACTCCCGTAAAACAAAAATCTGCACCCTGCAGAGCGTGTCTGCATGGTCTGTGGAAAGAGCGCACAAGAGGTCCGAAGGATCGAATCCACAAAAAGATCAGACATCAACGCCAAAGCATTGCTCGCGAAATATGGGGGCATTAATGTAGAGAGTGGCGTTAGGCTTAAATGAAATATATGTGTGGTTCCTGTTGCCTACCTACCCTAATTTTTTTAACCCTATATACCCTAAACAATAAAATGGTCTTTGGAGAAAAAATGGGCACTTTTTCAATTTCTGTCACTATTTTCTTTGTTAAATGTTATAACAAAATTTAATAATTTCCCTACCTACCTACCCTGAATTTTCTTGGCATGAAACAGGAACCACACATATATTTCATTTAGGCCTTATGTGTAGAAACTGTTACTCGAAATTACAGAACCTCGATCAAAGATGTAGACTTTTTTATGAGGGGTGCCAACGAAATGCAAGGATAGTGATGCGTGCTAATACTAAAAGAATGATGCGCTCCTCTCCTCTCTCTGGACCACAAAAGAGAATTAACTTCTCAAAAACACCAACAAAGACACGCAAAACACAACGCAAAACACAATTGTTTAAAGAGAGTGCCACCCCTGAAAGTACCACGCCCGAGGAAATTGGCCTTAAAGTGGATTTTGTTACTGGTAGGATGTGTTTCCAGGTTTTAAGTGACCCCCGTTTTTCTTTTTTAAACAGCTTTAAAATGATCTTAGAAGAATGCACACCGCGTAACTAAAACCTATGGATCCCCGGAGCCCCCCCCCCTTCCTAAAAATCACAAGTTATTGTGATAGCAATTAGCATTTGGATCCCCCTTGGATGGACCTCCCCTGAAAATGTTGGACCCCCTCTGGATCCTTGGGAAAGTATAGTTTTCTCTGCAATAAAACCATTGCCCCCCCCCCCCCCTCTGTAAAATAAGCTGAGGACTAAAAAACGTCTCAATCTGGACCCCCCCCCCCTGTCAAAAATTCCTGGATCCGCGCATGATATTATACATGCTTTAAAGTCATATTACGGGGGTCGCGCACATGCGTTCCTTTTTCGCCACGCTCCCTAACTGTGAATGATGACCATCCCGCCCCCTCCCCTAAAATATCCACAATTTTATCATAGATCCCATAAAATATTTATTCAATCTGAACCCCCTAAAATTATTGAAATTAAAAGTTAGACCCCCTCCTTAAAAAAGGTCCCAGTCCACATAGGCTACGAAATATCAGAGTAACCCCCATCCGATCGGAAATCCCCGACACAGGCATGCACGGACCCAGAAAGTGTTGTAAGAGGGAGTCCGATTTATCTTTAACAACTTTTTTATGGTGAGAATCCAAATACCTTTCAAGGTGTATCATCATCGGCCAATTTCAATGGCGTTTCGCTAGCGGCCGAATTAATGGCCCAACATTGAATTCTGGCTTGCCTTTGAGATTTTCAAGTGGATCCAGACGAATATTGCTAAATAAATCCTATAGCTTTGTGATTTTGCTGGGCCCGGAGCCCCGGCCCTCTCTGGATCCGCGCATGGATAGTTTTCCTCGTAACCTGGCTTATTTAATGAACATGAGACAGAGGGGCCGCGGGTTCGAGCCTCGCAGGCGTCACTGCGTTGTGTCCTTGAGCAAGACACATTAATCATAGCTTAGTACCGGTTCAACCCAGGAAGACCCGTCCCTACATAACTGAAAGATTGTTGATGGGACGTAAGAATCAAATCAAACAAATCTCCTTCGCAATGCTGGCCCAATGTCATGTGCTCCGGAAACTATAAACTTCTTTTAACACCAAACACATTATTCAGAATACAGGCACAGAGGATTTTGTAATAATATAGTGGTGTTTAATAATGAGAGAATGGTCGACATTGTTGCGTCGGTTCGATGTTGGTACAAGGTTGGTATGCAGCGACGCCCACATTTCCACCAACTACCAACGTGGGCCCAACGTATCTTTGCTATCTGTGTAGTGACCCCAAACACAAAATATGACGTCCGCTGATATTGTTCACGAATTCCAAGCATACTCGCACCTGGGTGAGAAAGGGGGGGGGGGGGGGTACTCTGATATTTTCAAACATACGTAGGCCCGGACCATTTTTGGGGTTAACTTTTTGGTATTTTGTGATGACCCCAAAAGATATCCACAAAATCTTCATACCCCAAAAAATTTTCATTTTTCTGAAAACCCTCAAAGGTATTGAAATTCAAAATTTTGAACCCCAAAATGGTGCGAGCCTACGTATGAATGAAAATATTATATTACCCCCCCCCCCCCTCCACCCTCTCCTCGCAGATAGAAACAGGGGCCGGGGGCGTCCAGATTCAAATAACAGAAAAAAAACTCTGATAAGGGTGTTTATTGTTGGTTTTTTTGCAACTATATTATATTTTTTTACGGTTCAAAAGGGTCGAAACATTTATCGGGGGGGGGGGGGGGGGGCAACTTTTTATTATTTTTTTTTTTGGGGGGGGGGGGGGGTTGGGGGGGGGGGTACAAATCCTTATTTCTATAGAAACCTATATAACTTGTGATTTTTCGGGGGGGGGGGGGGGTCCGGACCACCTATCCCTCTCTGGATTCGCGCATGGGTAAGAAATAAGTAATTGCCCACTTCCCTGTCACGGATTGAGTTTTCTGAAAGTCTCAGAAGGTTTACCGGCCGGCGGAGTCGGTAACATGTGTTTTTTTTTCGGGGATGGGGGGGGGGGGGGGGGGGGGCAAATGCTTATTTCCAACGAAACTTAAAGAACTTGTGATTATTATTTATTTTTATTTATTTATCTATTTTTTTTTTGGGGGGGGGGGGGTGTCCGGACCACCTATCCCCCTCTGGATCCGCACATCGGTTAGAAATAAGTAATAGCCCACTTCCCCGTCACGGATTGAGTTTTGTAGGTGCAAACTGAAAGTCTCATAAGTGTTTCCCCTGTGAACATTTGAAATTCCAGAAAATAGTTTTACCGGGCCGCGTTGCGTCTGACTAGATGCGGGTCAACTGTATTTTTGTTTATTTTCGGGTGGCGGGGAATGCTTATTTCTATAGAAACCCATAGAACATGTGATTTTTTAGGGGGATGGGGGGGGGGGTAGGGTGCGGACCACCTAACCCCCTCTGGATCCACGCATCCAGTGTTGGGTTGGGGATGCTTATTTCTATAGGAACCTATAGAACTTGTAATTTTTCAGTTGCCATATTCCTGATAATAGAACAAAATAAACTTTATAAAAAAATCCAATCCGCACGTACAATTGGGCCACTTTCGGCCCGCCAACGAACCGCCATCCGCAGGTGACGGTTCGTCGGCGCGTCGATAGTGGCTCGTAATGGGATGCTAGCTGGGAGCAGTTGTTTAAAAATCGCAAATGCACTTTTTATTCAATACCGCAGATGGACTCAAGACGTCCCAGGTATTTTCCAATACTACGTATTTTTCCATTACTACGTCAGTGTATATGCTATAAATAGACGCAATGGCGTTTAGTAGTTACCTGTCTTAATATGCTGACAAGCTATTAAAGGGAGAGAACCAGTCTAGGTCCCAGGATTTCTTTCTTTCTTATAGTACTCACACCCAGGGAGCGGAAGTGACCGGACAATTGCGAGTGAACGGCAAAATACGGCACTTGCGACGTTGTACATTGGAGGTTCAGTCACTTGCTCTCAAAAGAAAACACAGGGTGCATAAATATTTCAACACAGCAACCATCTGTGTATCTGTCATGAATTTATTCCTACTCACGTTAGTACCCAGATAATTATCCTATAAATAGGTAATATTAAAACTGATATTTGTCATCGCTCTCTTAAAAATAATAACACTGATCAATCCATTGGTGCTTCGTTTCAATGTGATCACTTTTTAAAGTTGTAATGAAATATAGCATAACAATAAAGTTTGTACGTTCTTTTTATTTATCTACCTTCTACAATTACATATCATGTTCATTCTTGAACAAAAGTTGATGAAAGAGTGTTAACTGGAATGATATGTAACGACTTGTCATGCCACCTTTTTACATCGTGTGAACGGGCACTTGGCAGTAAACTGAACGGGTGCTTGTGATCTTGGCTGTTTGTATTGAACGGGCACTTGCCATCATTAACACATTTAGTTGAAATGATTATTGCTGTATTTTGGTACCAATTTGTTTTTCCAAACAACAAATAGCCTTGATATCACTAATATTTCATGCTTTGAAGTAACTATAAAACAAAAAGTGTTTATTCAACATGAATTCATTTAGTACTGGTTTGTTTTAATAATACACCCTGATAGGAGACAAAGCATACATTTTGCCTGCCTAGTATTATGGTACAACTGGCAGTGTGTACAGTCCAGCCTTTGGAGTTTGTGTTTTTGATTTCCAAACTTTACTATCATCCTTTAAATGCGATGGTCATGAAACCTTTTGTTTGACATACTCTGCTTATCATTGATTTCAGCAGGACAGTTATCAATTTCTGGATGATATTTATAGTCTTTAAATACTTAAAGTAAGGCTGCAAAGGGGAAAAATTGTGATTAGGATAAAGAGCCACCCGTCAATGTCCACAGCATTAAGCCCTGGACATTAAGCAACTAATCAAATAGACGAATGTGCATGGCTTGGCTCTTTTTGGTCATAATGTTGCAATTTAATCTTTATGCAATGTGCATTTATATGGTTTTGTGTAAACATTATGGGACATGATAATCAGACTGCTACTTTATGGTAATTTGGGAACAGCTTAATCAGGGTCACGGTGCCACGGGGTTGTCTGCGGTTTGTGATTGTGGTATTTCCTGATCATACTCACTTACTATTTTTCATAGTGTGAGCTTCCATATGATCAAATGCAATTGGATATATTATAAAACAGACAACAGTTTCAGGACAAAATATAAATATAATCATTCTTAATAAATTATGAATGAGTTGAAAAGATGTTTTCCGTAATAATTTAAAATTACTTAATTGCTTTCCTTATATTTTGTAAAAAAAAGTGTAAACGTAAAGCCCGTATCAGTGTATCAGTGAGACAGTTCTTAATATCAACAATATATCCTTCCCTAGAAAAAAGAACCTTATTTAAATTGATGTCTGCCCTCACAGCTGCTAATACACTTTCTAATTCTATATTGCAAACGATATGGACTCATAATAGGCTTCCAAGATAAATATTATTGACCGTAGAACCTGTAATCTCCTCTTGGGGGATTTTTGCCACTATGATTTCCTGATACTACAATATATATGGCACAGAATGGGGTATGTTAGCCCTCAGAAAAAATCACATTGTTATGTAACATCAAGCTTACATATGTTACCCAAAACTTATTCAATAATATTTTGGTGCCAGTGTTAAGGTACTCTTAGGCATAGTTACATAGTTTTTTAAGCTTGTATGTGCCCTTTTCATTGCAGGATGGCTTTTAAAAGCGTTTTGATCAAGCAGAAGTGTGTTACTTATTTTACTTTATGTTACATACGTTATATTTGTGAACTACACTTTATAAATTATTGATATCTTTTTTAATATCTTTATTTGATAAACTTTGACTCAAATTTTAGTCCACAATATCATGACCCTTACAGGCCTTTCACTGCCAAATGCAAAACTGCAAAACGGTTAGATTCATTCACAGGATTATAAGAGTTATAAGCTGAGTATGATGACCTAAATAGAATGTTTTATAAGGTAAATACCTTTTCATTGAAAATGGGCACACAATCCTATCTGTAAGCCTTAATAATATGAGCATTCTATTGATAAAGAATAGTGTAAGGCGATATTTAACATTTTCTGGTGTATATTACAATTATCTTGTTAGTTTATGTCATGTCTAGTATGTACTACTTACTTTAATACATTCTATTTAATGCTTAGTACTTTCTATAAATTATACATCATGAGGTGTTTAGATTTATTTACATCTAATTTTGCACTAAATATATATAGCTACTAGTTTGTACAAAATAAAACTTTATATCTAATTTTAAAAGTCATTATCAATCCACATTTATCTTTGCAAAACATAATGTTTTTTTAACTTTTTTTTTTAAATAAAACATGATTTTATTGGTTTGTTCAAAGTTATAAGATTTAAATTCTTAATAAAGTTGATATGATAGAATTCAAGTAACAGCTGAATAAAGACACTTCCCACGTTCTGTCAATTTTAAGGTAACATATATTATGATATAAGACATATGATATGGGTCTATATTTGTCGAAATTGTCATAAATAATAAAACTTTAGCCTGAAATGCTAAGATATGTTGAATTAAGATTGCTGTAATATTTATTTGAATTGATTGATTATGTTTAGGTTTAATATCCCAGTAAACAAAATTTCAGTCATATCAGAGCTCCTCACAGAGGAAAGGAGAAGGAACAGAAGAATATGATAAACTAAATTCCCCCACAAAAAACTAAGTTTGTCTCGTGTGAAACAAATCTCATCCTGCCAACATGCCAAATATGATGGGCCATCTCTCTGAAAGCTGAGACAGAGACAGCACCACTCTTTACTCATAAAACTGTAAAAATAGGTGTCTTTATTAGATACCATTATACTGCAAGTCATTTGCGTTCAATTAAAAACTACATGTAAGAATAAGAACTAATTTAATATCACTTTGGAATTCCTATACTTTAAGGTAACGTAGTAAACTGTGATATTGCAGGGTATCTGCTGAAGAGCTAACATATATTTTTGTGGATTATATAAAGAGTTTTTGAAGACCATAATGGACAAAGCCCCGGAGGTCTTTTGGCAGCCATTGGTCTAGTGATACCACTGTACTATATATCAATATATTTGAAATTAAGCAATGTATCTAACAGTACTATTATAGATGAAGATTGTTTTGCTGCATACTGTTACTTTTGGATGAATTTATTTAAGAGCGTTCAATGCGTTCAAGAGAGCATGATGATTAATAAGAATTAGATCTGACTTTTATTTGCACAATAGGATTTGAGACTAAGATAGGGTAACAGAGTTAAGATGGCTGTAGCACAGTAAACTACAAACTGTCAGAAACTAACATGAGCCATTTTGCATCTTATATTCTTATATACAGTTGATGCAGTTCTAGAAAATCATAGTGTATAAATATCCCCTCAATGGGGAAGGGTTTCCATTAGCATGTTTTAATGTTACCTACGTTACTATTTGCATTATGGTTTCAAGATAAGCATGCTACTCAAGTATAATATACTGCTGGCAATTTATCCATTAAGATGGCTGCTGAATATATGTATGTGTGTGTTTTTTAAACCTCATGACTTTATGCTAAGCTTTTTAACAAAAACATGTCTTTGTTATTATTGAAAATTTATGAAGTAGTAGCTATTTTCAAATGCCTAAAATACTCTAAAAAGGTAGAGAGTTGGTATTTAAAGTTGTGTTTAGGTTACTTAATTGTCTTTGTAGCAGCGTCAAGAATTAGACCCAGTAAACAGTACTAAACATTTCTGGAGGTTCAACAGGCTAAAAATATTCCCCGAAATAGGGTAGTAATGCAAAATGTAACATAAGTACATACATAATAGTATGTTACAATAATACATCACACTTGTCAGAGGATAACATTTTTTTTAAATATAAGACATTGGGCTTCATGGAAATCAGAGTCAACAAAATCCCTCCTGTGTGTGTGGTAGGGGTAAGGGAAGGGGTTGGATCAGACCCATATCTATCCCATGGCCTACTAGTCTGGATTTCATTCAGGATCGTGCTTCATATTCATTTTAAAAAATGAAATATGGGTCAGCTTATGGCATATCGGAATGAGATTTAAGTTGCTCTTTAAGGATCAATGTTTGGTTTCCTATGATCAAAAATAGCCTGAGGTGTGAATGAATATATGCAGGAGTCGATATAGCAGACAGCATTTAAAAACAAACGTTTCTTGACAGGGAAAGGTGAAAAATTGGCACTGGTATGCGTAAAATGAGAAAAATTATATGACCCTCAGTATACAAGTGATCGTTCAGTAAAGTCGCAGTTGTCATGTACAATCCGTAAGCGAACGACAGCAAGTGACTGAATGGTGCCATGCTCTCACGCGTGTCATGTTTTCGCCATTTGCCATGCTCTGTTTTTGTTTTGACAAAAGTTATTAGTGTTTCCTTAGAAAGTACTAATATTAGAAGAGTAAAACTCCTAATGACAGTGAAGTTGCGTTTTTATGCACGTTTGTTTCATGTTTGAAAATTCGAAAATCAATCACCCGTTGTTGATAAACAAGTGATTAGAATTCAAATTCACTGAACATGGACAATGAAATAGGATTTCAATCCAGCCAGAAAGTAACTCACAAATATAACTTACCTTCTATACCCAAAACACGCATATGCTGAGGTTTTTCGTGGGGTTTTTCGTGTAAGAAAAAGAAGTTTGTTTATTGTGTAAATGAATAATCAATACCGCAAGTGACCAACCGTCCAATGTACAACATCACAAGTGCCGTTACTTGTCGTACACTCGCAATTGTCCGGTCACTTCCGCTCCCTGGGTGTGGTACTGACACGATCAAATTTTGATCATTACACCAGGGAGTGTGGTTTTGGAATTTTGAAGAAAAAAAACAAAACATGTAGTTCGTCCAACAGCTTGGCGACCCCTTTCAGGTCAACTGTTATGTCCCCCACGGGGGAGAACGGACAAGCCCCTTTAGAGGGCGGGTCAGAGTCGCCTTCGTCTGTGAAGGGTGATTAAAACTGCCTATAGCATATATTGGCTTTTTCCTTTGTATCTGTCTTAAGAATTCCATTTTCTCTAAGTGATGCGATCCCAAACGCGTCTTTTTTAAGAGATTCGACAAATGACCATTTTTTATCTTTATTATGTCTCCCTGTACTAAAATGAGCAGGGATGTCCAGGGGATTTTGTCGTACACTTACACAAAGTAAGTAAGGGTGCAAAGATCAGGAATCCAGTGGGACAGTGATAAACTAACAGTTAGACACCACAAATGAGAGCCAAGAGGTTAGCCCTTTCCCAGCAGGTGAATCATTAAAGCCAAATGCTATTAACCATTGGTTGGTTGCAGTTAGGTCGCACCTATTTCATATTATTTTATTGTTGCTCCCATTATTTTCGGGAGGTCTGTTTTTTTGTTATTCAGCACTTAGTGGTTACCTGCTGGGATAGGGTTGACCTCTTGGCTCTTGTTTGTGATGTTTAATTATACTTTTGTCACTTTCCCATGTGGTATCCTGGGTCAGGTGTCGTACTTGATTGTATTGGTTCCTGATATTTGCCCCATTTCTTACTTAGTGTCCTTTCTAATTTTGCAATCATCTTGATAGAGAAGTACATGTAGCTGGTCGCCTTACTTTAATTGTCATCTTGATGTCTTGTGGCTGTCAGTATTCTGTGGCTCTTCCTCATGGTGCCGTGGCTTGGTCTGCAGTGTGTGATTGTGGTATCTTTGACCATACTCACTTACTTCTTTGGCCGCAAATCATGTTTTTCAGAAGCATCAATTGTTACTCATGGCCAGAAACTGCGTTGGTGGCAAACACCAAAGGCGCAGACCAGCCTGCGCATCCGCGCAGTTAGATCAGCTCCTTTGCAGTTTCGGTCTCTGTTTAATATGATAGCTAAACATGCCACGTGCAAAATTTCAACATTTTAGTCAGTTTCTGTACCAGAGCCCATGGAATAATGGAACTTGTCGCATTTCCGTGAAAAAAGTTTTTTTTTCTTTGAAAAGTACATGTACATGGGTAGCTATTGGGCATAGCAAAATATCAACTTGAAACTGTAACAATCATCTGTGCGATCAGTGAAGGTGAAGACGAGTCTGTGCAAATGCGCAGGCTCGTCTTTACCTTCGCTGGTCGCCTTAGTCGAATATCTCATGATTCTCATTACAAAGGCATATTCTGCAGTGATTTTCAAGACAATCCTCATGAAATTCTATTTAATTGGAATATTTAGATCAACGCATTCGCATGATGTTTTGTTGAATTTGACCTAAATTTGAAACGTGCAGTCGGGCAAAAAACGTAATTTAGACGATATTTCATGAAACACTTTCTCTTCTACGCGTAATTTAGGCTATAAAAATTAAATCTGTTAAGCGTAGAAAAACAACCTTAGTCCATACATTCTTGATAGTTGTTAAAGGAAATTTGGACTAAACGCCTCTTCATTTCGTCGAAATGGATTTATTGTTTTGTAACATCACAACTCTAATTAATGGACAAAGACATTTAGATGATTATTAGTTCTCATTTTAGCTTAACAGTAGCTTGGTGCTTGAACCCATATAACTGTATAAGCCTAGCGTCCCATATAATGGGACAATCACAAACAAGCACACCCAGATCAGACGCCACAGATCAGGCTCGTCACCGTATGCTTTCAGGGATTTCAATTCAAAATGAAAACGAAAGGAAAATAATATAGCCAGCACCCTTAAATTTTAATTATACTCTGCCAGAAGATCAGAATTAATTTGATCATTCGGCGTAGTTACGTGGGTTTACGATATATCGAGAATTATTAGTAGGTGATTCTATCAACACTAGTTTGCATATGCGAACCTGGCCACTTCAGACACATAAATAACGTCGGAAGTGCACTAAACGTCAAATGGGTCAGCACATTAGATTCTAGTACTTATCGCATATGCGAAAAAGCCCCATTATACATGTAACGACCATACTTACTAGAGGTCTTAATTTAGGCCTGATACTTCATTATCATCGAAACGTGTATTCGAGAAAGTCTTCGCAATTACACAAGCTCATCTGAGCCTCCGTTGTTCGACACTGCGATACTGTATGTGTCAACTTCTTGTCTTGGCCTCGAGGTTATAAAACTTGAGTTCATTTTCAAACTCAAAATAAAGCGCAATGATTGGCTGCTTGCGGACACGTGTCCGATCATTGCACTTTATTTTGAGTCTGAGACTTACTCAAGTTTTATAACCTTGAGGCCAGGCTCAAATATCTCCTTTTATGTTTGTAAGGTATTTACAGAATTTTAAAATAGAAGTGTCTATTTGTGCCATATTTATTTATTTAGCAGGGCATTTTTCTGAAGCTTCCTTACCTCTCTGCTGTTATTGGTAGATTCTGATTTACAGCTTCACATTTACTAGGAAGATGAGCAGACTGCATTAACTAATAACTTAATAGTTACACTCTTATCAATGTCTAAGATCATTATGAGCAGAGTAAATGATCTCTTAATGGCAGGGTTAAAGTGATTTTTGTAAAATATAAATGCTTGAAACGTTTAAATTGTTGAGCTGAATATACACGCCTACCAATCTATCATATCTTAACCACCGGTTCAGTCAGGAAAACAATTCGATCGACATATCGGTTTGGCAACGGAAGTCGTAAAAAGGTAAACGAACGTTGTATTTTCTTACATTTTTATTAAAACATTTTTTGAGACAGTTAATGAAAAATCGAGATTGTCATGCAAGCGCCTTTTCTGAGTAACTTCAGTCGACATACATTGTGCATACATGTATTTGCTGAATCACGTTTTGCTTGGTGAAGGGTGTTAACAGCCGCCCAAAACACATGGGAATTGCGGCAAAGATCGCGATTTACTCTGTGTTTGTGCCTTGCTAGAAGTTTGGTATGTCAATATTTACACACGATGGACACATACGGTCATATGTGTGACGACCCTTTTGACTGAAAAAGCAGCACAAGTGAAAAATCAATTGGAAACTTGTCTAAAATTTACATTCGAAGTTTTGAAGGACATCGTATGTGAACAAACATATGTCAAACTTCTGAAGAGTAAATCAGGATCATTGCTTTGATATAGGTGTATCGGCATTTACACATTTTTTTTTCTAAAATCCAATTTACAACAAATTTGTTTTCCTATTGACTTTCATTGCGCTGGCTGATCGTTATAGAGAGGAAAGAAATAAATTAGCATGACACCACACCAAATCAAACTTCAGACTTACTGAGCATTAAAATGAGGCATAAAAAGTAAGGATCATTATGCTTGTTGGTATCCAATATCACAAGACTGCCAAAAGGCGTTGTTCTAGTCTTAGGTGCTGAAATTAGCAAAACGTTACATTATCAGCTATTGGCAGTCAACCCATTAAATGCAAAACAATTGTAGTACTATTAACACAAATTTCTATCAATTTTGTATTTCAACAACTTTTAAAAAGCTATTAGAAAATGAAATTTTGTTGTTAACTTCAAAATTGGGTTTTAAAATCTTTTGCTCAATTCTGATTATGCTAAAGTTAATATTTATGCAACTTTGATCCCAAACAGATAAAAAGCAATATTCCATATTGTACAAGTCATGTACTACATTGTAAATGGTTTCTGGAGGCTTCTCAATTAATTTTAAAAAATGTAAACATTGGTACATGTACTAGTATACGTACCTAAATTATTAATTTTACTGTCTATATTGTTTAAAGTGGTGAGATTTTTAGTAATATTATTGCGTCATACTTCATACATTGTATGTAATCTGTATCTCAAACGGATGTTATTGTTTTCACAAAATGATTTATTCTTCATAGAGTAACTGAATCATGATAAATATGGAAAGCCTTATTAGAATTCGTTTACTACGTCAATTATTTTTGAAAAATAACATACCCTGTTTTGCAGATGCCACTAAAATACATTTACTCAGTGGAACCTCGCATATATCTCCTGCTAATATAGCATCATACATATTACTCTGTTTTAACTCTAAGCATGCTGGTTAATTGTGCATCTTTTGTGTCGTATGCAGATTATTTAAATTGACTATTATCAAAAAATCTTTCAAGAACAACATCTGAGTTTCAAGCCGCTTGCATTCAGATTAGGCAAGCGTTTTGTCGGGCTGATTTGGATCCCATGCGGCTTGCAAATGTTGTCAGTCGACGACAACAGTCAAGCAGGGAAATGGTTAACTTGTTCAATCACAGCAGTTTGTAGAAAGCACTTCGTATTGCTATGCAAATGTTATGCCATGAAGGGAAATCAGAATAAAATAGAGAAAAGAGCCCGCGCTGCACTAGCAGCTTGACCCTTAACATGCCAGTTCTTGTGATAACCATTGCAAACAGTTAGTATCCAGACCAGGTCCGACGAAACGTCGGCCCTGCTCTGGATTCAAACTGTTTGACACTCTGATTGATACAGGAAACATATTATTTTTAAATAATATTAATAGAATAGAGTATGAACAGACAAAAAAAATCATGAAATAAATACCAGCATGTAAAGACAAGACCAGAAACCGATTTATTTTCAAATGATCCTACACACACCGGGCATCTTAGGAATCATTACAAACATTGCAGGAATCAAAACGATGATGTCTCGCTTACAACCATTACGTATAAAATCGTGGTATTATCTACAAAACAAAAGCTGTGCACGTTGGCTATCTATAGTTTGATAAAATTGTGCACACGAAGGGCGTTCATTTACTCGTGGCACTGAGGTTCTGCAAGGTGCATTATAGGATTTATCCATATTTCACTCATTTCAACCGGTTGATGTGTTTTCCCTTGACAGAAACACAATTTCTTGTCTTAAAATCCAGGCCCTGAATGCAGGTAAGAAGGCTTTTTGGACACACCCTGCAGACACTGAAAAATAGCACAGCCATGAGCACTTTGGGACTAATATCGGCGTCTGGAGAGATTTATTTTTCAGTAAAGTATACAGGAAAAGGTCACAAGGACTCAAATCTAATGAATAATTTTTCTAAGACGGGTGGTGGAGCTGTAACAGTTTCCGTCTCCAGGACATCCTGAAAAAGTTTACACTTGTGGGCGCATGCATTATTACGAATAAGGTTGCATGTTTGATTTTCTCATATTTTATTTTTCAACTTTGAAACCAAGTTGTTCTTATAGAACTTACATGCAACTTGTCGAGCTTTGGCACTTGAAAAATAGTAAGTGAGTATGATCAGGAAATGCTACAATCACAAACCGCAGACAAACCCATAGCACCGCGAGAAAGAGCCACACAACCATCACGAGACACCAGGAGGACAAACCAAGCAAAGCAACCAGCTGATTGCAAATCTATAATGGACATAAAGTAACGCGCAACAAAACATAGAACAATTACAGACTCCCACAATGGGAGTAATGATAGACATAGAGTCAACAACAACAGAACCACCGCCTTAAAACGGACAGCAGCCTAAGTCGCCGGGGGAGGGGGGGGCTTAATTGCATTTTACTGGCACCAAATCTTCGCCCTATATTCTGCTGTTGTTAAAGTACAAGAAATGTTCAGCTCGCATGGAGCCTTCAAACTAATTCAATGTATCACTGAACCTGAACAATTGGCCAATCAGAATTCCAAAATAAGGCATATGAAATTTTTTCCCATGCTTTTTGTTCTTTTACGATGGCAGGTTTAGCTTGGTTCAGGCGCAGTCACTGCTTATAAGTGATGCTTCTTTGGGGATCAAATCCATATACATGTATTGGCAGAACTTATCAAGGATACACCAACGTTTATATTTGCATATCTAGTCAAGGGTTTACAACTTTATAACACGATTCCAAGAACGTCAATGAAAGCTGACAATCATGTAGTATATAGTGTTTTATCGATTTTATTGCATGGCGCTATATATCATTCCTAGAGGCGACGTCATTAGATACATAGGGTAAAAGTAATTGAAAGTTGGTGCCGGTATGAGGCCCGGTATTTTATCTTGTAGGAAAGAAAAAAGAAACGAAAACAGACACGTGAGAATCGTGTAAAAATACACGAGGGTTGAAAAACAAATGTTTTAAATGCTTCTTGCTTTGGTTATACAAATATAAGCCATGTAACAATGAAATAGTACAGTAGTTTATCACATTGTTCCAGTGAACATCTGCATGCTCTCGTGAGGGTCTTTTCTGTACAGGTACAACACTAATGTGCGTGTGTGAACAAAGAAGGCCCTTATGATACTTGGAGACGCGCATATATTATGAGTGCAAAATCAGAAAAAGACAGGCCACACGTTAACTAAACTGTAAGGTGGACAAAAATAACCACTATCTCTTGGTGAGGGAATTTTTTACACCCTTTGATCTTGATTATTCTCCAGGCCTCGAACACTTAACTTCCACTTGAATACAAAGAAAAAATACATTTTATTTTTTGTGAACGAGTTACCTGTTTAACATGTGTTATGCTTTAAAACAATAAGTAGTGTTCGGGTGAAGTAGTATTATCATATGGGCCTCGATGAGAAGATCTGACTGTTGTATGCGAACAACAAAGGCGCAGACCAGCCTGCGCATCCACACAGTCTGGTCAGCGCCTTTGTTATTAGTTCCATGCAAAGTATAATATCTAAATTAGCTTTATGCAAAGTTTCAATATTTTATCTAGTCTCTGTAGCTGAACAGTCTTGCTTGAGCCTTACCTGATCGCCAAGCCCGAGGACAGGTTTTCTCGCGTCGAGGCCCAGTTATAGGGTTTAGGTGTCAATAATAAAACGAATATTGTTGCACCTCATAAAAGAATCTTACATAAAAAAGTAGGTAATAATGCAATCATGATATGTGTACGGCACATACCCTTTTCTGAGCTCTCAAAGAGCGCATTAAAAGGATACAACCGCGTAAATGGAGCGCAGTGGCAGCGCATTAAAAGGATACAACCGCGTAAGTGGAGCGCAGTGGTTCAGTGATAGAGTGCTTGACTTGAGACCGAGGGACCGCGGATTCGAGGCTCACCGGCGTCACTGTGTTGTAGTCCTTGAGCAAGACACATTTATCCTAGCTTAGTACTGGTTCAATCCAGGAAGAGCCGTCCCTGTTTAAATGAAAGATTGTTGATGGGACGTAAAGTATAAAATCAAATAAAAACAAAGCAACCGAGTAAAATGAACAAAATATGAAACCTGTGCAATTGCACAGGTTTCATATTGTGTACATTTCACACGTGTCTAACAGTAAAAATTAGAACTATCAGTACTACGCCCAAATGACTAGGTTCCTGCAGCAGCGCTAGCGTTAGTTATCAAAAGCTATTAACGCTTTTCATTCTGATGGAAGTTGATATATATATGATGGTAGTTTAAACATTTTATACAATAAGAATGGATTTGTACATTTTATATTTTAAAGGACCATGGGTCAGAGTTTTAAGAGCAACTGTAATTGTGTGCTTTTATCACAAACATTCCGTGCACCTAACAAAATAGATACATTTAGAAAAATCTTTTATAAAGTCCATAACCTAAGGGTTTAGGGGGTGGGGATAATTTTTGTTACTAACTATTTTTGGCACAAGGCCAAGGCTGTGTGAGATATTCATCTAAATGTATGGAAATGTACTGTTTTGCAGCATAAAACTGGAGATGAAAATGTTGTGTTTGCATAGAATTCGGGTCCTGAATGATTCATTGTTTTTGGTAAATAAGTATTTGACTATTACTTGTAATTGTCTTACACACAGATAAAACTTGTTCTGTTTACAGTTCAATCAGTTTGACCTGTTGACTGAGGTGTATCATAACTACATACTGTATACATGCCATTATAAAGGACATTAAGCTACATGTACTGGTTTGTACAAAATTAATGACTAATGAGGGTTTTTTTTATTATAGTTTGCTTTTGAGCAATTTGACAGCCTTCACCCTTTGATCAATCATGTCATTTTATATGATGTGCGTAATGTTATACTACAGCTGCATGCAAAATGGTTAGCTTGATCAATGGGGAGGGGAGGGGGCACCAAAATGAATTTTCCGATCTCATTCATGTTGAAAAGCAGAAACAAAGTTTTCAACAAAAGCTTTTGTGGATAATTCGAGGGCTGAACCAACTACGTATACGTTTTATAATTTTCTTTGAAACTTTTATCTGGCCATTTTTATGAGCAATCAATCCCAAACACGGTTCCGTGTCCTTTATTTTTAATATATTTTTGACTGTAGATTGTCTTGATCTCAGCAAACAGTTCAGACCCACCCTGATGAATTGCGTCATTTCGTCTGGATCTTAAAAATATGTCAACGTATCTGTTTACCGGTATCCAGAATGAAAAAAGTTAATGCAAACAACCAACAGATTGATTGGGAATGAAAAGGGCAGTTGTTAGTTGAAATAGTTAAAAGTAAACATTTGGCAAAGAATTAAAGATGTATCAATAGAGTGTCATTTAAATGACATAAACTTGGCCAGATGGCATTTGTTTTAAGTGTTTTCTGACAGGTTCTGTAAGTTCTGCTGATTCAAGAACTAATTAACAACATTTCAAACGTAATTCTAGCTCTTGCACCTAATGATCTGACGCAAGTCAGAATTAAATCTTCAACATGCTCCTTTTCTAACAATACTTGTGCCATAACTACAACCTTTAGGCCAGAATTTTTTTTATTAGTTGATTTACGAACCCTCCTACTGTAATTTTCCGGAAAGTAGGGAAAAAAAATTTAATTTCTAAAATTTTTTTTTTATTTTATCCGTCGACTCTAAATATTAATTGTTTGGTTGAAAAATTAATATTTTTTTAGGTTCTGTCTGAGCATTTTTGAGAGTGACACTGTTAAAAGTGATTGTCCTGTCTAGATTTTTAGGAAAATGATGAAGTATGTAAAGATTACCATACTACTACTAATAATAATAACAATTCTTTATTTCCTCCAATAAGAAGAGTACATAATACAAAGGAACATATATAATGCAAAGTACAGTGGAATATAATAAGGAAAATATGTTTATGCAGTTTACACAAATGATGTTTAAAAAACTGAACGCTAGTGTATGTACATGCGATATTAATTTGCACACAAGCATCCATAGCTAATGCACACTTAATTGGACAATTCCGCATATGCAGAATTGCCCAATTAGGTACGCATTTAGGAATAATTGCATATTCACATAGTTTCCAAAGTACAGAATATTTAAACGTATATTACAAAGTGAATATGTACACACACGCCTGAAAACGTGTAGAGGAAGACAACTTGCGTACTGAATGTGACGCACGACATACAATTTCGAATGTAACATTATCACCACAATGCGCACATACATTGGGACAAGATCAGTTTGACGACTTTAAATGACCGACATAAAATCGGCCCTAATTTAGCGTGTGTACCTACTCACTTTTGACCATATTTTGTGTAGACCAGACATGCAAAGATTTTTAAACCTTTGAGACTGGTCACCAAGCAACAGGCTTGTCGCATCATCTTGAAGACCAAGAAGTACCAAAGTAACATAAGTAGAATCCAGATTCATCAAATGAACATACACGTTATCATTTAATTGCAGTATATGTACCATAAACTGATTCTCTCTGCATCAAGATACGAACAACTGTGAATATAATGGTCAATAATATTGATGTGGAGATCATTATTGCAAAATTGACAGCATGCATGGCTGAAAGCAGTTACAGCCATCCCTGCTATCATTTGCACACAAGACCTACTCATTGGAAGTAAGTGACGAGACTCTTTAGATTCAATCCATAAAGTGTGTGGACTATAGTCAGTATGCAACTGTCAGAAACGATTAAAATCAGGAGCAGACAGTCTATTGAGCCAAGAATTGACCTCATTGTCATGTATACGATTTTAACTAAACGTTTCCAGATGATTTTAGAAGGAAATACATTGAATCTAATGTAAGATTCAAAATATTCCGAGAGCCCGTATTTTCTCATTATTCTATAAATATCGAGAAAATAACCTGTTTGAGTTTCTTTATTTACCATAAATGATGCTAGCCGTCTGTAAAAGCATTCAAATACCCAACACTTCATATTATTTCTACAGAACTGTCTAAATAGTGTCAGCTTTCTGAGGTCAATTTCGGACTCAATAGAAAACATACCCAGCAAATTCAAGGCAGCATCAGTCCGCGTTCTTGTACTTAGCCCCTGCATATATTTTACACAAAACCGATGAGCCCTTTCTAGTAATAATATATTATTTGTAGTTAAAGAAAACCAAGTTTCACATCCATAAAGAGCTTTAGGTAACACTACAGCCTCGTAGATCTTTTCATAAGATAACGGGTGTAGACCATCCGAGTGTACGAGGTCACAATTTACCAGACTCATAAAAGTACCCTTTAATTTGTCAGTTGCCTCTTTGATATTAGTGTTGATGTTAAGATATTTATTACAATTGACACCAAGGTGTTTGTAATTAATATCCTCATTGACTACGTTTGGTCCTAATTTCCATTGCCTATTTTGTCTATCATACGAAAACTTGGTCTCATTAAACACAATAACTGAACATTTAATTGGAACATAATCGTAACGCCATTTACAGGAGTATTGATAGCAGATAACTAATTATTTATCTAGCCCAGCCTTGGATAGGGCCAACAACAACATATCGTCTGCAACTGTAAGTGCATAAAGAATAAGGCCAAGAAGCATGAATCCATCCAGGCAATTACAAAGTTCACGAATAAGATCGTCGATATAGCAGAGATACATGAAAGGGGAGACAACGCCGCCTTGGCGGGAGCCCTGTAGTATGCGAAACCAGGAAGAGTAGTGGCCATTATAAATCACACGACTAGTCATATTGCTGTGCAAATTGATAATGACGCGCAACAAATTAGACTTGATACCTCTATTATAATGCTTTAAAAATAAACCGTTGTGCCAAATTTTATCAAAAGATTTTTGGACATCTAAAAAGCAAGCATTTAACCTACTATGATTCTCTTTGGCGTACAGACAGCACCCTTTCAGCATCACGGAAGTCATATTACAACCAATTTTCTGTCTGAACCCCCTTTGTAGCGTACTGAAGGGTTTAGTCAAGTTACATTCGAGTAATTTAAGCAGAATGCGTTCGAACAGTTTCAAAGTTGCAGACGAAAGGGTAATGGCACGATAATTATTTGGATCTTTGATTTTCTGCCGCCCTTGTGAAGAGTTATGATCACACCCTGTTTAAGCAAATCGGGAATGTATCCGCAAGTGAACATATCAGTAAATAGCAGTGAAATTTGGCGCTAAAGTTCATTACCCACATGTATTAAATGTTCATTATATACATTGTCGTTGCCACACGCTTTTTTAGTTTTAAGCAATCTGACAGCCTTCCTTATTTCCAAAATTGAGAAGTGGCCAGGATCTCTATTAGAAAAAGATGACAATTCAGCCATTATATCATCGACTTGTGAATCTACCTGTTTTTTAAATTTTGCGTCAAAATGATTTCTGTCAGTGTCCGCATAAAGATTTTGAAAGTATTCCCCCCACCCCGCAGCAATCTGTTGTGGATCACGGCAGACATGACCTTTTAAAAATTCCACTTCAGAACCTGCGCTTGATGTAGATCCTTTACGCTTCTAATTGATTTTTTTCCAAAAGAAAGCACTATCGAGTTTGGCAGCTTCATCTATATCTTTATTTAAATTGTTTAAATAGTTGTCTGCGCATTTTCTATGCTGCAACCTAAATTGGCATTTAGCATTTTTATATGTACGATATGATACATGAGTATCCCCCTAGGCTTACCAGCAATGATTCAGTTGCGACGCCTTTGTCGCATAACAGCATGTAAATCTTTTAGCTTTTGATCCAAGTAGGGCTTGAGAAATGACCGAAACTCTGTTTTAGGTAAAAAATTATCCGAAATACTTTGAAAGCATGAAACAATATTTTTGTACCTGTGGTCAATCCTTTGAAGTATATCTGCTATGTCGCTACAGTCAATATTGCGTAGCGCAGTATCAAGCTTTGTGCTATACAGTTGAAGAGTAGTCCCATTCAAGTGTTTCCATTTTATGTGGGATTTGTTGGCGACATTTAAAGTTTGAAAATCCATATCTGCCAATGATAAAGTACATGACACCGGACGATGCCTTGAAACATTCAAAACATGATCGTCTGTAATCTCACAAGATGATACCATATCAAGTTTAACATCAGGGATCAAGATGTGGTCAATTAATGATCTGTGAGCATCTCCATAGACACAAAGCTTGATTCTGCTTCTGTACATAAGGGAAATGTATTAACGGCTATCAGATTGTGATAGTCAAGTATGTATTTCAAATAATTACCTCTGACATCATTGGGCTTAATAAATGTTTTGCTTTGTAAATGGGCATTACAATCACCCATAACTATTACAGTGCCATTGTCAGAATACAAACTAATAACTGAGTGCAACAAGTCAATAAAATCCTTAAAGCTCTGCAGCACATGATTGCTACTTGGTGCATATACTTGTATGATATAGAAATGAACATTACGTAAGGTGAGTTGTATTCCGCATATGCGGTCACTGTCGATAGCGCAGTCGGTAACGTGTCTGGCTACAGATGCGTGTCTGACTGCAGATCCAGGGGTCGGGAGTTCGATCCTGGCCCGGTCCCATACTTTCGTGGAGATTGATCATTAAATAATTTCTACGGTCATTCTCCTCCCTTCCGCTGATTCATTCAAGAAGGGTTGTTGTCAGTTACAAGCGAAAGTATGTGCACAAATTACTGGTTAACCGCTTGTCCAAGCCTGCCCAGGAAAAAGTGTGGTTAGGTGAACTGACCGTCCCGCAATGACCATAGCTGTTGACTTGGGACATAAAGCAACAAAACCAACCAACCAACAACTGTCAATATCATACAGTGAAGCGTTAAGTCACTGTTGACACGATCGTCGTGTAAGGCCTTGAAACGATTACTTACAGGCACATTAATGACAGACTGGTGTACGTCTTTGCTCAGATCACAAGAGCTGTCCTGAAAATAGTTACATGTAGAGTTAGCATTCGTATCAGTGGCATCAGACACACAGACAGTTGGTGGATATTTTAACACAGTAGAGTCTGATTGGGTATCAGGGCGTATAGGGGCATTGGTGTTACTTTTAACAGTATCAACAGTACTATTCCCTTTCACTCTGTAAAGTTTATGGGTTATGGGACACTCTACAAGACTGCTAGTACAATCACTGTCATTATTCTCGCATACAAGGTCGTAATTTGACTGTATTTTTTAGCAACAAGCTGTGGAGAATCGCCGGTTCCAGCGTCACTTCCTTCTGGTGTCTGTATCCTCGAACCACAAGCAGGTTTGTGTGTGTTAACGTAATCAGAAGATGGCTCTTTTGAATTCGCGAGTTTTTGTTCAAGCTTGGACAAGCGTTTTTCAAGTTTTGGCACAAGCGAAAATATTTGGTCAGGTCATTGCACTTAGAATCTAGATTATCATTTAATAATTTAATGTCAACTGCATAATTTTGAGATCATTTTTCACCCTGGTGACCCCATTATAACGTTCATCAGTGACTCGATCCACGACCTGTTTGCAGTCAGTGGCTGTTTCTTGGAGCTTGTCGATTGGTTCCGTTATGTCCGTTTTAAGTAGGATTACGTCTGCCTTGATGGATTTTAACTCTTTTTGGTAGTCTTCTCGTAGTGATTTATTTTCATGTTTTAAACTAAACAAATCAGCTTGTATTGTTGTAAGCATGCTACGGGAAATGCTTTATCACTGTCATGACTGCAGCTAGTATTTGTATCAGAGGAATCTATACATATAGTTTCATTCTGTGTGTTATCATAATTTTGCTTAGAGATGCTTAAGAGCTCTTTCATATCATCAAATGGTGCACCCTCAAAAATGGATGCTAGCACGTATATATCATTACAAAGTTTCAAGGCAGTGCTTTCGCCGATCTTTGGCTTCTTACGTCTCTTCAATTCAGACCCTATTGGGAAAGGGAACTCTGCTAAGCATTTAAGTTCAGAGAATAGTGTGTTACGAAGCTTTTAAGTTCCATCTCATCAGAATGGTAGTCAGAAATTATCTGAGTAAGAAACATATCTTTAGGCAGCTGTCGACATAGCTGCAACACATTTTGAACATTCTGCGAAGGTACATGCAATTTGTGGTATCTTCAGTGATCTCTGTGAATAAACTTGACACATTTTCTTGTGTGACATTTACCAGGTTCCTTGAAATGACATTAATATTTAACAGAGATGTAACTCTTTGACCACATTCGATGCTACTACATGAGTTTTCAGGCGAATACACTTGCTTTACGGCAGTTTCTTCACTTGTTGAGCAATAGGCCTGATTAACTGTTGATTCGTCGTAGTCATCGTTGCCCAGAATGACTGGCTTGAGGGACGTAAATAATTTACTGCTCATCGTCATCGATTTATAGAAGAACACAGCGGTAAATTAGGACGACGGGAGCCAGACTACAGTGAACTCATTCATGCGCAACGATTTTTCGATCATGCCCGTTGTACTATGGAACCGTTACAATTCGAGATTATAACATAATACGGGCCTTTAGGGCAAGTTAGTGGGATGTATTTATAGAAGTCATATTCTTTGTTAGAGTTCAGAAAAGAGAAATATCAAAGTTTATAAGATCAACAAAATCTTATCTTGCCAGAATTCATCCAAACACACATTATATCCTTATGAAACTATTCTCCAATATTTTTTATAATTTCATTAAGAATAAGCGTCAAAATTCACGTATAAAGTCAGAGCTCCAAAACACACGACATTATGCGTATCACGTGACATCCAAATAACATTCCGTCCACCTAACAAAATAGATACATTTAGAAAACTCTTTTATAAAGTCCATAACCTAAGGGTTTAGTGGGTGGGGATAATTTTTGTTACTAATTATTTTTTGCAAAAAGCCAAGGTTGTGTCAGGTATTCATCTAAATGTATGGAAATATACTGTTTTGCAGTATAAAACTTGAGATGAAAGTGTTGCGTTTGCATAGAATTCAGGTCTTTAATGATTCATTGTTTTTGGTAAATAAGTATGTTGTCCATAACTTTTGACTATTACCTGTAATTGTCTTACACTCAGATAAAACTTGTTCTGTTTATAGTTCAATCAGTTTGACCTGTTCACTGAGGTGTATCATAACTATACTGTATACATGCCATTGTAAATGGACATTAAGCTAAATGTACAGGTTTGTACAAAATTAGTGACTAATGATTTTTTTTCACTATAATTTGCTTTTGAGCAATTTGACAGCCTTCCCCCTTTGATCAATCATGTCATTGTATATGATGTGCGTAATGTTATACTACAGCTGCATGCAAAGGGGTTAGCTTGATCAATGGGGGGCACCAAAATGAGTTCCGATTTCATATATGTTGAATGGCAGAAACAAAGTTTTAAACAAAAGCTTTTGTGGATAATTCGAGGGCTGAACCAACTACGTATACGTTTTATAATTTATCTGGTCATTTTTATGAGCAATCATGCATAAACACGGTTCCGTGTCTTTTATTTTTAAAATTTTTTTGACTGTAGATTATCTTTATCGCAGCAAACAGTTCAGACCCTGATGAATTGCGTCATTTCGTCTGGATCTTCAAAAATTTGTCAACGTATCTGTTTACCGGTATCCAGAATGAAAAAGGGTAAGTGTAAGCAACCAACAGATTGATTGGGGATGAAAAGGGCAGTTCTTAGTTGAAATAGTTAAAAGTAAACATTTGGCAAAGAATTAAAGATGTACCAAAAGAGTGTCATTTAAATGACATAAACTTGGCCAGATGACATTTGTTTTAAGTGTTATCTGGCAGGTTTTGTAAGTTCTGCTGATTCAAGAACTAATTAACAACATTTCAAACGTAATTCTAGCTCTTGCACCTAATGATCTGACGCAAGTCAGAATTAAAATCTTCAACATGCTCCTTTTTTTAACAATACTTGTGCCATAATTACAACTTTTAGGCCAGAATTGTTTTATTAGTTGATTTACGAACCCTCCTACTGTAATTTTCCGGAAAGTAGGAAAAAAATAAAATTTAATTTCTAATTTTTTTATTTTTTTATTTTATCCGCCGACTCTAAATATTAATTGTTTGGTTGAAAAAAAATAATATTTTTTTAGGTTCTGTCTGAGCATTTTTGAGAGTGACACTGTTAAAAGTGATTGTCCTGTCCAGATTTTTAGGAAAATGATGAAGTATGTAAAGATTACCTTACTAGTTTTACTGTTTTTCTGGAGATATTAAAGGAAAAAAAAGCTCTGAAAAAAAGCTCTGAAAATGACCAGTCAACTGGTCATTTTCAGAGCTTTTTTATTTATTTTTTTCGTCCCCCCGACCCTAGATCTGAAAAAAATCCCGTAAATCAACTAATGAAAAAAATCTGGCCTTACTGCCATTTCCACTTGAAACCGTCTGTTGTGCCGTCTGTACTTGTCTATCAAACAAAAATAAAAAAAAAGTTGACTTTAATTTTGCCATAAAATTTACACTACTTAGCTTTGATGACCAGTAACGCATAAACGGGTGCTTTGGCAAACAACGAAGACCCAGACGAAATGCGCATTTCACCAGGGTCTGCACTTGCTAATCTATCTTCATAGAAATGAATACATTTTTTAAATTGTAACCTATGACCCCTCAGTATATACAATGGACCATCCCAAGTTTATTGTATAAAACAAGAAGAAATAATTCTTTGGTACAAAAACGGTTAATTCAACCTGAAGTTTATATGAAGTACAAGAAAGGTGAATTAACCTTTCGTGTACTTCATATAAACTTCAGCTTCCCTGATCCAACATTATAATAATTACAATGTATGATATGTGTGTGGGGTTTGTAATTTAACGTCCCAGTCATCAGCTACGGTATATTATAAAAAAAGAATTACGTCTGTTTCTTTCTTACTTTGCTCCTGATCATTTTTTGGAGAAAAGTGGCCATTTGGGCGTAACTTCGAAGAAACAGAATGGAAATAGAAAAAGAAACACTTGACGGTGTTGTTTTATAATATTTATAATGTGAAATAAAAAAACCCACACACACCAAAACACAGAAAATTAAAAAAAGCATTTATTTTGCAAACTGTTGTTGTTGTTGTTTTTGTTGTTGTTTTTGCCTGGTTTTCATTTGTGATATAGTTCTTTATGTCATATTTCTAGTTTTGCAATCATATCGCAATAAATGAAGTTTCCTTACGATGTTCTGGGTTGGTCTTTGATTGTGGCATTTCCTGGTCATATTCATTCGCCTTTTATAACCCATTTATGCCTAATATAAGTTCCCACCCTTATCATTTGGACCAGTCCATTTTCGTTTTAAGGGTACAATGTAGTACGGTGTTATTTTTTCATTTTTATTCAAATCTTAATACATGTAGAACATTCAGTAAGCAAACAGTGGATACCCTGATCAGACGTCGCCTACGGCGGCGCCTGATCTTGGTCTGCACTGTTTGCCTATGTCCTTCAAAAACGATCGGCTCACATGGGTTAATTACAGATTAACTGCATTTTATGGACTTTCAATACGTTCGTGATCAGGATCCTTTATGCAAGTGCTTTTCTCACGTATCGACGTAGTCATTTTACGCCAGTCTCAATTACAGACTGGTGCATAAACGGACTATTTTCGTAAATATGGCAGTAAAATGCGTTAGATTGAGCATTATTCTGTCAAGATTTTGAATCAATTAGATTATTAGAAAGCACGATAGCATAAGGAAGATGGAGCCGTGTCACCAAACATTAGATAATGTGGTATATGATAAGAGCTAGATTAGTCTATGCAGGTCGCAACAACTGTCGTTGTGCCGCGTGGAGCTGGTAGAGCTTATTTCCGTTATTCAATAAAATCTTGAATCAGATATTTCTAAGGTATATTGAGTCAACCTATGCTAGGTCGCAAAAAGTAAACACACTTACCAGTTTCAAAATGTACTTAGGAACAGATCCAATGAATCTGGGTCTTCTGTTTTCAATTGTTGTAGGTGAGATTCCATTTTCTCAGAGTATTTTGCTTTTCATATTTGTAGAATTCAATGAAATCTTAACCTTTTAAGATAGAGCATATTTACTAATCAACATTATAGCCTACATGTATGTCTACCTCGAGATTCGGTAAAATAGACTTTGTCTGGCACGGCTTACTGCAATTTGCTGTATACTACATGTAGTGATCATGCACTCTTCTTATCAAATATCTGTGTTCTCTGTCTTAATGTAATGTAAAATAAACTCTGTTTCGAAGTTTTGTGGCACAATAAGACGTGTGGCTTATCATAAAATATTGATGAGTTGCCACAAAACGGGACATCTCAGCAGGATCTACACCGTTTGTAACTGACATAATTTGCAAATATTAACCACCAGCCCATCAGCCTATTACACAGTTACATGTGCTACGCTTATTGGACTATTTCAGTACTTTTCAGTATTATTTCAATAAATTCAGTGATCGTGAATTATTATGTTAATCCAAAAAGTTGGGGAAAAGAGATTAAATGCGAGGCTTGCAGAGTATATAATTGTCTTTCGACAACGAGCACGAAAGCTAGATTCTATTTATCATTTGACGCTTAAATTACCTTGAAATTGTATCATATATACATTGTACGCGGTATTGTTATGGCCGTCATTACATGTACATAACGCTTCTATGTCACTAGTGGTGTCTCGATATTAAAAAATGGCGTTATATCACTCCCAGACGCGACGCCATGTGATAAATGATTCTACAGAATTGTCCTAAGAGACTTTCCCTATCTAATTAACACAGGCAGATCAAATAGAATAACGCTGCACCGGGCTTGCTTTGAGAATAGCGTAATGCAAGAGCCACTTAGTAACTCTGCTAGAACATGGATTTCCGGACATAATATTAATTTGTACAATTCGTTAATGGACATCGGTGTTCGTTCTGTCACCGACGGTATTTTGTTCATTTCCTTATTTTTGATTTGCTAAACATCTACAGCCAGCCACGGGCATCATTCTTGTTTGTCATGTTTGTTTAACGCTAACAGAAAAAACAACAACAAGGTACCGGCAAACGAGTTAATAAAAGCCTCGTTTAAACACCAATGCTTACTAATCCAGCAAGGCCTGAAGTCTGATTTAAGGTCTAAGTTTTCATCTACATCCATACTTTAAATTGTGTATGCGAGCAGCGAAGGCTCTTGCTCGTCTAACTCTTCGTTGCTCGTATATGATAGAAGTACCAAAATCCCACGTGCTGGCTCTAATTACATGTGGCCTCCTAATAATGGGAGCGCAGTAGCTCAGTGGTAGAGTGCTTGACTCGAGATCGAGGGGCCGCGAGTTCGAGCCTCACCGGCGTCACTGCGTTGTGGTCCTTGAGCAAGACACATTTATCCTAGCTTAGTACTGGTTCACCTAGGAAGACCTGTCCCTGTTTTTTAATGAAAAAATATTAATGGGACGTAACGAATCAAATAAAACAAACAAAACAAAAAGTAGCCTCCTAATGACGAACCTCACAAAATGACAAGTATAAATTACCCTACAGCAGATCATCTAATAGAAATGAACTCTTAACAAAATTTACAAACTATGAAATATGCAAATTAAGACCAAGTTCGCGAAAAACAGACAGCACCCTACCACAGACAATTTAGTTACTTGTTCCATTTCAAGCAAGAGAACGATGAAATATTGTCTGAATCGACTATTAAGTTGAATGAATTTTGGTTCATCCGCAAGTTGAACAATTTGCGTAGGTTCAACAAGGAAGTATTTGGTACTATTTTGGTTTTCTCGTACATGGGGCTCAGCATTTCCTGACATTCGCAACTAGTTCCTATAATGAATGTAAAAATATAGATTGAACACGTTTTTTCATGTATTAACGTTCCTCCTTTCCCTCTGGAGATGCTAACTGGCTAATGTTAATGCATGAAAACCAATGTTTGTTCTCTAAATTATCGATGACTTTAACGAAACTGCCCAAGTAATTACGAGTGTCTTAATGGAAATCAATCTTAATCCACAGAAACAGGATATTCCTACAGACAAAAACAAAGAAATAATTAGTGGCTAATGAATTGTTTACTAACCTTGACATTGTCATCGACCGGAAGCATTTTATCAAATACTGACCTGTCTGGGTACATGTGACTTATTTGTTTACCAAATGCGTCACAGAGTCATGTGATTCGCCCGATTGGCTGATTCAATATTGTTTATCAAGCGCGTCATCACGTGTCACTTAAACGGTTTCTATGAAAATGCCATGCCGAGAATGTTTTCAAAAATGTTTTAGTGCATAAAATATTATGATCAATTTATGGCTGAATACCATAAAACCTACCATTGTTATGATTTGGCTACCCAAAATGACTAGATATCTCCAGTGAAGGTCTAACTATTGGCATTTAAAGCTTGTTACTTTTTAACGTAGGTGTTTTGAGTAATGCGTACCGCGTAACAGCACAAACCCGACTTTTCAGTCGTGATGTCCCATAGCAGACAGGTCGATCCGTTAAGTATCGCACATGCGCAGACAATGCTAACCTTGATATTGGAATCATAAATGACAATACATTTTGTTGGTCTTTGGAACTACAAGAAATGATCCGAAAGTTCTGATGCTGGCGTAATATCTCAGTAGCCAGCAATGCAGCATGCCTCAAAATGGCACCAACAAATAATATATTTTTTGTCTATACACCGCTCTAACAATTTTTATGAAACTTGAAGGAGCGACCGGAAATCTACTCCGAAACAGCCCTCAATTCACTGACCTATCAAGCAGACTGTGCATATGAGGGTCCTCACAATTCAGGCAAGGGCAGTCTCAGCAATTCGTTTACATTGCTGCTCAGTGTTCATCCGGAAGTCAATATTTTCTGTACATATGGCAAATTTTCAATATGATCTCGGTTTCTTAAGCCTCGTTCATATGCACAATATACAACCCGGTGCAAATATACACCTGGGGTGTAAATTTGCACCTGGGGTGTATTTTGGTTATATAAACGGTGTTTTATGAAAATGCACCCTGGTGCAAATTAGCACCCGGGTGCGAACTTCAGGTGGAGTTAAAAGCTTCAATAATATCAGTTTGATTATTGTCTGACAGAGACAACATAAAGTCTCTCTCATAACAAAATAAAAACAAATCTGCAACAAGAGGAGCACAATTAGTCCCCTAGGAATACCTACAATTTGTCTATATAATTTCGAGCCAAATCTTATAAATATATTGTCCAACGACAAATGAAGACGTTTCTTGCTTTAAGTCCCCCAAATGTTGTATTGGTCATGCTAATAAATGTTAAAATGCTAACAATTATTGACCTTTTAACATTTATGAGCAGGATAAATTTTGTGCTCAGCTGATCATGGAAAAAGTTTTCTAATCTCGATTGCTGGCCTCCATAGTAAGGCATAACCATTCTGCATTGCATTTCTCGCTCTCTTTTCTTGGTTCTGTCAAGTTGTCAACTACTGCATAGCATCAGGCCAAAGGAAAGAGCAGCACTTCCGGGGCACATCCCTGCCTAATGCGCCAGGAGATTACGGTTTAGTCATTCAGAGCCCCACCGCTGCTACCAATGTAGCATTGGGAAGGTCTTATCGAAGTCAAAAAGGCGGTCATTTAGTATTCAGCCACTAACCGCAATGTCCGTAGCATAGCTCTACCACTGCAACAACATCGCCATTAACCTTTTGTATGTTTCCTAAGAAAAATGATACACTTAACTCAGGATGGTCCATTGTACATGTATGTATTAAGTAAGTAAGTAATGGCTTTATTTTACGAGGATGACTCAGTGGGTATAACACATCTTCCCTTGGGCCCTCTTATTAAAGGATCACGGGTTGTAGTTTCTAATAATAATGTATTCCTTTCTCTGAAGTTCGATTGTCTTAGCGAATAGCATCGCTATATAGAAAGTACAATAACTACGCTTGCTACAGGCAAACCGGCCATTCGGTACTACCTCGGCCGATTCCGTAGAATCAAACCTCGGATGTATATCGAGGTTCTACTTTGATAAAGTGACACGGACGTCACAGAAACCATGCCAACACAATAACAAGTTTAATTGCAGCGAAACAAACGGTTACAGCATTCCACAAGATGCTATATAAGTGAAGTTTAAGTTTTGTCAATATAGCGATATTTTATTGGAAAAAAAAACTAAACTTCATTTACATGTATTATGTTGATAATCAGAATAAGAGATTTTAATAGGCCGAAATCCTCACGCTACAGTACTACTTTTCCTTATGCCAGTTCTGGCAAATAAAATGCAGCTTTTTCATACATAATACTATTTATAAAATTCTCGAATTGGGCCGAGATTTTCCGATTGACAAACTAGCATTATTCTAGCAAATAGACGGGTTAGCAAGACCTGGAGAAATGTTTTCCCGAGTTGAGGCCCATCTACAGTCACACTATATGTCTTCTATTTTATCTTAAGCTCCTTCGATCACTGGCTTGATCTACAGACGCTTACAAATCCATTTGGCGAACAGTTGTAATAGCACAATTATGTCTAGGAAACCGACAATACTTCAGAGCGAGCTGACATGTTAATAAAGCTGATGTAAAAGATCTCTTAGAAACAGGAAGTATACATACTGACATGATTAGCTATAATAAATCAAAAGTTGAGACTCACAACAAACAATCCTCTGAGTCAGATTGATCATGCTGATAGATGACGTTAAATGCACTTTTGGAACTCCAGAACAATACTTAACCGATAAAACGTAAGAAGAATGACCAGTCAAACAGTCATGTCAAATAATAACTAAATATATATGCACGTCTATAGATGACAAGACGTCAAGAATTATGTTCATAGCTTTGGTGCACATCGATATGTACACATTGTACAGCTACAAATAAACATGCACCCGGCATTACATTTAAGAAGCAGTGTGGTAAATTCAACAAAATGGCAGGACTACCGCCCAGCGATGATTCAAACCAATTTGCACCACTTCCAAAACTAATCCGAGTTTACGGAAGCATTGAAAGGATGGTCAAACTTATAAGATCTCTTAGTTCCAGCAGCCAAGACTTAGATCTGACGTTTATTATGTTTGCAGAGGTGCATGTGTTGACGCGTTCTGAATGTACGGTAAAGCATGTGTGAACTGGCCACTCAAATGACAAATATTAATGAAGGTCGAAAGTATTGCAGAATTGGAGCATTCTGCAATACTTTTGACCTGCATTAAGCGATAATCTGTCTTGAACACCAATTTTGGTCTTTTTGAGAGTGGCTGTTTTACACAATTAGACAGTTTACAATGGTATGTATACAGAATGCAGTTATGATACACCTCAGTGAACAGGTCAGACTGATTGTAAGCCATTCACAGGTAATAGTCAAAAGTCATGGGCCGTATACTTATTTCTAAAATCCAACGAAATCTTTTATAGGCGAATTTTATGCAAACGCATCACTTTCGTCTCCTGCTGCAAACATTGTAAATCCATGTATGAAACTTTGGCTTTCTGCGAGATAAAATTTAGTCATACAAAATACCCCTACCAATAACCCTATGGTCCTGGCTTTAATATGCAAAAAAATCAAATATTTTTATTTTGCTAATTGCACTAAATGTCAGGCTTTAATTAACACAAAATACAGTTGTCAATTGTCTATTATCATAGCCATAGGCTCTCAAAATATGGGCAGATTGAATAGGAAAGTGTCCGAGGATCTTTGACTTAATTGTTTCTCTGTGATGATGCATTGCATTAGTTAGGAAGCCTAGCCTCTATGTGAGTTTAACATTGTTTGTCTTTTAACAACAACATAATATAGGGCGAATATTTGGTACCATTAAATACATTTAAGCTTCCAAAGCCGTCCTTTCTAATGCAGTGGTTCTGTTGTTGTTAATTTGTTGTTTTATATACCTCCCGCTGTGTGTGGGGCTCTGTGTTGGTCTTTGTTTTGGTATGCATTACTTTGTGTTCTTTATAGTTTTGCAGTCTTATGTCTTGTTACTGTTATTGTTATGTGACTCTTCCTCACTGTGCCGTGGGTTGTTCTGCAGTGTGTGCTTGTGGTATTTCCTGATAATACTCACTAACTTTTTGACATAGAGTTGATATGTTTAGCTCACCTGAGCCAGAGGCTCCGTGGTGAGCTAATAGTATACCAAAGACTCCGTCGTCCATCCGTCGGTCTGTCGTCCGTCAACATTTTCAAACATCTTCTCCTCTGAAACTACAGAGCCAATTAAACTTTCATATGGAGACTCCTAAGGAAGGGGGATCGAAAGTTTGTTCAAATGGTCTTGGTCACATGAATAAGATGGCCGCCACGCCCACATATGGTAAAAGCCCTTTAAAAATCTCCTTCTCCAGAACCAGAATGCCGATGCCCTTGGGACTTGGTATGTGACATTGGGGATGTAAGGCCTACCAAGTTTGTTCAAATGATAACCCTAGGTTGACCTTGACCTACATACCGTTAAGTGATTTTTGAATACTGTTGAAGCCAAAGTCATTATACATTCTAGATATGGAACAATAGCAATAATAGTCCTAATGGTCAAGGTTGACTTTTAACCTTTCATTTGAGATCACTCATATTGGAATACCATCAATATGTTAATAAATGGTTTCTCAAAAACAATTCGGCCAATCAAACTCAATTATTGTATGAAGACTTCTTTTGATAAGTTAGCCAAAATAAATACAAATCGTTCTGGTCACATGCCCAAGAAGATTGACATGCCAATATACGATAAAACCCTTTAAAAAATCTTATTCTGCAAACCAGATAGTAATTAATGACCTGAGGATATGGTAAACTATGTAACATTTGGGATTTGGGGCCTACTTAGTTTGCTCAAATGATGATCCCAGGTTGGCCATGACCTACTTAAAATCAAGGTCAAATTTGCTTCCTACTGCACTTAAATTGGTAAATTTTTTGAAAAGTTGATTTTTTGAATACTGTTGAAGCCAGTCATTATTCTCACTTGATATGTTAAACCTAATGAGACATGGCTAAAAATAAGTTCCAAAGGTCAAGGTTGACCTTTCAGCCAATGTCGCTCACATATGATTTCTCAGAAACCTCTGAGCCAATTGTACTGAAATTTTATAAGCCAACTACTTACGTTTAGGGGAGTAAATTGATAACAAATGCTTATGGCCACATGACCAAGATGGCCACCATGCCTATATAAGGTAAACCCCTTTAAATATCTTCTCTGGAACCAAAGGGCCAATGACCTTGGGACTTGGTATGTAGCATTGGGGATTTGGGCCTTTCCTGGTTTGCACAATGACGATTTTTGTTTGTTTGTTTGATTTGATTCTTTACGTACCACCAACAATCTTTCGTTATAAAGGGACGGGTCTTCCTGGGTTAAGCCGATACTAAGCTATGATTAATGTTCTTGCTCAAGGACACAACACAGTGACGCCAGTGAGGCTCGAACCCGCGGCCCCTCGGTGCACAATGACGAATCTGGGTTGACCTTGACCTTTTTTACGACAAGGTCAACTTTAATTTCTAATGCAGTTATATTGAAAAATCTTGGAATGTTTATTTTTCTATAACTGTTTTAGCGACAATCATAATACTTGCGAGAAATGTTAATCGTTATGAGACACTGGTTTTATATAAGCACCAAAGGTCAAGCTGACTTTTGACCTTTTGTCCAAGGCCATTCATTTTGGACTGCCACATTTAATCTAAACATCTTTTTCCAAGAAATCACTGGTCTGTTTGAACTATGGAGTGTTCAGTAGATAAAACAATATAAATATTATATGTGTTTTAGGTCATTTGACCAAAAAGGCCAGCTTGCCCATATATAGTAATACAAAATATGTTTAAATAATAAGCCTAGATGACCGTGACCTATTTTAACATTTTTTAGGACTTCAGGTTAGCGCTTAAGGAAGTTCAGGTCATCTAGTTTCATACTTTGGTCCTTTTGGGAATATTGGGTTCGACAGAAAGCAGAATACCGCTTCAGTCGGTGTTAGGGGGGGGGGTGAGAATTGTTTCATATTCATTAATTCTCATGGGCAGACTCAATATCACCGAGTCTGCTGCTTTCTAATATTATAGGCTGTCTCTATTTCTGAACGATCCGTTTTTCAGATTATTTTGAATTGTCTGAACACATACAATGTCCTATCTATAGGTACAGTGGACGATGTGTAAAATGAAATCAACCCCTGGATCTGCAGAAATACGTTTCTGTTATCACTAGAGGAGAAGAAATACAGTGTGTTTCTTCTCCTCTAGTCATAATAGAAATGTACTGTGTTTCTTCTCCTCTAGTAAAACAGAAATGTGCTGAGTTTCTTCTCCTCTAGTGATAACAGAAATGTGCTGAGTTTCTTCTCCTCTAGTGATAACAGAAATGTGTGAGTTTCTTCTCTTCTAGTGATAACAGAATTGTGCTGAGTTTCTTCTCCTCTAGTGATAACAGAAACATACTGTGCTTCTTCTCCTCTAGTGATAACAGAAATGTACTGTGTTTCTTCTCCTGTAGTGATTACAGAAATGTACTGTGTTTCTTTTTCCTCTGGTGATAACAGAATTGTACTGTGTTTCATCAACATTAGTGATAAAAGAAATGTACTGTGTTTCTTCCCCTCTAGCGATAACGGTAATGTACTGTTTTTCTTCTCCCTTAATGATAACAGAAATGTACTGTGTTTTTTCTCCTCTAGTGATAACAGAAATGTATCTCTGCCGACCCAGAGGTTGATTTCCTTGCATAGTTATTGATACTATAAGAGAAAGGTGCGTTAGACAGTATAAAGCATGATGGTGTCCACATAAAAAGCAATGTAAAATTCTTATTCACATTCAAATATATTTTTACTCGTTCAAAATGAGTTTTGAGGTTAAAATGGCTTAAATATGTCATTGTTACATTGGTATTAGATAGAAATGTGTGAGCACGCCAATAACTTTTACGCTGTGCATAAATGTGTTTTTCATGTATTAAAGTGAATATGAAAGGGGTACTTGTTTACTGATGTACAAGCAGATAGTACTGTTTCGCTGTTTGCTGATGACGCTGCAAGGTTTGGTGGAACTACAATCAGATACCAACAACAAATGAATCTAGTAGTGAGAAATTGCGAATCTTTTGGCATGTTTCTTAGCAAGAACAACCTAGCCAATTTAATTAAAATAGTAAAACATGCGTTCCTCTATGTATATTTTCTATGCATTAAATTTGTTAGTGCACTGGAGAGACTCGCATATAAATGGATATAACTTGATAAGTATATTGTATATTTCTTTATGCCTGTATCAATTTAAGAGAGACAAATAGTTATTTTTAGAAACGTAATTATTTTGTCGTAGCTTTTGTCTGAAGACAGTTATGAAGCAGGGATTTTTGCAATTTTGGGAAGGGATCCTAGAGCCTTTCAGACTGGGAAAATAAGCGTGGTAAACCCTCAACTGGGAATTTGTCATAGTGCACAATTGTGTTATTTTTGATCAATAAGAAACAAATGAGCTATTACACACAATTTTGCCATCAAACAATTGATGAAGAAATAAGAATCACTGGTAGTAGATTGTCATCATATAGCTTGTGTGTGTGTCGACTGAATGAAAATTCCAATCTTAAAAAAAGAAGATTGGATTGTTTTTTTTTCAAAATTGGGAAAAAATTCACCTAAATTACTTTGGGAATGGGGCCGAATTTCGGCCCCTGAGAACACAAAAAGTCCATGTGAAGCTACATGTATATGCAATCCATGATGCAGTGTTTGAGTTTAGAAGTTTTCAAACGAAGCAGAAACACCAGAGAAGGTAGTAACGGCAACTATGAGAAACAGCGAAACCACTGAATAATGTTTAATTTGCTTGCTTTTCTTGCTAAGTTCATCCCATATTTTGTGAAAGGATTCTGGAAAAGTAATTAAAATCCGACGTGTTTTTGTTTTAACACTATCTATTCCTTTTCAGCTAAATCTTCTAATGTATTTAGTGTTAACAATATTTTATTCAAATATAATTACATCAAGATACAAAGATATCATATACACAAGATATTACATTTGAAAGGGATACATAAATAAGTCCCAGAATTGTTTAAATCTGTTTTCCAAAAGATATTTGCAAACTAGTGATAAACAACTCATCACCTTTCTCTTCCTAGTGAAATGCATGAACAGCATTTTTTTAAACTAGTTAAGCATACATTCAGTAAAAATCAAGAATAAAATACAGCGATGTACATCAATACATCATCAGCAGATCACTTACATTACGTTTGTGCTTAAAGTATGACGCCACAAAAGCACCCTCTGAAGCAGCTTGAGAATGTTATGGAAGTTGGGTCTAAAATTAAATGACATTTCGTGTTATTCTTACAATGGTATGTCTCTATATCCTCAAATGTACAAAAACGGGTGTTGAACATTGTTTCAGAAACAGCTTTCTTGCACAACGGATAAGAACATCTGATATTTTAGCCTCGGTCAGAAATTCTTATCCAAAGTTCTCTTACCCAGGCTGTCACGAGCGAAATGTTGTTAGGTTGTATTAGAACTCACGCATATGGTCGTCAAGTGACGTCAATGTTCAATCAAAGTGACATCATCATGTAATAATGCATCTCAGCGAAGCAGGGACTTCTGGAAGCTTGTTTTAAAATAAACAGTCAATGATGAGCAAGAAAGAGAATACATTATTTGTGTAAGGATGCCATAGAAAAATCATTCCCTCGGGATCACCGTTTGTCATCACTCGGCAAGCCTTGTGATGCCAAACGGCAATCCTCAGGACGGATTTTTTCTATCCCATCCTCACACTCATGATTGATTCTTATATTATGTACTGATGTGTCCAATAAATGGCAGTGACGCGAGAAGTATACTGTATTTTTCATTATGTGTGGTGTTGTTTTAGAAGAGCCAAACAATTCTTTCTAGAAATATATATCATGTTGTCGTAGCATGTAAAGACAGTTATGAAGCTAGATGCATTCATATTTGATCACTCCATGTACAGTGTAAAGTCATGTGAATAATAAACTGCAGGCTTCATTAGCGTATAAGGATTGAAAAGCTATCTAAATCACACAAAAGCCCAACATTTATACTATAAAAAAAGTAAGTGAATATTACCAAGGAAAACACAATCACACACTGCAGGCTTACCCACACCATAGTGAGTAAGAGCCACAGAACACTAACAGTTACAGGACTTCAGGAAGACAATTAAAGGAAAGCAACCAGCTCACAGTTGAGGCACTGGAAGGTTTTTTAGGGATACAGGGATATTGGCCAAAATAGTTAAAGGGATACGGGATATTTTTGTTAATAGTTAAAGGAATACGGGATACTTTGATCAATTTTAGGGATATGGAGATACAGTGCTTTCTGTATTTTGGGGATATTTGCCATATTTATTCTAGGGATATGGGATATTTTTCGAAATAATTTATGTGATACTGGGACCCCCTTCCAGGGCCTCACTTGTCCCTATCAAAATGATTAAAAAAAAGAAATGACACTAATACTGCAAAACAAGGACTAAACACGGAACCGCCCAAAATAATGGGAGCAATAATAAACAATGAATCAATAACAACAGAGCCACCGCCCAGGTCTCCCGTGTACAGTCTCTAGCAATTCACTTGAACTGAGCTATGCTATCTGCTATTAGGTTTATTGTTATAAAGAGAGATTGTAACACTAAATGATCTCTAAGAATATAAGCACACATATAAGACAAGCTAATCGAATAATAACGAGTAGCTTATCAGAGCAGATCCCCAGAGAATTATGGCGTTGACAAACATCAAACTACAATGCTTTAGCAAATATCCTTGAGATAAAATCCAATACATGGGAATAAGAGCCAAGCAAACTGTAGTCATTCTGCTCGGAGCTTTGTCTCTTTTAAAATTGTATGTTAGAACATTTAGTAGTAGTATTTAAATATATTATTCACACCGGATGGGCGGCAATCGAAAACGTTAATACTATCTACGGACGTAGATAAAAAATCGTTAAAACAGAGTTTTTGATTGACATTTGTCGCCCAACTGGCTGGCAATCGAACACCCTATTTCTAGCGATTTTTGATCCGCGTTTGTCGATTGTTAAGAGCGTTTTCTATTGCTGCCTATCCAGTGTGTTTTGTATATAAAAATAGTAAACATATCAATGTTCACAGAATAGCTCTAGTTGAGAGTCATTTTCTTTGTTTCATCACCACACCAGATAGGCGGCATTTGAAAACGTTAATACTATCGACGAGCGTAGATAAAAAAGTCTTTAGGATACAGAGTTTACGATTGCCATTTGCCACCCGACTGGCGACAAATGGCAGTCAAAAACTCTGTTTCTAGCGATTATTGATCCGCGGTCGTCGATTGATAAGAGCGTTTACGATTGCCGCCTATCCGGTGTGATCACAGTACATCAATTGATTTGGTTGTTTCCATTGTGATGATACATTGCATAGGTTAAGAGACCTCCGTGCTAGCTGAACTAATTTTATGTTTTTTTTTACAACAGCATACTTTAGGGCGAAGATCTTGCGAGCATTATTAAGTTGGACCCTATTGTCTTCGGCTGCTGTCCGTACTAAGGCGGTGGTTCTGCTATTGTTTATTCATTGTTTGCTTTTGATCCTATTGTTTGCAGCACCGTGAGGAAGAGGCAAAGAACAATAACGGCAACAACACACCAGGAAGACAATTAAAGTAAAGCAATCAGCTCTCTTTTCCCCATCAAATTGATTAGGTTAGAATGTTTTTTATTAGCTGATTGAAGAACGCTCCTACTGTAATTTTCCAGAAAGTAGAAAAAAAATCTAAAAAAAAATATTTTATTTTATCCGCTGACTCTAAATATTATTTGTTTTGCTAAAAAAATATATTTTTGAGGTTCTGTTTGTGTATTTTTAATGACACTGTTAAAAGTGATTGTGTTATGCAAGAAAATTATGAAATATTTAAAGATTTAGAGACTGTTGGTTTAATCTACTAGTTCAAAAGTTTGTTCTGGATATATTTAAAAAAAGCTCTGAAAATTACCATTCAGCTGGTCATTTTTCGGAGCTTTTTTTCCTCATCCCCCCGACCCCAAAATCTGAAAATAAAAAATTCCCGTTAATCAACTTATAAAAAAATCTGGCCTTACAAAACTAGCAAGAACACGAAGTACTGAATAACAAAATGAGGACCAATTACAGAACCCCTACAAAAATAGAGCAACAATAAATTATGAATCAACAACAACAACATAACCACCGCCTTTGAACGGGCAATTCGATCTCCCTATCTACATGGAAATATTGAAATCACAGTCTAAAATTTGAGACTTAATTCGCCCCTGGGATACAACATGTAAATGCTGCTAATGATATTTGACAGTAGTTTGCTCATGGGTGATAATATCTAAACGGAATGAAACTTTAAGCTTGAATGGTCTTATTCGTGTTTAATTACTGAATTCGCACTGAACAGCCGAATAGTAAAACCAATTCTCTTGTTCATTTCTTAACGTGATAAAATGATATTGCTGGCCATGCATTAATAAATGGATGGACACATTTCAATTAAAGCATGAGAATAGCATGAAAACAACATACTGCATTGCATGCGCCTATGACATGCGTAGAACCATTCATGTTGATCCGTCTTAGATCTGGGGGCGGAATCTTGTCTGGCTTCAGGCCATGGATTTTTGATTCCTAACTGTAAACAGAGTTCTAAGCTCTCTTGTGTGTGATGTTACCTTGCGTTTTTGTCACTTTCCCATATGGCGTCTCGGGTCAGGTGTGGTTCTTAATTGTACCGATTCCTTTTCTTTGCCTTCTTCTTTACTTTTAAATCTATGATTCTTTCTTTCTTACATGTTCCATCTTATGCAATTATGCAATTGAATACACTACAACTGTATCAATTTTAATAAATCTGAAATTTAGTTAAAAGGACCTCGGACAGCCTCATATACAATCTGCCAAAATTTTAAGAGCTGGGGGCTAGGATTGCGTATAATAGAGAATTGTATTTGTGTGCTTTATTCAAAACCTTATCTTGTTATTCAGTGTACCTAACAAAATAAATATAAATGGAAAATATTGCATATTAATTCCAGGACCTTAGGGCTTTGGCTAAGGATGAGGGTAGTGTTCTGACCAATTTTGCTTTGTAGAAAGCCAAACGATTTTGTCAAGTATTCATCCAAATACTTTGCACCATTAAACTTGAGAGGAAGGTTTTGTGTTAGCATAGAATGCTGCTCTAAAATATTGCATTGGTTTTGGTAAATATTTATGTTGTCCATAAATTTTTTGACCATTATTGCATTATCTTTTGGTTTCGAGCATAAACATTGTCAATATATGAAAAACAGGTAAGCAGAAACCTTTCCACTTATTTAATTTTGAAAATCAAAATTTTGAAATGGGGCTCTGGTTACCTGTTTTTTCAAGTATTGATTATTTGCAGACTGGGAACTAGCAGCTAATGCAAACATCGGTGAATGCACCAAAATACTAGACTTATATCAGTCATAGATGTTGTAGGACCTATGAATCCATACCAACCAATACCATTCCACATCTTATCTTTTGCCGTATTCCAGTCCAGAATTTTAATTTATGCTAGCTCAAACATCAACTGGTGAGATAGCAGAGGAGGAAAAAGAATTTGAGAGGAATATGGATATTTAGTGAAATAGATCAATATGAGCTAAAATGTATATGCAAAACAAACTCGTCTCATTAGACTTTATATGTCTGCCAAAATACATATGTGTTGTCACCCATATGGTTTAAAAGACAACACAGAACAGAAGAGAAAAGAAAAAACTAGTTTACTGAGGTGATCATCGGGTCTGATATTGAGTAACAGGATCTCTTTAACAATGTTTGACCAGGCCAATCTAGAAGGCTTATTATTTTAACATATTTTGCAAGGTCAAATATTCAAATGAGTTATACATAGCCATCAACCCAATGCTACAAACGAATGCACATTCATATATAAACACAGAAAATAGGTGTTTTTGACAAGGAATGCAGCAAAAGAGTTAGGTGGTTTCAGTCACTTCTGATATTTCTTTCATAGTAGTGCCCTACTAATTTACACACTCATGTTGGTGTAAATGGCTGGTCACTTTCAGTTTTTTTTAAAAATTAGATAAACTGAGTGGGGGTCAGGGCTTTTTGTAGGAAAATGTAGTGGGTGGGGATAATGGCTGTTATATGACTAGCTTGATTTGGGCCGGATATGTTTTTGAACAATATCATTTAGTTTTGACTCATATATGGTTACCTTTGATAAAGGACCTTTGTAAATACTTTGTCATGGTTCGTTCAAATATAAACTCATTGAAGCCCCCAAATTGCCCCAAAACTGGTTCATGCAACCTTGGAGCAGTTTCATGGTATAGATAACACACTTTTTGTATTTTTTGTTTTGTTGCCCAAAAGAACCGTTCCATTGAGATGGGTCTTTTGACTACCCACAATATATGTTTTGGTTGACAAATAGGAAAAGTACTTTTCAATCATTATGCGCACTCATATCTAGAGAAAAAGAAACAAAATTTCTTTTGAAATCTTTATCGCCGATCAGCTTGATCAGTAAATTTAGACCTATTAACTTACTATGTAAATTTCATTAATCAGTCAATGACCTGCAAAACATTGACTTTGACTTAATGCACTTCAATTACTGTTTAGAGTTCTGGAAGTTCTTATTATCAAAAGTTACATCAATATATCTTATTACATATCCCAGTGTGGCTTACAGACTGCAAGCAACTTAGGCATTTTCTAATCTCAAGTCTGGTGCTTCACTCTTCGTTCCTATTAAGGATAGCCAGGACAGACTGGGTCATTTTAAATGTTTACATTATATTTATAATGTCCAGAGAGCCTCGTCATATGAGAGCATGTCAACCTGGTTCAAGTATCGACTGTATAAAATCAATCTACCAGTTGTGTTTTATATTTGTTGATAAATGCACTTCAATGTTTATATATAAACCTTATTTTAAATTGATCGGCATACCAATGATATACATGTACACGTGAAATCATTATTTGATTATTGTTATCAGTTTTTTATTTACTTTTTCCAAGCTCATTCCAACTTCATCACGAGTGCTGCTGCTAAATTGTTGCCATGACAACATGACTCATATACAAAACTTAAATATAAGCAGAAACGTTTGCTACTTTGGTGACACCAAGCTATAGAAACATTTTCGTGGTCATATAAAAGCATGTGGAATTTTGTAATTGTATGTCTTTTCAAATTTCTCTTATGTTATAACTGCTGGAAGGCCTTAAGGACCATTTTCTCAGATCTCCGTTTGCTCATATATACTTTAACAGCTAAAATGTTGATATACAGTTTAATTTCCTCTTTGTGAATGTTTCTTAGCCTTATATTACTTGACTTTTCGCTTACTGTAAAGGCGGCAACTTTAATATTCAAATCTGGGCGTGGTTCGGCTATTTCATCTGCTAAGTAAGGGAAATCAGGTTTTATTTATATGTGGTAAAGAGTTAATAAGCTTTTTGTGCCGAGCAAACGTGCGTGCATTTCATGAAAATCCTAACCGTATACACACTGAACCCTTAAAGCGCATAATCACAAAATGTATGTTTTTGTCGTCCACTAAAATATTTGAAGCCTCATAGACAAACAGTGTGGAACCAGATCAGACTGCTCCTGTAGGAGCAGTCTGATCTGGGTCCACAATGTTTGCCTCTTTGTCTATGTTACATGGACATTTTCAGATGCAGTTATTTTGCTGGCGTTTAAAGGACTAAATAATGTAGTTTGTGTCTATATTGAGGTAATGGTGCAAATTGATACAGTTACTTTTGGATAAAACCACGCCTCATTTTCAGCTTTCACCTATGTCTAAAGTTGACCAGTCCTAATTACGCATTCATGAGGTGCCGCCTTTACAGAAAGCGAAAAGTCAAGTAATACTAAGTTTTTAGTTGACTTTCATTCTTCGTGAAATGATTGCTTTTAATATGAATCTTTGCTAAGAACGTTTTCACACCTCTTCAAATAGTATCATAATAGTATGGTATAACTGTTTTGCCATGGCAACTACCAAAGAACTGACATATCATTAGATATGTATCACATTTGTAACTCTTTGCTAAACTTCAGAAATGGTATGTCTAAATCTGTCGAAATGTGTGTAAGGAACAATACAGTTTGTTAATTTGCAATGATCCAAACCTTGAAATGATTACGTTTGTGAATAATACCTAAAATTCAAATCAACTTTACAAAGGATTTGATGTAAGACTCAAATCAGATTTAACATTAGCTTGGTTCCTTAGCTATCCACTGAGAGCATAGCGAATACATAGTCCAGACGGTGTGGATGCTCAGGCTGATTTGTGTTTTCACTTGGCACACACTCATTTTATTTGATTTTGAGCAATAATAAGAACAAAAGCGGTCACCTGAGAGCTATTTTACAGAGAAGGAAACACGTAAGTATTCCCAGCAAATACGACGCCACAATCACAAATCACACACCAACCCATGGCACTTCGAGGAACACTAAACCATGTGAATACAATTAAAGAAAAACAAGCAACAGTCTCCATCTCTCCCTCTCTGTCTTTTCAGCAAAATGATTGCACAACTAGGAAGGACAAAAACGGTATCACAAAATCAGGTCAAAATACAAAACCTACACATACAGTACACCTGTCTTAATCGGCCACTAAAAGAAGACAGATGGTAGTTATCCCCACGTTTTTTTTTTTTTTTAAAAGTGAAGGGGATTTTGCAATTGCCTCCGTCCGTCCGTCTGTCCATTATGCTATCTCCTAAACCGTTGGACGAAATTCAACCAAATTTGGTGTGTGAGTTACTCACATGAATGGGGCGTGCAACAGCAATACAAATTTTGGCCCCGCTCCCTGGGGCCTTGAGGAGGGGTCAAAAGGTCAAATATCATTTAATTTCAATAACAAAGTCAATTTCAAAGATTTTTTATGCCAAACTTTGTGTTTGTTCTCACCAATGAACGATACAAAATAAATCAGGAGGGATTTTAATTCTGTTGCCTGAGTAATGTCCCAGGGGAGGGACTTTGGGGCGCTGGGGTTGCCCAGGGGGACAATTTGGGGCGCGTGGGGTGCCCAGGGGGTCAATTTTTTTTTCAAACATGGTCATGTGGCATATCAAATCGACGGGGATGACAAGCAGAACAGAATGCAAGTAAATTTTTTATCCTAGGGTCAAACTAATGACCTTGGGGTGAGATCAAAATGTCAAATATCATAAAATTTTGGTTTACATGTCGATTTCAAAGATTTTAATATCAAACTTTGTGTGTGTTCTCACAAATGAAAGATACAAAGCATATCAGACTGGATGTTCATTCTGTTACATTCGTCATGGCCCAGGGTGGGACTTCGGGACGCTGGGGTGCCCAGGGGGGTCAATTTTTTTTTCAAACATGGTCATGTGGCATATCAAATCGACGGGGATGACGAGCAGATGGTCAAAAACTTAATCGTGGGGATTTGCGATTGCGCCCCATCGACTGCGCATTCTAGTTTAATATGCAGCTAGAAAGTATTGCAGAATGTTCCTCTGGAGCATTTTGCAAAACCTTTGACCTGCATTAAGCTATAGTCTGTATTGATATTATTTTGAGTTGTTAAGATAGGTTTTACTGTATCATCAAACCAGGTCAAAACACAAAACCTGCACATACAGTAAAACCTGTCTTAAGTAGCCACTAAAATAGACAAAATAAAGGTCTTAAAGACAGATGGCAGCTTAATGCAGCTAGAAAGTATTGCAGAATGCCTTTGGAGCATTTTGCAATACTTTTGACCTGCATAAAGCGATAATTGGTCATGAAAAAAAATGTTTGGTCTTTTTATGAGTAGCTGCTTAAGACATGTTTACTGTACAATGGGAACACTAGCAAACAATAAATTTCAATTTAATGTGTTATATTGAAATACATGTTTAGTCGAGAGAACAATCAAATGATGTATGTGTAATGAAAGACGGTATTTCAGCTGTACTTCTGTACTTATCTTCCTAATGAGCATCTGTTGGTTGTTAAAATCAGTAAAGCTTAAAGACATATGCGGCTCTTTCCAATGCGCACCTTTTCCGCGTCTGCAAACGGGGAAAGTTGTCTGGGTCCTGTCTTTCGACCCTTAACGGATTCGGATCAATACAGCTTCCGATATTCTTATGTCATATCGGTGTTCCGACATTTTCTTCACAAAATAACTAATTAAAGTGTGTTCGAAATATCTATTGACATCTTTTCAGAACTGATCGTCTCAGCACTAAAGACAGATAAATGTAGCTCAGTCGAAATCAAACGACGTACACAATAACCCTGGTTACGAATACGATAGTGGCCGAGTCTATACTATTTGTATGGATATTTAGAGCGGCGCACGACCTGACCTCATGGCCTAGTGGTTAGCGCGCCTGGCTACAAAGCCAGAGAACCAGGATCGATTCCCAGATGCGCACATATTTTCAGTGTGTTTTTTCTTTCTTTTTTAACATTTTAATGCTAAATTACTTCATATACTAGTAAAATGGCATCATCAAAACGACCGAAATGGTCATCCCCGAACTTTTTATATTGAATTACGCATGAAACCTATGGGGGTGGGGTTAAATTTGGCCCTCTAGAAAGAGAATTAGTTCGGTGACCCCAGATCTTTATTCTTTTTTCTGAAAGGTATTATAATAGTCCATGAATTAAAAATAAATTTTCAAGATTTTCAATGTCAGATTTTTTAATACATGATTTATTCTAAAAACAAATTACATTTTTCGACGAATTGCCAAAATATATCATGCAGTATCTTGTCACAGCATGGAGTAACAAGTAAACATGCACATTTTCTTAAAAGTTTGAGGTCATGGGCAGTAATTTAAGTTAAAAGAAAGAAGCTGGGTGAAGATTACAACCGTTTTAGCTCGATAATTAGGACTAGTATTTTTATTTTATATTTCTAGAAAATTGGTCAAATGCTGTAAACTTCAATATGAGATTCTGAAAAAATAAGCACGGTGACATATCCTTTTTATTTCATAAATGGATAGCCCATGCATAAAACAAACTGTATGCAAAGTATTTAAAATATTTCAATGTGGGAAGTATTTAGTAGCATTATCCTTAATGAGTTTCTAAAGATCATTGACGCAATTGTTAACATAATAAACACTATTCGTGCATTTGATATTGCAGTTAAACGATACTCAGGAAAATTCACTTTATCGTATCGTAAACTATTTTTTTTTTGTTGTTTTGTTTTATTCAAAGTAAGTAAGGGTGCAAAAAGCAGGAATCGATACAATCAAGTACCACACCTGACCCAGGATACAAATGGGAAAGTGACAAATTCACAGTTAGACACGACAAACGAGAGCCAAGAGGTCAGCCCTTTCCCAGCAGGTGACCACAAAGCACATATAAACAGATGCGCACAAACACATAGCAAACACAAGACAGAAAATAAAAGCACCGCAAGCACAGCATAATAATCCCCCACTGCTTGGGGCACCAAAAGTTATTTTGTGAGATATATAATGCCTAAATAGCAACAGAACTGAGATAGACAAGATTAATCAAGGGCGGATAACTCATGAACTGGAAAGGTAAGAGTGACGGTCCTTCGTTGTAATATGTAACCTTTGCTGTTCAACATATCTGTGAAGTTTCATTCAGATATTATAAACAGTAAAAGAATAACAGGCCAGAAACCATTTTTTAAAGGGAGAAAGGGCAGTAACTCCATCGAAAATGGTCGGATTTTGCCCATTAACAATCCCATACCACTCATCCCCAATAACAATATGTATGCAAAATTTGTAAAAATTCTGTGCATAAATACTCAAGTTATCGATTGGAAACAGTGAGCACAGACGGATGAAATGAACTACAGGTCAAAAACCAATTCTCAGATCAATCAAGGGTGGATAACTCACAATCTGGAAAGGTAAGACTGACGATCCTTACCCACAATGTGTAACCTTTGATGGTCAACATATCTGTGAAGTTTCATTCAGATACTCCATATAGTAAATGAACTACAGGTCAAAAAACATTTTTCAGATCAATCAAGGGCAGATAACTCATGAACTGGAAAGGTAAGAGCGATGGTTCTTTGTCACAGTATGTAACCTTGGATGTGAAACATATCTGTAAAGTTTCATTTAAATATTCCACATAGTAAAGGAACTACGGGTAAAAAACATTTTTTTTAATTCAATCAAGGGCGGATAACTCACAAACGGGAAAGGTAAGAGTGACGGTTCTTAGTCACAATATGTTACCTTTGATGTGAAACATATCTGTGAAGTTATATTCAGATATTCCATATAGTAAAGGAACAATAGGTCAAAAACCTTTTTTCAGACCTATCAAGGGCGGATAACTCACAAACTGGGAAGGTCAGAGTGACGGTCCTTAGTCACAATATGTAACCTTTGATGTGCAACATATCTGTGAAGTTTCATTCAGATATCATGAACAGTAAAGGAGTAACAGGCCAAAAACCATTTTCCTTACGAAAAGGGGCAGTAACTCCGTTAACAATGAACGGATTTTGCCCATTAACAACACCATACCACTTATCGCCGATAACAATTTGTATGCAAAATTTGAAAAAAATCCGTGAAAAAATACTCAAGTTATCGATCAGAAATGGTGAGCACGGACGGACGGACGGACGGACAGACAGACACCGAAAGGTATAACATAATACCCCAGCCACACGTTAGTGGCGGGGTATAAAAAACATAAAAGATCCACAAAAGAAGTGCCGCCTTGGAACAGTCAGTAAAATATTTTACTGGAGGGCTTAAACTGGTTTAACGGTGCCAACTCACCCTTAATTCAGATGTGGATCAAGACACATAGATATTTGGTTTGCATGAAAGACCCCTAACTTATCAATGCATCATCTCCTAAAACATGTAAATCAAGATATAACAAGGAGATAAAGCAAAGATAAGGACTCAACAGTAAATAAAACTGAAAACCAGAGCAAAAGAAATCCAACAGGTAAACCCTGGTGGGCCCGACAAACAGCAAAAGCATCAGGCCCGCACCATCTCATCAATAGACAAGTCTTTAAGTCGGAACCATCATAGAGTCTGAAGACCGACCCACCGGCCTGCAATTAAAGAGGAAAGCAAAGTTGCCAACCGTGATTGGGTTGACCACCAAGCATGCAGTCTGTTGCAATACATTAATGTTATCTTTTTATAATGTGAAATTATTTTAATGAACTGCGCTGAAAAATATTAGAGCCAACAATCTTCTTCAATTTATACACCAAGTCACCATAGAAATCAGGTTCTGAAAGTCCTTGTTTAAGAAGTTTCTGAGTTCACAATTTATTGCGAGTGTTGAAGACAGCAACATAGCTAGATGCTCTAGCAAAACGAATGAGTTGAGAGATATAGACTCCATAGGATGTAGAGCTAGGGACATCACCATTTAAAAATGGGAAATTGACAATTGCAAAATCATAGTCGTCATGTTTATCATAAATTTTGGTAGAAACGATATCATTAGAAATAGACAAATGCAAGTCTAAAAGTGCGGCTTTGGTATCAGAGGTATTGGCTTTATTAGGTTGGAGCTCTGAGGGTATATTTCACTTACCATATTGTCAAAATAAACATTATTACTGTTTAAAATATCGTCCAAATATCATAACAAAACAGGAATAAATCTGCAACCAGGGAGCACAATTAGTGCCCATAGGAATTCCAACTACTTGTCTATACAGCTTGGTGCCAAAATCGAATAAAATTGTTGTCCAACAAAAAGGTCAGCGCATTACATACATTTTGACATGACCATGCATGATATTTTCAGGTTTTTCTGAAGTAAAAAATGCATCAATATCAAGATCAATAAGTTTATGTTTAATTAAATTATGAGGTAAAGTAGTGTAAAGAGTAGAAAAATCATTAGTAGACAAACTGGTCGCATTGAAATCTCTAGCTTTAAAGTTATCTAAAATTTCACCTGAATTTTTAATAGACCAAAATAGGTTTTTACCGGATCTCTCATATACCTTTTCACAGTACTTGATATCATGTTTTTAACAGCTGTAAGACACGAGGTTAACAATTTAGAAAGTTCTGTTGTCGTACAAGAACTTTAATTAGCAATAAATCTTGCTTTATAGGTTTTTTATGGAGTTTAGGTAACCAGTACAACGTAGGAACTTTGTCTTGATTTTCTTTAGCTTTGACACTGAAATGTAGGGTTGTATGACAACCATGCCCATCGACAATCACCCTCTCACTTAAAGAAGGCTGCAGTTTATAGGCATTAGTGTCAACAAGCTCACACTTAAGAGTATTAATATAATACAATCGTCAAACAACTACAACATTGTTAGCAGCTTTATCTGCTGGAACTAAAATATAGTTCATATGAAAATCCTGGATACCTCGTTTAAGATTAAAAAAAGAAGATTTAGGTTTAGGGGGTAAAAGATGTGTATTACGAGAGTAAAATGAAATACGAGTATCAATAATTTTAAAAATGTTAATCTTCCATTCCTTCAAGGCATCAGGTTCAACAATTTCCAGTTTGCACCAACGATTACTAATTTCATTTAAAGAAGCAGCGATCTTACTACGACATTTAGGGAAATCAATATTTGAGGGAAATCTATATTAAGAACGTTTTAAAATTATATTGCGAAATCTAGCGTCAGGAATGACATTTAGATTACCTGTAAAACAATACTAGTACATATAAATTTAATTCTAAGCAACTTTTTATTATTGGTCAACTAATCAACTTGTCAGTTATACTATTACATGCTTCTTAATATCACACGTAGCTCTGTGTTTGACACGATTATGTGAATTGACTTTTAGTACTTTGCAATTTGATTAAAATGCATTTTGGTACAATAAGTAGGTGGTGCATTCCTCGTATTTCTGTTTATATAAATATGGTTCATTTTATGATGTTAATTCTTATTTCATATTTGTAGAGTCTTTTAAAGGATCGGCACATCTATCTTAGTATCTTAGATAGAGACCTTAATTTGGCCTCGTACTTCAAATATGTCCCTATATTAGGGTTTGCGAGCGAGATTACGCACGCATTTTCACCTGACCGCAAATTGAAAGGAATTTCCTTTGGTCGGACGCAATATCTGACCAAATTAAATCGTAAGAAACCTGTTGCAAAGAAAGGAAACGATAAGACGTTCCCCTTTTACTTTGCATTCCATTTTCACATGTTTTACAGAATGTCTAGACTTGCGAATCCTTACTCTTGCCTTTCGTGAACATACGTATTTAATAGTGTTTACTTTCTGGCACAAACTATACATATAATGTTCAGAAAAGAGAGATAGAGAGTCCTGTCAACTTTGGTGTTCAGAATAACATAATGTGGTGGAACTTCAGGGGGTTAATTTTATTCATAAGGGCTAAGCTCGACTTCGAGCAAGATACAATAGAAATACGTTGGGCCTATGGGTATTGGTTTTATATCATTCGATTTTAGAATTCGGTTTTTCATCCTGTCTGATGCAAGGCAGTCTTTTTGAAAACTTAAATCTTATTTTTTTGAAAATTATCTCTTCCTTTTTTGTGAATTTGGACAACATTTTGGCAGCACTGCGATTTGATCAACACAAGCATTGATAGTTTTAGTTGAATTTTATAGGTTCCTGACAGACTAATCTGACATCAATTCCTCATTCTGAGGCACACATCAATATATATTGGATTCAAGTGTCTTTTAAGATAGAGGCAAATGATTTATTCCAACGTTTTCGTAAAGCGCACTGATATGTCTGTCGAAATAAGTAGATTGTGTGTGATTGCAATTGTTACTAGACTGCACATGTAGGATAATGACTGGCGTCAGTTTTTAAACGACAAATTACTTTAATCGACTTAACTTGTAGGTTCAAGCTGGGTCAATAACTTGATGTGGTCGCAAATTACAATTGAGCCAGAGCTTGAGATTTCCAACAATGTGGCATTTTGACATGTGTAGACTCAGACGAGCCTCTGCAGCCTCCTTTTAAGTGTAGAAACTCCAAATGGTGTTCAGTCAGTAGCTTAACAATCGTAGAATACTCAAGAGACTAGCAACGGCTCTGATCAGACTGCGCGTATGCGCAGGCTGATCTGAGGCTTTGCTGGTCGCACATACTAAATTGTTGGAAATCTATGCACTGGCACATGTCATCACAAAATTACAACCAGAAATCATTTTTGTAAAGCAACGAGCCAAATTAGTTGCTTGTTCATAACGGCATTGCATATTTAGACAAGAGTCATAACCTCACAGCGGACTATATTTTTGGAATCCAAATCAAAAGTTATAATTAGAAAACTACTCATCATCTCTAAGCCATGTTTGCTGTATTTTTTATTGATGCAAGATATGCCAAGCCTAACAGGTACATTACGTCAAAACAACGTCGTATCAAAGGCCATGTGACATCTTGACGTCATATCGACGTAGATACGACGTTGTTTTAAGGTTGTATGCATGTTAGGAACGTAATTCATAACAAGTAACATACATATGATTCAGGTTAAGCTGTTTTGTAAGTTATGAATATAAGAAATACTTGCATAACCACGCTTAAATTTGACGTATCTTTGGTTGGACTTTATCACTAGTTTGCGTAATAACTGCACCTGGCTGAAACAGTGGGATCAGACGAATTTACAACCCTGTGGTATTCATGAAAGTTTTTTGTAAAAATATTCATTTTGAAGAAAATGTCGACAGACAAAATTAACCAACACGCAAAGAGTGTAAAGATTACCTCATTGCACATTTACGATATTACCGAAAATACCTTGAAACTTTTGGGAAAAAACAGATGATCTTAATCACCATTTAATTGACACATCGAGTCCACAATCCTCGTTTGCATCATTTTATTGTAGCACATGTTTTATGGTTTAACCTCAAAAGCATTTGATCAGCACTTTTTCTGAAAGTCTGCATCTTTTAATAGACTATTGTCTGTTGTTGTTATACTTCAACCGAATGATATGGCAGCAAAAAACTATATCACAAAAACGAGGCATAAAAATAGTACAATAATTGCACATAAACATATGACTCAGAAGTTCAAAATAGTTTTCATGTTATTGCGGTCTTGTTTTTGTTATGCTTTCGTGCGCGTCTGTTTTATTTATTGGTGCCTTGTGGTTACCTGCTGGGAAAGGGCTGACCTCGTTGCTCTCGTTTGTGATGTCTAGTTGTGAAGTTGTCACTTTCCCATTGGTATCCTGGGTCAGGTGTGGTGGTTGATTGTATCGATTCCTGATCTTTGCCCTTTTTCTTACTTTGAGACGACAGTAAACATCAGGCCCACAGTATCCCCAATAAGACTGCGTGATCGTGTGTTTATTTACAGTACAGTATACATGGCGATTCCTGGGCAGGGACAACGTACTACTTCAATGAAAGTGATTTTCCTCGTTTGATTGAAAATAATTAGATGAACATTGTTTTACCTTGGTAAGTGAGAGACACTATGATAGGTGGTGGTACTTTGGAGGTACCAATATTGTCATAATAATTTATTCTGCCGACGACTGACTATGCATACAATTCAAACATTTTTAAGTCTTATAAGCTTGGCACTGTTTTTCTTCAGCGTTTCGATATGTAACTTTTAAGGATGTATTTGCATGCTAGCTAATTATGGTAAGTGAATACAAAAATGGGATAACCAGCCATACTTTTCTGCTCAAACATGTTTAGCTATGTTTATTTACAAGAATCGGTTTCTTAGAAGTTTCCAAAGTATACAGACGATGTTTACTCAATTTGAATCGCCTTAAAATGTTTTGTTTCCGTGAATGGCTACATATCAATATTGATCACAGGGTGTTGCTTATCTGTAGCTGGACCCACCGTGGCTCAACTTGAGGTTTTCTTTAGCTCTGACTATCTGTGAGTCGTGAGTCCTTTTCTTTGTTTCATCATAGTGTTTTAATTTGATGAACGTGTTTCTCCATGATGATACATTGCAATAATTAGAAGGCTTACATGCGAGCTGAACATTTCTTGTACTTCAACAACAGCAGAATCTAGGGCGAAGATTTGGTACCAGTAAAATGCATTTAAGCCCCCCCCCCCCCCCCCCCCGGTGTCTTAGGCTGCTGTCCGTTCTAAGGCGGTGGTGTTGTTGTTGTTGAATTGTTGTTTATTGTGGGATTCTGTAATTGTTCTATGTTTTGTTGTACGTTACTTTATGTCCCTTCTAGTTGTGCAATCATCCTGATGGGGAAGAGAGAGCTGGTTGCTTTGCTAAATTTGTCTTCCTGGTGTCTCGTGATTGATGTGTGGCTCTTCCTCGCGGTGCCATTGGTTTTTTCTGTAGTTTGTGATTGTGGTATTTCCTGATCATACTCACTATTTTTAAGTAGTTTTGATTTAAAATTCATAACTCTGGCAATAAATCATTCCAGGTTCGTAGTAATAAATCCGCTGGAGGAAAACTTTAGTTTACAACGCACAGCTTTTTTCATTGACGAGGCTCAAATAGATAACATTATATCATATTGGCTCAAAATTTTGAAATGACAGTTTTATTAGTTAAAAGCTAGAGCAGTTCCGAACCTAATTAACTAATTGGTGCATTCCGGTACAAGGTTTATATAATATACAAGAGGGCTTTGAAAACGCCTCACCATAATTCTGCAATTTTCTCGCAACTGGTAAAATCGATCGAAAAACTACTTGCAGCTTTAAATGTACAACTAAAAATTGTTATGAATCAGTCGTTAATTTGACTATATCATAATGTGACTTAACGTGTTGCTGGTGGCGTCACATGGTAGCATCCATCATCCAGTGCTATTCTGCAAAGTTTTATTTTTGTTATTTTTCGTTTACACTGCAGATTGTATGATACCAATACCAGTAATGAAGTTTATTAACTTATACTAATCAATTGTAACTGACAACGTCAATATTTTGAAAATGAACGTCAAATTAAAACATCAATTTAAAATTCATTTTCAGAAAAATTCTCCATAAGCTACCTTTCTGTACACTCCCAATCTTTACATAAACTACTTACACTTCCAATCATATGCTGATTACGTTTTAATGTAAAGCATGTCAGGAAATATTTTATCACGTGATTGAATTTTTTTTCAAAACTTACGTTAACGTCACTTGCACAACACAAAATAAACATGATACAACCGTAATTTAATCAGAATCTGTCATTTGTAAATGGTATTTGCCTCTGCAAACAAACCAAACGAAAATAAATAAAACTTTGAAAGGCTCAAGTTGTTGAATTATATCGCTAGACATTAGTAATTAGAGCGGGTGAGATATATCCGCATCTTTAAGTGGATAATAATTTGAGCATACCATACTGTTAATATATTTTGAATCGTTCAATGATGAATGTGTAACCGTTTAAGAAGCATAGGGCACATATGCGTTGAGTCAGGAAACAAAACTAAAGAGGGTTAACTTGCTGATGAATTGGTGTCCTTCTTGCTTTATAAAAGCTGTTATTTTTCATACCTTTAATTATTTTTCCAACCATGAATTTTCTAGGGCACACTAAAATCCTGTTTAGATTTTGGTATGCAATAAAATTTATCACACTGTCATCTGTCATCCTTAGTGTTTGAGTAATAAAATATTTAGTCTGGGTGATGCATTTGCAAAGTCTTCCAGTAAATGTTTAATGTTTTTTCTACAAACTCTATCCTAACATCATTTCAATATGATAAGTATACGGTATAGCATAATAGTAGGTTCATAGGGTTTAATATCTAAATGCAAAGATAAATCTCAGTTTAGTCAAGTTTGTACCCATTTGAGCACGAAACATTACTAAAAATAGTTATCAGCTACCTCTCATATTAACTGCATTTTGAACGTTGACCTGATGCATGTAAACGTTCAATATCTCACGGCATGTGCCTTTATCAGGTCATGATGACGTTGCACTTTTTGAATGACGTCGTCAATGACATTGAATCGACACAAAAGTCTATAAATACGTCATTATCGCTAGTTTGAACAGTGAATCAGCTTGTAAACTGATAAATAGAACACCGTGTTCGTGTCTCTTGATATCAAGTTTACCAGGCTCGGCTTCGAGAACGCATTTTGAATCACTCCGCAAGCCTCACGATACCACAAGCGTTCTCAAAGCCTTGCCCGGTAAACTTGATATCAAAAGACACTCACCTCGTAATCTCTATGTATACATTAATCAACATGATCAAATCTTGATCAGAATCTTTCCAATCTGCATCAAAAACCTAAGCTGCCCATTGAACTCACAGCGAAGGCTCTAGTATGTATGTACGAAACTCTAGGACGATCTGTGTATTCGCTAGGAACATTTCGGATTTTATGTATTTTATAGGGATTTAGTTTAAAAGAATTGATGAAAAGCCTAATGTTAGTTATCAATTTAAAAAGATAATTAAACGTTATAAAAAGTGGGATACAACATAGATATCATGGGACAGTCTGCATGCCTGGTTGTAAACCCAATCGCGGTTTTATAGCTTTGGTTTCCTCTTTAATTACACGACGGTGGGTCAGGCCTCAGACTCAATGACGAGCCGACGTAAAGTTTTAATCCGTTGGTTGGTGCCCGATGCTTGTCTTTGGCTGGGCCCACCGTGGCAGAACTTGAGGTATTATTTAGCTCTGACTATATGCGAGTCATGAGCCTATTTTTGTTTCATCATAGTGCGTTAATTTGATTAGATTGTTTCCCTGTGATGATGCGCTGCATTAGTTAGGAAGAATCCATGCCAGCTTAACATTTTTTTGTGATTTGACAAGAACAGAATCTAGGGCGAGGATTTGACGCAAGTTAAGTGCATTTACTCCCCTCCAATGGCCTAGGCTACTGTCCGTTCTAAGGCGGTGGTTCTGTTTTCATTGATTCATTGTTTTATGTCACTCCCATTGTTTGTGGGGTTCTATGTTTGGTCTTTGTTTTGGTATGCATTACATGTGTCCTTTCTAGTTTTGCAATGATCATCTTTGCGAGGAAGAGAGGGCAGGTTGTCTTAGTTTAGTTGTCTTCCTGATGTCTTGTGACTGTAAGTATTCTGTGGCTCTTTCTCAAATGCCGTGGGTTGGTCTGCAGTGTGTGATTATGGCATTACCTTATCATACTCACTTACTAGTTGTATATTGTGTCATGCACAGTTTGATATAATATGGAACAATTTGTCAAATGATAAAAGTACATTAGTCATGGCATATATGTGTTTCATCATTCACAAAGAGTGGCTACACTACATAGCTAAATAGTGAAGTTAGATCCTTAGGTTTTGGTGTGAACCTCCACCCACAACCTAACTTGTACTACCAAGAAGCGCGTTTGCGAGAAGTGAAGGCTCTTTTTAGGCTGTGCAGATGCGCAGGTTCCTCTAGGCCTTCGTTGCTCGCCTATACTCCAAGAGATCCCCATGACCTATTTTTGTATCAATACTTACAATGGCAACAACCGTCATACTTCATGTACTTGGGTGAAATGTGTTAGCGGCAAGAAAAATGAGAAACTTCTAGGTCTGTGTCAGAAGTTAATAACATTTGGTTGTAGAAGTTATGGAGCGATGTGCAGAAGCAAAAATGACGTAAATAGATCAAACATCAGATTAATAAAATAAGGAGATCTAAGTAAACAAGAACGATCAATCAAAAACGTTATTGATGATTCTGTTTTGCTCCAATTTATAGGAGCCGATATATGTCATGATACATGCAAGCAGTAAGAAACCAGCCCATCGAAATATCTACCGAGGCTGCAATGATAATAATACGACAGGTGATTTCCAACAATGTGGCATTTTGACAAGTGTAGACTCAGACGAGCCTGTGCAGCTTCCTTTTAAGCTAAGAAACTCCAAATGATGTTCGGCCAGTAGTTTAACAGTCATATAATATTCAAGCGAGTAGCAAACCGTCTGGTCAGACTGCGCGTATGTGCAGGCTGATCTGTGGCTTTGCTGGTCGCACATACCACAGGGTTGGAAATCTCATGTCGCGGCTCAATTATATGTTCTATTTTACATTTCTTTCCAAAGAGATGATTGAAATTAGTATCGACAATTGAAATAATCTTTACATGTAACCCTGTGTATTCTGGAAACCCCTAAACGAGTAGTTTTGCAAACAGTGAAGACCCAAATGAAATGCAGCATAAGGGTCTACACTGTTTGTAAAGGAAAGCAATATCTTCAGAAAAAAAACTATAATACAATGTTTTGTTTTAATCATAATCTGACACCCTTTAGATATGTACAATGGACTATCCCAAGCTTAGTGTATCAAACAAGAAGGAAGATTCTATTAGTATACAAAGGGTTAAGTCACCTGATAACAAGGTGCTTAATGCTTTTGTGAGCCTTGAATGTCTGTCGTGCGTCGCAAGTTGTCAACAATCGCTTCAAAGGACATCTCCTCTAAAAATACTGGCTGGAGTTTAACCAAACATGACAGGAAAGATCCTTAAATTGCCTACTTTGATAAATATTTAAAATGGTTGCACTCCGTTGCATACATCGTAACTAGGTCATTTGAGCTAAGAAGTGATTTTCGGAATGAAAATTTCTTCTTGTATGAAAACCACAAGGCATTAAGCCTTGATATTTGGTAAGTAGCATCACCTCATGAATTTCTACCAATATTGTTCAAATTTTGCAGACATTTTAAACCATTTCTTCTGACTTTCAACCTAGAAGAAGGAAGACGGCGTCTGCACAGTAGGCTCGATCGATGTCAAACCTTTGAAGTTGAGTATGATTCGGGATGCAATAAGAGGGTACAGGGGGCCTGTGCTCCCCTTTTCTCACAAGTGGCTATAGGTTTGCTTAGAAAATCTGGTACGGACCCACATCGAGAAGCAATTGAGCCTGTAAAATACATTGGTGAATAAAGAATTGTTGTCAGAACCCCACTGACGGAATTCTCAGGATCAGTCACAGGTTTAGATAAACAAATATTTTTCAGCGTAAAATTGTAAATTTTTTCTCACCTATCAATTTTAACATATGTTTTGGGTGCTCAAAAGAACCGTCTCATTGAGACGGTTCTTTTGAGTACCCACAACATATGTTTTGGTTGAGAAATAAGAACATTAAATTTTCCTTACGCACTCCTATCTAAAGTCCTGAATTATTATTCCGTTCACATGTTAGAGTGTGTAAATTATGATTAGGATCGGTTTGTTGATAACATCTACGTGCATCTATGTATGTTGATTAGAAGATATTTGCAACTGACAAGCTAACATGCCATTGGACTACTCCTCAACCATTGTACTGCGAGTACATGCCACACAATATTCGATATTTATAATAAATAAATTTTCCTTTTTAAAGGGGGGCTTGCCTAGTTGAAAAACAGCATGTGCACCTTGTACGTAGGGAACACCTCCTAATTTGGTTATTGTTTACACTGCACTAAAACAACGTCATAGACGAACATTAACAATAGTTATTGAGTCGGTGGGTAAGATACTCTTCCGACAAAAGAAAAACACAAACAGTTGTCTAAAGCGGCACCTAGTGCCGTACACTGAAGGAATTTAAAACGCAAGAAAATGAAATGAATAAATTTTACTTACTTTAACGTATCAATTTTTTTTTAGTTTTGGCAACAATGAACATCAACACGTCAGCAAAACATGTTTTTAATTTCATGCCAAAATAATAAATAATGTTAGGACAACAGTCTATCGAATAGCAAAACCCTTAGATTCAAAAGTTGCAAATTGAAATTTGTCTAGGAATCAGACCTGATTTAAAGTAATTGTATCAAAATATTTTTTATCAAAAACCTGGATACAAATTACCCTCGAAGCCCTATTATTTGTCTGGAACTGACGATAGCCAGCCAGAACAGATAGCGTTGATGCAAATATCGTTGATACACTCGACGTAAGTTGCAGTCTTAACGTCAGGTCGTCATTTTTTGTTAACCAGACCTGCATCGATATTTAACTGTCCCTGTAGCCTGATAACGATCTCTGAGGGACTGTATAGTTGATTGCCTTTCCCAAAGGCCTAGGACTTTTCAAATAGTCATTTCATTTTTCCCATATAAACATATTCCTAATTTGTTGCTAGTCTAAAGGCTGGTGCTAAGTTCTGATAATCATACAACTGCACTGAAGACAATTACATTTATAGACTAATGAACATAACCATTTGAAAAAGAAAGAAAAAATAACAAAATTTTAGGTGTATCAATGACCATTTATTATCAGACTGGTAGCTATTCTATATAGCTGACTGATGGCAATTATAATGGCCCATTTCGAATCGAAGTTTAGTTCCTACTATCAGGGGTGACAACCTACGTCATAACATTGATCTCGTAAACACGTAGAACGGCGCCATTTTTGTTTTGCAAGGTAAGGTTTTCCCTTCGTAAGACTATACAAATCAGTATCTGTGAAAACTAAGCAGTGCATGCGGTGCCTACCATCACTCTTGAACAGAATATATAATGGTCACGCCCAGAAATGCCCTTGCCTTTGTAATCATTCGCCCACAAATATCGAAGCGGAAGACACAAGGATGATTTTAGCAGAGATGTAGTATACACATTTATAAAAATGACATATTTTACAGCTTATATCACCATTCTAACCAATATTTGTGTGATTGTAGTTACCATTTCTCCTTGACTATCATTCATAACCATTATTTGCTGAATGAAAATCAAAGTAACATTCAAAGTGCCAATTTTGATCTCGTAAACACTTATTTTGGCATAGATGTCGGGCACACTTATGACGGGATCGATGTGACTGCGTAGATGTCGTATACACTTTCAGCCCAAAAGGACGTGCATGTTGACAGTTAAAAGGACATTCATGTTGACAACACTGATTTATTTTTGGAATAGATAAGAGACTTAGTGAGGTTACGGGTTAGTACCATGAAAAAGTTTAAGCCCTCCAATAAAAATGGTTTTCCAAAGCAGTGCTTCTTTTGTGGATCATTTTTGGCTATTTATATTTTGTGTTTTCATTGCAGCCTTATGGTCACCAGCTGGGAAGGACTGGCATCTTGGCTCGCTTGTATGTGAAGTTCTCTTGTGTTTTTGTCAGTTTCCCATGTGGTGTCCTGGGCAAGGTGTGGTGCTTGATTGTATTGATTCCTGATCTCTGCATTCTCACTTACTTAGTTACATCATGTGTGTATGTGTTAGGACTATTTTCTCATTGTAGGTAGTTTGGCCAGAGTACAAACGTATGTCCAAGCCAATGCCAAGGTATCATACAATATACATGTAAAGGGAGTATACAGACCTTTACCAGGACATTCCTTAAACTGACAAGGGGTCATTTCTATGCAATTTAGGGTCTTTCCTTGAAGTCCAGGTACACAATGTGTGGTATTTTTTGAGGTTGATAATATTTCAAATATTTTTTTGGGGTGCTTGAAATTCCTGATATTTTTGGGGGTGAATTGGGGGTGAACGATAGATGCTGGGCCCGAGCCTACGTATGAAGAAAATATGAGAGTCGCCCCCTCTCTCGACTATAAAGCCTGTGAGGATACAATTTGTACGTGCATGTACCAATGGCTCATTTTTCCCTACTTTTTTAATCAAAATTGATATGAGTCAGACTAGAGAACACAGTACTCAAACAGCGCAGTCATCGCCTGTTGGTTGTAGTCGACGAGTGCACAAAATAGTGTACCTGGCGGTTAAAAGGGTAATATTTGTTCATTATTAAGTGTACTATTGAACTGCAACCATCACGCGAAGACTGCGCTGTTCGAGCACAGTGATTAACTACAGAGGTACCTTGACAGACTGCAGACATCGGAGGCTAGATGGGATATAAGCGGCTACACGTGATTTCCAACAATGTGGCATTTGGACAAGTGTAGACTCAGACAAGCCTGTGCAGCCTCCTGTTAAGCATAGAAACTCCAAATGATGTTCAGTCAGTAGCTTAACAGTCACAGAATATTCAAGCGACAAGCAAATGCTCTGATCAGTCTGCTCATATGCGCAGGCTGATCTGAGCCTTTGCTGGTCGCAAATACCACATTTTTGGAAATCTCATGTCACAGCTCATAAGGAGTTTAACCACTCCAAGTGCCAGGTTATGAGGGTGACTCCTCAAGGGCAGTGTATAATGTATGCACAGGTGCTGGAGGCTGTCAGCAGCGCCAGATACTTTGAGGTGGATATCTCCAGCAAACTCAGTTGGAAAGCTACAGCCAAGGCAAACAGGTCACTCAGATTTATGAACTAAGTCCTCTCAAATTCGAGAAATGGCTTATCAATCCCTAGTTCATTCCCAACTGGAGTACCTTCAGCAGTGGTGGACCTCCATACCTAAGATAGAACCCATAAAGTTGAAATGGTCCAAAGACGTGCAGCCTGGTGGACCTTAAGTGATTACACCAGGACGAATAGTGTCACTTCATTGCAGTCTCAGTTGAACTGGCAGACCCTTGAAGGGAGACAATCTGTGGCCCACCTCTGCCTCTTCTATAAATTTGTAAATGACCTGGTGGCTGTGCTCCTTCTCGACTATATGTAGCCCGCACTTAGGATCTCAGGGTATTGCCATTCTATGACATTCTGTCAAATTCATACTAGCAAGGACTACTATAAATACTCCTTCTTTCCACTGGCAATTGTCCAATCGAATGCCCTCCAAACCAATGTTCAGTTGCCCCAAGTCTTTAGATCTTCAAGGCAACTTTGGCCTTTCATCTTTACCCAGACTCACTACAATTCATTCATCTTTTATTCTTTTTTCATAACCCTGGCACTCAGTGCCTGCCAAAAAAGTCTCCAGGGCGTAGGCAGTACCGCAAGATAGATGGATAGGCTCTCTAGCGAGTGAGTTAAGCGTCCGAGTATGAACTAATATTCATGACTGGGACCAGAATATCATTTCTCCCTTTTGTCGTCATCATACATGTCCTTTTGGGCTGAAAGTGTATACGACATCTACGCAGTCACATCGATCCCGTAGGGAGCGCAGTGGCTCAGTGGTAGAGTGCTTGACTCGAGACCAAAGCGCCGCGGGTTCCAGCCTCACCGGCGTCACTGCGTTGTGGTCCTTGAGCAAGACACATTTATCCTAGCTTAGTACTGGTTCAACCCAGGAAGACTCGTCCCGCCTAACTGAAAGATTGTTGAGTGGATGTAAAGAATCAAATCAAACAAAACAAAAACATCGATCCCGTCATAAGTGTGTCCGACATCTATGCCAAAATAAGTGTTTACGAGATCAAAATCTGCACTTTGATTTTCATTCAGCAAATAATGGTTTTAAATGATAGTCAAGGAGAACTGGTAACTACAATCACACAAATATTGGTAAGAATGGTGATAAAAGTTGTAAAATATGTCATTTTTTTTATAAATGTGTATACTACATCTCTACTAAAATCATCCTTGTGTCTTCCGCTTTGGATATTTGTGGGCGAATGATTACAAAGGCAAGGGCATTTCTGGGCGTGACCATTATATATTCTGTTCAAGAGTGATGGTAGGCACCGCATGCACTGCTTAGTTTTCACAGATACTGATTTGTATAGTCTTACCAAGGGAAAATCTTACCTTGCAAAACAAAAATGGCGCCATTCTGCGTGTTTACGAGATCAATGTTATGACGTAGGTTGTCACCCCTGACTATAGTAACTAAAGTTCAATTCGAACACCGATAGTCGCTACTATAGTGACGTCACGAACCTACTTAACATCAACGGTGGGTCAGAGCACCGTTACTCTAGTAGCTTATCTGGTTCCATCCTCTAGACCTATCTAGCAAGATGGGTTCAAGATCTATCAATATCCTCAAAATGTTTTTATTTTACAAAATAAATCCTTGATGTGTTCTATTTGCGGTCCCTCTTATTCGTTATTGTTAATTAGAGTAGTCTGTGCAGTTTATGCACACCCTTTATGTCTACGATGAAGAATTGAGGTGGGGCATACAGGGCTATTCACTTTGCTTACTTGACAACTAAGTAAAAGGCTGCATCTGTAGCCATTCGGGTGTAAACGTACGCACTCACATATTACGTAAGATCTTTAGTAGGAACTTTAGTTCGATTCGAAGTGGGCCAATATCATTCCAATTGCACCAGATCGTTCATGTTTGGACAATCGTGGCAGGATAAATAAAGTTATAAAACTAAAGCTGCAGTGTTTTTATACATTCTTATGTACAAGCTACATGTCAAATTGACCCAGAAGTGTATGTGACACGCCATGATCCCAAAATATATCCTCACAACAAATTTAGGATTCCTACCTCAAATTATATACATTGTACAGATATGCTCTGAACTGAAACCAGAGGTCAAGGTCACAGTGACCTGGAAACATTTGGTGACTCGCCAGGGTCCAAGATGTATCTACATAACAAATATGGAATGCTACCATAAATAAAATAGGCGATCTGCTGTGGGTGCATTTTTTCAAGAGCTGACTCCTGAGATCAAGGTCACAGCTAGTGGATGAAAACAGTGGCGACATTCCATGACCACAACATATATCCACAAATTGAATTTGGGGGTTAATATGGAATATAATATGAGACATGCTCTTACAGGGTTCGCACAGACCTGGAAAATTTTGACCTTGGTCCTGGAAAACTCCTGGAATTTGAAAAAAGTGCCTTTTGTCCTGGAATTTTGTAAAATCATCCTTGAAAATATGAACTAGTCTTTGAAAAATATAAAGATACAACTAGTCCTTTCAGATTTATGGGATGCGCAAAAAACTGTGTGAAAATCGCAAAAAAAACCTAAATATAAATCGCTGGATACACGTCAAAGAGCGAGGTGCAACTCGTATTCTATTCTATTCAATTTGTGTGGTAGTCCCGGTTTTAAGCACCGGTGTCAGAATCAAAGAAATCTAGTGTGCCTTTCATTTTGCCGCTTCTGACTGAAAAAAGTCCACTTTTAAACGTTGTGTTATACAAAAATGGGAAGAAATCGAGTCTTTGAAAAATGAAAAAGTCCTGGAAAAGTCCTGGACTTCTGTTTTCCCATTTCCGTACGAACCCTGTCTTAAATTGCTGTCGGTGAATTGTCTTGTCGTTGAACTGTTGTTTTGTTCCCATAACCACGACCGTTATGCTAACAGTATTGTTATAAAAATAGACAAACCAGGTAGAGGGTATCACTATTCCGACAGAAATGCTTGCGGCGAGAGCGCCGCAAGCAAAAAGTAGCTAACTTTTACTACATATATGGCTTTGCAAAATTAATGGCTGTATATATTTTTAATACTGTTTCTTGAGTCACTAAAATGAGGATCTGAAGCTAAATGGTAGGGCTCGATGGGCTAAAGTATGATATTGAAACAGGCGTAGTACACCACAAAATAAGTCTGTACACGTACAGATCATGCATATATATGTGTCAATTTTAGCCATGGCTGCTTCTGAAACAGCAACAGCAGAGGAAGGAGCAACATCAAACGCAGAATAAAACTTCGAAAAATGTTATGAGCGTGGTTAGTATATCAAAATCAATGTTATGACCATATTATGTACGCGAAGCTCCACAAGAAATCAAATAAATTAACAGCGTGTTAAACCTATTCGAACCGAGTGGAATTTACCACTTTTATCAGTTGGACCAGGCCATTTCCCTTTTAAGGATTGTTGTGTTTTTTTTAAACAAATTTTGACAGAGCATTCTGTAAGGAAATAGGGGGACCCTGATCAGACGCAGCAGAACGCAGCGTCTGGTCTGAGTCTGTACTCTTTGCCTATGTCCCACGAAAAGGACACTAGGATTATATATGGGCTAAGGAATGATTTGTTGTGATGAATATTGACTGTAGGGTAAAAATTTAATTGGAAAATATTCGTCCGTATACTATAAAATCCGAAATTCTTATGGTAAAGTAAATTGATAGAATTAAACATGTTAAAAGAGATATCGAGTTAAACTCATGGTTCAAAAGAATACTCGAATTTATCTTTCTAGTAAGGTTTGATCATAAATTTGCATGTACATAACATTAGTCATTTGAATAAAATATTGCTGCATGAGTCTGTTATTGCTCTTTGCATCTTCCTCGTCGGGCTGTGGGTTGGTCTGCAGCGTGTGATTTTGGCATTCCTGGTCATACTCAATTACTTTTTTCTGTAGATGAGCAGGCTGCTTTCAGTCTAACCTGGTCTCGAATCTCGAAGACATTTTTTTCGCGACGAAGTCTGTTGTGCACGTAGAACACGTTTTCTTTTGTGAAAAAAAAACGAAGAAATCTGTAGGCGTTTACTCTTTGCATGCTCGATAATTTTGCATGTTTTTTTGTTTTGTCATCTGCTGTTTTTTTGGGGTTTTTTTTCGAAAACTTCTTTCAGTAATACCATCAGTGGGTCAAACAGTTTGGATCCAGACCAGGTCCGACGTTTCGTCGGGCCTGATCTGGATCCAAGCTGTTTGAAATGGTTATCAGTAGACGATTCTAGTGGGCTAAGAGTTAATGGGTAACATGTCACGTTGCCATTGCTATTAAGATGTTCACTGTGAAATGAAGTACTAATATGAAGTGACTGTTGTTAGATTCTTGATCTTTAAATTTAATTTTCTATGTTTTCATTAAATGAAGAACTCACAATCTCATTTCTGATGTTTGTTTTCCTTTTAATTAGGCACGCACTTTCACAAACTCAAACAATGGACGTTATTTGGATTTTTCAAAATGAAATCCGTAAAAGGGTCACCAGTCTATATGTACTAGCTTCAAATCAGTGATTAAACTTGTTCAGAACCAAAACAGAAATTTCGGAATTCTTTATATGTATACTATTGGACCTAACGTTATGATTTCAAACGCTCAATGTCAATAACGCCAATACCTAATATTGCGTTAAATGCGGTAAAATTATATTCCTTTTGAGTATTATACAATAAAAGCGCATTAACGCCACAAGATGAAGACATTTAAAAACGTGTTAGACTAGACTGAGCCACAGCACAATATAGGTATATACTAAATGGCATTGTAATGGTGCTGTTTTCATTGACGACCAACGAAATCAACCGCTTTTATACTTCAATGAAACATCTATGGGGCCTCCTTAGACGAAATATCAGGGAGTGGAATGACGTCAACAAAATCGTACACCTTGAACGTGCACTACATCAGAAATTAAATCGAAGTCATATGGCCGTGGTTACATGTTTAGACTCATTTCGATCTGAGGCACAGTGCGGCTGCTTTGGGAGATAACGGAGGTGGTATCAGATACTGAGTAACGATGTGAATTTGAGGCAAGACCCCTGTGCAATTTGACGCGGTGTATTGTGTTATGAAAAAGTGATATATATTCCAATGAAAATATGAAATTAAGATCACCAAAGCATTAAATATTCATGGGTCAAATATTTTATTTCATTTAATCTTTATACCAATCTGCATTTTGCATTGCTAAGCTTATGTTTCATAGTATACAGTGTGCATAATACAATGTGTAAAGAACTCCAAAATTTCTGCGTTGGTTCTGAACAAGTTTGTCTTTTGACTGTAGCATTCATCAGAATTTGCTTCATGTAGCATACAATGCTCTGAATTTGCTTCACGTTGTAGTTTGCAAATGTTGCTAGAAACATACGCATGAAAGCTGCACATTCTATATTTGAGTCTTTTATTTGGACATAATTAGAACTCTGGTCTATTTTATTTTACTCTTGCTCTCATCGTTAGTTTTCTGGATATTTGTATTTCTGTGGCCTCGTTTCCTTGTTCTTCTGTTACAGTTCTTAGTATTTGTTATCTTGTTCTCCTGTTCATCCCATCGTAAATTAATTTTCTTTGGTCCCATGCTGTTCTTATTGTTTAACATTTTGCATTGTTCCCATTGTGATCTTGTAATTAGACTTTTGCTTTTTTGCAACTATATTCTCTAATTGTAGGACGTAAGCTTTCTTTTCGTTGTTTTATGTTAAGTGTATGTCGTATCATCCTTATTAATTGTTGCTGTTGTTGTTAGTATTTGGTTACCTTACTCTCCTAGTTCTCTCATTGTTAGATTTAGTTTCCCTTTTGTTCATGTATTAGAAATTTATATCTTTCTTCTAGCGTTGCTCTTTCGTTAGTTTGGTTTTTCCCAATTCTTCCTGTTGCTCTCATTTCTCAAGGTGTGTTGACCTGTTGGCCCTCTTACCCTGTATTGGCACAAGTAGAGATATTCGTGGATATGTTTAAGGTCGTTTCCAAAGCGTAAGGAAGAGATAAAAAAAAAAAGGTTACCTGTAAGATAAACAAAAGAGCGTCAAAATGTAAATATTTCTTACCTATACCTTTTAGCTTTTGTTTTGGGTTCTTTTGAGTGCCCACACCATATATTTTGGTTGAGAAATAAGAAAATTATTTTTCTGTTACTCACTCTAAACTAAAGGCCTGAAATAGGTTGTATTGCTAAGTTGGTAAGCTGCATCTTTTGAATGCGCTTTTGGAATAGTCAAGTTCAGTTTTATAACGGAACAAACCTGGTGCATTATGGATATACAAGAAACCTTGGCGCTAAAGATTAACAAACAGATCACTGTCCATAAAACACACATGCTTTGTTTATGTAGCCTTGTAGAGAGTTCAAAGACACGCTCATTGTTTCCAAACAGTTAATTTACATTGGCATCAATCACAAGCTGATTAACAAGGGATAGTTATAGGTACAGAATCAAATATTGACTTGTTGTTTCTGGCAATGGTAACATATCAATTTATCTCGAATAACGATCGGTATGTCAGTATCCGATATATCGACATGTCAGTTACCGCAACTTACTAAAACAATAATTATGACACAGCCAACAATAAAGATGAAGAAACAGAGCTAACCGTTTGTACATTTTTAGGCGAGGGCCTCGGAAATCACACTACTCTCTGAAATAGTCAAAGGACGTAGTGAGAACGTTGCTCTTCAGTGAGAAAGGCTGTTTGTAGCTCATACTAGTACGTCTTTACTAGGTCCTTGTAGGGTTCTCACTACGTCCAACTACGTTCTTGATGTTCATCACCTTGCTACATCCTCAACTGAAGTACCTGCCTCTACGTCATTTGCAAGTTATTATTAATAATGCATAGCGCAGTCCACACCCTCATTCTATCTTGAGAGTGACATGTATCTTTGCCAACCACAGTACAATGGCGTAGCCAGAAAAAGGTGAAAAAGTTACGCACATCAAAGGGAGCAGTGATTCTCTTTAATTGCGTCCCAAACAGAGCGAATTCTTTCCTTAAAGAGCAGTTCCTTATGGTATGAAAAAATCACTTGCCCTATTAGGTGACCTCCATTGAATATTTACTATTTTCATTACGCAAGTGCGTAACTGCGTAATAGGAGTTACACCAATGCAGTAGGTATCTACTCGTCCGTGTACTCCATGTCGACTTTGCTTCTACCATAACTGTAACAATTAGTCTAGTAACAAATCGTAATATTATGGTTTTAACGTTTTGCGTCTACTGGGTAGATAACCTAGTCCGTTCCAAGGCGGAGATTCTGTTGATTTTGATTCGTTGTTGATTGTTACTCCCATTGTGGGGATATGTACTTGTTTTATGTTTTGTTGTGCGTTACTTTGTGTCCATTCTAGTTTTGCAATCATCTCGATGGGGAAAAGAGAGCTGGTTACATGTACTTTGATTTGTTAGTCTTTCTAGTATCTCGTGATTGTTGAGTGGCTCTTCCTTACGATGCCACGGGTTTGTCTGCAGTTTGTGACTATGGTATTTCCTGATCATACTCACTATTATTTATTGAATTTATTTAAACGAGTTTGGATAAATAGATAAGCAGATTTAACACTGCATTATGAGCACGATAAATTCCATTCTTAGTTGAGTTGAGCATGGAACAAGTTTTATAACCTTGGGGCCTGATTTAAACACAGAGACGAGAGATTAGTCTACAAGTAGCTATATGTTATCAAACCAAATTGAAGATTAGGTAAACAATCATTGACAAACCATCAGTGGTTAGGAGCTACAGTTTCCATGCAGCGCATCGACGTACATTTGTACCTTCACTTTTGCTCGTTTCAGTACACCTAAAGGCTAAAGGCACAATATCCTACACGCATGATCAAATACGAGTTTAACTCTTGTTACTGGTGCGTATTGGTGTCGTCTGCTGAAAACCTTTGCAAACAGCTTGGTCCAAGATTAAGCACGACAATACGTCGGACCTTTTCTTGGTCCAAACTGTTTGACACTCTGATGGTATTCCTGAAATACTTTTTCGAAAAAGTTGATTTGAAACAAATCAGCAGAAAAAAGTTCCAAGGAAGAAAAAAGGTAATGTCATTAATGTGGTCATTAATTAAGATTTTAATGAAGCAATGAAAATCTTTTTTCTTTTCTTTTTGTACAAAATAAGGAAAACACTTTTCTTCTCTTCGGCACTAAAAACTTTTATTTCCATAGTCAATTTTCACAAAATACGAAAAAGGTCTTCTCCTTTCGGTACTTAAAGAACCATCAATATTTCAATTATTGATTACATCAGGGACTGTCTTTACTAATTAAATAGAGAGTCCTTGATTACATGTAGCTTTACAACGGTTTGAATGCCTTTGAGCAGGTGCTAAAATACTACATTATGCTTCTACAGAGACAAACAACTATAATAACCACTTGTTGGCCAATACTCCTATAGTAGCATGGTTGGAATGTATATGGTGATGAACCCCATGACTCTTTTATTAGTCTTTAATATGATAAGTACCATCAATTCTCTGCTAATACGAAATTACACCATGGCGTTAACAGTCATCCCATAAACCATTTACCCTTTGCCAGCTAGCGTCGTCTACTGGTAACCATTGCAAACAGTTTGGATCCAGATCAGGCCCGACAAATGTCGGGCCTGATCTGAATCCAAACTGTTTGACACTCTAATGATATACTAGAAATAATTTTTAAACTTTATTTTTAAGAGAAAAATAGCAGATGGCAAAAATCCTAAAAAAATACCCAGCATGCAAATAGCTAACACGTGCATAATGGGCTGGCAATAGGCGGCCATGTTTATAGTTCTGAGAGGAAAACGTTGCAAACACTTCTGTATCTTTGGAAAAACAGCTGAAACCTTTGCTATTCATTAACTGGCTATTGTACCTAACATCGATCTTAGATTTATTATTAATATAATAATTACTTCCTCCTTCGTTCCTGTCCTAAAATAACCCCCTGATATATAATTTTGATTTATCTTCAGAGTAGTAACACTTGAACTATGAGAAGGCACTTTATTATATAAATGCGTTATTCTCTCTACCTTCTCAAAACGTAAATGAAGAAATCAGCATGCATATGCAAAGGCACCCGGGCTTTTTTAAAGGTATACAAAATGACAAAAAGCAATTGACACTGTAAGGAATAGCCTCAAAATCCAGGCTCATATCTGAGCCTCCTTCAGCTTAATTGGATAATTGGTCAGGCAGTATATTATCACAGTAGGAACTGACCACCAACAGTTGTAAACCTAGCTATCTAATGGTGCAAAGGTGTTTGAGAAAGATAAGATAGATTCTGTTTGTCAGCCAGCACACTCAATTTAGTATCTATTCTGAACAATGTTGGGAACAATGTATGAAATCAATTTTTACAAGTATAACTTTTTGCATGCTGATTTAGTTTCATTCTTTTGTTATCACTTGCTGACTTTTTCATTAATATATTTTGCTTTTCGAACAGTTCTTTCCGAATCACCACCAGAGTCTCAAACTGTTTAAGAATCCAGATTTTGTCAGTCCATATCTGGGTCCAAAATGTTTGCAAAGGTTATCAGCAGAAAACAAAAGTCATTGGAAAGAATTAAACATTCTAATAAATTACAACAATTGTTTTCATATACTAAAAGGACCGCTTAATTTAGACCTCATTGAACCCTTTAAAGTCGGACTTACAAGGCTACACTTCATTTTTTTACCAACACATAAAATGAAGGTACTCATTAGAACCTCATTCTAGTAGATCAAGCAAGTACCGGCAATCTATTAAACTGTAAAAGCCATTTCAGTTGTAAAATCGCACGCAAACAGTGAATATCCTAATTATGAGCTTTCTGATCGGGGTCTACACTATTTGCCTAGGCATGTCTGTCCAAAATTCAAAAATATTTTGCATAATTTTAAGTGATAAGTCATTATAAATGGACATTAGCATTGTGGCAAATCTAACAAAATGGTGCACCCAGTCTGCTTGGCCTGTTCACCCGCTCATTCTTGCCAGACAATTCGCTGTATGCATGGTCATTTGCTGTCCAATCAGCACATAGCCAAGGCTCTGCAGTTCAGATTGGTTGGATGCCCATCCAAATTTGATTCATCGTTGGGCGCAATTAACCGACAGCCCCACAGTCTCTACTTTTATCGTCCTATGTCACCAATGCAAGCTTGGTCAATGCATCCCCTATTTCGGACACTTACAGCACCTGTTTGACCTTGGAAATTAGGTAAAGGTCACCAAAATATAATCAACTCTTCCCCTTCTCCTAATAATGTGCCTATGCAAGATTGATTAAAATCCATCCACTGGTTCAGACGATAATGCACGGAACCCAATTTTGGACATTTCAAAGTGCCGGTGTGATCTTGAAAATTAGGTCTAGGTCACCAAAAACTTATCAACTCTTTGCCTCTTCCCAACAATGTATCTATGCACGCTTGGTCAAAATACATCCACTGGTTTAGAAGATAAAGCACCAAATTATATTTCGAACATTTCAAAGTGTATGCAGTTATCCATCCACTAGTACAGAAGATAACACATAGAAACGAGGCTACGCAGGCGCGGACGCTGACTGATTTAGTCATCTGATGCATATGTTTGCTAGCATAATTGATTAATATATTTGCTAGCATTATTGACTAATTTAAGTATCACACCAAATACTGTGGACCCTGATCAGATCTACAGGGTTGCAACTCAATATGATTTTCAAAATTACTTTTCCCCGACTATTTATCGTTTTCCAGGCCTTTTTGATGGCTGATAATAACCATTCTCATCCGTGGGCAGTTATAAAATTTGGCCCAATTAATTATTTTTGATGTTAACACTCTATATATGCGTGGGTATTCTTTCATGCTTTTATTGATGGCTGCTGATTCTTCAAAAGTATTAAAGAAATCTATTAGAGTGTCAAACGGTTTGGATCCAGATCAGGACCGACGTCGGTCCTTAACTGGAGCCAAACTGTTTGCAAAGGTTATCAGCAGATGACGAAAGTCGCCTTGATTATGATAAATCTTTAACTCTTTGAATGCTTGTTTTTTTTTATAAAAAAAAATGTTTTATCAAAAATCTTTCAGGAACACTATATCAGACTTTTAAAGAATGTGTACCCAGATCAGGACCGAACTTTTTTGGTCGGTCCTGATCTTGGTTCAAACTGTCTGAAAAACTTATTAGCAGACACGCATTGAGTGAAGTTTCTGAAGTTTGGCAGCCATATTAAAAAAATAAAACTAGGAAAAAAATGAAAATACACAAATTCTCAACAGCTGCGTCCTAAAGTTCTTAAATGAGTCTTGCTCGAGGACACAGCGCAGTGACCACGGTGAAGCTCGAACCCACGGCCCTTAGATCTCGAGTCAAGCACTCTACCACTGAGCCACTGCGATCATATTACAAAAACAGAACATGTGTATATTGTTACACCCAGGAAGCAACAGCAGCATGTGTTATGTTGACCATATGAAACCATATCAGCATATCAATTAACAAGTTATTGGAAATCCACAGTAGGCCACTGTCTAAGTGGCCTTTGATTATCTTATATGAACTCATCTTTTTTGGCAATCTCACCTATAGATGGAGGCTATTCCCTAGAGTGTTGAGTATGATCTCACACACTGCTGACCAGCCCACTGAACCGTGAGAAAGAGCAATCACAAGACACCATAAAGATAAACAAGGCAAAGCAACCACCTCTCTCATCCCCATCAAGATAATTGGCAAACTAGAAAGGACACAAAACATTGCACAACAAAACATGTTACAAACACAGAACCCCACAATAGGAGCAAGAATCAATAACGAATCAACAACAACAGAACCCCCATATAGTACTAATAAATATATGTCATATATGTTTTCATTTCCTTACTGCAAAGCTTATTACACTCTTTTGGACAAGTACTGAATTTTTAAATATAACTCTTAGGAAAGCTAATATTTCTGAGCCCTAAACTTATCCATCCTAGCTAGTTTTAAATAAATAAATTGCTGAAGCAATCAAACAAGATTGTTCCTTGTACGGTTGTCCTTGTAGGAGCAGTTTTATCTGGAACTATTGCGCGACTCAAAAAAAGAAGTCTTGATGTACACTATAATCAGTATGTTAGTCCGCCCATAGTCAGTTACCAAAACACACAAAAATCTGAATCTTCTTAGAATAGTAATACAGATTTGCAAAAGTATCGTTTATTTTGTCTGAGTCTAAGCCAAGGCAAAAAAAATCGTAAAATATCTACCCCCTTTTGTTTAACCCATTTAAGCCGAATGGAATGTCCCCCTTTTATCGATCGACCTTGTCCGTTTCAGCTTGAAGGGTTGGTGGGTGATATTTTTCATTTTAATTCATATTTTGATAGGACATTCTGTAAGCAAAGAGTGGAGACCCTGACCCTGTCCTGGGTCTGTACTGTTTGCCTATACCCCACAAAAAGGACGCTAGGCTTATATGGGTCAAGTATATGTCTAGTCTATGGTATGCCCGATCTGCCATAAAAAATGTGTCCAGCGATAACAAATCTGCTTTGCTTACCTTTGAGAAATAAAAACAAGCATGCTTGGCATCGATTTAGGTCAGCGACACATAACTACAACAATATTGTAACAATGTGGTTTCTCAATTCTTTCATCTTAGCATAAACATGTTATAAACATGCTTTATGCTTTGTTCATCAGTGGCATATTGTTTTCTGCTTAGATGTCAGTGCTCTGATAGATATTCGTCTTCGTAAAAACGCAGTTTGCAAGTCATTGCTAATGGTTAAGACAAGCACAGTTTTTGAGCGTAAAATTGTGAATATCTTCTTTTCCATCACTTTTAAAATTTGTTTTTTGTTCCCAAAAGAACCGTCTCACTGAGACCGTTCTTTTGAGTACTCACAACATATGTTTTGTTTGAGAAATAAAAAAACTATTTTTGTGTTATGCACTCTTAACTTAAAGCCTAACACCAATTACAAGCAGATTTATGCATTAAACGATCTGCTCGGCTTAAGTTGATTAATCGCTTGATTACTGTACATATGTAAACCAAATTGTAAATTTACACTCACAGAGGTGGCGGCTCAGCCGCCACCACTTTTGGTGTAAATTAACATTTATTTCTCTGATAAGGCACCTTGAGGCAACCATTTTACTCTAATTGTTGGTCTTTTTTTAAAACAAAAGCGAATCTGTTGCTTCTTTTATTTTCTTTCTAAAACAAATTACAAACGAACAGAACATACATGTACCTTTAAATTAAAAGAAAGGTTACACCAATATGTTTGTCGAGGATCTTTTTATACCAATTTAAGAAAAATGTTTTTCGATGAAAGTTATAGAGGCTACTTAGCGGCAATTTCTCAAAAGTTTGTAAGCTGTGAGATCATTTATATATTTTACAAACAGCTTTCTTACATAACCATACAGGACTAAATGTTATAAAATCATAGTGTGTTTTTTTCCTTGTTTTTTGTTGTGTTCATATTGGTTTGACAGCTCTTGTGAAAAAATCAACAGCCAATTCATACGGTTAGTAAGCGAGAAATACTAGCTTGAAAAGGGTAAAAAACTTCAAGTCATTAATAGATAAAGAGGGTCTTGCACTCTAGCTTTAGTTGGTTGACTTATTTTTACTACTGTTTTTATCAACTTTGGCAAATAGGCGAATAATGTTGTTTGCAGCGTCTGTACGTATATAATGCATCAATCGAGATGTCTGGCATGTTACGAATGCACCAGTCAGAGATGACACCTGCAGGAAACCAAATAGCATAAGTGTCAGTTCGTGCGAAAACGGTTTCTATAGCATATGCGTAATGTCACCCTAAAACCGTACACGCATAACTATTCGGATTGGCTAGGCGTATTGTAAAACAAGTGTAAATTAACACAAAAAGAGGTGGCAGCTGAGCTGCCACCCCTTCTGGTGTTAACTTACACTTACTTTCATACTGAAACAGCGATAAATGTAAAACATTTCTACCTGCAAGTGTTGTTGTTGTTTACACTCCGGATCAATACAATTGAACAGAACATAGCTTTTGAAGCAGTTTAGCCTCCACCAAATTTGGTGTAAAGATACAATTATTTTACAATGTGCCTCTGTTTTGGCATGAACCTTCATTTATTACCATACTTTGTTCGAGCAGCGAAGGCTCTGGCAATTATGTGCATATACACATGCTCGTCTGAAAGATAGTTAGTAAACTTGTTTATATATGATTATCTGCTCAAGGACCTGTATGGCCAATTGCAGATAATATTAGTTTTGATTGTAAGGTTAATGCGGGTGGCCTCGACCTCTATTGACCTATTACGAGGTTAATAAAATTATTTTTCTTTTTTCTTCTTCATGCTCGTCTGAAACTTCGCTGAGGTACCTTTCACAAGCTGACTCCTAACAGAAGCACGGCATAAAAATTAAAGTTTGAGAAAAGAAGGAAAGAAATTATTATATACTTTGATTAGTTGCAAGAGTTTGCTTCCTGCTTTAGTGATTAACCACATTAGCCATTGCACGAGATTTTGGTACTTATCGCATATGCGCAAATGCCTCAAATAAACGCCAATGCTGAAATATCCAGCAAGGCTAGGAGTATAAAATTTGGTCTTAGCTTTCATCTGCATCCATACTTTGTGTATACAAGCAGCGAAGACTCTGGCGAGTCTGCACATATGCGCAGACTCGCCTGAGCCTTCGCTGCTCGCTGATGCGATAAGTACCGAAATCTGGCACACTGGGTCCTATTAGCTGTATCCAAAGAAAAGCTATGTATACCACAGGCAAACAGAAAGGAAACATTCTGGACAGTGATTTTTTGCACTATGAATTTGTAGTGTGGTGTCTTTACTTGTCATATTGAAATCTTCAAGATCCTAGCTAGTCTCTGTAACTAAAGCAGGCTATAGTTTGTGTATAGCTGGTCACAAACCTCGAAGGCATGCATGTTGCTGGTGACGTAGCTACACATAGTAATTACTTAATGCATTCAAGTGTTGATTTATAAGTCATTTAAGCAAAAGTCTAGGATGCAGCTGCACTCTCTTACCGTATGGTTTACAATTATTATAATAGAAATTTTCTTACAATATCATCTTAAGTAATATGTACATCCGTATGCGAATCAGCTATTATGATTAAATGCTTCTTATTTCTTTCAAATCAATTTTAATCGGCTGAATCGACCCGTTCTACAATTTAGGATTGCTTCATAAAGTGAAAGAACGTTCATTCTTTACACGATGAAACACGGTAATTATCATATATTTTGAAGCCAATGTTAATTAGAAGTTTGTTATTATGACTTGAATTCACTCAGACACAACAGTGTTATAAAGTCTTTAGCGTTAATTTTGCCAAAGGGCCTGTGTACTTTTGAGATAAAATATTTCGTCATTGTCCCTTCTTTGTTACACTACTAGATCTAACTCTTAGAGATCTCAGCGCTAGATACCCAAACATTCTGAACACCTCGGCCAAACCCGTGGAATCAGACCTCGGATATACATCTTTGGACTTACGAGTAGCTTGAATTTGATCAAATGATAATACCGTCATATAATTGATGCCAACACATTGAACGGCTTTATCCCACCCATATCAACTTTAGCACGAAATATCTCGTGATGTGCAAGGTCTACACTGGTGTAGGTGGTATAAAATAGCTATACCATGTTTGTCCACCTGTACGTAAGATAATCCAGATACAGGCGGATAAGCCATGGTATAACGTACAGGCGGACAAGCCATGGTATAACTATTACATAACATGCACTCATAGATGTTGTAGAAGTTGAAAATAGTTACTTTATTTTACCTATAGAACTATCTGAGTACGTGTGACCAGAATAATCGACTTTAAGTGTGGCTTGCTACACGTTTTCTTACACAGGTTTTGGCTAACAAAATTTCTTTCTTACATAACACTGCTCGATCTTACATACATGCACGACATATTTTGTGCCTGATTTGTTTTATTGCACTGAGGAGATGCGATTGACACACTCATTGAAACTAATCTATTTTAGAATAGTCAATGTCATATTCCACATTCATATTTAATGATGCAATTTGTTTTGTTCCAGGGGGTTGGACCCGGGACTTCGATCTAAAATCACGTTTGATATGTTTCATGTTTATCTTACCTCTGTCTGCATGCGAAATTGCAGTAAAAATATTGACAACTGACTTGGTTATTGCGAAATTTACTGTAACCAGGCTCATTGGACCGCTTTGTTGGTTTTCAGTCACCCTGGTGGAATTTTAATCACCTGCTGGGAAAGGGCTGAATCGATACAATCAAGTACCCCGCCCCACCCGAGACACCATATGGGAAAGTGACAAAACACAAGGAATCATCACATACACGAGAGCCAAGAAACCAGCCCTTTCCCATTTGGTGATCACAATGCTGCAAGGAACAGACAAGACAGTATAATAAAGACAAACGTGAAGCATAAATAACAAAAAAGGATCCACAAAAGACGACTCCGACTAGAAATTAGACCACTAGCCTCGCTTGTCAGTATGGGCGTTTTTTTTTGAGGGTTTTGTCATGTTTTCGCATATACGATAAGTACCAAAATAAGGCGTATGTCCTGATTCTTACATATTCTGTAGATATTGGGGGAAGTATCCCTCCTAAATAGGCTCATTCGTACAATTAGTACTCATTTGTCATTGTATTTTAATTTGCAATATAAGGCTCATTGGACTGCTTTGTTGTTTCACATTCACCCTGGTGGAATTTTAAAACATTCAAAGTTTTAGACAGCTGGCAACAACAATTAAGTGACATTTGCGGTTACGCTTTCAGATTTGCTTTCTTCGGCTTCAAAAACTGGATTTAAATGACAGTTTGTATTAGCAAATTGGAAGTGTGTATAATAGTGTGTCTTTTTCTTTCCAATAATCTAAGTCTTTGGAATAATGTTTGCTAGGAATTCCTATACTCGAAGATGATAATAATAAGCCAACCCGGAATACATGTAGTTACACGAACTCGGACTCCGAGGTTATGAAACGTTTGAGTTGAACTGGACATGTAAATTCAACTGCTCATAAAACCTAAAATTGTGAAAAATAAAACTTTTCTTGCTTTCAAACATTCAGATGTTGTATTTATCATGCTAGTAAATGTTACAATGCCAAGGATTGTTGGCATTTTAATATTTATGAGCATGAAAAATTCCATGCTCAGTTGTGTTGAGCATGAAATAAGTTCGTTAACCTCAGGGCCAGGTTAACTTATTTTATTTTAACTTTATTTAAAGAGGAGCACACATTTAGCAATCCCTACCATGCGTCCCTCTAAAAATATCTGCATATATACATACACATATACACAAGTCAAGCATATGATAAAACATACAATATGTTATATTTACTTACATGCACAAGCTGGTACCAAGTAGTATCTTGAATTAGCGTTGGTGATATTGTATATAGAATTTGATAAAACTCGATATCATGACATCAAATGGCGATTGTGCTACATTATTTCCTATACCCAATTCAACTGTGTTGTTTTTGCACCTTTATCCTTATCTGGTCAGCTACAAATGAGCCGCAACATGTGATTTCCAACAATGTGGTATTTTGACAAGTGTAGACTCAGACGAGCCTGTGCAGCCTCTTGTTAAGCTTAGAACCTCTAAATGATTTTTAGCCAGTAGCTTAATATTTATAGAATATTCAAGCGACGAGCAAAGGCTCTGATCAGACTGCGCATATGCGCAGGCTGGTCTGAGCCTTTGCTAGTCGCACAAACCACAGTGTTGGAAATCTCATGCCATGGCCCAAATGTACATGGAATGTACCATGCGTATATGCTGAAAAGTAAAAGCATGCAAACATAAGTTATTTGCATTTCTTTGAATAAGCCCATTTCAACGGAAATGGAATGTCGCACTCTTATCAATTGGACCAGCCCATTTCCGTTTGAATGGCTATTTGGTGGTATTTTTCATTTTTGTTGGTAAGCAAGAAGTGAAGACTCTGATCACCAAAGGGTTAAAACAGGTTTTGAATATAACTGTTTAAAAGTCTAAGCAATTATATTACTGCTGTCACATGTACATTTGGACTGTAAGGAAACTTTATGGTAAAATTCGATGGTGCAAGAAAAAGCATGTAATGCTTAAAATACTTAGAAACTAAATATGTTTAATATTATTGATAAAATAATTTCATTTTATCGCAAAAATTTAGAGCTCCTTCAGCCTAAACCCAATTCACCTTTAGACATTTGAGGAAATGGGTCCAGAATTTCCATGGGAAGTTTGTGTTAGTCGCAAATGTATGACGCTATCCAATCAGACGATGCGTTACATTTGCAGGTGCATTAGAATGTCTTCTTGCTCCCTTGTAGGGTATTGTGGTTGTTAGTGCTCTGTGTCTCACCCTTATTGTGCATTGGGCTGGTCGGCAGTGTGTGATAAAGGAATTTTCGGGTCATATTTACTTACTGTTTAGCAATTAGCCCAATTGATATTTTAATAAAATTCCAACACTGAAATTTCAAAATAACTGACTTGACTTCTCAAGGTGTTGTAAGACTATGAAACAACTTTTATCCAGGAATATTATATCATGATGCTTCATGTTAGAATTGGCGACTTAATATGAAAAGTATATTGTTTTGTTGTTGTTGTCATTGTTGTTGTTGCTGCTCTGCTGCTGCTGCTGCTGCTGCTGCTGCTGCTGCTGCTGCTTAACTTTAAAGAAGTTCGCAACATTCATAAGATAAGCTCCTACATGCTATTTGAAGTGGATAAAATAAATGAATACGTTTATCGAGATGCAGCATTATTCCATTAGATTTTTAATTCCTAAAATTTACACAGGTTTTATTTTTTTCGCTCCTCTCACGCTGCTGTACGCGAGCTGTATGCCTTAAACATGCATTTTCTCATGTAAGGAATGAAATATGTCAGATTAAAAAAGGATAACTGTACATCTTGATTCAGTTGCAAATACCAGCAACATTCAAACTTTGGACTATCCATGGTATTATGCGACTTATCGCATAGGGGAAGAACCTTTCAAAACCAGCATGTAAAGCTATGCAGCTTGTTGCATTCACTTCCATAAATGATTTGTGCCAGCAACGAAGGCCCTGACGAGACATATGGTCCTTTTTAAGTAAGCAATCAGCACCCAGAATCTCATGAACTGGCTCAGTTTATAAATTCTCTTATTTTATTCTCTCTAAGTCTCAATTTATTATATTATGTCAAGATGATGTCAAGATGAAATTTGTGCCAAGTTACGTCGATACAGAATGTTACTGAAACTAAATAAGACTATGTACTTATATCATAAATGCGAGCAGCTAATGCTCAGACGAGTCTGCGCATCCGCGCAGTCCCGTCATAGCATTCGTTCCTCACAAACACAATAGATGGCAGTGCTAAGACCAAAACAGTTTGAACAAAAATATAGTGACCTTACCATATTTTTATTCTCTATGGTTATAAATGTTACTTTTAACAAAGAGAACGTATAATATCCAGGGCTTACCCTGGCTCAGAATTTGTTGTAGCCAACACTTTAGCCAAATTGAAAAAGTTGGAGCCAAATGAAATTAACTTTAGCCAAGGTTTCAGCCATATAGTAGTATCAACCAGTTGTTCTGAATGTAACTCTTTGTCCGCTAGGGTCGACTTTTGTTGTCTGCTGATAAGCTTTGCAAACAGTTTGGACCCAGATCAGGCCTGACAAAATGTCGGGCCTGAACTAGATCCAAACTTTTTGACACCCTGGTGGTATTGGAGAAGAAAAACAGCATTAAAAGAGTAAAATATGGCACAATAATAAAGTGTGAAGGAATAATAAATGCAATATTTGAAAATCCAAAAGCTGACCAAAATGCACTTTTTCGCAAATATGTAATTTTTGAACCAGCTAGACTGTACTTTTAACTAATGGCGTATATTTGCAGCCACTCTACATTTTAGTAGCAAATGACTGCAATGGCTAATGGCAGGATGAGGCCTGAACATTCTAAGCTTTTCGCTCATACTACTGTGTGCGTTGGGATAAGCATTTATGTCAGTTTATATATTGAGCTCCAACAAGGTAGTATGGGCAACCAGCAAAGCCTCAGATCAGTCTGCGCATACGCGCAGTCTGTTCAGGGACTTTGCTAGTCGGTTGATTATTCTATGAATATTCAGCTACTGACCGAAAATCATTTGGAGCTTCTAAGCTTAAAGGGAGGCTGCACAGACTCGTCTGAGTCTACATTTTTCAAAATGGCACATGGTTGGAAATCGCATGTCACGGCTCATATGTACACTGTAAAAGAATGCAATTGTACGCCAAATTTGACGGCAGCTACACTGCCACTGATCTTTGTGTAACCTTCCAACTGCTTTAAAAACTAAGTTATAATCAATTCTATTAAATGTGGAGAATAACTACAATAACAGGTATGCTAACCGTTAATCATTTAAACCCACATTCCACTGGACGGCGATTCCGCTACGATTCGAAATTTTGGTCAAAATGACACGAATCGTAGCAGAAACGGCAAGAGCGCAGCAGAAGCGCCTAGGTCGTAGTAGAAGCGAATTGGAATTTCAGAGTCTATATAGAAAGGATACAAAAACGCAATGAAAGCGTAGCTCCATCGCCAAGGTCGTAGCAAGGCCGCGGCTACATCGCTATCAGCGTCGACTAAGCGTAGTCAGATCTTCATTGTCGTAGTGGGATCGTAGCAGGAGCGTAACGGAAGCGTAGTAGAAGCATAGCGGAAGCATACTGGAAGTGTCAAGTCCCCAAATCGTGTGGCTGTCTACGCTTCCTCGGCGATTTGGAATAATTTTAGAGAAAATTCTAGATCGCCATGAGCGTAGCGGAATCGCCGTCCAGTGAAATGGGGGCTTTAAACCCCCATTCCACTGGACGGAAATTCCGCTACGATTCGAAATTTTGGTCAAAATGACACGAATCGTAACGGAAACGGCAAAAGCGCAGTAGAAGCGCCAAGGTCGTAGTAGAAGCGTATCGGAATTTCAGATTCTATATAAAAAGGATACAAAAGCGCAACGAAAGCGTAGCTCCATCGCCAAGACCGTAGCATGGTCTCAGCTACATCGCCATCAGCGTAGACTAAGCGTATCCAGGTCTTCATTGTCGTAGTGGGATCGTAGCAGGAGCGTCACGGAAGCGTACTAGAAGCGTAGTGGAAGCGTACTGGAAGGGTCAAGTCTCAAAATCGTGTGGCAGTCTACGCTTCCACGGCGATTTGGAATGATTTTAGAGAAAATTCTAGATCGCCATGAGCGTAGCGGAATCGCCTTCCAGTGGAATGGGGGGTTAAGAAAGTGTGGCTTCAAGTTGCTTAAGTGGGAAAGTAAGTGTAAGCTTGCACCAAAAGCGTGGCAGTCCGGTTTAAATTTGTTGCGTCAATTTGCGCATATTTTACAGTGTAAGCAACGAACCCTTTATAAAACTTTTTTCATGCTCAACCGAACTTAGCATGAAATTTCAACTGTTCATAAAAACTAAAATGTTGAAAATAAAGACATTTCTTGCTTTTAATCTCTAAAATGATGTATTTATCATGCTTATAAATTTCCAAATGTCAACAATTGTTGCCATTTTACCTTTATGAGCAGGTCAAATTTCGTGCCCAGTGGAGTTGAGCATGAAAAAATTTGGTAGGGTAGGGTGTAGGATAGGGTAGGTTAGGATAGATAGATAGATAGATAGATAGATAGATAGATAGATAGATAGATAGATAGATAGATAGATGGATGGATGGATGGATGGATGGATGGATGGATGGATGGATGGATGGATGGATAGTCTTTTCTTTGAAGATCGATAAGTGCAGAACCTGAATGTGGGTCTTTACTGTTTGTACACGTTTAGGGTCTTCCAGTCCTCATATGGTTAAGAAATAAAGAGAACCTACAAATTTGAAAACAGCATAATTCATGAAAAACTTCATTGCCTCACAGGAGCATTCTTTATCATGTTTTTTTTGGCTATTTATTGTCTACACTATAATTCTATAACGGTAAATGAATTGAATGAATCGAGGGTCGTGGTAGAAGTATACTTTATGAAAACGAGACATCCGCAGTGGCAGACCCAGGGGTTTCGCGGATATGTGAGAAAAATGAGATTAAATCAGCAAAGCGAACCCCCACACTTTCATGCATAAGTACTCCTTTTCCAGAAAGCCTGGATTCGCTCCTGATCCGGGTACAGCGCTTAGAATAACATTACTAGAAATATATCAATGGGAAAAATTTACATTTCTATATTACGTGTATCCTTTTCCGCATCTGTAATATGTCGGCTGTCTTTTGTCTCTTTGTCGGCTACATGTAGTCACTACTTTTGTCCAGTCGCGTATGTTGCTTACCTTTGTAAACCCTCTGAAAAAACGTCGATCCTGATCTGGATCCACGGGTGGTACATCATCTACATGTACATGTATTCTTGAAAGATTGTTTTAAAGTCGAATTTTGAAACAATGAAAAACCCAAATGAATCAAAAACAAAAAGCAGGCGAGAAAAGGCGTAAAAATTACACAGCATGCAAAGATCGAGTATTAAAGTAAGTAAGGTTGCAAAGATCAGGAATCGATACAATCAAGTACCACACCTGACCCAGGATACCAATGGGAAAGTGACAAACTCACAGAAGACACCACAAACGAGAGCCAAGAGGTCAGCCCTTTCCCAGCAGGTGACCACAAAGCACATATAAACAGACGCGCACAAAACATAGCAAACACAAGACAGAACAAAAACATAAAAGATCCACAAAAGAAGTACCGCCTTGGAACGGTCAGTAAAATATTTTACTGGAGGGCTTAAACCGGTTTAACGGCGCCAACCTCACCCTTAATTCAGATGTGGATCAAGACACATAAATATTTGGTTTGCATGAAAGACCCCTAACTTATCAATGCATCATCTCCTAAAACATATAAATCAAGATATAACAAGGAGATAAAGCAAGGATAAGGACTCAACAGTAAATTAAACTGAATACCGGAGCAAAAGAAATCCAACAGGTAAACCCCGGTGGGCCCGACAAACAGCCAAAGCATCAGGCCCCTACCATCTCATCAATAGATAAGTCTTTAAGTCGGAACCATCATAGAGTCTGAAGTCCGACCCACCGGCGTGCAATTAAAGAGGAAAGCAAAGTTGCCAACTGTGATTGGGTTGACTACAATACATTAATGTTATAGCCAATCTTTTTATAATGGGAAATTATTTTAATGAACTGCGCTGAAAAATTATTAGAGCCAACAATCTTCTTCAACTTATACACCAAGTCACCATAGAAATCAGGTTCCGAAAGTCCTTGGCGCAAGAGAGATTTAAGTCCAACTTGGAATTTAGAAATCAAATCATAGTATCGTCTATAAAATTTTGAAAATGTTTTGCGAAGTTTATGATACCGATAGCCCTGTTTAAGAAGTTTCTGAGTTAACAATTTATTGCGAGTGTTGAAGTCAGTAACATAGCTAGATGCTCTAGCAAAACGAATGAGTTGAGAGATATAGACTCCATAGGATGTAGAAACCATAAAAGCCTAGCGTCCTTTTTGTGGGACATAGGCAAATAGTGGAGACCCAGATCAGATGCCACAAAACTTCGTTGCCTTGATGTACAAACTCGTCAGAATACACAGATTGGATATGCTAAGATGCACGACCCACTCTATTTTACAGTAATTTTATCTAATCTTACTGGTGGTTATTTCACATGGAAATAAAACTCACTAAGGCTCGCATTAATAAACATAACACTAACCATCATAGCAGACGTTTATTCTCGTCCATTGCTTCCATGCATTCTATGTTAAATTATATTTACCATGTCCACCCAATGAACCCAGACAGATTCTACGGTCTTGCCGTTCATTTGTACTTCAGACCAAAGAGGTTTTCAGAATGTTTTTACTCAACCAAACATATGTTGTGAGTGTGTTAATTGGAAGCGTCTTATTGAGAGGCTTCCGATTTGCACTCGCACCATATGTTTCCACGCCCTAAAACACACCAATTTCGATAAATATTAATGACGATAGAAATTCTAACAGTATGACTGTTGCTGCATGTTCTGGTGCTGAGTAAGTTTCTAAAATATCGTTTATTAACCGATTGTACTATCGATACTTAATCGGAGGAGTATGGTGACCGATAATCGATAGCGATTATTATGTCCGATACCCAAAAGATACAAGTTGGCATGTGCGCCTATGAGGACTCAGATCCGCCTGCACGTTCGCGCATTCGAATCAGAGTCCTCGATGGGCTTTCTAAGTGTTACTAATGGTCCAATGTTTATTCATGCAGAAAACTAAGACGCTAATCAGGTTGGTTTCATCTCCATACTTTCTTCTTTGTATAATCGTTGATTAATCGGATAACGTTGTCCGATAATCGATACTTAGACTATTTTCTCTTCTTTTTCAGATTGTGAAGATGTTAGTTGCGGTAGTGGTGCTATTCGCCCTGTGTTGGCTTCCTCTCCATACTTTCTTCTTTGTGTTGAATTTCACAGACAAACAACACCATCCTTCCTTGACATTGGCCTATTTTATTTGTCACTGGATCGCCATGTCAAACAGTTTTGTTAATCCTATTGTCTATGGTTTACTCAACGACAGTTTCCGGGTAAGTATCATGGTTTGTTTGTGTGAATGCATTAAGTCCCAGTTAACAATTTTTCAGTTATGTCAGGACGTTATATTATCTACAATGTACCTGGGTTTAATCAGTACTAAACATGGGTTAAAGTGTCAAGTACACAACGCAGTGCCTTCGATGAGTAGGAAAAGTAAGTAAGGGTACACAGATCATGAATCGATAAAATCAAGTACCAAGTCTTGCCTTATATCAAATCCAGAAAACATGTTTTCTCGCGAAGATGCTTGCTTTATATTTTAAAAAATGCTTTATCATTTTTTATGATTTTAGCTAGTCTCTGAAGCTGAGTAGGCTAGATTAATCTGATCCCAAACCCTGAAGCTAGGCATTGAGGTGATAAAACTTTTATCGTGAACAAATCAACAGAGCATAAAATTTATCCTGCCCATAAATGTTAAAATGTCAACAATGTGAGTACTTTAAGAAGGAAAAGTATCGCTATTTTTTTTTTCATTTTTTTTTTCTGTGAGCAGTTGAACTTTTATGCTTAGCTAACTTGATCATTTTAAAAGTTTTATAACCCAAGGGTATGAAACTTATCATGTTGAACTCTCTTTATGATGAAGTTTGCTGTCATCATCACTTTCAAAATACAAAAATGAGACGATTTTTATGATCAGACCAGTAGACAGTGTGTTTTGTCATATGTTTTAAATGCCAAAAAGGATTCTCTTTTCGAATTTTATGACGTGGACAAAATACTTCTGTGGGTTAAGCAAAGGAAATGATTTACATCCCTGGGGTGTTCTTTTTCGAGGCTAATATTTTGTTTATTTTTTCCAGGCTGACCTTAAATACCTTGTGTCAAGTTGTGTCTCGACATCATATAACTCAGCGGCGAAAAGTACAAGACATGGAGCCATAAAAATCAAACCCGGAAGTAAAAATTACCACCTCAGTTGTGCGTCACATTCGCTGGAGACATATCCATATACGGAAACCTTCGGACATATTCAGAGGAATGGTTCTAGCAGAATTTGTAATAGCTAACCGCCATCTTTAAGCAGACTGGACACCTACTAGTCTAAGTTCCACCAAACAGCGACATGCATCGTTAATTGTCATAACTCGATTCGTTAAACATTGGTGTTGCCCGATGCAAGGGAACCTGCACAGTAACATTGAAGCAAATACATGTTATATGAAATGTAAGCCCTTACTAAACCATACAATCTGCTATAAACCCATTAACAATCGAATAAAAAATAAGAAAGGTATAGATGTTTGTATAATAATGGAGGGCAGCCATTTTAGGCTGAGTGACGCCACAAAGCCCTGATTAAATATGCATAAACAGAAAACTAGTTTCCCGCAACTCATTTTAAATTTGTTTGCATTTTTATTGATCCTTGTATTGAAAATAGTTGTTTGTAATCAAATTTGTACCTCCATTTGTACATAGGTTTGACATCCATTGTCATATTAGATGTCAGATTTTTGTTTTTATTTTCGGATTTTTTATAACTTTCTTATTTTATATCCAATTTTGATCCGATTTGCGGCAGATTTTATAGTTTAAAAGTGGCATGCATTTCTAATCACTTGTTTTCAATGTTGCTGTCCCCTTCAAACGAAGCTTCGAGGTGGTTGTCGGTATTTAACAAAATCTGATGAAGTTTGCAGTTTAGTCAAAATATGTGAGTGGTCGGTTGCATCAAAGTAAGAGAAGCAATGATAAAATTCGATCATATCAAAGCCGTAATCAGTGTGTGAGTTTTGAAATTAATTGTGTTTGTTTTTTTCAAAATGTAAGCACCATGAATAAGAAATTCGAAGACTTGTAAAATGGTTTTGATAAAAAAAAATGTGGCTTTGGATCAGTCTTGCGACTACATGTAAGTCCGAAACTGCAAATGTTTTATCAAACAAATTTGACAACTTTTAAAAATGTATCTTATAAAATTAAATTTCTCCATAAAAGAAAGATAATACCATTAGATTGTTATAATTATACCAAACAAAAAATATACGAACCGCACACAGTACAAGATATAGTTTTTATACAGATCATAAGTGATTGGACAATTGCATTTCCATTAAGTTCAACTGTTGCATTGTACATCTTGTGCAACCAGGGAAGGGCGGATCTGGGACTCTGCGCATATAAGTGTCAAGACTGTGTAGAAGAAAACTGGCCATAAACCCGATGAATCGCATATTGCTGAGGCAAAATAAAATTGAAATATTTTGTATGCTCACTGAATGGATTAACTCACGCGATGGGAAGCGTCCGCTTAGTAGCACTGTTGTGTGACTACCGTTTGATTAGCCACCCTATACTGAGACTGAACCTTACAAAGCGCGAAAATATTTGAGCGTGGATTTGATCAAAGTAACGTAGAGGGCAAATATCAGGAATCGCTATAATCAAGCACCACACCTGACCCAGGATACCAATACCAATTTTAACAGTCTTACCTTATGAAATAGGATTTCAGAAAGGCAAAAAGCATAGGCCTTGAGCTAGCTATAGACCCCCTCCCCCCCCCCCCCGCCCCCCAGGGGGAATTTTGTACAATATGATTTTCTGAAAAGACATTATATAAGACACAAAATAAAAGATGTTAGCCCTCTGAGAATGGCAGCGTTAACGTGTAACAGCACGTTATATACGTTACCCCCCCCCCCCCCAAAAAAAAAAAATAGCATTAAACGTCCCTGATAATGTCTCAACCATGACATGTTCGTACATATTTGCATGCTGACACAGGTTAATGAACTTTTTATAACACAGTTACATATTTTTAGTATTAATTTTATAAATGTCTTGAGTAATTACCGTTGTATACGTTACTTAGTGTTTCCTGCGTTTTTTCCGAGTATCAGTATGGTATTTATTGACTATACATGTATTACATCTGTCACAGAATATAGTTAATCTATGAGGCTGCTACTGAAATGATTTAAAGTTCTATATTATGGTCGCTTACACTATTTTTCAGGTCCATATTATGTATGTTACCTTCAAAATATCATTAAACATTTAAGTTAATGTCTCTAACAGGCCCTGTTTATACTTATTTGCATGCTTGCACAGGTTTATGTACTTCTTTTAGCAAGGTTTACCTATTTTAAGTATTTATCTAATAAACGCCTTGAGCTTTAACTGTTATATGTGTTACCAAATTATACATAAGTTATCCGGAGTATCTGTATAGAAGTTGTTGACTATACATGTATAAAGTCTGTCAGAGAATTTAGAAAATTTATAAGGCTGAAATAAATTGCAGTCCCTTATTAATTAATGGTGACTTAAACTAATAATATAATGTTATCTATCAACCTTCGCTGTCTGTCAATACCATGCATTCAAATCGGAAGTTCTGAAAGACAGTCACTGTGAAACAGCTCAGTTCTGGGCAAGGTATATGGATATGATTCAGATGGCGTTGACATTGATTAGGGCTACAAGGAAAACAATTTCGAATTGCATGTCATCTCTATCTGTTTGCCTTGTTCCAAATGTTCATTGCAAAGGATCACAACAGCTACGCACAATATGTACCTGTGTAACTGATTACACTCATAAATTTGATACACATCTCAGATGCAAAGAACTTCTCGAACAAAATGGGTTTAGTGTGTCACAACCATTGGTTCGTTGCTGAGAAATGCTTATAGGCTTCAGCAACTAGAACTACGCTTCGTACTACAGATGGAATGGTTTCTTACTCATCACATCAGAGCTCAAATATTGAAACAACTCTTTAATGCACTAAAATGAAATATTCAATCTGCTCAGATGCAAAGTAGAATGAGTACTAGAGGCAGTTTCAGGCTTCACCAATTCTTTTAGCTCTAGTTTTGAAGGCAATGAACTCTACTTTTTGTCTTTCGGTGTGCCTGCTAAGCCTGGCATAGCTAAGGATCTTATTGAGGCTGATGACATTAGCAGGAAGGCTGTTGCAGACTTCATTGACTCACTTTTAGTTAAAAAATCTGTCTTTCACATCCCCCTTAAAATGCTACAAGCTAATAAAGTTTTGATGCTTGCGAGGTCAAGCAAGAAGAAATTGCCCAATTTACAAAACGTAAACAGCCAGATGAGAGCTAAAAGGAGCGTTTTTGGTAAGCATGGCCTTCTTCTATTGGATATAATGTTGACCTTGAGTTGATACTGCCGTTCCTTCTGGGACCTGTACCATGGTCACTGTCAACTCCTGATAGAATTTCCACTAAAACTGACAAGTCCAAACTTCAGCATGGCTTGCAATCACACATTGAACCAACATTAGATTGGCCATGTAGTACTGCACATAACGTTGATGTTAATGCCGTAACTACAGAGCATAATAACTTTTCCTTTCACCTTAATGGATCTGATGGCAGGCACTAAAGGCAGGGCATGTTGGTTTTGTCACTGATACATATATACAATGTATAAGCAGCAGTCTATATAGTCTTACAAACATTATCGCAGAGGATAACCTGGGTGTTTTGTTCAACAATGGTGTATGCAACAAAAGGTGCATCTTCTGAATGTCAACAGCATTGGCCAGAATATGGGGGAAAGAGATCTACAGTAATACACTGTTTAACAGATTGTGACACTACCAATGTGCTGATGTGTTAATACTACGGAAAGGTTATTCCTATCAAACTGATAGAGAACCCCTCCCCCACTAGTTAACCAACATTCTAAGAAGGGTAGGAAAACAAATAAAGAATTGCTATAGGCACTCATCAGTGCTATGAAGCCCTAACATGTGCTATTTATGTAATTGCGAATAAGCTGCAGTACGACATGTTTCTGAAAAAGTACCAAAGCCATACACATATATTGACTATTTCAAATGGCATGAACATGAGCTTACATCCACCCTGCTTTTCTGTCCTTAAGATGTACATGCAAAGATTGAACTATCAAGTCTTTCCCATGAAAACAAGTTAGGCTTTCCAGATATGGACAAAATGTGTGGAAAATAAATGGGAAGGAAACCAAGTACCTCTGGTTGAAAGAGAACTTGATTGTACCCTAACAAAAGAGCCACAGAATTATATTTAACATTTTGCGTGATATGGGGTTACCATGTTCAAAACTCAACAACTCAAACCTTATAAAAGATAGAAACATAATATTTGCAGTTTCCAAAAGGTACATAAACATTCTTTAATACAAAATGAGTTAGTAAGCACATTCACATTAAAAAAATATCAAACTACATGTATATTAGTTTCAAAAATCATTTATATAGGAATAATGAAAAAAGTTACATACGTAACACTTTGGGGTGCATATTTGTTTTCAAAGGTCCATATATTAATGCAAACATAGCTTACTTGGATGATATAGCCAATTTGGCAATCTTACCATATGGTTTGCACTTTTCAGAAGTCATATCATTTACTAAAATAATCAAAGATGTTGATGGGTAATATATATAATTGGCTGTTACAGGGCAATGGTGCCATTACCAGAGTGCTAGTATATTGCAAAATCCTTGCAAGATAAATCTGATAGAGGAGTAATAAGCTGTATAGGAAGATTCTTTAAAACCCTTGGATAATATATGAAGATTTGCTCTAGAACTTCTACCTGATGGGTTTTCGTTGATCTTTTAAGTTGTTACTCGCACATTGCACTGAATGTTACAAACTTACCATGAGTATTATGTCAACTATATTTGATGTCTCTATAAAAGAAAGGAGGGTTCATGGTATTTTATGTTTTGAGTTACTTCCTCAGCAAATGAGCCAGAGTAAAAAGAAGTACATGGACCTGTGCCAGCATGCAAATAAGTACAAGCAGGTCGTGTTGGAGACCATATCTTGAATGTTAAATTGTATTCAGAGAGTAACATATGTAACCTAAGCTGTACAATAATGTAAGACACCATAATAAGGAACTTTAGTTCATTTGAATTGCAGCCTTATAGATTTACTATATTCACTGACGGATGTAATACATGTATAGACAATAACTGCCATACTGATACTTGGAAATAACATATGAAACACTAAGTAACATATACAATGGCAAAAACTCAAGAAATTTATAAAATAAATGCTAAAATTATGTAACTGTACTATAAGAATTTCTTAAACCTATGCCAGACTTCAAAAAAAGTGTGAATATGTCATGTTGGAGACATTATCAGGAAAAGTTAATGCTATTTTGTGGGTAACGTACGTAACATGATGTTACCCAATAACACTGCCATTCTCAGAGGGCTAACATATTTCATTTTGTGGCTTATATAATGTAGTATCTGGAAATTATAGTGTACGAAATTCCCCCTGGGGAGAAGTGGTGTCTATAGCCAGCGCGAGGCCTGGAGAATTACATTTTACATTTTTCTGTGATATGGGGGTACCATGTTCATCATCTAATAACTCAAAAAGTATATAAGACAGAAACGTTATGCTTGCAGTTTTGAAAAGGTAAATAAAAAATCTTTAAATAAATGCCAAATTAATGAACATAAACTGGTTTCAATAAAATTTAAGACAAACTATATTAGATGCATTTATCATTTAAAAGGGAGTTCAATGAAAAAATGTAACATACGCTACATCGGGGTGACTATATTTGTTTTCAAATGTCATTATCTGTGGCCCAGTAATAGCTTATTTAGAAAATATAACCAATTTGGAAATCTTACCTTATCTTTTGCACTAATCTGAAGTCTTAAAAAGAATTTTAATTATAATATATTTTGTAGGGTATCGTATGTAACAGGCTGTTACAGCTTAACGCTGCCATTGTCAGAGGGCTTACATGTTGCAAAATTCTTGCAAGACATTGGGCTTCAAGAAAAATATGGTCTACAAAATTCCCCCTGGGGGGAGGTAAACCATATCCAGCCAGTGGCCTAGCATAAATTAGTTTCTTAAATATCTGAAACATTGAAAATATAATGTTTTCCTAGGGTAGTTTGCAATAACTATAAAGCATACTAAAATTCCATGTAGAAAACGCCTTGAAATCATGTTAATCGATTACATCAATCAATGTCCTTTGTTGATGCACATGAAAGAATAATATACTACTTATCTAGGCGATGCTGAGGCTTTATTAAGTTTCGATTAGAAGTAAGTTTTTTTCACAATTAGCATTTTTGCAATTAAAGGATACTTGACGGGGGCAATCTTACTGGTGCGTTTCTGTTTGGGTATAATCCTTGCACTGCTATTGAACATGAAATGTCAAAAAAATGCATGTACTTATTGTTTTTGTTTTTGTTTTTAAATATAAATCAACAAAACATTGAATGCAGGAACAACCTAAATCCTAGTCATTTTGATTACTCTGGTAGATTGCAACATAATCATTACAGACATATCAAAAACGGAAAAAAAGAAATTAATGCATCTTATGACAGAGTAATTAGAAAAACAGAGGCTGAGACGAAAAGCATATGGGTTCATGAGAGCTATTTTGACATATTCAGAAGGAATAATAGTCCAGTCCCAGTACAGTTTGACTGGGACAAAATTCGAACAGAAATGAAACCTGTTAAAATGGCTAGGAAAGAGGCTCAGCATGCACAGAAAAAAAGTCCCAAGAAAAAAATTAGATCGAATTGGAGATATTTTGAGTTATTTTTTTTTTATTATTATTGATTTGGGGGGGGGGGGGGCAGGGTAACAGTCTTCAAGGGGGTAAATACATATATATATTAGAAAAAAAAACATGTACAATAAAATTTTTGGCATGCTTGAATATTGCACTTTCCCTGGACATCAAATGGTGCAGCAAACATGATTAATATCTTATTTACCCACATACATTAACTTTTATACAGACAATACAAACATTGAATTTTCTACTGACAGTTTTATGTCAAACCAAATTTGATTATTTTTTCAAATTTGTTATTTAAAACAATGCACAACTGTTTACTTTGACAGCTGTCACTATATACACACTTACTAGGTACAATTTGTCGTATGACACCACAGTCTATATTTAATGTTGTTTCCTGACAACCGATTTTATGGAAAGTATAAAACTGAAGAAAAAACTTTGACTTAATAGTCTTATGCCTTAATTTAAGATGAATAATCTTATAAACACATAACTGTGTATATAATTATATGATGCTGTAAACTTACAGTCTGCAGTCACTCATTTAACTAAAGATCTAGTTGCTGTGAGTTCGTACAGCTGCCCCTGCAATTTTTACAAACGAGACTGCATTCTAATCCCAGCTTTCTACAAGTGCATTGTGATGTTTTACACCCACTTTTGCACCCACACCTTATCATTGTCAATATATTCTTAGGAGCTGGATCTTGATCAGTTTTCACAGGTTCTAGGACACCTTTTCTTAGCATCCAGCCATATTCTTCCACATTAACACTTTCTGACTTTGATTTCCATTCCAAGATCTGGAAATATACAATCAAGCTGTGGTACTTACAGGCACTGTGTGTAGGTGGCAATGACTGTGGATTTACACAAACTGTGCCATTTGCCACTCTATCCAGGAATGTCATTTTCCTTAACACATTTATGCCAACACTATGTTGTTTGAAATTATGCAGACACATGATAGCCATTTCTCCTGCAGCTATTATCTCTTCTTGTGAAAGCATTTCAGGGTCTATGTCAAAAACTGCTGCACACTTTCTAAACACTGGGTCATTTTTATACACTTTTAGGCTTGCTCCTTTACCAATACCATAAAGCTTAGATGTGGTATCACATCCTAGAATAGCATGCAGAAATAAGATATTATTACAGACTGCATCCCCAAGACCTTTTCGGGTCGCACAAATATCCCAGGTCTTCGCTCTCTTGGTTTGAGCCTTTGGCTCAGGTCTGAGATACAGTTTTGATGGTAAATCTTTGGCATAATAACAAAGAAGTACAAGTAAATCAGTGTCTTCTCATACCAGTACTGTGTCTTCATTCGCAGCAGCGTCTATCGCTGTTTTGACAATAAGTAAATCAGCATCAGCTTTGGCATGCTCAGTTCTTACACCAGTAGCCTTCAATTTACTGCTCAGAAGATCTATAAACTTCTGTTTGTCTTTACTGTTGGCCAAGAATTTCTCTTTTTTGTGTTCATAATCAGTTGTCCTTCAACCTTAACCTCAGTGCCTATTATTCTACCAGTGCGTCGTCTATGAATATTATCCTTAGTACTAGGACCATCTCCATATCCATCAAAAACAACGACACACTCTCCATACTTTACTGTAACATAATTGACATACATGTCACACAAAGTTTCATAAGTAGTTCCTCTTGGCCATGGAAGTCGGGCTTATAATGATCCCCCATCTAGAACATACTTTATCTTGTCTTGTTTAGGCGTGAAGTTGCAATCAACTTTGGCTGCTTTTTGAATCTCAGCAGCAAAGACTGATTTCTTTGCATCTCTAAGTAGATGTGCACTTTCAAATATGGATGGAGGATATGTGCACAATTCATATGAAAAGAATGTGTCTAGGTCATCCACTTGAACAGATCCTGTTGCAACAGAAATTAGTCTCTGGAACAATAGTTGGGGATCAATAGTTATTTCTTCTTCATCTACCTTCACACTTGAACTATCACTCATCAGAACTACCTGATCTTTCTTCTTAAAAGTAAAATCCGCAATGTGCTGACCAGCCATTCGATCGACTATCTTCTGTCCTACGTTTCTGGCTTCGTCAACGTTTGCAGTTTTGTCTGATACAACACCACTTGCAATGCTTCTTAAATCACCTCCATCAGAGAAAGGGCTCCTCTCTTCCAGATAGTCTATAATGCTTTTAACATCTTTTTGGTCTCTTTTTTTATGTGATTCACTGTAGTCTTTGTGCTGGTCACTCGAAGTGTACATATTTCCTATCAACTCCTGCATTGTGCTGTTTATTTCAGAGCAGGCAGGCCGTGAAAGTATCCATAATACACGTTGAGACTCGCTCATTCCTCTCCCTCAAGTTAGACCACCTACTGACTTAATGCTTCTCATGAGCACTTGTTCAATTACTAGGTCAGATGATAAGCCTGACCTATATCTATCACTTCTTCAAATAGAGTGATACCCTTTCATAAAGTGAGTATGTACATGAGGATCAGAGTGTTTCAGATTTGCCATTCTAGAAAGATAAATATGCCCTGATTTTGTATAAGCGTTATGTCCAGTTGCTGCAAAGTATGGCAACATATCTCTGACGGTTTGCAAATGTAACATCCAATTTCCAGTCCTTTCAGCTTTAACGAATTTTCTCAGAATCCCTAGCATTTTAATGTACTGAATCCATAGTTTCGATGTTCTGTTCTTCTTACTCATATCTTCTAGCTTTGTATCTAGCAACTGTGCAATGTTTTTAACATTTTCATCTGACTCCACATCAGCTAGATCTACCTCATGTTTCATGAGATTGTCAAACAATTTCATGGCTTCTTCTGCAACTGTATTGGCATGCACGTGTGCTGCTTGTTCATTGATGTCAAGAGTAATTAAAGCATCGCTTCTTTCATCCCTATTGTGTCTCGCATTAGCTTGATCAATTGAATCTTCATCATTTACATCTACTGCATTGTTATCAGGTCGAATGATCTCAAATATATCTGCTGCAATAAGAGCATGCAAGGCCAATTCAACAAGTGTGTATGCTCTTATTGCTCTAGCAATTGCCTTGCCACTAAGCATATGGGGTACAGTGTTCTCAGCATACACTACTGAAAAGAGATCCTTTAATCCAGTTTCTGTCATAATATGCCCAATGCTTCCAAGAAAACTCATTTCCATGTGAAATCCTCCTAGACGCAAAACAATGTTCTTAATTCTGCTAGTAGAGGGTTCAGCATCTATAATGTGTTGTGCTTTCATCCAAAGGGGCTGATCAAACGTTAAAACAGGTGTCACTCCATATATCTTGGCCTGGTCGGCAACATAGTGTAGCGTCGAATATATGCACGATTCATTTGTTGGATCCATGTCTAGCATTGGTAGAAAATTTATTAAAGATGGACCAGGATATTCCCCATGATGAACCAGTTGCATAGTACCATTCCAGGCTGGAGTTGTAGGGCGAAGCAGCCATGATAACTTTCAAAGTATATCAGTGTTCCTGGAATTATCATCTATGCTAATATCTGGAAGTTTTTCATATTTAATATTGAATCTTTCTACATTCTTGTAAAAGTGAATGTCTACTTTGGCTACCGCTGCAACATCCTCAGCTGTTACTGTTACACGGGGAATTCTTCTTGATGTACATTTTATACCAGGGGTGATAGCTGATATCATCCCCATACCATGGAAAGTGTTTAGACCATCAAGAGTTTGAGTATTGTGATCTATATTGTCTGCCACAAACTGTAGAAACTGGCCCTGTATTAACCCAGGAATCTCAAGAGGCTGTGAAACAGCAGCACTTTGCTGATACTTCTGAACTTCTTGATAAGATGAACAGAAACCAAGTTCGTGCAATGTTTCTATTAGAAATCTGGACCCAAATTCTAAGTGCAGTTGCACACCAAGACATATTTGAAGGGGGGCAATGACAGCTCTTGGTCTTACTGCTTGCATGATGGCATGGCTGACAGCTGCCTGTTTTAATTGTGTGTTCTTACCAACAAACGTCTTCATCAGTAGTATTTTTAAGGACTCTGGCAAATATGCTAAACATTTTTCAGGAATTGATATATCTTCACAGAGGGGTATATATCTTTTCTAGTCTCCACTGTCTTTATATCAGTCTGTATCAGCTTTGCTGCAGTTTCAATAACTCTTAACTTTTGTTGTTCAGGGTCTTCTGGTTTAGGCAAACTGTAAAATTTCTGAAGTATGTTAGAAGCAGTGCTTCTAAGAGTGATTATGTTTGGCTTGCCCTTCATTTCAGTAATTATTACTCTTTCGCCAAAATAATCAAGCAATCTCCTTTTCATGTGTTTTAAACTAAATGGGTTTTCACAAAGCTGGTCCATTTCTAATACTAAATCTTGAATTGTAAGTTGTTTCTCATCATTTTCCTTTAAATAATTTACAGCTTGCAAAAAGGCATCTTCTCGTTTAATTTCAAAATTTCGACCAGATACAGTGTTTCTCTTCTTTGCAGGTGGTTCATTACAATCTTCATCTGGGTCTCTCCCCAATCTAAACTTAGTGCTACAACTTTGGTGGTATACGCTGTAAGAGGCCATCAAATCTCTTGAGTACTCTATGCGAGCAAGGACCTCATTTGCCCAAGTGTCTTTCCTCTCTAAGCACTTTGCTTTTCTTGCTGGAAGGAATCTGATCTAAGTTTGTATGCAAGCTGCTTCTCTGACCTTTGTGGTTCCGCTTTAAACATACGCTCTTGAATAGTTTTGCAGCAAAATAAACATTTAGTGTCGTAGCAGAAGACTGCCAATCCTGATCTCAAACCATGACTTACTTTATCAGATTTATTACCTCTTTCTTTATTATCGTACTATATTCTTTTGTGTATGTCCTCCTGCATTCTTTATGGACTTTATCGCCTTCTTTCACTTCAATGCTATCACCTCTTTTCTTACTCGCTCGGTTGATTGTGTCACATCCCTTTGGGTATAGTTTAACAGTGTTGCCCTCTTCAAGTGATTTCTCACAAAATACGCAATTTTGACCATGCATAATCACCTTTCTTGTGATATTTGGCTGCTGTTGAATGTTTTTATCTTATACCGTATGGCTGTATCGTAGCTGTATCTTTGCCTGAAATGTGTCACCTAGGACCGTATCACATTAGAAATGGGTACCATAATTTTCCATATGTACAGCATTGTTGCTAATATTAATCTATCATTTATTTCATTTTGCGTATTTTTGCGTATTCAGTTTCAGGTGGCAACAATCAGGTGTATATCTATTATACGGGTATTGGGTCACTGTTAAGCCACGCCCCTACTGGTTCCTATATCTGTTAGCTTTTCAAGAGACATGACATACCACGTAGCGATACAGTGACCGAATAGCTGAATAATACGTGTATGCATAAAAAGTGCGTAGTTTTGCTACTTACTTTGTCTTTTGTAAGGAAAAATGAAGCATAATATAGTATTAATTTCGTGTCTTTGGAGCTTATTTTAACCCTGTGGAATGCTCTAAAACTATTTTCTTCCAGGGCTTTGCCCCCGTTCCACCTGGGGGAGTATAAACCACAGACCTAGATCTAGATGCGTATTCTGTAAAAGGTCTCAAGTACGCCACGGGCAAACGATGAATGCTGTTATTGAATTGTATCTTTATTGCTCTTTAGCATGTATGCAATGTTGTGTCGACATAGACTCAAAATTTATCATCTGCTAGTTCTATTCTATCAGATTATATTTATAAATGAAAAGGTAGGTCATCATTTAACCTTATTTAACATTGCACTAACTTTCCACACTCTTGTTACTACCGCGCTTTAACCGTTAATCCTTAATGCCCGAGTAGCTGTTCTCAAAGGGCTATTTCAGTACGGAAATGACGTGTATAATCCGATAATATGGACCTGTTTATAACTTTTACCATTATTATACGTAGAAAAAGTACCTACTGCTCAATGATTTTATTTTTCGAATCATAATTTGCTAAAATAGCATATCTTTAAAGGATTTTCAAAATTCGCCAAAATGTAGCAAAAAAGCAACTTTAAACCCAAAAATAAAAAATCCGACTGAATTTTTTTTCTGGGACTTTTTTTCTGTTATAACTGAGTGTTTCCCCTATTCAATGCTGTATGATTCATTTCTGTTCGAATTTTGTCCGGGTCAGGCCCATATTTGATTTACCTGGACTGGCCTATAACATTCAAGTTGTAATCCAAACTGATACACTGATTGTAATTTCAAAATATTTTAATACAAGAAGGTTTATAATATATACGAGGGCTGTACTTTAATACTTGTCATTTAGGTCTGAAATCAGAGACTGAAATTGGAAATCAAACATCTTGATTTCATTCCTTCAAAGTATTCCTGTTGATATTTTATACAAAATTGTCGTTTTTTATCCAAATTCTAAAGGCATTTTCATAGTCCTTTTTAGTTATACCCTTCAGACACTGGAACACTGCAGATCCCACAAAGCAATGAAGCGAATAAACATATACTCCCCATTTAGGGGCAACACGAATCGTAGTCATAGAAGCGCCTAGTTCTTTTAGAACATATGTTGTATATAGCTTATTGGTCGTCTTAAAAATTCATACAATGTAACAATCGGAACAGCCTCGGCCGATTCTGTTTGCATTTCGTGGAATCAGACCTCAGGTGTACATCGAGGATCTACTTTAACAACGTGACACTGACGTTACATACCGTGACGCTTACGTCCGATAACGTGACGAAACCATGTCAACACAATAACAAGTGTGCGTTTAGCAAAACAAACAGTTACAAATGAAGGATTTTCAATAAAATATTGCTATAGCGATATTTTATAGAAACATATGTTTATGTTTTTTCAATGAAATATCCCTATAGCGATATTTTATTGAAAAATACATAAACTTCATTTATTCTGCTGATAGTAGTCTGGTGTATGAAATTCAAATAGGCTCTAAATAAGGAGAAAAATACACCCATCATTAGAAAGGATAAAAATGAACTCAAATAAAAGCTTATCATCACTCGTTTCAATATCCGCCTGTTACAACTTCAAAAAAGTGCAACGTCATAATGTAAAATGGGCAGATAACTCTATACCATGCATGTCAGAAAGTTGCCATATAGTCATTTAAACGATAAAATCGACACGTTTTCATTTTTATTAGACCCCAAATGTTAAAATGTTTTGAAAGTTAAATCAATTTTAAGGAGTATCACAATTTAAAAAAGAACATTGAGGTCGTCTTGACGTTAATGACGTCACGATATGTAATTCAACCCTCTAAAAGCGCTTGAATAAACTTTTTCATATTAATTTCCTATCTTGATATTCAGTATTCTATTAAATATTTTAAATAATCCAACCCCAAAAAGTCTTTGCTTTGCAAATATATAAACGGTTGATTCCTACTACTAAGCTTAGGCCTTTCATCGCATGATCAGATATGCAAATGATATTGTATGTTTAATTTGTGTATTCATGAATATTCATGAATATTAATTAAAACGTTAAAGCAATTGTGGAAAAATCATTAAAAAAACATTGTGCGATGCATTAAAATTACACAATCGATGATACAGTTTGGCAAGTCCTTATGCAACGGAGGTAGTGGGGATAGTTAGACCTACCTTGCACACCTAGGACAATTTCTTATGGGTGTCGAATTGTTCAATTGGACAAAAAAAAGAAACTCGTTATGTAGAAACACATGGTTTCCATGGTAATCAATAAGGCAATTCTAAAGAATTGTGATACCTACAAAAAAACTCATAGCTCACCGGCAACGCATTCTATGAGACAAAACTTGGTACCAAATCATTGCTATGCTGTAGTACTTTTACCTGAAGGGCCGATTTGCAAAGTATTTTAGCTGCATATAAAATAATTCAATGAAAACATTAGTAATGAGAGAAAACTTGTAGAAAAAATAAAGTTTGTACCTACAAAATTACCTATACGAGCTGCTAACCATCACAGTCTACCAAACTTGGTACTAAATCAATGCAAAGGCAATGCGATCTTACCCAAATGGTCCAATATTCAAATTACATAATTTGAATATTCATGAATCATAATGAAAAAAAAACTGAAATGAGAAAAAAATGCTGAACAATAAGGGGGTGTACCTACAAAATTACTCATATCTTATTTGCTAATTGATCTAGAGTACTAAGCCTGGCACCAAATTAATGCTAAGTTACAGCAATTTTATCCACTAGTTGATATGCAAATGATCTAACTCTTATATTCATTAATATTCATGAAAATATGAGAAATTAAAGAATATTGGAGGACAGTTAAGGGGGTGTGCCTACAAAATGTCTTCTATTTCAGTTGCACATTGCCCTAGAGTACCAAACTTGGTACCAAATATATGCTAAGGTACAACCATATTACCTAATGATAAAATATGCAAATTATCTAATTGTCATATTCATAAATATTAATAAATACATTAAAAGTGAGAGAAAATCATAGAAAAAACATTAGAAATCTACTCCTATCTCAGCTGCCATTCATTGCAAATTTCGGAACTTGGTACCTAATCAAAGCCGAGACAATTTTGTATTATTCTAATAATTTGGTTAGTAAATTATCTAATTTAAAAAAGGCACGCATGTTAATGAAACCATTAGAAATGAAAGCAAAACTTGCAGAAAAATAAAGGGAGGCACCTACAAAATTTCTATTATCTCAGCTGCTAATTGCCATAGTGTACTAAACCTGGAGCAAAAATTATGCTAAGACATAGGCCATTTACACAAGGGACCTATATGCAAATTATCTAACTCTAATGTCCATGAATATTACTGAAAACATGAGAAATTAGAGAAAATATGGAGAAAAAAGTAGGGGTGTACCGAGAAAAGTTATCATATTTCAGTTGGTAATTGCCTTAGAGAACCAAACTTGGTACCAAACAGATGCTAAGATATAAACGTTGTATCTGTTGATAAGATATGCAAATTATCTAATTAAAATAGTCATGAATATTAATGAAAATATTAAAAATGAGAGAAAATCGTAGAAAACATTAATGTGGGTGTACCTACAAAACTATTCGTATCTCAATAGCCATATATCATAAACTTCAAAACTTTGTACCTCATTAATGTCAATGTAATGTTCTCTGTTATTTCATGTGCTAAATATCTGATTTAGATGTTCATGTATGTTAATGAAAACGTAAGAAAAAAGAAAAAAATCGAAGTCAAATTAATGAGAGTGTACTTACAATATCACTAATATCTCAATTGCTAATTATCTAATACTACAAAAAGTGAATTAAATAAATTTTGTTTTGTCTTACCATTAATCTGGTACCAAATTGGTAGTATAGAACACCTAGCAGCTGAGATATAGCTAATTTTGTTAGCATATCCCTATCATTTTTCTATTTTTTTCCTCTTATTTCTAATGTCTTCATTGAAATATTCATGAATATGTTAATGAGATAACTTGCACATCGGACTATTAACTAAAGGTGCCATTTCGTAGCATTAATTTTGTACCAAGTTCAGTTGTAAAGGATAATAAGCAGCTGATATATAGGTAATTTTGTAGGTACACCCCTCTTAAATTTTCTGCATTTTTCGCTCATTTCTATTATTTTCATTAATAGTTATGAACATACAATTAGAACACTTGCGTATTTGATCAATGAGTTAATGAAGTTTAAGCTATAATTTGGTACCTTGTATAGTATCAAGGATGAGATACTGCTGGGATATGAGTATCTTGAGAATAGCATTATGAGTTGCCATGGAAACTATGCATTTTCACAAAGCCCAAACAGGTTTATTTTTTATTAAAAAAAACTTTTTTTCTCATTTGGCATGCATGAAAAAATGCCCTAAGGGTGCAAGTTAGGTCTAATTACCAACAGCCTCACCCAGGGCTTATAGATTTTATATGATTTTCCTTCGTTTTTAGATTTTCATATATATTCATGAATCTGCTAATAAGACAATATTCAAATAGGACCACTGGATGAATGGACTAACCAAATTGTATCACAAAATTGTATCACTGATGACAAGACATTATGCAACAATGATACAATGGGGCTGAAATCAACCTGTTTATTTTTTAACTGATGCTCTCTTATTTTTTTTTTTTTGACGTTTTTCTAATATTCGTCAGGCCATTAGTTAAGAGTGCGTACCAAAAAGTAATTTTCTTATTTCTCAACCAAAACATATATTGTGGGTACTCAAAAGAACCTTTTCAATGAGACGGTTCTTTTGAGCACTCAAAACACATGTTTAAACTGATAGGCTAGAAATTATACAATTTTATGCTCAAAATTTTGTTTATCTAACCCTATGATTCATGAATACGCCAATTTTGCAAATAAGATAATTTGTAGATCTGACCATGAAATGAAAGTCTTGTGTCTAAGCTTTTATTTGGTACCAATTTTAGTAGTCTATGATTTGTTTGATTTGATTCTTTACGTCCACTCAACAATCTTTCAGTTATGCGGGACGGGTCTTCCTGGGTTGAACCAGTACTAAGCTAGGATAAATGTGTCTTGCTCAAGGACCACAACGCAGTGACGCCGGTGAGGCTCGAACCCGCGGCCCTTCGGTCTCGAGTCAAGCACTCTACCACTGAGCCACTGCGCTCCCTAGTAGTCTATGATATGTAGCAGCTGCAACATTATTGATTTTGTAGGTACACCCCCCATTATTGAATCATTTTTAATGTTTTCATATGCAAATGAGATCAAATAAATAAAGGTCTATGCCTAAGTTTTAAAATGGTATGAAGTTAAACAGTCTAGGATAAGTAGTAGCTGAGATATGAGTTACTTTGTAGGAACACCCCCATTCTAAGTTATACAATGGGTATGCAAGATTGCATTATATTACCTCATAGATTTTGAATATCATAGTATCGAGTTATCTCCCCATTTTACACTGTGACGCTACACCTTTTCGAAGTAACAATGCCTGGATATTGAAAGTAGAGATGAGAAGCTTTAAACTGAGACCATTTTCATCTTTTCGAATGAGTGGTGTATTTTTCTCATTATTTAGGGCCTATTTGAAAGCTTCGAGATGCTCATTAATTTCAAAATGCCAACCATTGTTGGCATATTTCGATATTTATGAGTAGGATAGATTTCACGCGTTTTTGAGCTACATTTGTAAGCGTGATTAAGATTTTATATTCTCAAGGCCTTTTTTGCTAACTTAACTAATGGGCATGTTGACAAACCGAGGAGACATTCGCATATTTGGGTCAGTTTATGAAATTTGTTACTCTCGTATATGCGATGCGACATTTGAAGGTTGAGACGAGTATGTATGCAATCTTGCCACCGACTTCACTGATCGCAAAACTCAATTTGAAGATGGAAGACTAAGCAAAAAAGGTTCTTCCAGCTCCACTGGATAGGTGCACATGTACGCTTGATTAACCCTTAAAGCGCTAATTGCAACAAAAGTCGTCTGTTTTTCTCGTCTGCTGAAATGTTTAAGAAGCCTCTATGGCAAACAATGTGGACCCGGATCAGACTGCTGCTGTAGATTGAGTCTGATCTGGGTCCAACCTGTTTTCTTCTATACTTAAATTTTTCAGTAATGTTAGGCAATTATTTGCAGCAGACGACTAGAGCAGACGTCATTTTTTCAGATGCATTTTTTCTCAGCGCTTTAAGGGTTAAAATTCTATGTGTATGCGATGAATAGAGAATACCAGGTTCACGTCTTTTGATATCAAGTTTACCAGGTAAGGCTTTGAGAACGCTGGCTCAGCATGCGTTCTCAAAGCCAAGCCTGGTCAAAAGGAACGCTTGTTGACATCGCGAGGCTTGCCAAGCGATTCAACATGCGTTCTCAAGCCAAGCCTGGTAAACTTGATATTAAAAGACGCAAACCTATCAGTTTATCCATTGTTTCACTCTACAAACTAGCGATTATGACATAATTATTAGATTTTTGTGTTAATTCAGCGTCATTAGCGACGTTATTCATAAAGTACTACGTCATCATGACGTGATAAAGGCACATGCCGTGAGATAGACAACGTTTTTTGTCAGGCATCGCGCAACAATGCCGTTAATATGAGAGGTAACTGATAAAACCATGATCAAGTAGGCTGACACTAACTTGTTTTCTGTATGTAATAGATAATGAGATATATGAATGTATATAAGTTTCTCCATAACCCTGTAGAAGCTGGGTATAAAATGTTGAATTTGTTAATGGTTGTTGGTATATATTTGTATATGTATGCATGATACTGACACATGTGGTAAAAGGTGATATTAGAATATCAGTCTTTCTTTTTTCTAGAAATTTCCAAACTTCACAAGGCATTAAAGCTGCAAACTCTGTAACTATGAACATTTTTCGAAAAAAATTATTTTCTTTTTAAATCATTTGTAAAAGTAGAATTAAGCTATGTTTTCACAATAAAAATGTTCAGTACAGCTGAAAACTGCATGGAAAAGTGAATTATCTCATCAAATAGGTGTGTTTTTCTCTTGTTGGTAATTATTTGCGTCCCTCCAATAATTCTAGACCGTTGAATTTTAACATAAATGCAGTTGTTTTGATAGTGATACCTTGTTAAGATTTACGAAAATGGTAAAATGTTTACCTGAATTTGAGTATTTTTACTGTGTTCTTGAAAAATAAAAACATTATTTTTAAAATTAGAAGATCAAAAGTTACAGACTATGCAGCTTTAAAACAACAGAAAGTCTATCGATAACATTGAAATTTCAAATGATACATTTATACTGACGTCAACTAAAAACGCCTCACTCATTATCACTGATTTCTCAGCGATGATATATAAAAATGAACAGCCACGCACTGCTTCTTTATGTAGAGGTTGGGCGATTTTGGAAAATGACTTTAATTTGATATGCAGGTGACGCGTTATTCCGATGACGTCATACAGGCTCAACGTGCGCATGACGGTATTGTGCATAGATCGCTTATGATTTCAATTTATATTTGCACCCAGATTGTGCCGTTAATGTTTTGCTAATCAAGGAAAACAACTTGGATCATTTTTTCAAACAGTTGTGCTTGCGAAAGATAACTTTATGAAATAATGACGTCATATTAAAGACAAAATGTAAGGTCCGTTTACCAAACTTGCAAACATTCTCGTTTTGCTTTAAGTAATGGAAAAAATGATAAGGTGGTACATGAGGTAATGTACACAGAATATGCTTACATAAAATTACGCTATTTAAGATGAGCTGTAACGCCCAATGGCCAGTCGTTGGTCTACGTTAACGTCATCCAAAACGGCCGCCTGGAACACGTGCCAGATTGCGTTTCATCCGCAATCGTCGCTGGTTAAAACCTAAAGACTATTGCAAAGGACTCGTAACAATCTTTTCACGCACTTTGCAGAGTCATGACATTTAAGTTTTACTGAAATGCATGGCGAAAAGGTGGGTGGGGTAAGTTGTTTCGTTCAGCAGACGCATGCAAACATTGTCTTAACATTGTAAACGCATTTTTGGTAATAGAGAGACTGTTTTACAATGGTAAAACACATTTTTCCTATCATATATTGTGTCTGGAAACAAAGCAAATGTGGCTAAAATCTTGTGTCGTACGACATGGTGACCCCTGTCTCAAACCGAGGACGTTTTCTCAGCCTCAAATATTCTTTGAGCAATTTTGTTTTCATGAGATACGCTTGACTGATAAGATGTTATAATGCACTAAAATTCATAACTTTAGTCTGATCAGTCTAAGAGATATTCACATTTATTTTTAGATGAGGCGTTTTTTCTTGACGTCAGTATAATTGTTGAAATTTAAGCATCCGTTGTGAATGACAGATCTTCCAAGGATTTTCGCTATGTTTGTGATTGTTGTCTTCAAATGACACCCAAATGGTTAAAAAGAGGACACAACTACTAAGTTGAAGTCAGGTAACTTCGGACATCGGGTAAATTCGGACATACATATGCAAACAGTGGAAATCCTGATGAGACGGCTCCTGATGAGCCGTCTCAACAGGATTTTCACAGTTTGCTTAGTTAATCTATTTCTTTATTCCAATAATTAAATTATGAAACAAACAAGGTCGCTGTCTGAATTTACCTGATGTCCGAGGTTACCTGACTTTACCCTACACATTTTACCTTCAGTAACGACACTGACATTATTGGAGTGTGGTGACTGAAAGCCTTGCTCTGTATGTCAAATCACAGAATTGGAAATGTGTGTGAAATATTTGCAGCGTTGGACGCCTCGTTCAGTAGAATTGGTGTGGACAAAAGTTAAGTATATGTGATACTTGGCCTACAACTAAGACCTTGACTTTGGTTTCTGGCGATTGTTATAATATTTGATATGCTGTTTGTCTGATTGAGGTGGGCATAATATGTGCGAAATAATTTTAGAATTGGACTTTGGGAGTCGACACAAATTCTAAGTATATGTATATGGCAATCGACCCCCCTCCTGACCAGTGTCATTGAGCTGAACCAGACAACTGAAACCTTCATTCTGAATAAGGCCATACTGAGGTGGGGTGTATGTTAAATATTTGAGAATCATACCAGGTACAGAGCGGATACAAAGTATGAACGTTAGTTTTGGCCTCCCCTATTATATGACCTTGGCATGGAAATGGAGTGAATAAAAACGCTGCTCTTCAAAGTCTTCGCGTAGTCTAATTGAAGTGGATACCAGCCTGGCTTCGAGGTTATAAAACTTTCTGTCGTTCCCAGACTTAAAATAAAGCGCAATGATTGGCTGCTTGCACTTTATTTTGAGTCTGAGATTGTACTCAAGCTTTATAATCTCGATGCCCGGGATGCAAGATATACATAGTGGACACAAACTCTGTACATTTGACATTCGACCTCCCTCTAAGACATTGACATTGAAGCATTTGCTCAACACATCAGTCCCTGAGGTTAAAAACTTCTTTCATGCTAAACTCAGCTGAAAATGAAATTTATCCTGCTCATAAATGTTAAAATGCAAACATCTATTGGCATTTTAAAAATTTATGAGCGGGATAAATACAGCATCTGAGAGTTTGAAAGCAAGAAACTTATTTTAGTTTTATGAGTATTTAATATTTCTTGCTCAGTCAATTGGAGCATGAAAATGGTTTTAACCTCAGGCCTTATGTATAATATTGAAGTGCAGTAGTTAGCTAGTGAAGTGTTAGACTAGGAACCGATTGGTTGCTAGTTCCCAGTCCTGAGTCACTGTGCTATGTCTTTGGTTAAGACATTTTATCCGCTGCTTTGTATTGTTTCAACCCAGGAAGACGGTAAAACGTCCCAGCATTACTGAAAAATTGTTAACTGGGACATAAAATTCACGATAAAAAAAATCATCGTATTGGGGTGGATCAAGATGGTGTCCTGTACAAGCGATATTTGACCACCTGCTTTAACCTTAACCTTGAAGCGAAGTGGAACAACTTAACTGTTTCCTATATACATGTTTTCTTATCTATAGGGATGAATATGTATGTTATATTTTCAAAATATGACCATTGGAGCGGATAGGTATTCTGTAAATGTAACTTTTGACATCCACCTCTTGATATTGACATGATCGAGTGTGGAATAAACTTAAAATCGGATCAGCAGCTTTTACAATATTAGGTACATTTAAGGGGATATATATTTCAAAAGCTCTTACTTGCATGAAATAATTCCTGTATAAACAAAAAATGCTTTTTTTATCAAGGAGATGGATACCTTTGGCCCCATTGTTGTATGAAAAATTTATACATCTCACATAGATCACTTAACGCCCCAACACACAGCTTTTAAGCAATCGGCAGCATCCTTATCAGTCTTTCTAGAGTTACTTCCTGGTTTGATACCGTTTACATCATTGTGACGCGCTGGATGAACCTAAGAGAAAACCATTTGCATGAACATTTACTACAATTATCTGATTGCAATATTTAGAAGTATTTTGACCCAAATATTATGTATTTCTGGTATTATTTACAATTTTTCAATATGACCTTGAAAAATTAACAAGCAAAAAATGAAATTATATATTTTTCTACCAGACATTTGTACATTTTGGGCGAAAATACTTCTAAACATCGTAGTCGGATAACTGAAGTCCAAGTTCATGCAATTGTTTTTTTCTAAAGTTTTTCCAGCGTGTCACAACAATGTAAACGGTATCAAGCCAGGAAGTAACTCTAAAAAGACTGATAAGCATGCTGCCAATTGCTCAAAAGCTGTATGTTGGGGCGTAAAGTGATCTATGTGAGATGTTTAAGTTGTTCATACAACAATGTGGCCAAAGGTATCCGTCTCCTTGACAAAAAAGCAATTCTTGTTTATACATGAAATTTTCATGCAAGTAAGAGCTTTTTAAAGATATATCCTCTTAACAGAATGTCACAGACAGATTCATTGATGGAACCATGAGTAAACAGACAGACTGTCGGATGAACAATGTTAAATACTATATATTTGCGACAACCCAGTAGACACAAAACGTATAAACAACGTAGAAGCAACGTCGATGTGACGACATTACGTCACATCGACGTTGATACGACATTGTTTCGACGTCATTTACTTGCTAGGAGGGGTCATAGCTATGGTAACTAAAAGATTTTCAAAAATAATAATCTATCATAGCTGTAAGGGGGATCGTAATGCCAAACAATGATTGGATCGATGGAGGGGTTGATTATAAAGACATGTCATGATTGTGAGGGTGGGGTAGAAAAATCAGTCCTGAGGTTCAACATTTTGAATCACGAGGCTTGCCGAGTGATGACAAATGTTGATCACAAGGGATGGATTTTTCTATCTCACTCTTACACAGACAATGTATTATTTTTTCTTTATCATCATTAAATAGCCATTTATTTTTTTTTTTTAAATGCTTCTAGAACGTCTCCAAAACGCCAAGCTGCGACATACCATGATGTCGTCACTTTAACATAACAAGGACGTCACTTGTCTGCGGCTGTTCTTTTTTTTTTATCCTTTCCAACGATTTGGGAGGGGGTATGTGAGATTATATATTCAGAAGAAAAAGTTTAGTCGGTATTTATAATTTTTCACAAAATCGACAATACTGGATAATTTATCATATCATTGTCAAATTGTATATCGTAACTTCACATGTACCTGTTTATTGTGTGATATATAATGCCTCTATTAGCCTGTATCAACCAAATTTCAAAATACACGACGTGCACTGTAGAGCCACAAAATGCCCCATACACAATATGCTCTCTCGAGGAGCATATTGTGTACCCTGCATACACAATATGCTCCCCCTTAAATCCGGAGCATATTGTGTAGGACATGTATCATACCTACACAATATGCTCCCTAGCGGAGGAGCGCAGTCGTGATAGAGTGCTTGACCCGATATCGTTGGGTTGCGGGCTTGAGCCTCACCTGAAGCACCGCGTTGTGTTCTTGAACATGACACTTTATCCTCTGCTCAGTACTGGTTTCCCTCCGATGAAGTCGGAAAGATATTGGTTTGGCGTCGGCCGTCTGTCCACCCTTCTGTCTGTCTGTCTGTCGGTCTGTCTGTCCACCTGCCCTTCTGAAACATACCTAAGTACCTATTGATTCTCTGTATGAATGGATAGTGTCATGGACAGTCCTATATCCTATAAGTTTTATCAAGATCAACTCATGAACACATTATTGCTCTTGACTTAGTATGGGCAATTTCAATGCAAAAGTTGTAATGGCTTTCTTAGAGTATAATAGCCCAGTGCCTGAAGATAAGTATGACTGTGTAAAATGTAAAAATAAATACCCCGCCCACTTGACTCTTTAGGCAGGGTCAAAGGTCAAATACATACATTTGGCAATAACTGAGGCAATTTTCAATATTATTATCGAAACTCTGTGTGCAGACAGATAAAAAACAATAGATATGAAATATATCAGACTGGATTTTAGATTGGATGCCTGGGAGCGATCCCCTGGGTAGATTTAGGGAATGGGGCGAGTCCAAAATGAAACTTTTTTCTAAATATGGACATGCTGCATATTAAATTAAAGGACACAACACATACAGCGACATGATAGCAATTATTCAGCGCGCAGAGACATCCTTGACCACTGAGGAAGGGGATCAAAAGGTCAACACGTTTTCACCTTGAAATTAGTCATGTTTCGTATCCTATTATCTTGATACTGTCAAGGTAGCATATTGTGTACCAAACCTACACAATATGCTCCCATCATTATAATACTACCAAGTCAGCATATTGTGTACCTTACCTACACAATATGCTCCCATTTTCATAATACTGCCAAGGTAGCATATTGTGTACCTTACCTACACAATATGCTCCCATTATCATAATACTATCCCATTATCATTATACTACCAAGGTAGCATATTTTGTACCTTGCCTACAGAATATGATCCCATTATCATAATACTACCAAGTTGCATATTCTGTACCTCACCTACTCAATATGATCTCATTATCATAATACTACCAAGGAAGCATATTGTGTACCTTACCTACACAATATGCTCCCATTATCATAATACTATCCCTTTATCATAATACTACCAAGGTAGCATATTGTGTACCTTGCATACACAATATGATTCGATTATCATAATACTACAAAGGAAGCAAATTGCGTACCTTACCCACACAATATGCTCCCATTATCATAATACCACCAAGGAAGCATATTGTGTACCGTACCTACACAATATGCTTCCAATATCATTATACTACCAAGGTAGCATTTTGTGTACCTTACATACACAATATGCTCAAATTATCATAATACTACCTAGGTAACATATTGTGTACCTAAAGTACACACTTTGCTCCGATTCTCATAATACTACCAAGGAAGCATATTGTGAACCTTACCTACACAATATGCTCCCATTATCATAATACTATCACGGTAGCATATTGTGAAGGTAAGGTACACAATATGTTACCTCAGTAGTATTATGATATTTGGAGCATATTCTGTAGGTAAGGTACACAATATGCTACCTCAGTAGTATTATGATAATTGGAGCATATTGTGTAGGTAAGGTACACAATATGCTACCTTGGTAGTATTATGATAATGGGAGTATATTGTATAGGTATGGTACGTAATATGCTACTTCGGTAGAATTATGATAATTAGAGCATATTGTGTAGGTAATGCACACAATATAATGCCTCAGTAATATTATGATATTTGGAGCATATTGTGTAGGTACGGTACACAATATGCTACCTTGGTAGTATCATGATAATTGGAGTATATTGTGTAGATAAGGTACACAATATGCTACCTCAGTAGTATTATAATATTTGGAGCGTATTGTGTAGGTAAGGTACACAATATGTTACCTCAGTAGATTATGATAATGGGAGCATATTGTGTAGGTAAGGAACACGCTATGTTACCTCAGTAGTATTATGATTTTTCAGGCATATTGTGTAGGTAAGCCTTAAGTACCTCGGTAGTATTATGATATTTGGAGCATATTGTGTAGGTAAGGTACACAATATGCTACCTCAGTAGTATTATGATAATAGGAGCATATTGTGTAGATAAGTTACACAATATACTACCTTGGTAGTATTATGATAATTGGAGCATATTGTGTAGGTTAGGTACACAATATGCTACCTCGGTAGTATTATGATAATTGGAGCATATTGTGAAGGTAATGCACACAATATAATATTCCAGTAGTATTATGATATTTGGAGCATATTGTGTAGGTAAGGTACACAATATGATACCTCAGTAGTATTAATGATAATTGGAGCATATTGTGTAGGTAAGGTACACAGTATGCTACCTTGGTAGTATTATGATAATGGGAGCATATTGTGTAGATAATGTACACAATAAGCTTCCTTGGTAGTAATATGATTATTGGAGCATTTGTGTACGTAAGGTACACATAATGCTACCTCAGTAGTATTATGATATTTGGAGTTTATTGTGTAGGTAAGGCACACAATATGCTACCTTGGTAGTATTACGATAATGTGAGCATATTGTTTAGGTAGGGTACACAATATGCTACCTAGGTAGTATTATGATAATGGGAGCATAGTGTGTAGGTAAGGTACACAATATGCTACCTTGGTAGCATTATGATAATTGGAGCTTATTTCTGGAGGTAGGGTACACAATATGCTACCTTGGTAGTATGATAATTGGGTAGTAATATGATAATGGGAGCATATTGTGAAGGTTAGGTACACAATATGCTACTTAAGTAGCATTATCATAATGGGAGCATATTGTGTAGGTAAGGTAAACAATATGCTACCTAGATAGTATTATGATAATGGGAGCATAATGTGTAGGTAAGGCACACAATATGCTACCTTGGTAGTATTATGATATTGGGAGCATATTGTGTAAGCAACGTACACGATATACTTTCTTGGTAGTATTATGATAATGTGAGCAAATTATGTAGGTAAGGCACACAATATGCTACCTTTGTAGTATGTAATTTGTGGAGCATATTGTGTAGGTAATTTACACGATATGCTACCTTGGTAGTTTTATGATAACGGGGTAGTAATATGATAAAGGGAGCATATTTTGTAGGTAAGTTACACAATATGCTACCTAGGTAGTATTATTATAATGGGAGCATATTGTGTAGGTTGGGTACACAATATGCTACCTTGGCAGTATCAAGATAATGGGAGCATTTTGTGTTAAGTAGGGTACACAATATGCTACCTTTGCAGTATGTTGATAATGAGAGCATATTGTGTAGGTAAGATACACAATATGCTACCTTAGTAGTATTCATAATATTGGGCCATATTGTGCAGATAAAATACACTTTATGCAACTTCGGTAGTATTTCGATAATGGGAGAATGTTGTGTAGTTTGGGTAGCATTGACAGAATTGTTGCCATGCGAGCCAAATTGGATTTCAGAATCGAATGATTCAAGCAACTCTAAATTTTCATGTTGCCCCTATCCCTAAAACCAAGTTTAGATTCAATCTGACGTAGGGGTGGGAAAAGATGGTCTTTGAAGGATATCAATATGGCTACAATGATAGTCATATTATATATTCCAATGGAACAGGTATAGCATTTATGAATGTCCATGTTGTCCTAAACTCGTACAGGTTCGTCACATTTCTACATTTAACCCCCGGAGTTTCCCCATTTTTCTTTACTACAGTATCCAAAGGTTGATTTCATGTCGGGTAAGAAGCCTTTGGAGACAACGTCTCCAAAATATTGCGATGGGGATTAAAGACCACTATAATACATTAATGATGCTGGCATGGCTTTAGACAGAAGGTTCGTAAGATAGACAGGTGGCTGTCAAAAGGACAGTTAGAAAAAAGGCAAACATACGACGAGACATGTTTTCAATTTCAAGAAGAGCATATTGTGTACTCTCGGACGACCACTGAAATAACATATGTACCGACCCTACACAATATGCTCCTCTGGTAGCATATTGTGTATGCAGGGTACACAAAATGCTCCAGTGGAGCATATTGTGTATGCAGGGTACACAATATGCTTTTCGAGGGAGCATATTGTGTAGGGGAGCATTTTGTGGCTCTACAGTGCATGCTCCAGTCCAGCAGGGTTATTTTCTCATATCCTGTTCGATATCGTAAGAGAATTGGTCCTATTGCAATAATCAGGAGAAAATTCAGTGTTAACAAGCTTGAGTCGCCGTCCAGGCTATCAACAAATTACAGAAATACCACGTTTTGAATTTTTGAAGCAGGTACATTTATGTGCAACGCAGTTTTGGATGTACTGAACAAACAATTTATCATCTGCAAACACGTTTTAGACATCCTGGCAGTAAAAATGACAAACCTCCGTAAGGGAGACTAGGGATAACGACGCCACTGAAGTTAGAGTCAAACCTACGTCAACATGACGTAATCGCTTAATGACCGCTTGGAACCTTCTTAAACACTTAGACATGGAACAGGTACGAGAATTTCTGTCTATACTGCCAGAAATCGTCTGAGGGGCGCTAGACTGATTTTCTAGTTTTGAAATTAGAATTTTGATATTGACCCCTTTGTGTAATTTTGATGAAGCAAAGGGGTATATTTTCAGAATGTTTTGTTTAAAATGTTCACATTTGTAAGAAATTAAATGAATTTCATGTTGAGTAAGGTTTTTGTCAATATTAAGACTTTCTTACAAAATCATTGCACGCAGTGTCTGTACTGACTAAACTTTTTCTTCTGAGCATATTTTCTATACTAACATGATTGATTCTTATAATCTATAAATGGCGACAACATCTTGAAATACTTTCTGAAATATGAGTGATGCCTTTAACCCTGGTATTGCCGTTTTCTAGACATCACGTATATATGGGATTGGTCGCTACAATACCCGTCTTCTCAATTTCGACCTTCTCAATTTCGACCTTCTCAATTTCGACCGGGTCAGACACTTTCCCTCCTGCACAGCTAAAGTCTTTTGAAGGACAAGTCAATTCGTTGTTTTGTCATACATAAATGCATTATACATGTAAGCAGCAACCCTTGGCTGAAATAATAAAGTACATGGATTATGCGTGATGCAAACAAAATCATATAATAATGCTTAAACAAAATGTTAGGCGATTTTATTGTGACAGCTTTTTACACATACGGATGAAAAACCGTTAACATAGTCCCGTGTATAAATTAAAGGCGGCAGTCTGGCATTTCAGATATTTATTGATATTAGTAAAACTGCATAAACAATTACATTCAAACAAATACTGTGAAACTTTACACCTCATATCATCTCAGCCTACACGTACTGTACATGTACCTGTTTACATGGTTCCAGGATATGTATAAATATTGCCTGTCCAGCATATATTTTACTTCCTTTAGAATGGCCTCAAACACTTGTGCAACGATATATTGGAGCAACATAGGCTTTATTGTCCTCTCCAAGAGTATCATAACTATTGTGTCTGTGAAGAGAATCACTCTTTTTTATAACTATTTCTACTTCAGTAATTCTTTTATCTTCTTCATCCTCCATATCCTGAAACGAAATACACACGTATGTTTTATTACCGTTCATCATATGACGTCCCGTCTGCGTGTGAAATAACGCCATGCAATAAATCGATCAACAACTAGAGGTTTTAAAACTGTCGGGGGAAACGTTATACGTCCATAACGACGTTGCGTACATATAATGACAAAATTATAACGTTTTACGACAGAAATGAGATTTCAAATTAATCTTAATGCCATATGATGAATAGAATCTAACATTCATGCTCTTGTATTTTCGAATTTATTAAACTCGTTATTAAACGGAATAAAACCAGCAAGTAACTCAAAAGAGACTGATAAGCATGCTGCTGAGTACTCAAAAACTGTATGTTGGTGCGTTAAGTGATCTGTGTGAGATGTATAAATATTTCATACAACAATATAGCCAAAGGTATCTGTCTCTTTGACAAAGTGGCCATTTTTGTTTATACTAGAAAATTTTCATACAAGTAAGACCTTTTGAAAGCAACGTCTCTTTAATATCTTCTAGTATGCCATATTTATCTTTAGGTGAGGTAATCATTTGTTGTGCAAAATAATGTGTGTTGAAAAACTTACACATAATTTAAATGTCGACTAAACATAATGACTGTTTACTAACATCTTATGTGTAGGTTACGTTTAGTTTTAGATTGATATTGACCTCTTGAGGCGTTTATACGCACTAAATGTCATAAGCGTCACGCTGGGATACATGATAAGAGCACACAACAAGTAAACATGACCAGAAGTAAGTAAGTCGTATATTCCGTCCCTTATGTTTCTTTAGATTACATAGGTTGAGATTGTTCTTATAAACGTCCTATCAAGACCTGATAAGAACACACAACGAATATTGTGTCAAGAAATAATCAAAAACATATGAGTTGCAGCATGTTATTTCCAACAATGTGGCATTTTGACAAGTGTAGAATCGGACTAGCCTGTGCAGCCTCATTTTAAGCTTCGAAACTCCAAATGGTGTTTAGTCAGTAGCTTAACACGCCTAGAATAGTACGTGAGTATGATCAGAAAATACCACAATCACAAACTGCAGACAACCCCAACACCGCGGTAACTCCTAGAATATTCAAGTGACTAGCAAAGGCTCTGATCAGACTGCACATATGCTCAGGCTGATCTGAGGCTTTGCTGGTCGCACATACCACATTGTTGGAAATCTCATGCACTGGCTCATTTCACATATCCACACCAAATGTCATTAGCGTCACGCTGGGATACATGATTAGAGCACACTACAAGTAAACATGACAAGAAGTAAGCAAAGCACATATTCCGTCCCTTATGTTTCTCTTGATTACATAGGTTGAGATTGTTCACATTAACGTCCTATCAAGACCTGGTTGAGATTGTTCACATAAACATCCTATCAAGACATGATAAGAACACACAACGAATATTTTGTCAAGAAATAAACAAAACATATTATGTACAGTAAAACCTTTCTTAAGCGGCCACTCAAACATAGACAAAACAAATATCTTTATGACAAATGGTAGCTTAATGAAGGTCAAAAGTATTGCAGAATGCTCAAAGGGCTGCAATACTTTTGACCTGCAATAAGCGATAATGGTCTTGAAACCCATTTTTGCTCTTTTTTAGAGTGGCCGTTTTAGGCAGGTTTTAGTAGTATCTTTGTGGTGACAACATAGGTAGCGTGTACTCACTAGGATAGTTACATAAAGAGACATTAGGCCTGAACAAACAATAATTTGATGGTATATAAGAAAAATATAAAACTATTGTTTGAAAGTATACAGTCAGACATATTTACAGCTAATTTCGATTCGATTACCACAAAGGTAAACAACTAGGCTAATAAATGCACTCTAACCCCTAAAATGTCCATATTCTCTAACCCATTATGGCATTTTTAATACGCTTTGACATGTAAAGTGTTAGTGTAATATTGTAACAATATCAAAGACAAGTTCTGTCTGAAAATTGCAGATTTATATCTCAAAAGGAAGAAAAGTTATGGATGTGTAAAGAATGGCATGTTATATAGTGATAATGCAAAAAATATAAACACGCGATTTATTATCTATATGATCCTCTATAACTGACATGAAAGTATGAGCTGGACAGAATCAGTTTGTGACTAGTTTGAAAAAATGTGTCTAGATTATATCTGCGTTTATTTGAATTTAAAGTAAGCCCTTTGGATTAAGCTGTGACACTTTTTAAGGGTACATCCGATAACAGTGCTTGGTGTATACAGGACACCGTAGAAATTCAGCAAAATGACCAAATGAGCTTCTGATATGTTCAGCAGACCAAAGGAAGACTAGGGTAACAAAATATTACAAACTGGTTGTTATTCTGAATAAATGTTAACACGAAGAACGTCTCTGAAATAATGTTTGTGTGATGCTTAAAGGGGACAGCAACCCTAATTATAAGTATGTTTTATCAGAAAGAGCTTTATGAACCATGAATTGGGCGAGGTATCATCAAAATCGGTTGAAAAATGGGCAAGTTATGGGCATTTAAAGAATTTAATATGGCCAACATTTAGCCGATTTTTTTCAACTGCTTAATTATTAGTTATCACTACTATCACATCATCTGTGTTTCAGCAGATATGCAGCTTTATACATAAGGAAAAAGTTTCATCAAAGATTAATGCAAATAATCAATTGGTTTGTCATTAATTTTGATTACGCATACTTTGTATTTAAGTAGGCTGAGTGACGTCACTAAGCCTACAATATGACAGCTTCTATTACAGTCTATTTGCCAATATTCAAACGACCACAACTTCCATATTTTACAACCAATTTAGATGAAACTGGTATCAAAATTCATGGCTTATTAAGAGCTTTCATATAAAACATAGTAATCATCAGGGTTGCAGTCTCTTTTAACTTATATCTGACTGTATATTTGTATCTACATCCTTTTTGCCTCTAGATATATGTTTTATGTATTACTATATAAATCTGAAAATTTACCTCGCCGAATCGAACACCAAATCGTAGCTTTTCTAATATTCTCTCTGGCAAATAGGGACAAAATATATCAAATACTGGACAAATAAGCTTTGGATTTAGTGTCTTTGGATCTGTTCGACCTGTAAACAATTCAGAAATATGAGAAACGTATTTCATAAAGAGCAATCAATATTTGCATATATAAGTTCGCATATGCAGCTTAAACCGTTGCTACTTTAGATACTTATTATGGATACCAACAACGAAGTCTCAGAAAGGCTTAACGAATGCACATTCTCTCCAGATATTTTAATGGTCGAACACAAACAAATATTGAGGTCGCTTGCCAAATTAGAAAAATGTATATGTAGAAACGTGTTTAAAGAATGAGTCTACTGAACTGGCTCAAATAATGACTCAAATAATTATGTGAATTTTTCATGCATGACAAGATAAATATAGTTTACTGATGCAACGCCAACAGCATCTGTACAAAAACCATCTTCAAAATTTCTAAACATGACTGTTAAAACATAATAAGTCACATCCCCCTTATATAATAATCTATTAGAGGTGGTCACTTCTAGTTCACCCCCATTTATTGTCAATTAAGGCAGTATTAAAAATAGACCTTTCCAAAACAATGCCCAGAATATCCCTCAAAAGTCTCCTGATTGTATAACTGACCAGTGCAACGACGACTTAGCACTTGACAATGTACTCTGACAAACAAAATCGCACGTGTTCAATCTCCCACGATCAATCTGTGATTTAAACTACAGCCAGCTGATTTAATGTTTTGCAATTTGTGTAGTTTTCATGCGATTTGTCATCTGATGATATTTTTTTCAAAATCATCTTTAAAGTTTTCAAAAATTTCTTTCAGGAATACCATCAATGTGTCTCGAACGGTTTGGATCAAGATTAGACCCAACATTTTGTTGGGCCTGATCTGGGTCCAAACTGTATGCAAAGGTTATCAGCAGACGACAAAAGTTGACAACGAAGATGGCGTGGTTTTTGGAGAGGGTGAATGTGGTTGTGACGGTGACTGTAAAAATAGTAATGGGTATGATCAGGGAATACCACAATCACAAACTGCAGAAAAACCATTGGCACCGTGGGGAAGAGACACACAACAATCACGAGACATCAGGAAGACAAACGAAGCTCTCTTCCCCATCAAGATGATGGACATAAAGTAACGCATAGCAAAACATAGACCAATTACAGATTCCCACAATAGAAGTAACAATCAACAACGAATAAACAACAACAGAACCACGGCCTTAGAACGGACAGCAGCCTAAGCGACCAGGGAGTTTAAATGCATTTTACTGGTACCCGTTATATCCAATCTGAGTTGACTATAAAATGACACAATCATCATGCGGGGATCCTTAGGGGGGACTGGAATCTGGACACCCCCCATCCCCCCGCTACCCTGGAAAATCATAAAGCTATAGGTTTACTGGGAATACTGGTCCGGACCTCTGGAAAATAACATATTTAGCCAGCCAGTATTCAATGTAGGGCCACCAATGATCCGCCAACGAAACGCTATTTTTAAATGTCGTTTCGCTGGAGGGACGATGCTGGCCCACTTTTAGTTGTATACCATGAGTCTTCATCAACTAAAAATAATAATAGCAATAACAATGTTGTCAGAGCTAAACCACCATCCCTGACGTACTTGTCTGGATCCGCACATGAACTCAGACCACAGGCCAACGTAAGGCACCTCTAGGAAGAACACAGAGACCAGACAGCCGTACGGCATATATAACTTTTGATAGTTGCATATTATACAATTTCCTACGTTTTGCATAAATACCCCTTTTATTCAATTATAACAGTTCCTATCTGCAATAGGTAACAATAATTCATTGGAATCAAAATGCGCTAAAATGCACCCGCAAATCTAAATTGTTTACTTTTGGATAGGCAAATCATGTGTTACACGTTATAAAAGTGCACTTATTAGGGCAAGCATGGTATTTAATTAGCAATGAAAACTATTATTTGTAGATCCTAAACCTATTAACAGGTTCCTAGGAAAATAGGAAATACCCAGATGAAATGCGACATTTCACCAGGGTCTGCGCTAGTTTGCCAAATCAAAATCGACCTTCGGAGAAGGAAATACATTTTAGTTATTTGGAACTTATAACTTGTGATCCCTCAATATATACAATAGACCATTCTGTCCATCCTTGCTTTACTGTATCAAACGTTATGGGAAAAATATGTCGGTCTAAAAAGGGTAAACATATAATTACTTGACTTTTCACTTACTGTAAAGGCGGCAACTTTAATATTCATATCTGGGCGTGGTTCTGCTATTTCATCTGCTAAGGAAGGGAAATCAGGTTTTATTTATAATTTGGTAAAGAGTTTATAAGCTTTTTGAGCCGCGCAAACGTGTGTGCATTTTTTGAAAATCCTAACAGTATACTGACTAAACTCACATTTATTAACCCTTAAAGCGCATAATCACAAAATGTATGTTTTTGTCGACCACTAAACTATTTAAAGCCTCTTAGACAAATAGTGTGGACCCAGATCAGACTGCTCCTGTAGGAGCAGTCTGATCTGGGTCCACAATGTTTGCCTCTTTGCCTATGTTACATAGACATTTTCAGATGCAGTTATTTTGCTGGTGTTTTAAGGACTAAATAATGTATTTTGCGTCTATATTGAGGTAATGACGCAAGATAATACAGTTACTTTTGAATAAAACCACGCCTCATTTTCAGCTTTCACCTATGTCTAAGGTTGACCAGTCCTAATTTCGCATTCATGAGGCGTCGCCTTTACAGTAAGCAAAAAGTCAAGTAATACCTGTTACAAGACTTGCTACCATACCCACAGTCACACATATAAGCACACCAAGTGGCGTATACCAAATATACGACATTGTATACAGTTTCTGTACCCCTCTGAAATAATAAAAAAAAAAATAGTGTCATTAGCAAAATTATATCTAACCGTTATAGCAAAATGTACATTGACTCAGTTTTAAAAATGATGCATTCCCATTGAAATCCAGTATTGTTTAATTATAATTTCATAAACCTTTGACCTGCAAACAATTAAAGATCAGTTGCAATCCTGAACACCAGTTGCAACCCATTACCCATTTTAAAAGTTGATTCAATAGGTACGATCAATACCTGCCTAGTCATGTAAAATAATCAGACTTTCTCTCTCTCTCTCTCTCTCTCTCTTTTTTTGGGGGGGAGAGGGAGGGGGTCCAAAGTTTCGACAACTTTTGTCTTTCTTTTTTTTTAATCATTAACTTATTCAACAGATTGGCGAGGAGGTCTGTATCGATATAGAAACAATTTAATCAAATTAATACACTTACTATGATAAACAAAGAAAATGACTCACGATTCACAGAGAGTTAGAGCTTAAGCAAATCTCATGTTTAGTCAAAGTGGGCCTAGCAAAAAAAACACACAAGACAAGCCACAACCCAGCGATGAAAGTTTTACGTCAGTGCAATCATCACCTCTGAGGACGAAGTTATTTAAACAACGACATCAGTTTCGAATACTAAGTTAAGCAGTTTTTAGATTTTATCATATGACGTCGCGTCTGGGAGTGAAATAACGCCATGCAATAAAATCGATAAACCACTTAGGGGATAACTGTATTCAAAAGTTTCATTTGGGGAGGTATATCGTCGGATATACGGTCGGAAATTTAGTTTTACGGCGACGCGTAAGCGGAGCCGTAAAACGTGATTTCCGAACGTATATCCGACGATATACCGCCCCAAATGAAAATTTTGAATATGGTTATCCCCATTCTAATGTAATGTTAACATTTTCCCTTCAAAAAGACAGTAAAAATGTACTGCGTTGCGCCTATACGCTCAGCGGCTGTCAGCTGCATAAAACCGCTTGCCAGCTGCATATATTCACTTGTCAAACAATGAAAAGAGACGTTACGTAATTACGTCGGGTTTCCGACAGTATATCGCAGGATATACTGTCGCAAATTTATGACGTTATCCAATCAGACGTCGCGTTGCATTTGCAAGTGCATTAGAATAGTGGTTTATAGATTTACGGGAAAAGTTATGACTTCGATAACAACGTTGCATACATAATGACAAAATTATAACGTTTTACGCCAGAAATGAGATTTCAAAGTATTTGTCATATGATAAATAGAATCTAACATTCGTGCTCTTGTATTATTGAATTTATTAAACTCGTTGCGAAACTCGTTTAATAAATTCAATAAAACATGAGCACTCATGTAAGATCCTCTACGTATCACATCACTCAGAACTGATTGCTGGTATATTTTTGGTAAGGACATTTACCGATTAATTTTATTGTCTTCCTGATGTTTTCTATATGACTCTTCCTCACGGTGCACTGGCGTGTTCGGAAGTGTGTGATTGTGGTATTTCCTGTTAATACTCACCTATTTGTTTTAGTTGATACATTTCAAACTATCATAGTTGATATTTATGGGTTTCTCCTTAACCCATAAAAGCCTAGCGTCCTTTTGGTGAGACATAGACAAGCAGCACAGACCCAGATTATACGCCACAGTATGTGACGTCTGATCAGGGTCTACAATGTTTGTTCACAGAATGTTCTATTAGAATTTAAATAAAAATGAAAAATAACACCCAACATCCCTAAATTAGAAATGGGCTCGTCCTACTGATGGGGTAGGAAAGTTTATTTGGCTTACATGGGTTAATGACAGGATTGTTGGTCATTTTTAGACTAATTGACCACATTGACCTAAATGCATTTAGCTTAGGAGTCTGCCATTCATTTTTAGCCATCACATGGGACAAATGGATTTTATCAGCAGCAGTTTTGTTGGAACTTTTTTGCAAAATAAATCTTCCTTTCACAGGGAGGTGTTCACATTGCATTATAGGATTTTGTTTAGGTCTTGTTTTATGGGGTAGTTGTGTTTGTCTCTTTTAGATAGGTTATCATTTCGCCAAGGAAAAGAGCTGATTTTTTTTCTTATTTGTAAACTTGATTGTATGTACGTATCGGTTTCCTTGCTTGTTTCTTTGTTTGATTTGATTCTTTACGTCCCACTCAACAGTTTTTTTCAGTTAATTGGACAGGTCTTCCTGGTTTGAACCAGTACTATGCAAAGATTGCTAAATATTGCTTTAGGACACAACGCAGTGACGTCGGTAAAGCTAGAACACGCAACCCCTCTCTCTCGAGTCAAGCAAAATACCACTGAGCTACTGTGCTCCCATATTTGTTTGTAATGATCCTTTTTTTCTATTTCTTGGAGATCTGTGATATAGGTATTTTCTCATCATATCCATTGGTTTCTTCTTAAGGCCTGTACTTTAAAACACTTTGAACTTGTGCATTAGTTTACCAAAAAGGCACACAATCCATGCCATTATAGGCCACCAATCTTATCGTTTGTGCTGATCTGGATATAGGTACACAGGTACCATGTTAAATACATGTAGTGACGACCCAGATGAAATGCTGCATAAAGAAATACATCATTTATAGAAATTAGACAAGGCAACCCCTTAACTACAATATGGACTATTCCATACACATTGCACCAATATGTATGAGAAATTCATCGAAACAACAAGGTGGCGTCGGTGAAGCTAGAACCTGCAACCCCTCTGTCTCGACACAAAAATGATTAACTTACAAGTATTTATCATAAATAGAAGTTGAAGTCTCTGGATATAGTGGTATTCTTCTGGCTGGAGTGGTAGCAATAGTTGTTGTACCAAAGCCTGTTAGATTCCAGTTACAGCCAACTGTACTCACGCCTGGTTTTATGGTGACACTAGTCCCAGAGATATTTGTTCCCAGGCCAACCCAGAGCAAAAATACTAAACTGGTTGTGATACCAATACTACCTCCCTTGTTATGAAAAAATACACATAAGTATTACTGTCGTGCCAACCAGGAGTAACAGTGGCGTCAAATTTTGTTTACAAAGTTATCAGGACTTAGAATCAATAGACCACTTGTTTATTAATCCTATCCACAGGATAGGATTAATACACAAGTGATCTATCGATTCGCATAGCTCAAGTGAAGTGTATACGTTAGTGGTTTACTTAGCAATTGTAAACAAAGCATTACGTCACTGTCACTCTTAGTTGGCACGACAGTATTAGATAGATAATCACTGGTGTAAAAACTAAAAAAATAACAGTTATAAAAACAGAAAGAATAATTCCCTAAAATCAATATACCAAATAAATCTGTAATTACCATAATTATGCTACAGAAAACAAATTATTGAAAGAACATAGTATAGTTTTATTAGATAGAAACTGAGGGTGCCTAAAATCAGGGATCTGTTTAAGGCTTAGGGGTCTTTCATGCAAACCAAACATCTATGTGTCTTGATCCACATCTGAATTAAGGCGGAGGTTGGTGTCGTTTAACCAGTTTAAGCCCTCCTGTAAAATATTTTACTGACCGTTCCAAGGCGGTACTTCTTTTGTGGATATTATATGGGTTTTTATCTGTCTTGTGTTTGCCATGTCTTTGTGCGCGTCTGTTTATATGTGCTTTGTGGTCACCTGCTGGAAAAGGGCTGACCTCTTGGCTCTCGTTTGTGATGTCTAACTGTGACTTTGTCACTTTCCCATTGGCATCCTGGGTCAGGTGTGGTACTTGATTGTATCGATTCCTGATCTTTGCACCCTTACCTACTTTAAAAGGAAAATATATCAATTATTTTCTTGGCCTAACATGACATTATACAGCAAAGGTACTAAACAATGTCACTTACCCATTTGTTGGCCCAAGGGAAAAGCATTCCCAGAGTGAACATTCCTAATAATGGCCCTCCTAACACACCAAAAAGTATGTAGGCTAGCTGAAGCAGAAACAATACATATGGGCCCCAACATGTGATTTTCAACAATGTGGCATTTTGACAAGTGTAGACTCAGACGAGCCTGTGCAGCCTCCTTTTAAGCTTAGAAACTCCAAATGGTGTTCAGTCAGTAGCTTAACACTCACAGAATATCCAAGCGACAAGCAAAGGCTCTGATCAGCCTGCGCGTATGCGCAGGCTGATACGAGGCTTTGCTGGTCGCACATACCACATTGTTGGAAATCCCATGCCGCGGCTCATATGCTGATATTTTGATTCCGAAATTTGCAAACAATATCATAATCTTATTATGCTAAGTGCTAATAAAACGAATATTTTTGCGTATACAAATTTTCGCAATTTAGCCTAAAAGAATATGAGTATAAATATGAAATTTGCAAAAGACAAAAATCTTTCAATTTCCGGTATTACAGGTCTTCACTGTTTGCCAAAGTATCCATTTAGGGGCTTCTGATACATATATGGTTAAACTAAGTGGTGAGTATGATCAGGAAAGTTTTGGTAAATTACATTTTGGTCTCCATTACAAAATTGTAAATAAATAAATGGTAAATATATCCATATAATAGAAACGAGCCACGCCTCATTTTTACATTGCAATGTACCTTACAATTTAAAGCTGCATAGTCTGTAACTTTTGATTTTTTTATTTTAAAAATAATGTTTTTATTTTTCAAGAACACAGTAAAAATACTCAAATTCAGGTAAACATTTTACCGTTTTCGTAAATCTTAACAAGTTATCACTATCCAAACAACTGCATTTATGTTAAAATTCAACGGTCTAGAATTATTGGAGGGACGCAAATAATTACCAACAAGAGAAATAAACACCTATTTGATAAGATAATTCACTGTTCCATGCAGTTTCGGCTGTACTGAACATTTTTATTGTGAAAACATAGCTTAATTCTAATTTTACAAATGATTTAAAAAGAAAATAAAAATTTTCGAAAAATGTTCACAGCTACAGAGTATGCAGCTTTAATCTTAGAAAAAGGCAATTTTGTCCACAAAAAAGCTGTTGGTGTTTTAAGTGGATATATCTTTCAAAAGCTCTTACTTGCATGAAATTATTTCTGCATAAACAAAAATTGCTTTTTTATCCAGGAGACAGATACCTTTGGCCACCTTGTTGTATGAATAACTTATACATCTCACATAGATTACTTTACCCCCACCCCCCCCCCCCCCCCACCACCACCACCAACATACAGCTTTTGAGCAATCGGCAGCATGCTTATCAGTCTTTTTAGAGTTACTTCCTGGTTTGATACCGTTTACAATATTGTGTCACGCCGAGTGAATTTTAGAGAAAACCATTTGCATGAACATGACCTACAATTATCTGACTACGATATTTAGAAGTATTTTGACCCAAATATTATGTATTTCTGGTATTATTTACAATTTTTAAATTTGAACTTGAAAAAATCACAAGGGAAAATGAAAATATATATTTTTCTACCAGAAATTTGTACATTTTGGGCGAAAATACTTCTAAATATTGTAATCAGATTGTAGGTCATGTTCATGCAACTGGTTTTATCTATAGTTCATCCAGCGTGTCACAACATTGTTTACCGTATCAAACCAGGAAGTAACTCTAAAAAGACTGATAAGAATGCTTGGATTGCTCAAAAGCTGTATGTTGGGGCGTAAAGTAATCTATGTGAGATGTATAAGTTGTTCATACAACAATGTGGCCTAAGGTATCCATTTCCTTGACAAAAAAGCAATTCTTGTTTATACAGGAAATCTTTTTATGCAAGTAAGAGCTTTTGAAAGATATATTCCCTTAAAGGATGTTCTACATCTACATTCTAAAGTAAGAAGTTGGTAGTACTAGATCTATGTGCATAATTTGCGCGAATCTACACAAGTCGTTGATATACTTCAGTGTCATATGGCTGTTAAATTTGGTGTGTTGGTTTACGAAAATCATGACACGCTTCCTACGTTAAACTGGTTACCAAACCTTTGTACATGTAAAAGACAATATTGATCATGGTTTATTGTTATTTCTAGTCTCTTTATTACGTCTGGGATATCGATTATATTTTTACAATCTTGTCGTTTACATTTAAAATCATATTATAAAATATTATCAGAAAAAATGGTTAAAATCTTTAGTCTATCAAAATTTCAGATGAAGTTATTATTACATGAACACATATTAAATGCTTTATAGCATCTAATAAGTCTACATATGATTTCTGTGCCCTCTATACTTCATGTTCTTGTAGGTATTCCAATGGGTACTTGTTGTGCTCTTCATGTTGTAGGTTTGTTTTGCTGTATAGCATTTAGTGGTTTATTGTTCTTTCTAGTTTTTGTGCTTTCTTGAGGAGTCGGAGAGCTGGTTGATTTGCTTTTGCTTTTAATGGTCTCTTGATGTCGTTTGGCTATTGGCGCATCAGCGCAGTCTGATCAGCACATTTGTTATTTTCTTATTAGAAAGTATTAAATCAAAAATTTCTACAGTAATTGACATTATTTCATATTTGCTGGATAGTTTAGCATGGATAGATGTCATTTTTGTCATTTTTGTTGCAGTAATAAGGAAATTTCATTTACTTTCAAACTTTGTGCATACTAACATAAACATCTTTATCAGTTGCCTCTCATATTAACTCCAGTCTCGCATGTTGCCTGATAAACGTTGTCTGTCTGCTGGCATGTGCCTTTATCAGGTCATTATGACGTTGCACTTTTTGAATGACGTCGCTAATGACGCTGAATCAACACAAAAATCGAAAAATTACGTCATAATTGATAGTTTGAAGAGTGAATCAGTGGGTTAACTGGTAAATAGAATACCAGGTTCACGTCTTTTGTTATCAAGGTTACCAGGCTCCGCTTTGAGAAGGCATGTTGAATCACTCGACAAGTCTCGTAATGTCAACAAGCGCTCTGAAAGCCTTGCCTGATAAACTTGATATCAAAAAAAAAGACACTCATCTAGTATTCTCAGTCTATTGGTAGGTAATATATAGTATGATCCAGGCCTCCAGATGCGTATTGGAAAATTAATTTCTTTATTTCTCATCCAAAACATATGTTGTGGGTACTCAAAAGAACCGTCTCAATGAGACGGTTCTTTTGAGCAACCAAAACACATGTTTAAATCAATGGGTAAGAAAATGATTAAAATTTTATGCAAATAAACTTTCGTTATCTGGGCCTATGAGTATGGCCTCGACCGTGTGATAAGTACCAATTTTATACAAGTTAGCAATAACCTCCTCTATTTACCGTCAAAACCATAGTACCCACTTGAGAGACAACAAACGCCAGGGCCAGGCATATCAAGCCAAACAACAACACTGAAACATACAAGAAAGAAACAGAAGAAAGTAAATAACGGACACTAATATTCCAGCCTTTATGTGAATGTTTTGTGTCTTTTTTGCATAGTTTAACCGTGAATGCATAGCTTGCAAACGGTCCACATTACAAATGTTTAAAACTATTCTTCATATACAAAAGAACTTAGTGTTTACAAACAGTTAAAACAGCAAAGACTCTGCCAAGACTGCACAACTGTGTTTTGTTGTCTGAGCCTTTGCTAGTCACGTCTGCAATAGATAACAAATTGTCATCAGTTTTCAAGTGTAAACCACATAACACCACAAAAACTATTACTGCCTACTTTTATCAGAAGGTTGGTCTGCAGTGTGATTGTGGTACATGGATTTCCTGATCATACTCACTTACCTTTTTAGCCTAATGTATTAATCTGAATCATATTATCTTCCCTTAATATCTGTTTTTGTTCCGTCTTTAGTTTTTCGTTCAGTCTGCGTGCCTGGTTATAAAATTAATCACGGTTTAAAGCTATGGTTCCCTCTTTAATTGCATGGGCGTAGACACGGGTGCGGCAGGTGCGGCATTCGCCGCACCAATAATTTCGGCTGGTGCATTAATTTACTACATTGAAAAGGGTTACTTTTTGACAGGATACAGTGAAAAGGGGTATCAATTTCCAGTCACACTGTTAAGGGTACGTTTTGCGGTCCTTTTTTTAAGCCTCGGTACACAGTTGCCCGGCAAGCGCCGGGTTAATAATTCATTGTTTTACCTGTATGTCGAGCAAAGCTAAATTTAAAGCCATGACTGTGTTCTAAAACAGTTTAGAATAGCACCGAGTTGAGTCAGTCTACAAGAACTCGGGTGCAAGTTTATTAGTATACATTACACAAGCATTTATGTGCAAGTTTATTTACGTTTTGAAGGAAAAATCATATACGGTACATTAAAACCTCAGGTCTGATTCGGCAACATGGTTATTATAATCCTGCGGTTTATGGTGTAATGTCCAGCCCGGTTTGTGTTGGACCTGGTCGGAATCCCTGGAGACCGGTTTTCTGACGTCGCGGCTCATATATATCATGACAGTTTGAAATATTCTTCTCATTCAAAAAAAAAATAACACGATTGTAAGAAAATGTCTTGAAAATATTTGTTTACAAAATCAAAGGATAAAATACAAAAAAAATGTCTCCAAAAAGAAACAAAATTACTGCTTAAAATCATCCCAGAATGCACGAAATCATACCGTTTGTTTAAAAATTTTCCGGGGGGGGGGGGGGGCATGCCCCCGGGAAACCCCTAGGATGGCTTCGCTCCAACGGCGCTCAATTGCTGCCGCACCAACCAACATTAGATGGCTACGTCTCTGAATTGCATGAAAGCTTGTCATGACAGAGACCCAATGATGACACTGCTTGAATTGGTGGGTCAGAACCTGATGTTTGTCTATGCCTGGGCCCTTTGTGGCGTAACTGGGGGTTTTTGATCTTACATTGCATAGCAAGGAAACCGCTACGCCAGCTAAACTAATTGTGTTCTTTTTACTACAGCAGAATCAAGAGATTTTGCACGTAAACTTTATTAAAGTCTCCAAGTGGCTTCAGCTGCTGGCCATTCTAGGCGATGATTCTGCTGTTGTTGTTGACTCAATGTTCATTGTTGCTCCACCGTTTGTGGGGGAATCGTTTTAAGTCCATGTTTTTTATACAGTATTTTGTGTCCTTTTTTGCTTTTATCATTCTGCTGGGGAAGAGAGAGCTGGTTTCTTTACTTTGTTTTCTTATCTGGATGTTATGTTGCTGTTATTGTTATTTGCCTCTTCCTCACGGAGCAGTGGGTTGGTCTATAGTGTGTGAATGTGACCTTTCCTAGCATAATCACTTTTTTTTAAACTTTAAATTTATTGTTTTTCATTGTTTTATTTAATTAAGAGAATTTTTAAGTAACAATAACAATTATAATTGTTGTTGTGTATTTTCCCCATGCGTTGGTTTGTGATTGGAAGTTTTGTTTGCCATATTTAATTGTTGTTGTTTTTTAATGTGTTTTTTGTATTTTGGTGTTTTTGTGAGTGTTTTGTTTTTGTTTAATTTGGCTTCCAAATCATACAGACAATTGACACAGTGGTTTGCATTAAGAGCGTTGATCAGTCAATATTATATTACCAACTTAAGCAATCAAGTTTCTTATTTCTACATAGGTGGTGTTTGTACCTAATCGTTTGTGAGACTGTCATTTAAATTTTATTTTGACAGAAAACAAAAACTGACTCAGACGCACACCTTTATAATGGGGTAAAATATAAGCTAAAGCTTCTTCCAAATTATCAGAATTTTGAGCATGTTTGATTTTTGTTGCCTTCTTTGATAAATTATTTGTTTCAAATACATCTTTCATGGTTATGATTAGCATATCAAACAGTTTGGACCCAGTTCAGGTCGACCAATTTGTTTGGCATGTCCAATGGCAATATTGTTTGCAGGTACAATAAGCAGCTGCTAGCTGGTAAAGTGGTGTACTGTTCAGATACAGTAAACCCTGTCTTAAGCAGCCTCTCCAAAGACCAAAAAATGTTTTTCAAGACCGATTATTGCTTAATGCAGGTCAAAAGTATTGCAAAATGCTCCAAAAGCGCATTCTGTAATACTTCTGACCTGCTTTAAGCTACCTTTTGTTTGTAAGACCTTTGTTTTGTCTCGTTTTGAGAGGCCGCTTAAGACAGGGTTTACATAAAAATATGTAATATAGTTGATGAAATGCCCTTACCAAATCCTCTCGACAAAAGTGCTGCTCTTTCAGGTGAAATTTTACCACAACACATTGGTTTAGCATAGTCCTCGAGCATTACTGCTGCAAGTGCATTCAGGCCAGATGAAATTGTACTGTTAGAAAAAACAATTAATTAGATAAATGAGCCGTGACATGTAATTTCCAACAATGTGGTATTTTGACAAGTGTAGACTTAGACTGTACAGCCTCATTTTAAGCTTAGAAAATCAAAATGATGTTTTGCCAGTACCTTAATACTCATAGAATATTCAAGCGACTAGCAAAGGCTCTAAATCAGACTGTAAGCGCAGTCTGATCTGAGGCCTTGCTGGTCGCATATGTCGTGGCTCAAATGTTGATTCAAATATCTTGAGTACGGAATAGATACTCCTTCACATTTGTCTTGCATCGCTGATGCATTAAAACAAGGACAATGGCCAAAATAATTATATGTTCTTGTAACACTTAAACGTTCAGATGTTGGAAACATCGTACAAACTAGTAATATAGTATTATTTTAGGTTGCATATTAATATATTTAAGATAGTGACTAGAATAATAAATAAAATTAATTCAAGTGAATTTCAAACAACTTGAAAAGAACGCTCAGTCTTCTATCATTTTGTAAAAGAAATACATTCTGAGTTTTTAATTGCAGTATAAGCATAACTAATGGTGTAATTACAGGAAAAGCAAAACTAGAAGTATCACGTCAAATTTCTTGCTGTGAAGGCTTTGTTATAGCCAGCTTTGCTGGTATACATAGGAGCAAGGTAAACATGTTCACAGTAAAAATCAAAGAATTTAGAAAATCATATTAATAAATATCATTAATTAACGCATGTAATACATTAACGATTTCTTTTTGTGCCAATATGCTTCCATTAGTATACTTTCATATCTAACGTTAGAACATATCAGTAAAATAATTTGAGGAAAAAAGCTATCTTGATGCTATTTCAGTGTACATTTTTCATTTCAATAAACACATAAAAAAATAAAAGAGACTACTGCATTTGAACGTATAGTTCTGTCTGCGTATGTCTTCATTCGGCGATCCTTACCTTAGACTCCCACTAAAAACACAAGATAAAAGTAGTCCTGGTAGTCCGTGGAGATCTCCAAGCAAGTCCATCATTAACAGGGGAAGCAACTACAGGGTTAAAAAAGAAAAATATTAATAAAAAAAAATTATAGACAGGAATAAAAAAAAGTATGGATTGCGTCACGGGTAAGCTATGAATACAGATATGAAGACCCTTAGAAATCAACATTTATCACTATTTTAAATACAGATATATGAGTAATAAATTCAAAAATCTCTATTAAACTTGGCATGCATTTGAGCATAGGGAAGTGCTGATGATTTTGTCATTTTTCCATAAAGAGATATCTAATGTTTTCTTTAACATACTTATTAGAAATGCACTTACATAAACGAGATTATGTTTTGTCCATATGATAAAGATATCTGTTATATGCATCTGTTGTTGAATTTGATTCATTGTTTATAATGGCACCTATTGTTTGTGGGATTTCTGTTTTTTCCTAGTTTTGTTATGCAGTGCTTAGTGTCTAATGTTAATAAGATTAAAAATAAAGTATGCATATGCAATTATTCCAGTACCTGAGATAGTACATCAATATGCTGGGACTGATTTTCAGAGCATAAAGACTAATTTGGAATTGTCAGAAGTTGCATATTGTGTGCTTGTTAAGGAATGCAATGTAGGGGCCTGATGCTTTGGCTGTTTGTCGGGCCCACCGGGGTTTACCTGTTGGATTTCTTTTGCTCTGGTATTCAGTTTAATTTACTGTTGAGTCCTTATCCTTGCTTTATCTCCTTGTTATATCTTTATTTATGTGTTTTAGGAGATGATGCGTTGATAAGTTAGGGGTCTTTCATGCAAACCAATTATTTATGTGTCTTGATCCACATCTGAATAAAGGGTGAGGTTGGCGCCGTTAAACCGATTTAAGCTCTCCAGTAAAATATTTTACTGACCGTTCCAAGGCGGTACTTCTTTTGTGGATCTTTTATGTTTTTGTTCTGTCTTGTGTTTGCTATGTTTTGTGCGCGTCTGTTTATATGTGCTTTGTGGTCACCTGCTGGGAAAGGGCTGACCTCTTGGCTCTCGTTTGTGGTGTCTACTGTGAGTTTGTCACTTTCCCATTGGTATCCTGGGTCAGGTGTGGTACTTAATTGTATCGATTCCTGATCTTTGCACCCTTACTTACTTTCAGTAGAGATCATAACTACAGTTACATGTGTACTACTTTGTGTATCGTTTAGCACACCTTTCATTTCATGTCTAAGTTGTGGAGTTAGAACAAAAACCTAGCACAGGCTTACAAAAGTCAAACTGGTTGGACTCATTCAATACAGATTTTACTCCATATCATTTAGACACTAAATACATACGAAAAGGCAAACACACATACACACTTAGTCCTACGCATGCATATATACCTGATCAGACTTTTCAACCAATCCAAATGTAAGTGGGTCACAGGTGGCATAAAAAGCGTAAATGACAACGCCAGCTAAACAAGCTATAGTTATAATTGAGGCCATTCCGGGTAGATTCAACCAGATCGATCTGTAAAAAATAGCATAATGTATGACAAAAAACAAATAAAGAACCTGCAGTGCAAGATTGCCAGAGTTGTTGGTGCATGTATCTGAGCTGACTGTGTTGGTGTTGAGACTGGTCTGAGTCTTAGATAAGAGGCTTTATTCATTTTGTTGGCTTTGTCACACACTGGCTATTTGAAAAGTATGGTTTGTGTCAACATGGCATTACACGTTTGCTATTTATATGACTATAGCATGGTATTTCTCTTTTGTTTAACCCATATAAGCCTAGCGTCTATTTTGTGGGACATGGGCAAACAGTGCAAAACCAGATCAGACGCCGCAGTACAGGCTCTCCACAGTTTGCTTACAGAAGTTTCTTTTAAAATTTGAATAAAAATGAAAACTACCACGGTGACCCAACAACCCTAAAATTGGAAATGGGCTCATCTAATTGATAATGATGGAAAAATACATTTGGCAAAAATGAGATAAAGAAAAACATCTGATCAGTTCAACTCAGGGTTTTTTCCTGTTAAAAGTATTCAGACTAACTAACCTTTGCTAATTTTTGTCAGTGAGCTGTTTCTATGATGTCATTTATCAAGCACAAGCTGTGAGATAATTTGAAACATAAATTGACAATGCCTATACCTTTCAGCTTGTATATTTATAGCAAAAATCACACACATATTAACTGTGAAAGAGTTTAATGATTTGAGAGTGGATGGGTATTGTGACTTTTTTAAAAAATGAAACTAGAAAATGAAAGAGTATATTAATGAAGCTCAGAAAAGTATAAATATGCTCTTCTGTTCCTTGCTCAGTAAATAGCATATCTGTCAAGTTTGTAGGAGCTTCCTCATTTACAATTTGGCTGTCAACGGTTATTAGTAAAATTAGTATAAAATCATTCATTTCAATAGTCCATTAGTCATTTGTTACCTTCACTACAAATATTGGGCGTCGATGGGAAGACCAAAATGCAATTAGAACGGTATGGACAGGAGGTTGTCGCATACAATATAAACTTAAATCGCGATGACCCGAAAGTAGGTGATCGTGAAATCATTATAATGACTTTATAACCTGGCGACGTCAATTATGCTTTACGTCACTTGAACGTTACGTTATGTTAACGTAACGTCAGTTGCTTGGTGATGCTAGGGAAGTTAGTAGTTTTGAGACGGCGCCATAGCATCGTAGGGCCCGCACTTTGTTAAGAAAATAAGTAGCCTATAAATATCGTAGAACTCACAATCGGAGTTGACTTGTGTTTTATCCATCATCGGGATTATCGACGAAACATATGGTAGCAGAGCGAGGTTAAAACTTATGTTGAAATTAAAAGCCGTAGGACAATCGTAATGGAGTCATCGGAAATCGTAGATGTAAACGCCAATGACACATGGCAGGAGTTGGAGCTTATAAAGAACAAGGTATTAGCCAAGTCGAGTTTCATACGTTCAGTAAACAAGTTAATTTTTGATATGGAAGAGCTAGATGTTTCAGAAATTCAAGAAGTATACAAGAAAATGGAAAACTGCTTTGAAGCAGCTTTGAAAGTTATGAAATCACTTTCTGATTTTTACATTCGAAAGCAAGACGTGGAGAAATGGAAAGTGGTGGTTGTGCAAATGGGGAAAGTCGAAGAGGACTTCATCATGGCTGACCAGAGAACCAGAAAACATTTGATGTTGAGAAAATCTAGTGTGTCTTCAGGAATGAATCCAATGAAGATGCCTAACGATCATGATACGCATGAGACAGAATACATGGTGACAGAGGATACTATACGCCAGAGACATGCTGGGATAGGAAATACCAAGGTAAATAGAAAGATCCAGAAGTCGCTACCAGTGTCAAATATTTACATGCAAGCACAACCTAGCAATGATTCCCAGTACATCAATCTGGTGGGTAATGGCACGCAAGGCAACAGGTCAGTTCAATGTGATTCTTGCAGTAGACAAATACAGGGAAGCATGCCAATGAACAAAGTGAACCCCTGCAATGAAACAGAACGGAAGGAATTACAATATAGAGATGTTTCGTTTAACTCGGATTTAACTGGAACTAGAATAAGCCAAAATGTTGTACAGATAGAAACTGGACGTCAGTCGCATGCGCCTACTGTTCGTTCAACAAATGCAATTAACAAAACGAAACAAAAGAGCGCTTGTAGCACAGAAACGAACGATCAGCAACTAGCATCTGCTAGTATAGTGAAGGAGACAGTTGCTTCGTTTACGGAGGGGAATACGCTTGAACATCACTTAACTAGGTTCAGATTAGAGGAAAATGGACATGCATTCATTGCTTTTCGCAATATTTCCTTCATTCAGAAATTCAAGGAATGCCCATTAAAGATAAAGGTCTTTTTGTATGATGTAAATAATACAGCTTACTTTAACGAGGAAATCGCATCGAAGATAGGGAGTGGACAGGCAGATCAAAATGTTAAGCGAGCGCTACTAGAATCGACATGCATTAGGAATCCAGTGTAAAATGGTGTTACAATGTCGGATTTGCATATCGCTAGAGATCGTTCAGAATTTCAAAGTATACTGCTGAACGTGACAAAATACCTTAAGACAAACAAAATTGAAAATCAGAACATCTCTAGTGACATTTTCAGGCAGTTTAAATTTGCAGATAGATTTGAAGATGCGGAACTGTATCTTCAGACTGAGAAAATACTAGAGGAAAGGGTACGTCACACGTTGCTACGGAGGGGAACTTGTTGCGGTCGGCCGCCAGAAGTCTACGCACCTAAGCTTGTCACAGCTGGAGTTAATTGGAACAGACAGCAACTAATTAAAGCATCGAATTGGATGATACCAGATTCTGAAGCGGAATGGACGGCTTGGGTTAAGATGACAACTACAATGTATATGGAGAACCAGCTTAACGAAAAGGCAAAACGAACACAGTGGTGTACGATTTGGCGAAGCCTTAAAAGTAGTTTCGCCAGTTACACGTACATAATGAACAAAATTGTCAGTAACTTCATGAGGATACTGATGAGTTTTGAAAGTGTTCAAATGTTCAAACAGAAGTGCATTAGTCGCGTAGGTCTGGGATGGACAGGGTATATAAGTTGTGAGAGTGTGGACGAAGATGAATTATTAGAACTATAGACGTCCAACATTTGGGAGAGAAATCTATAATTTATGTCAGTAATTCAGACTGAAGTAAATACATTTTTTACAATTTTTAACAATACATCAACACGATTTTTTGTTTTATCACATTTGGATGTCCATTCACTGATCTTTAGTAGCAAAAAATAGCGCATTACTTCATAGATAAATTTGTCAAAATGAATATGTATTTTGAGGAGGGGAAAATGGACAGGAGGTTGTCGCATACAATATAAACTTAAATCGCGATGACCCGAAAGTAGGTGATCGTGAAATCATTATAATGACTTTATAACCTGGCGACGTCAATTATGCTTTACGTCACTTGAACGTTACGTTATGTTAACGTAACGTCAGTTGCTTGGTGATGCTAGGGAAGTTAGTAGTTTTGAGACGGCGCCATAGCATCGTAGGGCCCGCACTTTGTTAAGAAAATAAGTAGCCTATAAATATCGTAGAACTCACAATCGGAGTTGACTTGTGTTTTATCCATCATCGGGATTATCGACGAAACACGGTATGCATGTATGTTCTTAGGCCTATAATACTCACAATTTTGCTCTCGTTACTGATCGCACTGATATTGCTCTCTGTACTTGTGCTTGATTGGTACCAAATACTGCACACCAGAAGAATGCCCCACCTATGACAATACCCCATACAGTATGACGAACTCTTACATCGGGGTCAAACCTGTGTATAAATCAAACACTTGTTTACAGGTTGGATGGCTTGCATAAAATCAGTGACTTTTACAACAGTTTTTGGAATAAACTATCATTTTTTCAATAGTTTTGCCAGGTATCGAGGGAAAATCGATACTTTTATCAACACATGTTTATATCAGCTCAGTTTTGTAATATGTATACAGAGTGAATTTGCCACTGTTTACCAATATTTAACCACTCTATATCAAACACCAATTAAGATAAATCATGATCACTATCATTAACGGGGCATCGCAGTTTTTGAAAATGAATAGAAACAAAGAAATTGTCATAGTGTTTGTTTTATTTGCATTGAAAGTCGCATTGTTGCACCGATATTTGATTAACTGCATTAAAACTAGCTGATAATTAAATATAAGTACTATTTAGTTTAAACGTTACGTAAACATGACTTAAATAGAAATTTCATGTTTCTATTTTCAATTTCAATTTTCAAAATATATTATTGAGTCATATAATCGACGAAGAAGGCCATGAACTGTGTTAAAATGCAGCAATTTTTCATAGCTGAAGCGCCATTTTAGTTTGAATGTTAAATGTGAGTCACATGACAAACCTCACAACATACATATATGGCTTAAAAATGGAATTTCTAGTCACTGTGATATAGGTCACGGCCTAAACTTACTCAAATATTACAATTCTACCTCCTCTGTTTGCGATGTCCCAAACGTTGCCGAAACCTCCCAGTACACTGCAGCCTTCTATTAGAACCGTAAGCATTCCCGCAAACACAATAAACATCTGTATTGTATCTGCCCATAAGACTGCTTTCATTCCACCCTGTTAAGGAGAAAAATACAGAAGTCTCTCCTTGATACAGTAAAACCTGTCTAAAACGACCACTCTCAAAAAGACCACACATTGGTTTTCAAGAACAATTATCGCTTAATGCAGGTCAAAAGTATTGCAGAATGCTCCAAGGGGAGCAATCTGCAATACTTTTGACCTTCATTAAGTTACCATTTGTCATTAAGATCTTTGTTTTGTCTATTTTTGATTGGCCGTTTTACACAGGTTTTACTGTAGTTTGAATCCTTAAATGTAGACTTTTCTTCTTAACTATCTGCATAATGGGTATTTTTTATATTATCGTCTGCTGACATTCATTAAATCATTTTGTTTTCAAAACAAATCTTGCAAGGACACCATTAGAGTGTCAAACTGTTTGGATCCAGATCAGGACCGACGTTTTGTCGGTCCTGATCTGGGTCCAAACTGTTTGCAAAGGTTATCAGAAGACAACATAAGTCGCTGCTAGCAAGGAAAAAGTTAAATCGAAATAGATTTATGAAGCAGTGGGGATAGATCTGAGGGTGTACTCATGATCTTGGCCCAAAAATACAATGCCTCCTTAAAGTTGAGGAATACTTAAGTTCAGTATTGATTTTTATGCTTTTGAACTTATTAAAATCAAAATAGTAACATTTTATGTTTAGATCACAATGATACCTTCGACCATAAGCAAGGCATCGATCCTGGCAATTTATTAAACACTTAATGTAACATGTTTAACTACTTAAGTAGTCCTTAACTTTAAGGAGGCATTGTAATTCTAGGCCCAGAATGGATAATTGGCTAACCACATTGCTACAGTATGTAAACTGTACAACCCATCCGTTTTTGTCAACTTTATCGATCACTTTATTTTTTTATTATTTGAAATTGTCTTATTCAATTTTCACACATGAAGCAACATCACATTTACTCTTGGAGTAAACGAAGCTTTTTGAAAAAAAAAATTTTAACATGCTTTTGATACAAACGATTAATTGCATTCTGTTTTGTCCATGTGTGGCTGCTACGTGTAAATGATGTATGCTACAAATTATGGGTGGCGTTTTAAATGCTATTACCAGTTTCCAGAAACCCAGGATGACGTATAGGAGAAGGAGATAGCCTTTAAATTTTAAACATTAACCAAGACTTGTACGCAGACAAAACAACTAAAATGAGAGCTGCTGACATTTAAAGCTGCATATTCTGTAACTTTTGATCTTCTAATTTTAAAAATAATGTTTTTATTTTTCAAGAACATAGTAAAAATACTCAAATTCAGGTAAACATTTTACCATTTTCGTAAATCTTAACAAGCTATCACTATCAAAACAACTGCATTTATGTTAAAATTCAACGGTCTAGAATTATTGGAGGGACGCAAATAATTACCAATAAGAGAAAAATACACCTATTTGATAAGATAATTCACTTTTCCATGCAGTTTTCAGCTGTACTGAACATTTTTATTGTGAAAACATAGCTTAATTTTACTTTTACAATTGATTTAAAAAGAAAATAATTTTTTTCGAAAAATGTTCATAGTTACAGAGTATGCAGCTTTAAAGCTGATCTCGAGGATATAGAACGTTATTATGCTGAACTGTAATTTAAGCTGCTTATAAATGTTAAAATGCCAACAAATGTTGGCATTTTAACATTTATAATCAGTAAACATGTAAATACAACATCTGAGAGCTTTAAAGTAAGAAATATTGGTATTTTTCAGCATTTGGATTTTTATGAGCGGTTGAAATTTCATGCTCATATACGTTAGATATGAAAAAAGGTCTATAACCTCAAGGCCTGGTGTTTATCGATCTCGTAGAAAAGGGTCAAAACTTAAAAAACAAACACTCACCAATGCTGTATAGAATATGCATACAAGACCAACAGCTACTATAGATCCCCATAAAGTTAAACCAGTCACTGAAATAAAAAGAAATATAATGAAGACGTACATTTTCATGCCTGCATAGCCCAAATTTATCCCCTTTTAAAGCAGTAAGTTAACCCTGATCAACCCAAATTGTTTGTGGGGGTTCTGCGTTGATCTTTGTTTTGATATGCATTACTTTCTAGTTTTGCAATCATCTTGATGAGGAAGAGAGAGCTGGTTGCTTTGCTTTTATTGTCTTTTTGATGTACTGTTACTGTAAATGTCCTTTAGCTCTTCCTCACGGTGCGTGGGTTTGTCTGCAGTTTGTGATTGTGGTATTTCCTGATCATTCTCACCGACTTTTTAAAGAGCCAAATGTTTTATAACTCAATTGTTATAAACAAGATAGTGAATCATAAGAAATAAATAAAATCATGCAAATGTATCTACTGCGGAATCTGCACCATAATTTATAGCTACGTTTATTTCTCGCACACCAGATCGGGATTTCCGTTGGTTTACCCATGCGATTTACCTTATACCCCTATTCCACACAGGCCACGAATCGCCCGAATCGCCACGAATTAATTTTTTTCTTATTCGGGGGGATTCGTAAGGTTTCATTATTTTTTTTTCTCCAATCGTGATGAGCTACGAGTCATTCCCGATTCAGATACGATGTCGTTACGACTATTCGGGGAAATCGGCTCAATTCGGCTGGAATCGCGCAAGAATTCCGTACGAATAGAAAATAACATTAGAACATGCTGCACGAAAGTTAAGGAATCAATTACGAGTCAGTTAAGAATATGCGGAATGCAGTACGAATTGGGCACGAATTAACAGAGATCCGCGACGATTCGACACGATTCGCGAGATTTTCTCTCACGATAGCTATAAAAAGGCCCGTACATGCTTGGGGGCATCAGTTCCAAAATGAATGTTCCTCGTAAAGCAGCAGTAAAATTGATCCTGCAACTTGAGTGTTGAAAACGGCTCCTTATATAGCTAGAAGAAAACAACTACGTTAAAGTCGAGAGGCCCTGACCCAGACCTTTTGACTTGGAAAATTATGGCAGTTCGCCATTGGCAAAATCGCCAGCCAGGGCTACTGACTGATCCTGATTGTGCTCCAGAATCTGCCAAATCTGTTTCAACTTCTAGGACTACTCATATGCGCGAGACGGTGTAATTAACCTTAGGGATAATCCTTCTGCTATCTCTTCCTTGGTTTAATTGCTTGGCTTAATCTCAAGATTTCCCACGAATGAGCTAAGAGTAGCTACGAATGCCCAAAACAATGCAAAAACGACCCCGAATCGATTACGATTCAGTTACGATATCCAAGAATGCCTTAGGAATTTGGTACGAATCACGCACGATTTTTCGAATCGGGGAATTCGTGGCCAAAGTTTTGAACAGTTCAAAACTTTTGAGCCGAATTCCCGATAGACCTACGAATTGCAAGAACTCACTACGGACTATGCGAATCAGTTAAGACCATCACGAACTGAGTACGATTCAGCCACGAATCCAAATATTTGTCAATTCGTGTCAATTCGTGGGATTCGGGGCCTGTGTGGAATAGGGGTATTACATACTTGTACCAGCCCGTGGGAAAGAAAAAGAACAAACAGCCGCACGTCGTCCGCAATTCGATCCGTGACGTCATTGTAATGTTAAAATTACACCATCATGTCGCAGCTCAATATATTCATGATTTTCTGGAAGTCTGTTCATGTTTTCATGTTTTTCCGATATAAAATGAGGGGTTTTTTTTGTGGTGAGCAAGAAAAAAATCCATTATTCGTGTGAGGGTGGGATTGAAAAATCCGACCCTCGCGATCACCGTTTGTCATCACTCCGCAAGCCTCTTTATGTCATTCGGTGATTCTCGGGAAGATTTTTTTTATCCCACCCTCACACTCATGGTGGATCCTTATAACCTTTAACTGGGTATTGCTATGATCTAAAAGAGTCATTGTTGAGTTGGTACTGGTGCAGTTGCTGTCCATTATAAGGCGATGCTTAAGTTGTTGCTGTTATTTCTTTATTTCTTGTTACTTACATAGTGTTTGTGGGTTACGTGTTTGTCTTGGTTTTATGATATACTGCGTCCCGTCTGGAAATCTAGTATTTGGATTTAGCCTTCATTTACTTATTAGCAGCGAGACTAAGTATACTTATTTTAGGTCGCCTGAACTTTGTGTGCAAAGTACCGATATTTAAAAGCATGAGTGAACTACAAATAGAGAATAGTAGGCAAGTGTCTTTTGATATCAAGTTAATCAGGCGATGCTTTGAGGACGCTTGTTGACATCGCGAGGCTTGCCGAGCGATTCAACATGCGTTCTCAAAGCCGAGCCTGGTAAACTTGATATATCAAAAGAAGCGAGCCTGGTATTTTATTTATTAGTTCACCCATTAACCCACTCTTCAAACTAGCGATTATGACGTAATTTTCGATTTTTGTATTAGCGACGTCATTCAAAAAGCGCATCGTCATTATGACAAGATAAAGGCACATGCCGTGAGATAGACAACGTTTATCAGACAACGTGCAAAAATGCAGTTTATATGAGAGATAACGGATAAAAGGCAAACTAAGCTTGTTTATATCATTTTCTCAATTGCCATCAAGCTGATAAGAACTACAGGTGCTCCTGTGGCTTTATTTCTAAATTGATTGGCCTCATGAAAATACCTAATAGTAATTAGCATATCTAATTTTTTAAGTTACCATAAGTTAGAAGGCCTCCACGCGAGCTAAACTAATCTTATGTAATTTACAACAGCAGAATCAAAGGCGAATATTTGGTCAATACAATTAAGTTAAGCTTCCAGTGTCTTCGGCTCCTGTCCTTTCTAAGGCGGTTGTTCTGCTGTTGTGTAGTCATTGTTTATTTTTGCTCCAATTGTTTATGGGGGTTTGTGTTCTGCCCTTGTTATGTTATGCAGTATTGTGTGTCCTTTCTAGTTTTGCAACGATATCATTGGGGATGTGCGAGCTGATTGTTTGACTTTTATTGTCTTCTGGATGTCATGTTGCTGTTATTGTTATTTGCCTCTTCCTCACGGTGTCGTGGGTTGGTCTCTGGTGTGTGATTGTGGCATTTTCTTGCTTATTTATCGGTATAATCAGGTCACTTGTCTAAATTATATTGACAACACCATATTATTAATCAAAATGCCCATCTGTTGAGATGTGCTTCAAGCACCATTAGAATTATTTTAATAGTATCAAAAATGTAAGTGAATATGATCAGGAAATACCACAATCACACACTCCAGACCAGCCCATGGCACCGCGAGGAAGAGACACAGAACAATAACAGTCAAAGACATCAGGAAGACAATAAAGTAAAGTAACGAAGCTCTAGCATCCCCAAGATGAATCAACAACAACAGAACTACCGCCTTAGAACGGACAGCAGCCAAAACCACTGGGAGCTGAAATGAGCTGAGTCATGTGATTTTCAACAATGTGGCGTTTTGACAAGTGTAGACTCAGACGAGCTTTTACAGCCTCCTTTTAAGCTAAGAAACGCCACATGATGTTCGGTCAGTGTTTAACACTTATAGTATATTCAAGCAACAAGCAAAGGCTCTGATCAGACTGCGGGTATGCACTGAACTAAGGGTGAGGTTGGTGCACCGTTAAATCGGTTTAAGCCCTACAGTAAAATATTTTACTGACCGTTCCAAGGCGGTACTTCTTTTGTGGATCTTTTATGTGTTTTTTCTGTCTTATGTTTGCTATGCCTTTGTGCGCGTCTGTTTATATGTGCCTTGTGGTCACCTGCTGGCAAAGGGCTGACCTTTTGGCTCTCGTTTGTGGTGTCTATATGTGAGTTTGTCACTTTCCCATTGGTATCCTGGGTCAGGTGTGGTACTTGATTGTATCGATTTCTGATCTGTGCCTCCTTACTTACTTTGCTGGTCGCACATACCACATAGTTGGAAATCACATGTCTCGGCTCAAACGCATGTCACCGACTCGGAACCTTCACTCTTGATTCTGATATTTGTTTTAGGGACACCAGAACACAAACAAAAAGACGCACAACAACAATAAAAGAAAGAAAGACAGCAATGATCAGAAATTGGTACAATCAAGTACCACACCTGTCCCAGGATACCAAATGGGAAAGTAACAAAATCACAATAAACATCACAAACAAGAGCCAAGAGGTAAGCCCTTTCCCTTCAGTGACCACAAGGCAGCAATGAACAGACGCGAAAGCATGACAAACACAAGACATAAATAACACAAATGATCCACAAAAGAAGTAAAACAACCATTTGCTCACATTAATAAGATGCTTGCAAGAGATGACAGAACTCAACAACACAACAAAACCAAGACTAAAACACAAATTGCTATACTACATAAGGAACCAAGCAATAAACCGTTAATTAATGACGACAGAACCACCACCTCAGAATGGTCAGCAACCGTAGCCACTGGGAGCTTTAAAACATTTAAATGACACCAAATATTAGCCCTCTATTCTGCTCTTGTTAAAACACAAAATTGTTTGGCTCACAGTGTGGCTTATGTATTTGCATAAGCACAGAGAAACAATCAAATTAAATACACACACCATGATGAAATAAAGGAAATGGCTCACGACACACAGATAGTCAGAGCTAAAGAAAACTCCAGTTGAGCCACAATGGGTCCAGGAAAAGATAAGTATCAGGTACCAACCAACGGATAAAAGCTTTACGCATCATTTACATCTGAGGCCTGGCATATTGTAATGTAAAATTTGCAAATTAGATATAAAAATATGAGAAACAAATTATTATTTGACATAAGGTTCTTACCTGCATTTAATGCCAGAGACGGTGCATATAGAACTATCGCCATATAAAACAACTGCAAATAATAATAATAATAATAATAATAATAATAATAACAACGATAATAATAATAATAATAATAATAATAATAATAATAATAATAATAATAATAATAAAAGCAAGTATTTTGATTATAAAATAATGAAACTTTTTGCGAGCACATTATTTCGATACTTACAAATGTATCATATTGGCGATTAGACAAAGCTAAGACGAGCCTGTACATATACGGCAGTCTCGCAAAAGCCTTTGCTGCTCACATACACAAAGTATTGAAACAGAAAAATGTTCAGTCAACAATTCAAATATCTAGTCCTCAGGCTGGCAAGAAACTGTCCATGTATGTTTATATTATGGATTTACGCATGATTCCAGAGCAGCAAATACTTTAATTAGTCTGTACTAGCCTGTAAACCAAAGACAGATTTATTCTAGCTTAGTACTGGTTCAACCCAGGAAGACCCGTCCCTGTTTAATTGAAAGATTGTTGATGGACGGTAAGGAATCAAATCAAAGAAACAAAAACCCAAGCGATTATGGTACATGTACTCACTGCATATGTGCAAATTGATTATTTTTAACCCTTTACTCCATATGCTATACTTAGAACATTGCATAATTTCTATAAATAATCAAAATTTCAAATATTTTCCAAAAAATATTTTTTTACATTTCATTAGTTTTGAAAAATATTATGGAAAAGGCGTCCATATGTGCTTGTGTGGAGTAAAGGGCTAAGCATGAATTTGTAGCTACATCTATGGAAACAAAAGTTGAGTCTGGACCATTTTCTTCTATAGTTTTGCTTTACATGCAGCGAAGGCTCTGGCCAAACCTCGTTTTCAGCATGATCACCTGATTCTTCACTTTTCGGCTATGTGATAAGTAACACACTTTCATGTGCTAGCAAATAAGCATAAACATGTAAGAAGAATCCATCCAGCCGCTTAGCTCATATATTCGTAAGCCATCAAAATGTTTCAGATATTATGGTTGAATAATTTGCTTTAATGTTTTGATTTCTGTTTTGATGATTTGTGGTCACCTGCTGGGAAAGGGCTGACCTCTTGGCTCTCGTTTGTGTTGTCTAATTGTGAGTCTGTTACTTTCCCACTGGTATCCTGGGTCAGGTGTGGTACTTGATTGTATGGACTCCTGATTTTCCCTTCTTTCTTACTTTACTTTTGGTCGCTCAGCGAACATTCATGTAAATGTACAACTATCGCAGTTGATCTTTTAAAGTAAAGTATTGATGGTGGACAATGTGGACTGATGAGGGAAGACTGGCGATGGTCATTTATTTATTAACTCTTGGACTAGTTATAGTTTACTATATGAAGTCGAGTACCTTTACATTGTATTTTACACTATGAACAATATCAAAGTTATAAATACTTAAATGAAATCATCAGGCTTGTAGAATGCTTTTGTTGTGAAAACACTTAATTCGATTCAATTCTTCTAAATCACATATACTTTTTAGTTATTTAAATCACGAGATTGCATTTTTCACAATGCTTTTTTGGCTTATTCGGTGATTATATGTTTGTTTTTCGTCTGAGCAATTTGTGTACCGCCAGTGTAATCCATATTTAGTGCTGTCACTGCTGTGCAATCAATACATAGTGCTAGCAATTTTCATACATAAAATCATTTCACGTACTACCAATATTGTGCAATCAACATACTGTACAATCATAGTGTAATACAATCTGTTATCAAAATCAATGCTATACTAACTAATTTACAGCTAAATGTATGCTAGTTCAATTATTCAGTTCAGTCATTGTCGCTCAATCACCTTTCATTACAATCAGATAGACATGAACTTATTCAATTCAAGCAATGTCGTCCAATTAATATCCATTGCAATCAAATGAAAACGAACTTATTCAGTTCAATGAATGTCGCCCAATATCTATTCATTGCAATCAAATGTACATGGACTTATGTTGCCTAATCAATGATCATTGCAATCCAGTCAACCTACCATCCAGGTGAGGTAAATAAGTGTGGATATTATACGCGTGGTTCTTCCAAATCGCATCTCTGTATACTGAAAAGTTAAAAAAAAAATACAAATGGATTATATTACATGTCACACTTAACCATATTCATATAGTTGATATGCAGTTTTCTGCTTTCACTCGCTAACCTATCACTCTTAAAACATAAACACTAGTAAAACACGATTCATAAAACTGAAGATCAATGCAATGTATTGTAGTATGTGAATACTGACCAATTTGACTTAAGTTATTATACACTGTATATACATGATTTGAATGAGGCAGGAAATGATACCTTTTATTCTAGAATGGCATGATAAGGAATATCATATACTTTCTATCATACACAATAGTGGAGTCAACAAAAGCATCTTGGTGTTGTATTGACTTATGCTAACGCCAGTATGTGTTTTGTGGGTTGTAGTGCTGCAGCAGAGGTCACAAAAAGTGACATGTACCCATACCGGAAGGGTAACAAGTAGCATCATACATCATTTTAAAGCTTAGAATGTGCTGAGTTCAGAACTGCATGATGCCACTTTCAGAATTTTGTGCGAAAAAAATTACGGTCCTTTAAACATGGGTACCGTCATCATAGCTCAGAAAGGAATGATTTCTTTTTATGACAAGAAGTATACATACTGTATAAAATTCATGTTATTAGGTTGTATATGATCCAATAGTTAATATTCATTTTGTTTGCATTCGATATGCTACTTACGCACATTAACAACTATAATTAAAAGGTCATTGAGTGCAAAAGTCGCGAAAACCAATGATTTTTACAAATAGTCACGTTTATTGCATTTGATCTACATGTACATTTTTAAATCATAAAAAGGAGTTTTTGCTTGCAATATCAAGTAAATGTAAATGCATTTAATGTAGCAATTAATCCAATTATAATGTCCCCCCAGCAGTTTATAGTGGTTATAATACAACTCTGAAGGGAATGCAAACGTGCATAAATGTACTTGTTCAAATTTATACGTCTGCATATTTTGATATGCACGCCGGTGGGTCGGACTTCAGACTCTATGATGGTTCCGACTTAAAGACTTATCTATTGATGAGATGGTAGGGGCCTGATGCTTTGGCTGTTTGTCGGGCCCACCGGGGTTTACCTGTTGGGTTTCTTTTGCTCCGGTATTCAGTTTAATTTACTGTTGAGTCCTTATCCTTGCTTTATCTCCTTGTTATATCTTGATTTATATGTTTTAGGAGATGATGCATTGATAAGTTAGGGGTCTTTCATGCAAACCAGATATCTATGTGTCTTGATCCACATCTGAATTAAGGGTGAGGTTGGCGCCGTTAAACCGGTTTAAGCCCTCCAGTAAAATATTTTACTGACCGTTCCAAGGCGGTACTTCTTTTGTGGATCTTTTATGTTTTTGTTCTGTCTTGTGTTTGCTATGTTTTGTGCGCGTCTGTTTATATGTGCTTTGTGGTCACCTGCTGGGAAAGGGCTGACCTCTTGGCTCTCGTTTGTGGTGTCTTCTGTGAGTTTGTCACTTTCCCATTGGTATCCTGGGTCAGGTGTGGTACTTGATTGTATCGATTCCTGATCTTTGCACCATTACTTACTTTTATTTACGAAAGCTTTAGAAATCACTTGGGCTAAACCTATGTACACGAAATATATCTTTCTATGTGAAGGTGGAATGCACCTTCTCATAACAGGTTTTGCTCGCATTGGATACCTTCATGGTAAGGCGAGACTTGGAGAACTGTCATTTGAATTTGAGTTTGTCTGCAGTTTATGATTGTGGTATTTCCTGGTCATACTCTCTTACTTTTTTGATGTCTCTGCTGTTGACAGTGTAAACCAAAAGTTGTCTGGAATAGAGTGTGACAAAGGTTTACGAGCTTTGACATGAGTCAGTTATCATGCCTTGCCCCTTCCTCACCGTGCTATTGGGGTGATTGTGGCAGTTCCTGGTCGTACTCACTTTTTAAGCTAACATTTACTATACAGTTCTTGAAAGTGGTGCTGCAAGAACAATAGAACTTTCTCTGATGATGTCCAGTGTCATTTGCATGAGTTCTAAGAGGAATCATGACTATGAATCAGACACAGAAATGAACATATAACTGTAATTAACTAATACTATATGGTCGTTTTTGTGAAGTCATACAGATTAACCTGCTATCAGAGTTCAGGTAAAAGGGAATACCTAATTCTCCAACATTAATACTTTTGGAATGACTCGCTGGAGACAGTATTGCTGCCTTTTAAACTATTCCTCTCCCCAACTAGGCTTTGTCTTTGAGATGTGTATCAGTTTGCAGAGGCGAAACTATTCCCTCTGATGTTTACAAGCAACATATATGTATATCATATCAAATCCTTCAAATGCAGTACATTCCTGAAGAGGTTATTAATGGTTTCCATGAAGGCTAATGTACTAAAAAATGTCAAAGGACAAGTTCTATTCTGCCTGGATTAACCGTATGCAACAGAGTACAAAGTTTTAATAGGATCTAGAGGAATCACAGGACTAACCTTAAAAGGCAATTCATTGACTAGGTCACGTGGTTCCTGAGCCAAGTCTGTGACCGCAAAGTACTCAATGATGTTCCACAACTATGTATGTCGAAGTGCATGTACATGTACAGGTAAACCAAACCAGAGTTGACCTTCACATCATTCTGATACAAAAGCACTAATATGATTCTGTTGTAAAAATAATTTAGATGTTTGACAGTCAATTCATTGATCCTCATTTGACCCCATAGAGGCCACGCCTCACACTTCTAACAGATTTTGCAACATGCGTTATATCATCCAGGCTTGCTTGGTGCCTTAGACACAGGAAGTGAGGAAATAATTCATGAAGGAACTATTTATAAAGCTTGATGGACAAGACAAACCACAGAAGATGTTCTATGAACCCAAGCAAAAGGCCAATAATAAGACACTGGCAGACTTGCCAAAGATACAGCAGTGAAGTCATGAATGATTAGGTGATGCGTCTGTGTTTGTAAGCAGCTTGCTCTTTCAGGGAGGTATCTTGTCTTTTGAGAATGCACAAGGAGTCTTAAAATATTTTCAAAAACTATGGCTCGAATCAATGATCAGATTTCATCCATTAACTCAAAAGCATATCTGAAGGCAAAGTAGCATTATTGAGAAAACAGAATGCATTATCTTTGATGCTACAGCTTTGATACAGATGCTACCAATACTGTCTAAAACGGCTAAAGTAACATCTGTAGCCATAGTTGAACAGTTCAGTGTCTACAAACTTTAGGCCAGTTGCATCTATTAGTCCATTTCACAGATACACATTGTATTTGACATGTACAGGGAGAATAGTGTGAATACGCTAGTATGCCAAAAAAAGAGGCAACACCACAATGGGACATAAAATGCTTCTACACGCAAACATGAAAGTGCTCAAAGAATAGAGGAAATTATTATCCAGAGGCAAAACTAAGGACAACCTTGTAGCTTATTACACCGACACTGATAAAAGCCAGTTGAACAGAAACACAATCCTCATCAGTGGTGGACTGAAGGACAGAACCATCAAAGCGACCAAAGATGAGCATATGGACATCTCAGAGCTACAAGAGATAGCGAACACAAGGCCGTATACATGCCTCAGTTGCTGCAAAATGTCCCAGTACAGATTTTCTTTTTCATATTGTAACTTCCTCATCATTGTAACCTTCTCATCATAGATAAAAAAGAAGCTACAAATGAGATCTTTCTTACATTGGCATATGGTGTTGCTTTGAGACGTTATATCCCTGTTAACATCTTATTCACCAGTCTTACATAAGAACAACACACACAAGACTGATCATAAAATACTGTCTGGCTGGATGGGATATTGGCAGTGCTATCTTTGGGGGTTGGTAAGAAATCCGTTTTCAAACGCATGATTCAAGGTGCACAGAAATTTTAGGGACTGCAATATCTTGGCCATTAATTAAACTGTCAAAAGTTTACTTGCACTCAGTCTGTTAGAGCAATATATGAAAAACTAGACCCTTCATCCCTAAAAGAGGTAAGCTTAGGCAGCAACAAAAGTCCTATCGACAAATAACAGTTTCCATTTGCATATTCTACATTCTACCTGCCCGCCCAACAAAATGAATATGAATAAAAGATGATTGAATACAATAATGACATACTTACTGCATGCGTCCTACGATGATGAACCATTCAACAGCTGCCCCAAAGCTTCTAAATGACCTTACATGCAATTGCGTGAACAGTAGCTGTGACGATAACTGTACATTATACATGTTTTCACAATGAACAACTATGTGCACTAACCTAACAACCTAACATATGAACGCAAAATAGCAGCTCCATGAAAACACATTTTTGTACATTATCCATGCAAAACACAAGTGATTTGGTATAAGAATGTTATGTGCTTTAACATCACTCTTTGATTTTTGTTTTGTTTGATTTGATTCTTTACGTCCTTTCAACAATCTTTCAGTTAAACAGGGACGGGTCTTCCTGGGTTGAACCAGTACTAAGCTAGGATAAATGTGTCTTGCTCAAGGACCACAATGCAGTGACGCCGGTGAGGCTCGAACTCGCTACCTCTCGGTCTCGAGTCAAGCACTCTACCACTGAGCCACTGCACTCCCATCACTCTTTGATAGATGGAAGGATAAATGCACTACACCTTTATTGCGAAGCATTTTAGACCCATTTGACTGTAAATGTCTTTGGTGAAGAACTCATTTTCATGGTCTTTAGGAATTCCACTTTGTCTTAAACAAGTAATGGTGTCCCACATGCATGCTAGTCATTTAAGAGTATAGCAGACACAACTGAGCAATATAGCTTTATCCTGTTTTGATATTGATAAAACGTTATACTAAACCAACATGACATTAGTTCTGAGGGAACGCTGTGTCACACCTGCTCGAGTAAAGTCATATATATATATGTCTGTCACATTCAAAATACTGGAATGTAAAAAGTAGGTCAATGTCACAAAGCAAGGTTAAAGAGAATGCGAGGACAATTACTATACATAATACAAGGTTTGACACTCTCAACTATCACTGCTGCAGAGAACTCACTTTAATGTAAATTTTTCACGCACAGATGTCAATTTATATCAAAGTCACTGGAGCGTAAAAAGTAGGTCAAGGTCAGCAGGCCCCACTGTATACTCAAAGAATATGCAGAGGACAGTTACTATGCAATATTTAATAACAGTTATCATTGCTGCAGAGAAATTCACTTTAATGTAAATTGTTGATGGACGGATGAATGACGCGAATTTGAACTCCTATGTAACACCCTGTTTTAAAAAAGCCACACCCTTGCTACAAGCAAGTGTGACAAAAATAATAAAATAGTATAGATTAAATATTAACAATTTCTAACAGTAAAGCTTCTTACAAAATTGAGCAGGATTACTTGCAGTTGCATCCAGATTAATGTTATGTCAATGTCATAGGTTTTCGTGACTTTTGTACTCAATGACCTCATAAACTGCTGAAAACCAGATTGGATATTGTCATTCAATATATATAGTTATATTTAGTCATGTTCCACTCCACAATTTACAAGAAATAGATTTTCATGTGCATATATGAGGATAATACCTGCTTGGGAAGCACACAGAAAACGAATACAAACAATTTAGGGTGTATACTTTTGAAGGGCCGTAAAAAATTTCGCACAAAATTTTGGAAGTGGCATCATGCAGTTTTGAAATAAGCAGACTCTAAGCTTTAATTTGGTATATAGTAGTACTTGTTACCCTGCTGGTATGGGTACCTCTAAAATTAGGCTACTTTTTGCCACATTGCTGCAGCACTATTGGGGTGTCCGTGATGTTTCATCGATCAAAAAGGAACTCTGTCAAAACGAATATTCCTTCTGCAAAGTTTTTAGTTTCAGTAAGGCTTACTTTTTATTCAATAACATCTAACCAAGATATGTAATTTTCACATACATACAAAAATCGTACAAGACAGGAGTTCTCCCTTCAAAACTTAAAAAAATCAACAGTCAAAACTCACAATACGCATCACAGTATGGATAAACGTATGCTTAAGATGTGCCCGTCCTTACGTTGACTCTGAAATTATTCATATAGGCAATTTATGAAAATTCAATTTGCCAATAAAGGCATTGAATACATTGACTCATTATATCTAAAACCAAATCTGTTATCTACTTTAAAAATTTTCGATATTAATTTTGAAAATAAGAAGTCACCTATTATTAGACGAAGCCTTATAATTTCATTGTTGGTCAAAAATTGACTTGATCTCTGTATGGAAGAAAATACATGCCATGCATGGTTATTTATCTATCGCAGAGATTTAGTATATACTATGTTTGTTGTTTATTGCACTTTTTTATTAGTTTTAATTATGATTTTCACGTTAAATTAAATTTGAAAGAATTAAATTTAAAATGCGAGAAATGTGAAGAAATATCTGCGTCGATGGTTTAAAAAGATAATGTATGGCACAATTCCTCTTCCGTAGGAAAAACTTGACGTTATTTGTAGGTTACAGTCAACTAAATAATACAACTGTTTCAGATGTTTTGCACCAGGTATGTATGACACTATAGTGTTTCCAGGGTTTAAGTGATCCCCGTTTTTCTTTTTTTAAACAGCTTTAAATTGAACTTAGAAGAACGGCATTTAGCATGTGGATTTAAATGCATACCGCGTAACTAAAACTTATTTTTGGGAGATGCCCTTATTTGTAAATGAAGCCCAAATCCCTTGTACAAAAGAATAACTTAGTTGTTTTTCCCTGTGAATATACCCATGTGTACCCCTATAGAAACACGTGGTATATTTGCATTGTTATGATGATATATACTAGCCTAAAGGAATATCTATATCCGCTGATTCAACGAAAATCTATTCCGCAAATCTTACTCGTCATCATTTTGACACACACACGCACGCACAGGTATTTGTAAAAGTCTATATGGGTCCTAGACGGTGCCGTATTGAAAGCAGGCAAATTTAAGGCTTCAGCATGAAGCCTGTATGTACATGTAGCACCTTCTATTTCAATTCATCGACTCTTTTTGCCTACTAGCCTAGGTTTGTCATGGTTTTCTGCTGATATTTTTTTCAAATCAGTTTGTTTGTTGTTTTTTTTCTAATTTTTTTTCTCGGAAATATCAGAATGGTGTCAAGCAGTTTGGATCCAGATCTGGCCCGTCGGGCCTGATCTGGGTCCAAATTGTTTGGAAAGGTTATCAGCAGACGACACTAGTAAGTAAAGAGTTTATGACGACAAATCAAGCAAAGGACCTCGGACAGTCTTAATGAAGGGTTGCCCATAAAAATGACCAGAGAAAAGTTTCAAAGAAAATGATATTTTTTCTATGAAAAAGATAGTAGGTTCAACCCTCGACTTATCCACAAAAGCCGTTTTCTCATTGGACAAGTACCAATTGAAAAATATGGGTTGAAAACTCAGTTTTTGCTATTCAACATATAGAAAATAGAAAAAGTTTTACTGAAGTGCTTTCCCCCCCGTGACCAAACTAATCCTTTTGCATACAGTTGTAGTTTTACATTTCACACATCATATAAAAACGGCATGAATGGTCACGGGGGGGAACGCTGTCAAAATGCTCAAAAACACTTTAGTCTAAAAACGTATTAGAAACTTATTTTGTAAAAGCCTGTAGGTAAATATCAATTTACAATGGCATGTATCAGGGCTTTAGTTATGAGTGCTTACAAAGTATTTAATTGTCTCATTTCTCAACCAAAACATATGTTATGGGTACTCAAAAGAACCGTCTCAATGAGATGGTTCTTTTAAGCACCAAATTAAAGGTTAAATCTAATGTGTAAGAAAATATTAACGATTTTATGCTCAAAAATTGTGTTTATCTAGCCTGTGATATGTACAGTATGCAGTTATAATACACCTCAGTGCACAAGTCCAACTGATTGACCTTTAAACATTACAGGTAATAGTCAAAAGTAATTGACAGCACACTTCTTTAGATGAAATAATGGAATCTTCTCAATCCGAATTTTATGCAAATGCATCACTTTCGTCTCAAGTTTTATGCCGCAAACATAATATTTACATGTATTTAGGTGAATACTCGACGTAACTTTGACTTTCTGTGAAATAAAGTTTGGTCACAAAAAATACCCCCACCCCCTAAACCCTAGAGTCCTGGCATAATGATGCAATATTTTCAAAATATTTTTATTGTGCTAGGTGCACTAAATGTAATGGTTTGATTTAAGCCCAAAACTATAGTTGTCAGTTATGCATTATCCTAGCCAGAGGCTGTCAAAATTTGGGCAGATTGAATAGGAAACTGTCCGAGGTCCTTAGAGAGTTGACGAGAAATAGCGAATCGGGGATATACATTAAACTTAAAGAGCATCAAATATTTGCCTGCTTAAGATATGTAGCTGATAAACTTTGTCAGCAGCTGAGGCCAAGTTCAGGCTAAAATGTTGGGCATAATCTGGATCCATACTGTTTGAAAACCTACTTGTATTTCTGAAAGACATACTTTAGAAAATAATTATCTCGAAAGAAAATTCAGCAGAGACCAACAACCCAGCATTTAAGGTTTAGACAATACTATTACTTGAATCTTTTTTATTAACACAGACCATTTCAATGCCACAGTGAAGTTCATAAATCAGTTTAAGCAGTGAATCATAGCCTAATGCACGAATATTGGTCCAGATAAGCAATTTTAGCGTGAAGCTGCGACTGTCTCCATCAGTTTAAACACGTGTTTTGGGTGCACAAAAAAAACGTATCATCGAAACGGTTGTTTTGAGTACACACCAAATATTTTTTGTTGAGAAATAGGAAAAATAATTTAGTATTTACTTAGTACTGCTGCAACAGCTTCTATAAGTGTCATTTATGCACCAGTCATTTGTATCCACTGCTCCCCCACCTACGGGGATGGGCGGGGATAATGATTTTCACTTTCCAGAGCCCTGGTATAAGCCCCGCCCTGTGGGGACAAGCTGATGGTAACAACCCTGCTCTTTGCCCAACCCTACACAACAGAAAATCCCAGCGGGGTAAGTGTCCCAATGTTATAACCCCTACACTTCCCCGGCACTGCGGGGACAATCAAATGGTAATTGTCCAGCACCTTACCCCGGCTATTCCACGGCTATCCCCGTAGGTGGGGGCCGTGGATACAAATGACTGGTGTATTATCCTCCTTAAATATTGTATAAATAAATAAAGCAAATAAAACCAAATGGAGTTGCATTTTCCTCACATGACGGTATTTTGAACTTAACACATCGAATTTCTCCTTAAAGTAAAACTGAAACATTTGTGATATGTTTAAAGAGCAAATCCAATAACATATGAACACAATTTGTCGACATATGGACGCTACATAAGGGGGTGCAAATTTACTCCCGGGTGCAATTTTGCTCCCGGGAGTAAATTTGCACCAGGGTGCAAATTGTGCATATAAACGAGGCTTAAGTATATCTTAAGCCTCGTTTATATGCACAATTTGCACCCTGGTGCAAATTTACTCATGGGTTCAAAATTGCACCCAGGAGTAGATTTGCTACCCCTTATGTAGCGTTCATATGTCAATAAATTGTGTTCATATGTTTTGGGATTTGCTCTTTAAACATATCACAAATGTTTCAGTTTTACTTTGAGGAGAAATTCGATGTGTTAAGAATGTTTCGATTATTAGTCAGTTCAAGATACCGTCGCGTGAGAAAAATGCAACTCCATTTGGTTTTATTTATACAATATTTAAAGAGGATAATACATCAGTCATTTGTATCCACGGCCCCCACCTACGGGGATAGCCGTGGAATAGCTGGGGTAAGGTGCTGGACAATTACTTTTTGATTGTCCCTGCAGTGCCGGGGAAGTGTGGGGGATATAACATTGGGACACTTACCCTGCTGGGATTTTCTTTTGTGTAGAGCGGGGCAAAGAGCAGGGTTGTTACCATCAGCTTGTCCCCACAGGGCGGGGCTTATACCAGGGCTCTCTAAAGTGAAAATCATTATCCCCGCCAATCCCTGTAGGTGGGGGAGCAGTGGATACAAATGACTGATGCATAAATGACACTTATAGAAGCTGTTGCAGCAGTACTAAGTAAATATATGACTATCTGGCCAAGACGTAGTGCTTGAGACTTATACATGTACTGATGATCCATGGCTTCCGAATGCCACGGGCTCTGCCACAAACTGCGCGAATAGCTGCAACGGAATGCGCGTCTGCGTTAAGTTGTTTCTGACAGTTTGACTCAGGACTGCGCAGAGCTGGACAATTGAGAACCTCTTCGTAATAGCAAAATAAACGTCTTGTGAATGTGTGAAACAGGTTTGGTCTTCAATTGTTGACGAACTCGTCTAAATCTCTGTTAAGTTTCCGAAGGGAAATGGCTCAACCAAGAATATCAATGGCTACAAGAGGTTTGGATTCCCAAATTGGGGGGGGGGGTAAGATAGAGGGTAGGCATATTTTAATTATTGCTCTGTCTGAACATCACGTTGATAACATGAATCGTAAAGGGTGGTCACTCCGTTATTATGCAATGGGGGGGGGGGGTTCATTGATGTGTATATCGGATAGCATGGACTCGTGCATGGCGCCAGGGTTCTGACAAACTCTGATTTCCATTGCTGAGGTTAGGATGAGATATTGTTCGGAAATAGAATCGTGCTAATCGAAGCCCATAGACCAGAAAATCCAGTTGTTCTGCGCGGCAACCCGGCATAGCCGATGAAGTAGTGACTACAGACAGAAGCCATGACCTTAAGTTTGATAAAGAGACTATTTATATGGTTTATTTTCATACACATGTACATGTTCATATGGAAAAGATGGGTAATTTATCAAAATCTAAGCTCAAATTGTACGTATGTGATAACAAGTTGCGTTCATGTGCGCAATTTGCACCTAGGGGCAAATGTGCACCCGGGTGCTAATTTGCTCCACCGAATTTGCACCACCTACAAAGGTGGAGCAAATTCGCACCCGGGTGCTAATTTGCATCTGGGTGCATTTTCATAAAACACCGTTTATATGACCAAAATACACCCCAGGTGCAAATTTACACCCCGGGTGTATATTTGCGCCGGGGTGTATATTGTGCATATGAACGAGGCTTTAGTGAATTGATTAAACAAAGGTTTAGTAGAGAGGGCTCGCCTTTTTGGCTTGTAATGCAATACCTTTTTTCACTTCAGAATAATCTAAACTATATCATTTGTGGCCATACCAGAAAATTTGCGACGCTCTCCATTATCTTTTGGACAACATATTATATTTAAATGTATGGATAAGAAAGTTATTGCAAGTTTACACTAAAATGTCCTTAGCTTAATTACGCAAGGTTGATTCAAATATGAGCCTACTTTTGACAAAACCGTCAAGTGGGTAGGGGTGTCAAGTATGATCAAAGCCATCAGTACGATAAAGCCGTAGCTTCCCATAGATTACAGAACGAACTACTAAGAGTTACTAGACTAAGTGTGTTCACTTGGCGCGCATTGCTCTTTGCTAGTTTTTGTCAAGTATGTAGAGTAACTTTAGAAGGGAAATTCCCTGTCCCATAGCTGAATGTACTTCATCCCTTTGATACATTGAGAACTTACGCGGTAATGATATCACTTGCTCAAATTACCGTTTCAATTGATGATGTTGTTTATTTTCTTTTGCTGTTTAGAAAAGAGTATTGAATTACTTTTAAACCTAGCCTTAAAACTGACTCTCTCTCTCTCTCTCTCTCTCTCTCTCTCTCTCTCTCTCTCTCTCTCTCAAACTCTCAAACGCCTGTGCTGACGTATCGAGTGGGAAGAGATATCTAAAAATTTGTCTGAGTCTTGACCAACATCCGTACTTTGTGTGTACGAGTAGCGATGGTTCTGTTAAGTCTGTGCAGCGTTATCAGATTATGTCGCTCATACCCGACTCGTAAACGGTCGTTCTTTTTTTAGAAAATTCGACGTCTTTCACATATTGACGGTCCAAAATTATCGCATTGTCGAGCAAACAAGGCACAGGCGGGCCTGTGCAAATGCGCAGTCTCGTCAGAGCCTTCGCTGCTCACAAAATCAAAGTATGGATGTAGATGAAGGCTCTGATCCAAATTTAGATCTGTATTGGTGGGGTACACGAAACAAATTTATATATTTTTGGCCTTACTTTAGTAGGGCGAAATGTATTGTGTGGCATTTGCAAGATACAACGTCAAGCTTGGATGAAATTCAAATGGACCAAGTTAAAATTAAAATATCAACATACTTTGTAAGACACATAATAAACATATACTGTTCACAAAAAGTAGGGGATATTCGAATATTATAAATCATACTAGCATTTACCAAACTAATGTCATAAACCTGAAACAGCTAGTATTAATTAGCAAAGTCATCTAGCTGACAATATGAATACAAATTTCTAGGATTAATCTGGTCACGTGTTCCTGAGGCAACCATATTTAGACCAGGGGTAGCCTTTCGATTTTCACACGTGAATATCACGGTTACGGATTAGGCAATGGCTATGTTTCTTAAAAAGAAAATATCCGTTATTCATTATTTTTTATGTTTAGAATTTAATTTCATCTCTTGTTCCTCAATTTCAGGAATATGAGGCTAAAATCTGTCACTTTTAAGTGAATTTTGCCATTTTTTACATGTTTGTCACCGCCCTATTTCCTAGAAATAACAATTATGGTCCATGAAAAAAATCTTAAAAAAACAAAGATATCCAAAATGCATCTTTAGCATGCATTTTCAAAAGCGTGTCAAAAATTTGCCGCTTTTTTGTGAAATTTGGGTCTTAACCCCTAGTGTCTTTGGCATGCCCTTAAGGTCACATTACTAAATTTTCAGTCCTTAAATTATGCAGGAAAACTGGCTTACATATTGCTATATCCAAGGACAAAATTATTTATGCGACAAATTAGGATTTTAAGTTCTAGATTTTTTTATGTCCCAATATCCCTACTTTTTGTGGACAGTATATAACCACCCAACATGTAAAAAGCAACACACATTGATATATTTGTATGGGGCGCTGTGTCGAGTCATTGAGCCCTGTGCAGTTCTGGTTCAATCCAGAAAATGTCCCGACACGTCTGAAAAAGTGTTGACTGAGACGAAAAGCAACACTGATCCGACTGCCACATGACTTCGAGTGTACACAAGCATGCATCCTCACAGTCTGATCATAGTCTTTTATATGCGCTATATGGACAGCCAAGGGTTGAACGTTTCTTCATGTGCAAAACTAAGACTCTGATCAGATTGTGCGGATTCGCAGACTGATTGGAAACTTCGCTGTACGCGCATGTCAACTTGTACATACCGGCTAGCATGTAGATTACCCACTGGCGGCTAGATGGGTGATTATGTCGATCGAGAAAGGGGGAGGAATATGCCCAGCTAGCATACAACAGCGGGCCACTAACGGCTCGCTAGCGATACGCCATTGAATGGCGTATCGCCGGTGGGTCGATGGTGGCCCGACGATGCGTGTTAACTGGGATATATGTTGTGCAGCTTACCTGAAACACACTGGTGATGCCGAGATTATAAAAGATTGGAATGAAGATATTGGCAGCCATGAGAGCGGTAAAGATGAAAGCCACAGAAATCCACCAGTACATCGTGCTATACACGTATACCTCAGCGGGTGTCCCTAGGATTGTGATGGCCGATATGAAGCTAGACAACAGCGACATGGCCACGAGCAACGGGTGCATGTCCCTTCCCGCTAATAGATACTCTTCCGACGAGTTCTTTTTCCGATCCTTGATGGCGTAGAATACACCAATCGCGGCCGACAGAAGAAGTGTCAATGCAAACACAACATAATCCGCCGCGTGGAATTGTTTCTTGATGCCTGTCTGGTAGCTCCATTTAGCCTCATCCATGTTGAAAGACTCGAAGAAACAGACCTAACAAACCCTATCAAAGCGCGTGCGTAAAACCATTCAATACACGTCAATGATTAACTTTCCAATGGACATTTATTCTGAACAATCATCTACTTCCATGCTTTAATCTATATATATGTGCATAACAATGAAGGCGCTTGCGAGACTGCAAGTATGCGAAGGGTTAATCCGAGCCTTCTTCGTTCTACTTTGCTATTACAAATATGTATGTAGTACCACATCCCACAATCTCCTTTGGCCAAGTTGTGTCTGTTATATACAAAATGTACGCATTGGGGTTTACAACACTTCTATGATTGTAGAAAGATTGATTTGTAATCCTGAGTGAATAAAGTTGATGATTTCCCTTGGAATGACTCCATTAAATGCACTTTATAACACAGTTTCATATTGAATATCAAATCCTCGATCCGACGATGAACATTATTCGAAACTCTTGACTATTTTCGCCATTTAGCTTTGTGTATAAATGAAAACATTTTGATGAATAAAAAAAATAGTCAATTTGAGTTTTAAGTTACATTTTACACCCTTTACACACGGTCGATAAACATAAAATACATATTGAAGTCGCCTACGGTCGAATATATAAGCCTGTACATGAGATCGAATATGCGAGCACTGAAATCTCCGACGAACAGTCTTGTTGAAGCTTTTGCTGCTCTTACACGCAGAAGATTTGTCATTTAGCTCCAATAGATAGATCCATATACCTGTGTTTTAACGAGAATACGATATAAGCAAGATCATATGTACAGACTATATAAAAAGCCTTTAGTTAAGAGTGCGTACCAAAAAAATAATTTCTTATTTCTCAAACAAAACATGTGTTGTGTTTATTCAAAAGAACCGCCTCATTGATACGGTTCTTTTGAGCACCCAAAACATATGTTAAACTGATACATGTAGGCAAAGTTTACGCTCAAATATTTTGTGTTTACCTTACAGTACCATAATATCTGCAAATTTAGCCAAGGAAAAAAAATTCGAAGTAACTAAACAGACATTGAGTAGAAAGTGTGCTTTATTTTGCTTGTTTTCAGAAACATTCTTTTTCAATTCAAAAATGAATAAAACCCATTTTTAACTCACCTTACCATTGGCTCATGGTGAGTTATTGTGATCGTTGGATGTCCAACGGCCGTCGTGTGTCGTCCGTCGTCAACAATTTTTTCAAAGGACATCTCCTTCTAAACTACTTGCTGGATTTGACCAAACTTGGTAGGAATGGTCCTAATATGATCCTTTTTATAAATTGTTCAAATGGTTTCGGTCCATTGCATATCTAGGTCACACAGGCTAAACATAGATTTTCAAGATGAAAACTTTAAAAGATCTTCTTCTCTGAAACCGCAAGGCCTAGAGTTTTGCGCCGGGCCGCGTAGCGCAGTCGGTAACGTGTCTGGCTACAGATGCATGTCTGACTGCAGATCGAGGGGTCGCGAGTTCAATCCCGGTCCGGTCCCATACTTTCGTGGAGATTGATCATGAAATGATTTCTACGGTCATTCTCCTCCCTTCCGCTGATCCATTCAAGAAGGGTTGTTGTCAGTTACAAGCGAAAGTATGTGCACGAATTACTGGTTAACCGCTTGTTCAAGCCTGCCCAGGAAAAAGTGTGGTTAGATGAACTGACCGTCCCGCAATGACCATAGCTGTTGACTTGGGACGCAAAGCAACCAACCAACCAAACCTAGAGTTTTGCTATTTGGTGCATGTATGTAGCATCACCTAGTGGACTTCTACCAAGTTTGTTCAAATTATCCCACTTGGGCCAAAAATGGCCCTGATCCAGGGGTCACATGTTTTACATAGGCTTAATCGGGAAAAACATAGAAAATCTTCTTGTCTGAAACCATAAGTCCTAGAGCCTTGATATTTGGTATATAGCATCACCTAGTAGACTTCCACCAAGTTTGTTCAAATTATGCCCCTGGGGCCAAAAATGGCCCCATCCCAGGGGTCACATGTTTTACATATGCTTATATAGGGAGAACCATGAAATAATCTTCTTGTCTGACACCACACGGCCTAGAGCCATGATATTTGGTATGAAGCATCACCTCGTAAACTTCTACCAAGTTTGTTCAAATTATATCCTAAGAGCCAAAAATGGCCCTGCCTCCGGGGTCACATGTTTTACATAGACTTATATAGGGATAAACATGAAAAAAAAATCTTCTTGTCTGAAACCATATGGCCTAGAGCCCTGATATTTGGTATGTAGCATCACCTGGTGGACCTCTACCAAGTTTGTTCCAATTATTCTCCAGGGGCCAGGGGCCACATGTTTTACATAGGCTTATATAGGGAGAAAGATGAAACAATCTTCTTGTCCGAAACCTCAAGGCCTAGAGCATTGATATTTGGTATCAAGCATCACCTAGTCAACCTCTACCAAGTTTGTTTGAATTATATCTTTGGGGCCAAAAATGGCCCCACCCCAGGGATCACATGTTTTACATAGTCCTATATCGAGAAAAACATGAAAAAATCTTCTTGTCTGAAACCATAAGGCTTAGAGCCTTGATATTTGGTATGTAGTGTCACCTAGTGTACCAAGCCTTGATATTTGGTATGTAGTGTCACCTAGTGGACGTCTTCAAAGTTTGTTCAAATAATGCCCTTGGGACCAGAAATGGCTTGCCCCAGGTGTTACCAGGGACATGGTCAGCTTTCAACAGATTCCTATATGCAAGCTTAAAACAAAACTCTGGCGAGCGATTAAGGGCCACTTGGCCCTCTTGTTACCGTTTGTATTGCATAATGACTGGCTCAAAAATCATGTCTGGCTCTCAGGAAAAATTTGACACCTAATTTTGTAGTTGTTGCCAGTGTTTTACTTCCAATTTGTTGTCATATTGGCTTGGGTATGCCATAACTGAATTTTTGTTGAAGAGGATGTCACGTTATTAGATGCGATTACTGACAATTGGGTGTGAACACTTATCTGTGGTTAGCAATTACCAGGTAAAGGTTGCAGCCACAAAAAATCAACGTTAAATTTTTTGCGTGCGAACTTTCGGAAAAGAGGGTATGCACATTTGGTGTGGTACCGTATCGTAACCAATGACCCTTAAATTTTATTTTTATTTCAGCTGAATTGTCTTTTGGTAGTTCTATCAGATACAAAAATACTTTGTTTGGAAAATTATTTTCTCAGATGTAGTCAAAAGAATTTTCCTTCAATTGTTTTTCTGAGTATAATTTGATAGGAAGCCAGGATAATCTAAACGAAAATAAGCAACTTCTGAAGGACCCATGTTTCCAGATAATTCAAAACCAAGGTCATGTGATTTATAATATATTTTAGATGTCGCTATGTAAGTAGGGCGGAAATCATGAATGCTATGATAGCATTCGATTAAAGATTAAACTTTATATTATGATTGCACTCTTGATGCAAAAAAGGTTGTATTTATGTCTGTAAAGTTCAAAACTGACGATATATCTATTCTTATGCACTTCAGGACTTGTTTTTCATAAAATCCTTTGGGTAGTCTAAATTGAAGCGTGACAAGCTACGCGCAAATGCGTGCCTTCATATGAATAATGACATAAATGATAATGGTGATCCAATCAGAAGTAAGGTTAAATTACAAAGTGCATTAAAATATGAGTTTCATTAATTGCATTGGCTGTTAGTTTTCTGTGTCTCTACCTTACAGTGCCATAGGTTGGTCTACAATGTGTGATTTTGGCACTTTCTGGTCATACACACGTACTTTTTGATGTTGTTTTTAAGTCTGTCTACAAAGTTAATAAGGTAGTTGTTCAAATGACGACATATCATTCATATATCGAAGTTTTCTTCTGAGTTTCGACCATAACAGTCAATAAAACAAATAAGGTTTTCAAGTTTATTAGATACTCACATTAGGTTTTCATTCAAAGTTGGAAGTACATGTATAAAAAGATAAGAAAATGTACCAAAAATATTTACATCATTAAAGAACACATTCAGAGCACCTCAGCGCAAATGATTCAAGTATGGGGGTTCATTATTAATACGTATAAAATGCAAGTATGTCGCTTATCACAGAAGAGCAATATAATGGAGTCATACTAATCCAGGCTTGGTGTCAATATGAAAACGTGACTTAACATAAAAAAACGTTGAACAGTTTCAAACTGCAGCGTTCCTTGCCTAAAATGCCAAGTTCAGCATGCTGCAATCAATAATAAAGCATGATAATTCTTGTCCAAACTCTTTGTAATAAATTATCAAGCTAAAAATCAAAATCCAACCAGATGGTTTTGCTAGAACCAAATTAGTTTTTAAACATGAATGCACAACATAAACAAATGTTCCATCAAAACCATGTAGTAAATCTCCTAGAGTTTTTGAGTTGAAGACTTGTATAAATTTGTGCTACCAATGAACTATGCCAGACACTCGCAATGCTAATACACTATGATTTGACACCTTCATATTGGGTAAGGCTACCACCTGCCTTTATCATATGACATCCATGTAATGTGACTACATTCTTTCGCGTAAATGTTATGTCATAGCAACGTCAGACACAACTTTACATTTTCGTTTGATATAATTGCCTTCATTAAAAGCCTACTTAAAACACTCAAATTCATTTTTAAAATCTGACACTGAAGATCATGATATATAATATTTATGAAACAAGCTCTGTTTCATAAATATTACATGAAATTGCCACTCATGTGAAATCCTTTAGCTTTTCATTTTATTGATTTTAGCACATGCCGTCGCGTCTGGAAAAAAATATAACGCCATGTATTAAAATTGGTTAACCACTAGTGGCTTACAGATTTAGTAACGTAATGATGTCCATTATAATGTTGCGTAAAAGATAGCTAAATATTGACGCTTTCACGCAAAAAATGCGATTTTTAAGAAAATTTAAATGACATGTGATAAATAAAATCTAACATTTGTGCTCTTGTATTATTGCATTTATCAAACTCTATGATGACTCTGACTTAAAGCTTTAATCGGTGGGTTGGTGCCTGATCCTTATCTGTAACTGGACCCACCGTGGCTTAACTTGAGGTTTTCTCTTGCTCTGAGTCAAGTGACTATCTGTAAGTCGTGAGCTCTTTTCTTTGTTTCATCATAGTGTGTTAATTTGATTGGAGTGTTTCTCCATAATGATACATTGCAATAGTTAGAAGGCTTCTATGCGAGGTGAACATTTCTTGTACTCCAACAACAGCAGATTTTTGGCGAAGATTTGGTACCAGTAAAACGCATTTAAGCCCCCCCCCCCCTCCCCGGTGGCTTAGGCTGCTCTAAGTTCTAAGGCGGTGGTTCGAATTGTTGTTGTCCAGTTGTTTATTGTTACTTCCATTGTGGGAGTCTGTAATTGTTCTGTTTTGTTGTTCGCTACTTTATGTCCCTTCTAGTTTTGAAATCATCTTGATGGGGAAGAGAGAGCTGGTTGCTTTGCTTGGTTTGTCTTCCTGGTGTCTCGTAATTGTTGTGTGGCCCTTCCTCGCGGTGCCATGGGTTTGTCTGCGGTTTGTGATTGTGGTATTTCCTAATCATACTCACTTACTATTTTTGCTACGAATAAGCCACAAAATGCTTGCATTCTATCACTTTTCCCCCATCTCGTTTACTACATTCAATACGACATGAGCACTCATATAAGATCCTCTATGTAAATATGCTACTTCATCATCATATACTTCTGCTCCTCATATAGTATACGCATTCAACTTTTTAGGCCAAATACAAAAATAACTGTGTTTAGGGTAACCCGACACTACCTAAATTTATTGGAAAAACCTAGAGATTTTCATGTTTTCTGAAAAAAAATATAATCTAATGCATTTTGAAAGACAAACGCCTTACAAAATGCATCAAATTATATTTTCTCCAGAAAAAATAATTATAAGAAATATGTGTGCCTACCCTATCTACATTTTCAAACCCATTACCCAAAACACACTTATTTTTTATTTGGCCTTATTTTTTGTTTTTGTTTATCACATGTTTTGTTAAAGATGTGTGTTTTGTTTTACTCCATTACTGTTGAATGCTGCATTATCAAGACCTGTATTAGTTTCATTCTGCATTATATCAGTTAATTCCACATTCCTTGATAGACTAGCGAGTCGTTCCTTCCTCATTCCTTCATCTACTTTTTCATCTTCATCGTTTATCTGGAAATAAAATGATTTTATTTGGTACAAAACACTTTTCTATACAAGTTAAACCCTTAACAAATTTAAGCTCAGGAGCAAATAAATAGGACATTATCCTAATAAGACGTCTTTGAAACAATAAAAAATAAACACAAAAATGAATTAGAAAATTCGACCAACAATTCCTTTGAAAGATACAAAACATTCCAAAAATGAAAAAAAAAACGAGAGAGGAAGATTAGAATCAGCCAAAATTGAGTTGATTACTGCAGTCTTACATTGCCATCTAAACATTGTGATGTACGGCTTGTAGAGTTCTAAATATTTAACCAATCATGTAATCAAAATCAGAATTAACATCTTATTTCGATGTTGTCCACTTCATAATGGGGTGTAAAAATGTAAAAGAAAATTGTGATTTGTTTACAATGGAACCATTATTTACATGAACAAACATTATTTACATGGATAAACACCATCTATATATTTAACATTTTGACATGACATTTTAGTATTTATCACATATGACTGTGAATAGTTGGTTCTCTTAACAAAACTAGCACACCTATCTAGTATGGCTAGAGGCCTAGATCTGATTGGCAAGTGTAGGCTCTGATCAGACTGTGCGTATGTACAGGCTGGCCTGAGCCTTTGCTGGTCGCACATACCACATTGCTGGAAATCACATGCTGCGGCTCAATTAACATCACTTCTTTTGCCTGTAACCAGTGAAAATATTGGCGAAAATGTGTGAATGCGCATCTCTGTCTCAGCTTGTGCTGCTCACTAATGCAATCATGACTAAAATTATGTAAGTGTGTGTGTGCCTACCTCACCATGACGAACACCAAATCGTAATGGTTTGCGTATCTTCTCTGGCAAAAATGGAAAGAATATGTCAAAAAAGGGACAAATGAGTTTTGGATTTAATGTCTTTGTGTCTGTATGACCTACAAATAAAATAAAACATAAATTATAATTCAAATTGATGGTATCATCAGTCAAGTTGGCTATTTCAGAACAGGCTAAATAGATCACTTGTCACAGCGACAAATTGCTTGAATTATACAGCTACTGTTTTGTCAAGCGGTCATTAAAATTAAAGCTACGTAAAAAGTGCATATATGAAACCAAACTTTTTTGAACAGGTTTCAATATTGTACATTTCCTGCGATTGTGAGAGCAAAACAAAACAAGTACGTGCATTTAAAGCAGTGCAAGCATATTCATGAAACTCAGACCAACATTTTGACCTCTAGCCCTGTTGGATATGCCAGACTTTGGTGTTTAATGGAGTCTTTTGTGCATTAGTCCTGAAATATCGTGCACTGGCCCTAATACTTTTTTCTTTACATTTTATTGTTAATTTTATGCATTGGGTATTTGTATAGGTAAACTGTTAAGGATTATGCCTACTCAAAATACTGAATAAGGCAATATGTAATTGCTTCCCTGAACTATACTGAAACCAAGTTCTAATCGGTCGCCATACATTTTTACGCTAGTTGAGAAAGTGAAACATTGGGTATACAAAATTCATGTTTTTCTAAGTGAAGCAATACTTTGCGTGGCTCTACAAGTTATTTCATTTAAAAATGATGTGTACATCTTGCACGGACGAAGTTAGAGAAAAGGTACACTCATTTCAACTAGAGGACCTGAAGGTCCTGAGGCGCTCACCTGATCTCCTTAATAATGCTAAAATAGGTAAAGGTCAACTACAGCTTATTTTGTTTTACCATATATGGAGGTTGCAGCCATTTTGGTCAAGTGACCTAAACAATCTAATGAATAATCCATCAAACAGCCCAGTGATTTCTGCGAAAAAGATGTTTAAATAGGTGTGTGGCATTCCAAATGAGTGGCCTTGGATAAAAGGTAACAGGTCAGCTTGACATTTACTTAATACAAAACTATTGTCTCAATAGGCTTAACTATTATGAATTTGGCTTAAACAGTTATAGAAAAATGAACATTTTAAGATTTTCTCCATATAAATGCATTAGGAATCATATTTGACCTTGCCATAAATTAGGTCAAGGTCAACCAAGATTCTTCATTTGTGCAAACCTGGTAGGGCCTACATCCCCAATGCTACATACCAAGTCCCAAAGCCAATGGCCTTTTGGTTCCAGAGAAGAAAAGATTTAAAGAGTTTTTACCGTATATAGGCATGGTGGCCATGTTAATCATGTGACCATAACAATCTGTATTAGTTTTGGCTAACCAATGATAAGGAGTTGTCATATGAAATTTGGTTTCAATTGGCCAATAGTTTCTGAGAAAACTATGTTTTAATATGTTGATGGGACTCCAATATGAGCGACCTTGGCTGAAAGGTCAAAGGTCAACCTTGACCTTTGAATCTTATTAGTTGACACTAGATTAAACAATTCAAGTGAGAATAATGACTTTGGTTTACACAGTATTCAAAAAATCAATTTTTCAAAAAAATTCCAATTCAAATGCATTAGGAAGCAAACTTGACTTTGACGTTAAGTAGGTCAAGGTCAACCTAGGATCATCATTTAAACAAACTTGGTAGGCCCCACATCCCCAATGCTACATACCAAGTCTCAAGGTCACTGGCCTTCTGGTTCTGGAGAAGAAGATTTTTAAAAGGTTTTTACCATATATGGGCCAGGCGGCCATCTTTGTCATGTGACCAAAATATTTTGTATAAATTTTAACTATCTTATCATAAAGAGTCTTCACATGAAATTTGAGTTCAATTGGGTCAATGGTTTGTGAGAAAACTATGTTTTAATATATTGATGGGACCACAATATGAGCGACCTTGGCTGAAAGGGCAAAGGTCAACCTTGACCTTTGAAACTTATTTATAACCATTGTCTCATTAGTTTTAACATATCAAGTAAAAATAATCACTTTGGCTTTAACAGTATTAAAAAAAAATCAACTTTTCAAAAACAATTCCTTTTTAAATGCATTAGGAAGCAAATTTGACCTTGACGTTAAGTAGGTCAAGGTCAACCTAGGATAATCATTTGAACAAACTTGGTAGGCCTAGCACCCCCAATGCTACATGCCAAGTCCCAAGGTCATCGGCCTTCTGGTTCTGGAGTAGAAGATTTTTAAAGGGTTTTTACCATATATGGGCATGGCGGCCACATAGGTCATGTGACCAGGACCATTTGAACAAACTTTCGTTCCCGCGTCCTAAGAAGTCTCCATATGAAATTTGAGTTTAATTGGCCCAGTGGTTTCAGAGGAGAAGATGTTTGAAAATGTTGACGGACGGACAGACGGAAATACGCCAGAGTGACCGGTGTACTATAAGCTCACCCATGAGCCTTCGGCTCAGGTGAGCTAAAAAGTCACACTTTTTCTACGATATAAACTATAACACAGAGCCCTTATCAATTAAGTTGGAAGATATTACTGGCTACCTCGATATAAGAAGAATAAACCTCAAACGTTTTGTTTCCATCGGACTCGTCGTTTTTGCTACTCAACAACATTAGACAAACACTTTTAGCAGGTTAATTATTGAAATTCATCTTTAAACTTGCAATTTACATAGAAAATTTGCACTGCTCTGTACGATTTATCATCAGCGGAACAGCATTGAAATTTTCAGGGATTATTTATTATCACCAGACGTCACCGTTGTTCTTTGAAAATGGAAAAAACAGAAATATAATGTTACCAAATCGATTTTTAAACTCTCACATTGAAAGCGGACGTGTACAGTAGTCCTAAAACTTTAACCTCAAAAAGTGGACTAATCAAGTTCTACTGTGTTTGGCCTACAGCGTAAAATAAAATTAAGTGTTTTTAACAATTTTACCAGGAAATACTGGTGAGTTTTAAAAATCCCGAATTTTTTTAAAAATGCAACATTTTAAAAATGCGTAAAAAATCCACCATAAGCGAAATTTCAATTGTATGGTGTATTTCAAGTCGGACAGACCAGTTTGTAGCCACCTTAACATCTACTTTATAAAAACTACTCTCAAAAACCATTTTTTTTTAAAAAAGCCATTTTTTGCACTTTTACCCAAAAAACTTTGAAGTAACAGAAAACTGTTCAAAAACACTGCTAAACGTTTGCCCATTAAAATTCGCATATATAGGCGAAAAATTATTTCAATTTTATTAGCGTGTGGTCAGATAAAATGAGTTTGAAAAGTGACCGATAAGAACTTGGTTTTAGTATATGTAATTGCAGTATATCTAAAGAATAGTGACTATTTAAACTTCAACTATCTTAATATTTTGTAGGGATTATTTTTAATGTCATGAATGTGGAAATTTTAAACGATCACTGGTGCATAAATCCAGATAGCGTAAAATTTTATTTACTTTCTTACTTATTAATTTAAACATGTGTTTTTGGTGCTCAAAAGAACTATATCATTGAAATTGTTCTTTTGAGTACCCACAAGATATGTTTTGGATGAGAAATAAAGAAAATAATTTTCCAATGCACACTCTTATCTGGAGGCCTGCTGATGTACTTACCTGTTATAAAACTAACGATTAATCCCACAACCACACAAGTCAGAACACCTAAGGAACTGTACCAAATATAAGACATTGTATAAAGACGGTCTATACCTCTGAAATATAACATAACATAACTTTATTCACCCCTTAGCATACAGAGTACGAGTACGGATTGCATTCAGTTTAATTACATATGCAGCTAATTCCTATGTGCACTACTTTTGCTTCAGGAAACCCGGAAATCAGATATGAACCTTCACTCCTCTTGTCTTTTGATTTGTTTACGAATATGGATCAATACATTTCAGATGCTTCTATGTCAGATCGACTTTTTTTATAAAACCAAGCAAATATAATGAGCCTGATATATATATTGATATTTTATTCAATCTAATCTTCCGAGTACCAGAAGAAACCTCGGGTGAAAATAAGTGGTGTACACAAACGATGTGTAATATAAATTATAGGCTTTACAACGCCACCTACAAATTGCAGCAGATGGTATTTCTAAATATATGCAACAAAGAAAAACTGATATTTCATGTTTTCGTCTGCCAGTAGACAATTCAAATGAAATATCATGCCTTATTTTTCCTAAAATCAAGAAATAATCATCAAAAATGGACATGTCATTTACTGAACTTAAGTAAGGAGGCAAAAATCAGGAATCAATACAATCAAGTAACACACCTGATCCAGGACATTACATGGAAAAGTGACAAAAACACAATAAAACAGATGTCGTGAATGGTGCTTAAATGGCTTAAGTTTTGTTATCATATTGAAAAAAAACTTCATTGAAGTTGATATCACAATGGAACTAAACTCATAAATAGAAAGAGAGCTACACACATGCGTTCCACACCTTTAACGAAAATATGCTTGATGGTCAACCCAATCACATTTGGCAACTTTACTTTCCTCTTTAATTGCACACCGATGGTTCAGACTATGATGTTTCCGACTTAAAGACTTATCTATTGATGAGATAGTAGGGGCCTGATACTTTGGCTGTTGTCAGGCGCTCCGGGGTTTACCTGTTGGATTTCTTTTGCTCCGGCTTTCAGTTTTATTTACTGTTGAGTCCTTATCTTTGCTTTATCTCCTTTTTATATCTTGATTTTTCTAGGAGATGATGCATTGATAAGTCAGGGGTCTTTCATGCAAACCAAACATCTATGTGTCTTGATCCACATCTGAACTAAGGGTGAGGTTGGCGCCGTGAAACCCGGTTAAGTCCTCCAGTTAAATATTTTCACTGACCATTCCAAGGCGGTACTTCTTTTGTTGACTTTTTATGTTTGAGTTCTGTCTTGTGTTTGCTATGTCTTTGTGTGCGTCTGTTTATATGTGCTTTGTGGTCACCTGCTGGGAAAGGGCTGACCTCTTGGCCCTCGTTTGTGGTGTCTAACTGTGAATTTGTCACTTTCCCATTGGTATCCTGGGTCAGGTGTGGTACTTGATTGTATCAATTCCTGATCTTTGCACCTTACTTACTTGTGTTTGTTATGCTTTTGTGCGCGTCTGTTTATTGATACCTTGTTGTTACTAGCTGGGAAAGGGCTGACCTCTTGGCTCTCGTTTGTGATGTCTAATTGTGAGTTTGTTACTTTCCCATTGGTATCATGGGTCTGGTGTGGTACTTGATTGTATCGATTCCTGATATTTGCCCTCTCTCTTACTTTGCTCCCAATATGGCTTAATTTCGGTATTGGTCAGGTCATTCGATTTGGGTACTTATCACATATACGCAAAAGTATTGTTTAAAGACCCGAGCTTAGGTAGTACCTGACTGAGTTTGAGGTCTTAATTTTTGTCTGGCTCGACACGTATAGCCATTCTTTGTGTAAACCCCCCCCCCCTTATTCCACTGGACGGCGATTTTGCTACGCTCATGGCGATCTAGGATTTTCTCTTGAATTATTCCAAATCGCCTCCCAAATGTAGACTGCCACACGATTTGGGGACTTGACGCTTCCAGTACGCTTCCAGTACGCTTCCACTGCGCTTCTACTACGCTTTCGTTACGCTCCTGCTACGACCCCTCTAGGACAATGAAGATCTTGCTACGCTTAGTCTACGCTGATAGCGATATAGCTGCGACCTTGCTACGACCTTGGCGATGGAGCTACGCTTTCGTTGCACTTTTGTATCCCTTTTATATAGAATCTGAAATTCGGATACGCTTCTACTACGACCTTGGCGCTTCTACTGCGCTTTTGCCGTGTGTGCTAAGATTTGTGTCATTTTGACCAAAATTTCGAATCGTAGCGGAATCGTCGTCCAGTGAAATGGGGTTTTAAGAGAGTAGCAAATGCTCTGACATGGCTGTGTATATGTCTGGCTCGTCTGGGCCTTCTTTGGCTGAAAATGCCACCAGTATCTATATTGTTCGTGCTTGCTCAAATGTATTTTCAATATAATTTTACAGACATATAGTACAAATGCGTAGAATAGAACTTTTTGCTCTCTGTAAAGGCGGTAGCTTTAATATTTATATATTGGCATGGTTTGGCTATTTTATCTGCTTAACAAGGGAAATCAGGTTCTATCTATAATTTGGCGAAGAGTTAAAAAGTTGTTGGGTCGCGCAAACGTGCGTGCATTTCATGAAAATCCTAACCATATACACGCTGAACTCACATTTATTAACCCTTAAAGCGCATTATCACAAAATGTATGTTTTTGTCGTCCACTCAAATATTTAAAGGCTCATAGGCAAACAATGTGGACCCAGATCAGACTGCTCCTCCTCATCTGGGTCCACAATGTTTGCCTCTATGCTTATATTGAATAGACATCTTCAGATGCAGTAATTTGCTGATTTTAAAGACTTAATAATGTGTTTTGCGTCTAAACTTAGGTAATGGTGTAAGATGATATTGGTGTTTCAAAGATAGATGAGAATCGGTGTAAACATACACTGGCGAGTTTACCTTGATTTTGGGCGTGCAGGTATAGATCTCACACAGTAAGAGTATTGTCTGTCATGGATAGAGTCAAATAGAAAAACAGGTGTAGCAGCTTTATACCGTTATTCATTCATTCAAGTTCATTCAGAAAAAAAAATAATAACACTGCAGGTAAAACAATTGTACGGATATAGTGATAAATGATGATCATGGCATGTAAATCCTCGGTGGCTCAGTAGGTAGAGAGGCAACTGTAATAATATGTATGTGAGCTATGTAAAAAGTTAAGGGTTCGAATCCCATTGTTTAGCATTTCATAGGCTTATTGATATGCTCTATTTTTTCCATTTGTTTCCATTGTGTATTTTCTTATTCTAGATATTTTCTTATTTTGTGTATTTTCTTTATATTTTTTAATATTTTATTTTTTCCTATTTTTATATCCTAATTTTTTTAACGAATAGTATTTTATTTCAATATATATATGATATAAAAAGTTCATAAAATAATGCCAGCATAGTGAGATTTTGATCGCAATACTGAGCATCAAAGGATCAGGTGAGCATGCAGAAATACGCAAACTCAACAGAGCGTTTGCCGCTCGCATACACAACGTACTGTGTGGATGTAGATGAAGACTCATTTTAACTTTAATTATTGCATAAAACCCGTGTCGCACGCTATTAACAGCCACGTTTTAACCGGCCAAAACCCATGTATTAATCAGGCAATTTACGTGCTGTTGATGCACGGCTTTTCTACTTTACATATATGCATTCTAGGCCGTCACAAAAATTGACGTCATCAACAGTAGCGTGTATAGAAATGAATGTAATTCAGTGGCGTAAGGATGGCGTAAGGATGGCGTAAGTTTTTGCTCTGGAACAGGCTTTTTCAAAACCTACGAATCTTTCATGCTTTTGCGCGCCATTATAGTAATGCAAAAATGAACTTTTCGAAGCGTTTTCCCAAAGTTTTCAAGTGACAATATGACTTTATGCAATAATAACGATCAAACGTAGTTTTATGATACACTAACGTCTGTTAGACCCTTCGTGGGTCGTTAAAACCCTCGCCTTTAACCGGTTTTCCTGTAAAGCCTGAAATATCGGCATAAGCCATTTTGTTCAAAGGCGGATCCACGACTCCAGGAGAGGGGATTCAGATAAATTAGGGAGGGGGTCGATTTGCAGATGATCTCTCATTTTTCTTGAATATCCCTATAAAAATTAAATAATCTGTTCCCAAGCCCCCTGAACCTCTTCTGGATCCGTCAATGTTTGTTACAGCGCTAGGTAATTCAAACTGCCCACTGAAGGAGTAAGAAAAAGAAAAAAAAAAGAAAATATAAACTCAGGGATTGGAACCCTCAGAAAAAAGTACAGGTTGGAATATGTAGATATCGCTACTTAACCACTGGACCACTGGTCTGTGACACCCAATGATAGCTTTGATGCATTAGTTAGGATAAAACTACCAATATCCTCGTTTGTTTACCTGTCTAAATGCTGGATTATAGATGTACCACGACCTCTGACCAATGACCTTTGGGTCTTTCTATTTCAAACGATTGATGCAGAATGCGTAAAATGAGCCAGTCTGGATGGAACATATGGGTATGTCAAAGCTTTTATAATAAATGTAAATAAATGCCTGAAACCCTTTTTTATCTAGAACAACACATCAATATTGTAAATAGAGTCACGCTTTTGGTAGATCAGTACCTTTTATTGTCAATAGACCTCTCCAATAACAGTTATGATTAGTGACGTCACTGTACTCTATGCAAATTTTACCTCTAGTCTCAATTTAAAGTTTTATTGAACCTACCACAGATTACTGCATTTACACGTGGCAGTAAATAGTCATGCTTTACTTGTTTATAAGAAAAATAGAATTGCCTCATTACTATGCATCTCTGAAACTATAATACAGTTACTTTTGAATAAAACCACACCTCATTTTCAGCTTTTACCTATTTCCAAGGTTGACCAGCCCTAATTACGCATTCATGAGGTGCCGCCTTTACAGTAATCAAAAAGTCATATAAATTTTAATACATGCAGGGCGCAACGTGCTTTTGTATCTTTTTAACCTTTAATATCAGCTTAACTGAAATTACCAGGTCTCCATAATTAGTTTACTAACTTCTTTATTTGACACTTTTAGCTGCTTGTCTGCGAGAGTGATATATTAACATTGTTAATATTTTAACCTATAGCATTATGCAATTCCATAGTAACTTCAGCAGAAAATGCGAAAAATGAAAATTACCCTACATGCACTGGTAATGTTGCTGTGATACTCACGTATATTTATCATATACTGAGGTAGTTGTTGATAATGATGGTGTTGTCATTGTCATGTTCTGCGCAGCTGTTGTGGCAAGACCTGATATGTTCCAATTACAGCCATCAGTGGACACTGGTGGATTTACAGTAACACTTGTTCCAGATATTGATGTTCCAAGTCCAACCCAGAGTAAAAGAATCAGACTTGTAGAAATCCCAATCGCACCTCCCTGTAATGGTTGAAAGATCAAAATTGGTCAATAAGATAATAGAAAGTAATAATTGCGTGTGACTTTCTGGACCTTAGTCTCAGTGACCTATTTATATGGCCAGATTCAAGGCCTGTTTGATAAGCTCTCAGCGGAAATAAAATCATAAATTCCTGTAACATTGGTCGAATTGGGAGTAAACGCACAAACACTAGTGTCTTTTTTCTTTCCAACAGAATGTATGAATTGCACTTGTATTTTCTACAATTGAGCTTAGTTAGCAGCATATGATCTGCTGGTTTCCCTATATATTTATTTAACATATACCTATAAAAAGGCCTGAGTTTATGAAAAAACATGCTTAATTCAGTTGAGCATAATATTGATCCTTCTCTTAAATGTTGTAATGCCAATGTTGGCATTTTAACATTAACAAGCAGAGTGATACTAATAGCTGAGGGTTTTAAAGCAATGCAAACCTTAATATCTAAGTTCAGTTAAATAAGGCAAATACCTTTTATACTGAAGGGGACCTGTGTTTGTTTTTTTGTTTTGTCATGCATTACTTAGTGTCCTTTCCAGCTTGCAATCATCTTGATGGGAAAGAGAGAGCTGGTTGCTTTGCTTGAATTGTTGCTGATGTCTTGTTAGTGTTCTGTGGTTATTTCTTACGATGCCGTGCGTTGATCTTTGCACCCTTACTTACTTTGGTCTGCAGTGTGGGATTGTGGTATTTCCTGTTCATACTCACTAACTTTTTTTTAGTTTTTATGAGCAGTTAAAAAATTAAGCTCAGTTGAAATGAGCATAAAACTGTTTTATATTCTACATCCTTTATCTTACAGTCATAACCCATTGGCTTTACTTACAATGCCACTATCATCAGAATGTTCTTTACATGGTATTTCTATGGAACCCAATATATAAAATGATCAAAAACGTAGTTCGAAAGGGTTGCATTAGTTACAAAAAACATTCATTCAAAGGAAGAAATTATAAACCTGCATCTGTATTCTGTAAGTTCCTCTTGTAATGCAGGTTCAATGTGAGGGGAGGCAAATATATTGAGACTTCTTTAAACATGGTTGTGAGAGTTGGTGAACATTTTAGCAATGGCCAATGAAAAAGTATCAAACTTATATATGTAAGGCACCAGGTATTTTATTTCCACTGCCCAACCCCCAGATGATAGCCAGATGAAAGCAAAAATAATGAGCAGGACAATAACTTGTTGCGAAGCCCAGCAGTGTTGGGCTAGTTCTATTATGCAAGCATACCTCAAAGGAATTTATCATTGTAAAGATAAGGATAACCTCCCACAGTTCAGGGCCTTTAACAGGACTGTAAACTACATAACGCTATAGCCCAGCCCAATCCCTAAATCCCAATGGTGGGAATCAGTGTTTACAATTGTCTAGTGCATTACTTGTTTGAATTTTTGGGACGTTTTGGTTTAGGAATCTAAAATCAGAAAATTTCTTTTAATATTACAATAGTGCCCATGGATTCAAAAAGACGGACATAGTTTGGACTGATTCACAACTTTGAAAAGGTACACTCTACCTTCAAATAATCTTGTTTAGGTTACTTAAAGCACATACCCATTTATTAGCCCATGGAAACAACATTCCTAATGTAAACATTCCAAGTAAAGGTCCACCTAGAACACCAAATAAGACGTACGCCAACTGTAATATAAAAAAATGTATGTACTGAATAAAAAAGGAAACACAACCATTTTCAACTCAAATACTTTCTTAGATTTCAAAAGGCTTCTTAAGTAAAGTATTCGAAAGGCTTCTATGCTATATTCCATGTAATATTTCTTGCCATTTGTCACATACAATATCTTATAACTCCAATTGGAACAAAATGTTAAACCCATGCCTATAAAAAAAACATCTTATCATATGACGTTGCGTCTGGGAGTGAAATAACGCCATGCAATAAAATTGATAAACTACTATAGTTAATAGATTTACGGGAAACGTTATCACTTCCATAACAACGTTGCTTACAAAATGACGCAATTATAACGTTTTATCCGTCAGAAAAGATATTTCAAAGTAATCTTAATGTCATATGATAAATAGAATCTAACATTCGTGCTCTTGCATTATTAAATTTATTAAACTTGTGCAAAAAAGAGATCAAATGCTCGGCAAGCCTCACATTGTATCTCTTTTCCCAAGCTTGTTTAATGAATTCAATAAAACATTAGCACTCATGTAAGATCCTCTAATTATTGAAGTCATTGGCTGACTGCTCCAGGAAAGTCTTTTGAACCTTGGATTAACTTCAAACTACATTATTGTCTTTTTAAAGTCCACTATGTACTACAATCCTTCCAAATTTTATCATGTTAACCAGCAGTTTTCCAGTTATAGAATGTATATATTTGCAATCAGAGTGGAAAACAGTGTAGACCCTGATCAGCTAGCTTCATCTGAAGCTAGATGGTCTTAATCTGCATTGTTTCAAAAAGTCCTGGTTCAGAAGGACAAAGGTTAAATGGGCGTTGCTTTCCAGATTGACAATAAAAGTTCAATATTACCCATTTCTTCTTGTTTTGTTTTGACTCTTTATGTCCAAGTTAACAATTTTTTTCAGTCATATCGGGGCGGTTCTCCCTTGTTTGAACCAGTACTAAGTAGAGCTAAAGTGTCTTGTTCAAGGACAAAACGCAATGCCTTCAGTGAGGCTTGATCCCTTAGCCCCTCGATCTCGAGTCAAGCACTCTACCACTGAGCTACTGCGTTACTTTATTTTACCCATTTAATCAATATTGAATACCCAAGCAAAATGTTTTACTGGGCAGCTGAGCATAGCAATACATTTGTAGATATTATTGCCCCATTACCAGATCAATTCTTTTTATCTCATTAGATTTGCATCTTACTGAAGAGCTGTGGCAGCACGCAATTGACTTAATAGTGGTTTTGCATACAAAACCACCACATTTGAATAAGATATTGCGGGGCAATTAATCAATTACAATTGTGTTGAAGTTTACAGATGAATAGCATTTATATTCTGATGTTTAACATCTCTGGCGTCAAAAAAAGTTGGTTTGCTCTCACTCTATTTTAAGCATTTTACTCATGTTTTTCGGTATAAAGCAGAGGCGAACAAAAGAACGATGTAATTTAGCCAGTGTTTATTTATTTAGGCAACATTAAACATTTTGAGGTATAAGACGTAAAATAAAAAAAATCGTGGTCTCAGACATTGAAATAATGTTTGACTCTAATTCATAAACCCCAAACTAAAATAAGCCGATCTGAACTCACCATTCAGTGGCGGATCCAGGATTTTGGGTAAGTGGATTCAAATATTTAATGGTGTGTGGGCGATTCACTTTCTTGTTATATCTCATTTGTCTTAAATATCCCATGAAAATGAAATAATTTGGTCTCTATGAGCACCACTATGTCTCTATGAACATCATTTTCATAGGATATTCAAAAATCTGGGGACTGGAAGGAGTTCAAGCAAACCCCCGAGGATTCAACCCCCTCTGGATCCGCCACTGCCAATAGTACACAAAGAGTTAAAGAATGACGTCGCGTCTGGGAGTGAAATAACGTCATGCAATAAAATCGATAAAACACTATGATAAATAGAATCTAACATGAGTGCTCTTGTATTATTCAATTTATTAAACTCGTTTCCCCAACCCGTTTGATAAATTCAATAAAACATGAGCACTCATGTAATATCCTCTATTTATCGTATAGGCAGCGACCCCCGTTTATTACCTGAAGTATCATAGTTCCCACCTGAGAGACAATGAAAGCAAAAGCTAGTGCCAAGAGTCCGAAACCAATAACTGAAAGAAAAGATAGTGTAAGGTACAAAACAAAAACAATCATATTCTGACATTGCTGAGAATATATGATGTATGCGTTTTAAATACAATATATGGGCAGGCATAAAGGCAGGTACAGGAAGGTGGGGCAAACATAGCATGGTGGAGCAAAATGTTGAAAGTCAGGCTTGAGCTTCAACCCGGGTTTCAACATTTTATACACCTTCTAGAGTTTTCACCAAACCTGCAATTCAAAGGAAACTGAATAATCCATTTTTATTGCAATAGAATCATGGTATTGTAAACCATGTGTTTATTGTATCTAATGTACAATTTGTCTTAAGCGAGCCAGTCTTTAGCAAAGCTGATGTTGCTTTTTAAAACAGAAAGTAAAACAATACATTTGCTGAAGGCAGATAATACAGGTATATAAACTTTTGATTTTTATCAAATGGGCAAAGGCATGACAGACCCCATAAAATGAGTGTGTGCCAGACGAAGTCTCAGATCAGCCAGGGCCCAGACTGATTGGTGTATTTGTTTGCTCTAAGTGGGTAGCTAAGGACCCTAGCATTCTTCATGCAGACAGCGGAGACTCAGATCAGACTGGGCTTTGATTGGCTAACTATCTTAAACTAAATAGTTAATATGTCCGTCAAACTTTTACCCTGATCATCATCTATTCTGATTGTCTGACAATATCACTGATATGTGTGCCACAGGGTTTAAAAATACCTATTTATGTTGTGTAACGTCATGCTAACCAACATTGTAGGAACCAAACATGCTTTTGTTTGCATTTACATCTGACAGATCCTGAGGGTGGTGTTATGACCAGAGACTGAAAGGCGAGGTTAAACAATCCCTGAGGAGTCTAGGAGGTGTTAGTGTATCAGAAAAAAGCATACTTGATCGCTGCTAGAAAATTTTAGCAAAAACCATTTGAAAAGTTATTTTTTATTACCTAAAATTTCTCTTAAAATTTGTATTTTTTTCACATTGATTTTGGAAATAGCTTTTTCATTATCAATTTGTTGTTATTGCTTCGTTCTTTGTTGTCACTCACATTTTTTGTGGGGGTTTAGTGATTAATCTTTGTTTTGTGTTGCGTTGCAGTACTTATTGTCCTTTCTAGTTTTGCAATCATCTAGCTGAAGAATAAAGCATCGGGATGAAATTTGTAGAGGAGATTCGGCGCCAATTTCCTCAGACGGTTCAAATCTTATGGCGCAAACAATTTTTGTGCACTAAGATAAGGGCATTGCAATACATTCATTCGGTCAGAATTTTAAGTCTTTTATTGACAGGTAAAATGTGAAAATGTGAGACAAAAAGGGTTGGTCTAAAACAGTATTCACAAGCAGTCATTATTCTATTGTTGAATATAACATATCATAGGTAAACAAAATTAAACTGGCGCTCATGCATATGCCGTATGAACTCGTATGAATTTGTTATTCTAATTTTAGATTTCTAAACATAACAAAAGGTATTGGTTTCAGAATGATACATTTTCTCATGTAATCTGCTTTTCATCACTGTCCCGAGACAATCCTGGACAAAGCATACTGAGATGGTGAGTTCGAAGCTCACGACATGCCTTCCTGATTTTTAAAAAACTGAAATGCCTTTCTTTTTTTTTTGTCAATAAATTACTTCGCTAGTAATTTGCTCGTGAAATATACGCACATGCACATGTATATCAATATATGAGTCGGTGCACAAGATTTTGAAACTTATTACACATACAGTTTAGACGTAGATGATTTTTAGCTCTCAACTTATTTTACAGTTTACAGAGGGGGTCCAATGGTTTTATTACAAAACTTTACTTTTCCAAAAATCCACAGAGGGTCTAAGATTTTCCAGGGGGGCAACTTTTTCTAGGGGGTCCAAATGCTAATTTCTATAGAAACGCATATAACTTATGATTTTCCAGGGGGTGCGGACCCCCTATCCCCCTCTGAATCCGCACTTGGCCATGTTGGGCGTAATAGACATTTGCACATATGCAATGAGCACCGACACATTCAGACGACGATAGCAGCAAATAAACAGCTAGTATCTGCACAACCGTAATGTCAGTGAATCATAGTGAACTGCATTGCCATTTCATTACATTGTATAAAATTTTATAGAATAAAAAAACATGCATATAACAGGTTATCAAATATCAAAATATACAAGAAAGAATGCATAAAACATCATAGCTTAAACAATAATATAAAATGGTGCTTAAAATTTTTAATACATCCACACTGGGAATCGAACCCTCGCAGTCCAGAATAAGAGCTAACAGCTTTACCACTACACCACTGGCCCAACAGTGTAAGATTCACTTGCTGATAGATACTTGTTCCACATATTAATCAATTAAAATAGCGTTTACACAACTCAAACGTAACCGAATGATGTCGAAGATTAATGAGTGCCAGTTTAATAATGTTTACCTATACTGCCATATGCATACTTATAAATATTTACATGCATGTGTAGAATCTAGTTGATAAGGATAATTAGCAACAGAGGCTCTGTCGATACTGCAAATTTGCTCAGGCTCTTCTGAGATTGCAATGGTCGACAATAGCATTATAGCATGGGCTAGCTCAAATATGCTTCACACGAAAAAGTGTATGCATTACACCTTAATGATAACAATAAAAAGTCAATCTTACCAAATGCTTTTGAAAGTAGTGTCGCTCTTTCAGGTGATATTTTAGCACAGCAATATGGTTTGGCGTAGTCTTCTAGCATTACTGCGGCAACAGCATTCAGTCCAGATGATATTGTACTGAGAAAAACAAAAACTAATTAGGCCGGCACATAATATTTTGGTATGTATCGCATATGCGCGAAGCCTCCAATAAAGACACATGCTGATGTATCTTGCAGGGCTAGAGGTCTAAACATTGGCCTGAGAGTTACTTGTGTATGCGAGTGGAGCCTGTGCTGCATATATGTGCTGACTTGCTGGAGCGTTTTCTGCTTGCATATTCATTAAGTTCCAAAGTCTCATGAACTAGTCCAATAAGTCACTATCAACCAAGATTTTCCAATTATACTCAAACCTTTCGAACGTATTCCATTTTAAAACAACGATCAGTCTTTATAAGTGCTCCTGTCACTAGTCCATAACTTAAAGCAGACGGATCATAAGTTGATTTCTGCAGAGTGAAATTTTTTTATAATCGGTCATAAGATTCGCAGCTAACACATCGAATTCTTCTCATGAAGTTTCATTCCTCCAAAATTATTTTATCATTTGGCCTCAGAATTTCACCCCTTTTTGAATTTGCAAATATCAAACCACAAAATATTGAGACATATTTAACAACAAACATTCCATCGTGGTGTTTAAGCAAAACGTAAGTGAGTATGATCAGGAAATACCACAATCACACAACGCAGACCAAACCATGGCACCGTGAGGAAGAGTCACAGATCATTTACAGTAAAAAGACATCCGTTAGACAATAAAAGTAAAGCAACTAGATCTCTCTTCCTCACCAAGATGATTGCAAAACTAGAAAGGACACAAAGTAATGCACACAAAACAAAGACAAACACAGAACCCCCCCCCCCCACCCCAACAAATGGTAAGCACACCTAACAACAGATCAACAACAACAGAACCACCACCTTAGAATGGACAGCAGCCTAGGCCACCGGGTGGGTTAAATGCATTTTAGTGGTACCAAACCATCGCCCTAGATTCTGTTGTTGTTAAAACACAAAATTGTTTAGCTCACATGGAGGCTTCCTAACTAATACAGTGTATCATCACAGAGAAACAATCGAATCAAATTACAACACTATGATGAAACAAAGAAAATGGCTCATGACTCACAGAAAGTCAGAGCTAAAGGAAACCTCAAGTTCAGCTCAACCTCAAACGTGAAAAACTTTTTGACTTACACTCTGGAAACAATCCGAAATCAGAACATTGGTATATAAAATGTTATCTTCAGAAAATTTCAAACTCTTTATTAGGATTGTCATAAGGTTTAAACTGATTTTCAACAGAAGGCATCTATTTTCACTGCTGAAGCAAAAGCAGTTGATCTAGCACACGATTACATAAAAAGAATTGTCATAACATAAATATAAATTTATTATATTTTCAGACTCTATTTAAGTATTAAAAGCTATAAACCATTTATGTTTAAATAATCTAAAAATTCAGAATAGTTTGGAAAAACGTCACGAGCTTTTAGAAAATAAAGCAATTGTTCTATTAAGGTTTTCAAGTCATTTAGGCATCGCTTGTAATGAAAACGTGGCTCTAGAGGCTAACGTTTGTCTTGCATTTGAACAAACTCATTTTATGATACCTTTTTTTCAATTTAGTCAAATGTTACCAATAAATATAGTTTGTATAAATGGCAAATATGGTGGATTAACAGTATTGAAAACAAACTTCTTGAGATAAAAACAACTATTGGTGAATATCAATTAGTTACTCGAAACGTCAGAAAGAAAAGTCGTTTGGCTCAAAACCATATAGTTATACTTGTTACTAGGTTAAGAACAACACAGGGCTTTGGTTGCAATATATTTTACTGTACGCCACTTCCTTTTGGAATGTGACGAGTTCTCACAGATAGGAAATGAATATTTCAATGTTAATAACAATGACAATGACAATGGATTTATTCCAATTAAGGGCCAATAAAGGGCAAAAAATTATAGGAGAAATTCTCCTTACAATGATTGAGCATAATTAGAAATACAAGAATGTTAATAACATGAAACTGATATTTATGTTGATAATATTATGATGTTTTTGTAAGTCATTAGTCTTTTCAATAAAATCTAGTTTGATAATTTTAAGATCGTGTAATGATTTAACATATATATCAGCTTATAAAATGTAATAGTTTTGTATAATCAAACAATATCTTTGATGGAATTAGATAAAAATTAAAGATCAATTTAGAAGGTTAAAGAATGGATCATAGAAAGTGTTAAGTAATGCTTTGACATTGTGTAAAAACGCAACACCTTTTAAAGCTACTCTGGGGATTTAGTATTTAGTTTTCATTTTGCTAGTGTTTTCAATGTGTTCTTTCCAGTTTATCAATCATGTCGGCGAGGAAAAACAAGGTGCCTGTATTTACTCTTGTATTGTTTATTGGTGTCTTGCAAATATGTCACTTTCTCTTTTTGTCATATATGTTGGTCTGTGATCTGTGATTGTTGTATTCTCTGGTTATATTGCTCTTTCCGAGGCGCCCACTTTCACCAAGAGAGCGCTTCCCTGTAAACACTTAAGCTACGCAAATGGGAAAAGAAACCTGACATATCAAATTGATCCGAATGATTAGACAACACGTACATATTACAAGGTCATTTTTTGTGCAATACAGGTTACTGTAAATTATTTTAAAAATACTATAAGTCATACATCTGGTCATACTGAACCTGCTTCTCTTTAAATCTCGTCACTTTGTAAAGAAGACTCGTCAATGATTAGAACGGTGATTTGTTAACTTGTCTGAATATTAAGGATAAAATAGATCAGTGCACGAGATGCATCAGCAAGCAACAAAGGCTCATACGAGTCTGCGTATATGCGCAGACACGCCAGAGCCCTCGACACTCGCAAATTATGAATTTAGCTGAATAGAAGGCTCAGACCAAATTTTAGACTTTTATCTTCGCTGGATATGTCAGCATGGGCGTTTATAGGAGGCATATATGCATATGCAATAAGTACCAAAATCTCGTACACTGGCCCAAATATATTAATGGCCTATACTTACCTTAGACTGCCACTGAAAACGCAGGACAACAGCAAACCCGGTAATCCATGAAGGTCTCCCAACAGGTCCATCATATATAAGGGGAGTAACTGCAAAATGTTAATACATTTTGTTATGGATTATTTCAAATCCAAATAACTCAGACAGGACAAGCATGTGCAAAAATATACTTCCGGATCAAACTGCTCCGAGCTTTCTGTGGAAATTGTTTTATCAATAAACAGGATAGATTAAACCAGATCGTCAAATTGAAGATTCAACCTGGCCATGTTTATTTGTACTTTGTGACATGACATTTGGTCCAGCCAATCAGATTGGGGTACTTATAACATATGCGGAAATTCACGATTTCAATGTATTTTCTAAGCCTTTGTTTACATCATATTTTGTCTGTCAAATGTATTTACCCATGTATGGATAAATGTGGTTAGATTATTCAGGGATAATATGATACAACCAATCTATTTTTAAATGACCTTTTACTTTGTTCTTTATCTATTTTCTTTCTTTTTCCAGAGAAAAGATGCAAATATTAAGAATATCAAGTAGTTTTACATTTCTTTCATCAATATAAATATATCAATAATTTATCATGTAATACCTTAATCATTCAAGGGACCGCTTTATAACCGCATGCAATGTGTTCACAATCCCCTCATAATGAAAGGCCTGGCATAGCGCTTAGGAAGAGTAATAAAGCAATTTGCGCGTGGTAAATGTACCACTTTAAGGGTCTAACATACACTAATTGGAATATGTGTCTAACTGATGTGAGCCATTACATGGGATTTTCAACAAAGTGACATTTTGACAAGTGTAGACTCAGACGAGCCTTAGTAGCCTCCTGTTAAGCTTAGAAACTCCAAATGTTGTTCAGTCAGTAACTTAACGGTCATAGAATATTCAAGAGAAAAGCAAAGGCTCTGATCAGACTGTGCGTATGCGCAGGCTGGTCTGAGGCTTTGCTGGTCGCACATACCACATTGTTGGAAATCTCATGTCGCGGTTCATATCGTTTTAAATACGATACCTACTTGATCTGGTTTACTTATCAGCCCAAATTTAACAGGATCACATTTGGCATAGAATGCATACATAACGACGCCGACGAGACAGGCTAGGGTAATAATAAATGCCATTCCGGGTAGGTTCAGCCAGATTGCTCTAAAAGAAGAAGACTAATATTAATCATGACATGATACAACCTATTCAATTAAACAAAACATCAGTTTTATCTGTTCATTTGTTAATATACTATTTTGGTACTCGCATTTTCGAGCAACGAAGCCTCAGGTGCGCCTGTCCAATTAATGAATTAACGAGGCCCGTTCACTTGCAAACTGCTGAATCTATTTTAAAATAATGACACTTTAAACCTTTCTCCTTTGCTTGTAAATACATGCTTAATACTTTAATACTACAGGTTAACGCGGTGCAAATCGGGGAGGAGTGTAGTACATAAAATATTCAGAATATTAAGGGTTAAAAAACAACGATATTTACGTACGCTCTTGATTTCCCAACTGTACGGACGGATATAGCTCGTTGTACCTGCGCCTGGTTTGTTCCGAAAACAGCACACCAAAAGATTCCTCCACCAATTGCAACATTCCACACAGAATGTCGCACTCTTGGATCTGGATCAAACCTGTTATAACCAAAGATACTATTACTATACACAGTTTTAATTAAACAAAATTTTTTAGCGTAAAAATGTAAATACTTTCTTACCCATCAGTCTAAACATATGTTTTGGGTACTCAAAAGAACTGTCTCATTGTCACGGTTCTTTTGAGTACCCACAACATATGTTTTGGTTGAGAAATAAGAAAAATAATATTTTGTATTGCTATCACCATTCGATCCAAAACAATCACAATTTTCCCTCGGAAGAATTATTAGTTTTGTTTGAGATAATGCTCTATGTCTATTCAACATTTGTGCAGTCATGTAAGGTCGTTTCCTAGGTTGAACTAGTTCTAAGCATATGCCAAAATGTCTTCTGAAGGTTGTAACACAGAGCCTATGGTTCTCTCTATTTCTGTCATATCGGGCTTCAGGTTGTTTAGAGGACAAAAACGCTGTCTTTGTGTTTATGGATCATTCATGAAATATGTTAACCCGTTTAAGCCGAATGAACTTTCGCAGTACTATCCACTGGACCAGTCCTTTTTCCGTTTTAATGGTTGTTGGGTGCTATTTTTCATTTGTATTCAAATTTTAATAGAACTTTCTGTTAGGTACCAGTGGAGACCCTGATCAGACGCCGCATTCTGCGGTGTCTGTTTTCGGCCTGCAATGTTTGCATTATGTCCCACAAAAAGGACGCTAGGCTTATATGAATTAACGAAATGATATTCAGTCAATAGTGTTTGTTATTTTACTGTTTTAACCACATTTTATTTAGTTGCAAAAATTTCCTTGTAGTTGTGAAAAGAAAGTGTGGCATTTACAGAAAGTAAAAGCTATGGAACAGATATCCTAATCATTTTCCTAATTACAGCCTAGACTCAAAGGGAAAGAATAAGTTATTATTTTAACCCATTCGAAATCATTAGAATCATACAGCTATTCCTGTACAGCTATCTGAAAATTTTGACAGAGGGTCAATAAAGCTGTTTCTGAATTTTGGAGAAAAACACCATTTTGGTTGTATAGGGTTGTCTTATTAGGTACAATTATCGAGTTGTTATGCCGTGATCATGACTGGCAGAGCTCTATATTGCTGACTTTTGGTTAGTAGAATAAATGTATATTTTGATATGTAATAACAAATTTTGCAAAATTTGACAATCTGGTATTATACATTAATTCGGTTACTGTATGGCCACGTGGTATGCAATGTCCCGGTCTTTTGTAAAGCTAACAAAGAGAGGAACCAGTAGGAGGGGAGGCTAGACAGTAACCCATAAGCCGATTATTTTTTTAATAATAAATATTAGCAACACCATCAAAACTATGCTTAACGTTATGCCATTACAAAAATGTAGTACACGACGTATAATTACAGTAGCTCTTACTCGAATATGACAATTCTTCCACCTTTATCAGCTATATCCCAAGCTTTATTGAATCCACCAAGAGTCTTGGAGCCCTCTATAAGAACAGTCAGCATACCCGCGAATACGATGAACATCTGCAGAGTATCAGCCCATAAAACCGCCTTCATTCCACCCTGGAATCGAAATGATACAGTTCTCATGAAAATGTACACATTGAGTTAGTTTGTTTTAGAAGATGCTTTACGTCCAAGTCAAAAACATTTAAGCTTAGTTGAGCCAGTACTAAGCAGAAGATAAAGTGTCTTGCTAAAGGACATTATATAGTCCCTTTGGTGAGTTTCGAACCAACAAGTTTTGCACTCTACCATCGAACCACTGTGTACATTGAGCAGTGGGAATAAATAAATGGTTGGTTCTTTTTTTTTGTTTTTTTTTTTTTGTTGTTTTTCCCTTTATCTTTTATGTGTTTCCATACTCCGTTTGTTCAAGCAGATGTAGCACCGACATTTCATCAGCGTGTGTCCTGTTTATTAACAAAAACAGCCTCCCAGGGCAGAAAAACATGATGATTTAGAAATTCTAATGAATTCTAGCCAAAAAACTATAGTCATATTTGATTGTTGATATGTACAATAAACCATCGCAGGCGCTTTGCACCAAACCGAATATGCCAGATATAAAGATATAGGTTTATGGAGAGTCATTTTTACATTTTACCACTTGCGTCGCGTCTGGGAGTGATATAACGCCATACAATAAAATCGATAAACAACTATTCATGCATAGAATTTGGTACGCGAAGCGGTTTTAAGATGTGGTCAACTGAAGAAAATCCATGTTAAAATCATGAGACTTTTGTGCTGTTCAACATGGCTTATACTGTAACAAAAACCTAAACTGGGCCCTGAATTGTTTGCATGACGTTAATAGACGGATGGCTGAGAATGGGTTTGCTCCCCCCACCCTAGGGAATTTTGCTGACATATCCTATCTTGTAGAGAATTGAGAGCCGAGTCTTTTAAGAGATGTTTGCACTCTGTGCTCCGGGGCGTTAGTCTGTAAGAGCCTGTAACATACGTTACTTAATCAAACTAAGAAAAAGAAAATTGAAAGTTTGGGCTACAAATTAAAGACATTTAAATATTTATTTTAAAAATCATTCATATAGTCTGCATACTGGATATCTTAACTATGTATGAGAGCCATTTGAACAAAATTGCGGCTTTCTAAGGTGTCATATGCGTTACATAAATCAGATAACCCATTAAAATTTGCAAGTGTGGCTAACATCATTTACATTCACAATCTCTCTGTGTGTTTTGCAAAATGTTTTTAACCATGTCTGACTAGCTTATGCAATTGACTAACAGAAAAATTAAAGTTTGTTTCCCTAGCTTAAATAATTTTTCTGAAATAAGCAATTTAACAACCCTACCCCTACCCAGTTTTAAGATGAAAGTAAAAATAGTTAAAAATATTTGCAGTTGATGAATGTGTTTCATTGTTTGGGATTTATTTGCTTATATGAAAAGAATAGAAAATCTGCAAGTTTGTTGCAAAATTTTTAATATCAGAGGCTGTAGCATATGTTACCTGATGTAATAAATGGGCAAGCTCATTGTCTTTACGTAAGATATGCCTAAAAAATGTTTTAATCTCCTCGAGGGAATTTTGCAGACATATTCCTTCTTATAGTACAACTCAAGCTGCATCGAATAAGGGATGTTTGCACTCTCTATGTTGGGGCGTTAGTCTGAAACAGCGTGTTACATGCGTTACTATATCAAATAAAGGAAATGTAGTTTGAAAGTTTGAGCTAAAATTGTGAAAAAACTCGCAGCTGTTGGATATCTTACATTGTGTAGGGATTTTAAACTGGCTCCTATGATAAAGACTTATAGATCTGCTAGTTGTCATCAAGTTTTAAAGATCAGAGAGCGTTACATATGTTAGTGTGATAAGTAAAATCATCAAACAGTATTTTGACATCAAGCTGAGTAAGGGCCTGCTCCATCCTAATCCCCTTTGGAATTCTGCAGACAAATTATATCTTATGTAACCAGTCAAGGTGCATTTAATAAGAAATGTTTGCACTCTGTAAGTCGGTGCGTTAGCCTGTAACAGCTTGTTACATATGTTACTATATCAATTTGAGAATAAGAAATTTGAATGTTTGAGCTACCAAAAGAAGACATTAAAATTATCTAATAAATTAACATTCTTATAGTCTTTATACTGGATGTCTTTACTACACATGGAAGCTGTTTAACATTAATACGTCTAACTGTGGTGTTGTGTACGTTACATGAAACTAATTATAATTTAAAAGCTATAATTGTGGCTATCGTCATGTAGTTAAACAACTACTATGACTTGGTTTCAAACTGTTTTATTTGATTTTACAAACATATACTCAATTGATGAATAGGAAAAACCAAGTTTGCTTTACTATCTTAAATATCTTGTCTTATAGGAGCTAATACACAGCCCTACTCCCAGTTTTACAGAGAAGCGAATTTTGTTATTACCGTTTAAGTAAAACACATGAAAGCGATTACAGCGTGTGGATATTTTTCATTTTCTTAGTCTGTCTTGCTCTTATATCTACAAGATGTCATTAAGTCAAAGATAAGGACACTTAATGTGTACTTATAAGTCTTTGGTGCCAAAACACTAGAAATTCTATTCATTTCAATTCTGATTATCAAGCCCATTGACTGTTGTTACAGATATTATCAATGACCTTTTGGACACATACTGTGCATATAATGCTAAATATAGAGCCACAAATAGAAAAGATAGTTTTACATTTTTACAAGAAAATACAATAAATAAAATGGTCCAAACTATTTCTCATCGATTTAACACTCATGTTAAACGTTTGTCGTTGTCTGCTTCTGTAGTAATCATTATTATCACACGCCTCCTTGCAATTAGTAGAATCATCACACAATATTTCAATCATTTACTTTTATTCAAATTTACCACCAGTCCACTCAAAATTGATGAGCCATTTATGCCATTTATGGCTTGGAACATTCGGAAACTGATATGAATTCCTAATAGTTGGCTCTTTGAGTATGTGTTTCAAGTGATACTCCGCAAGTAGGAGAAAGACTAAAGCTTTACAAGGAGAAAAACTATGCCATTAAGAGCAATGAGTACCTGCACTGATGTACCTTGTTATTTCTGTGATAAAGAATCATATCTTAGCTGGTTAACTTTTATAAATGTAACCTTTCCATACATGCAACCAACACATTTTCATCTAATAATGTCTCTGCACTTATTATCTTTCCCCAAGCATTCAAAAACTTATTTGAAGTCTTAGTACTTCTGAAGTGCTGAAACCGAGGTAACTCTTTCCCTTCAGATAAATGAACTAGATGTATCACAGCAGGTAAAGCAATGAATGGCAGGATGAACAGAGCCCAAATTAGACCCTTTCAATTCAGTGATTCACTAAGTTTCTAAGATAAGAGCGCTTATTAAAGGATGTAACATATATAACTCATCATAATAAATGAGCAAGGGCAGTGTCATGACACCTTTTTGACCTATAGTCCACTTTCCTTCACAATGCAACAGCTAATGATATGGCTGCAAAAACTGAGAAATCATAGGTTTTACATTATTTTAAGACATGCTTCAATGTACTGACATAAAAAAACAACCAACTGCAAACATAATTGATGGCAATGTCCAACTTCATATTCTTTCTCTTATACCAGATAACTTTCAAGGTGTAACAGAAATTGTTTCAGACAGTCTGCCAAAACCCATCAAGAGTCAACATTGTAACTAAAGAAAACTTATCAAGCTCTTTGGGTGCAGCAAAATACTATTGATCTAAGACCTGAGGACGTAAGCACCAAAAGACTGGATAGGTTCTATGGCAAATGATGCAAAAAAGAAGCCTATCAAATTTCTGTTTGACCAATGTCAGAAATCTTAAAGTATTCTTAGAGGTACACGGTAGAGACATAGATTTTGCAAAATCAGAGCAAAGTTATCATTTGACTAGCACAGATGTAGAGGCAGCTGCAGTTAGATTGCTCTTGCCACTTCACAGGAAGAGATATATACCAGAGTCATACTCCATTGTATGCATATATGTGAAATGGCATTAAACCCATATTTAATCAGGTGTTTGATCCCATGACACTGACATGCTGTTTCTGGTTTCGAATAATGCTAAGGATTCAAGTTTGACTGAGTCAAGTTGTTTGACGCTGGCACTGGCCACACATACAAAGTAAATTAAGTCTTTTGATGGCTAAAGAGGAGGATCACACGAAATGCTTATAAGTGGTGTTTGTCACAATTACAAATTTTAAAAAGTAATCTTGATTAATGTAACACATATAACACCATAGGAAGCTGTATATTTGTTAAAAATATTTTCTTATGTATCAAAGGTATTCAGTATGCAAACTACATGAATAATTCAAATAAATAGATAGTTTTATGTCTTCTCTCTGTTTCTCAGACTTTCAATTCATTTATTCTTAAATTGATATGGTAACATACGTATCATACCATTACAGGCTAACCCCCTAGTTAATTGAGTGCAAACATCTCTTATTTGATGCAGCTTGAATTGTTCTTTAAGGTAGGATATGTCTGTACAATTTCCAAAGGGATGGAGATGAACAGGATTGTACTCAGTTTGCAGTCCTAATACAATGCCATGATTCTACTGGTTGTGATGAAATTGGTGATTATTTTGCAAAAGAAGCAGACACAATGATAGACATTGTGAGGGTGACTTGACTAAAGATTGTTTTTGAATAATTTTATTTAATAGGTATATTTATTAAATTGTGTCATTTAAATGAGAACTATTATTTTCTATCTATATGTCTATATATTTTATTGTTATCTGACTGGAGAGAATCCTGTCTCCTGATTGGCCCAATTTGTCTTCATAAATCTCTATGTCTACCTGAAAACTGGTCTGAACTGGCCCAGAAGGTGATATAGGATGAAATCCAGCTCAAACTAGTTTTCAGAAGTTAATATTTTTGACACTTCTGCAATATCACCCTCTAGAGAGCTAAAAATAGCATGATGAGTATAAAACTAGCATGTGCTGCATGAAATTGACATGATTTGCTGTTTCACATCCCAACAGGTAAACTAAAGACTTTCATGAATTTTAACAACTGTTTTGTTTTGTTTTGTTTGTTCATTTATCTTTGTTTGAATAAACAAAATGTAAAAATAAAAGTTTTATGATTAAATTTTACATTCCACATTCAGAGAATTAATATACATTTCAAATTGCAAAATACTACATTAAAATATTTTAATAACAGTTGATAAAACTTGTTAGAAAGTCCTTAGGTTGAAGGTTGAACATGACTTCAACAACAAAAGTGAAAGTAGAAAATTTTCATTCTAAGTTGAAAAGTCATATAACAAAACAGTTATTGACTTCAATTTCGGTAGACATAAGGATTTATCTACCCTTAAAAGTGATATTCACCTCGGCCTAGCGGCCTTGGTGAATTATCACTTTTTCGGGTTGATAAATCCTTATGTCTACCTCATTGAAGTCAATAATTGTATAATATTGTAGGCATTATAGGAAATATGTGATTAAAAAGGTTATATATAACATAAGTAACACAATTTCACGGGCTTGTTATCAGCAGTGACTGTAATTTCTAAGACTAAGGCACCAGAGGCTAGAAATTAATAGGAAAACATGTGAAAAACGGTATTTTTCTGAAATATTATCTCTTACTTCCAAGAAAATTTCCTAGCTCATTCATTATGCCATGTAACATACGTTACATACTTTTATAAGTGCTCTGATCCTGATGTCAAACTTGCAAATGTATGATTCTTTATTGCATAAGCAAGACAGTGCCAAAAATGTAAGATATCCACGAGCGTCAAATATTTTCATATATTTTTCTTCAATAATAGATACCAAAATTGGATACTTAAAATTGGGGGTAGGGTTGTTTAATAGCTCATATAAAACAATGTATTTGAGATAGAAAAGCAAACTTTGTTTTTTCTATTTGTCAAATGAGTATTTGAGTTAACTTAGAATAAAAACACTTGTAAAAATGCACAAATCGTCTGTAAAATGAATGATGTTAGTCACGATTTCAACTTTCATAGGGAAATTTAATCTATGTAACGCATATAACACCATTGAAGGCTGTAATTTTGTTTAAAATGCTGTTTTTATTTAGCTTAGGCATCCAGCTTGCAAACTACATAAGAAATTTGATTAATTAGATGGTTTAATGTCTTCTTTCTGTAGCTCAAACTTTCATTTTGATTTTTTCCTTAGTTTGTAACAGTAACATATGTAACAGGCTGTCAGAGACTAACGCCCCGGAGCACAGAGTGCAAACATCTCTTAAAAGATGCGGCTTGAAATTTCCTTCAAAATAGGATATGTCTGCAAAATTCCCTAGGGGGGGGGGGGAGCAGGACCTTTTTTAGCTCGAAGTCTATAAATGGGAAAGCGATGCGGCCTTAACTGATCATTTGTTTTTGTTTGCGGAAACGTTACGTGACGTAATGAGGTTCGAAAACTTGACAATGTCGTCATTTTGTTTAGAGGAGAAATCCAGTGTAATAAAATGGATATTGTAATGTTAAACGACGTTTCCAGTGCGGTTTTGGATGAAACCAGGTAAAATATGCAAGTATAACGATCACACATGTGTGCTTCATTGCATTAACACTTGCTGGGTTTCTCAGGGCGCTATTTGAACACTCAGCCTAACAGCATAACAGCCTGGTGTTCAAACAGCTTCCTCGGGACCCGGCAAATGTTAATGCATAAAAAATATATGCGATCCCTATATTCTTGCCTAGAATTCGTTGCGTGAAGCTGTTTAAAGCCATTCAAATCCATGTTCAAATCATGAGAATCACTCGCTTTTACAGCAACTTTTTACTTGACAAAACCTAATCTGAGCCCTGAATTATTTGCATGACGTTACACGGGAAAGCGTTGCGGCCTTCACTTTTTCGCAACGTGTTTAACAAATTCAATAATACAATAGCATGAATGTTAGATTTTGCTTACCACATGACATTAAGATTACTTAAGAGTCGCATTTTTTGGCGTGAAAACGTCAAGATTTTGTCATCTTTTTCGCAAGTCTCGCATTTTTCACTTTTCCCCTACTCGTTTAATAAATTCAATATAACATGAGCATTCATGCAAGATCCTCTATGAATTTCACGTATATGACAAACCAAGATGCATACTTTTATCTTGAAATACGCAAAGATAACAACTGAATGTATTTAACATAAACATGATATGATTAATACAAAAATATGTATGTTTACACAGAGGATCTTACACGGTTGCTCGCTATTTTGGAATATAGAGATAACACACATGTTTAAGACCATTAACAAAAGAAAGCTACGGCAGCTTTGAGTAGTTTTGGAAGGGGTAACATAGTCATAGAGCTAAATGAAATAACGTTGTCACATCATAGTTCATGAAATTCTAAAATACTCCACTTTAAAAAGGGATATACAATTAAAAAAAAGCAATTGGAACTTTAATTATAACTGAACATCCACTTACTAGCGTCGTGTAGAATATGCAGACAAGACTAACTGCTATGACTGACCCCCACAAAGATAAACCAGTCACTGAAAAGAACATTGTGAAATTAACAATTACTTGTGTACGAGTAAGATATAGAGGATCTTACATGAGTGCTCAAGTTTTATTGAATTTAAAGCAACAACAGTCTGTTTTTCAGCATTATAGGTTTTAGAAGCTGTTGAGCATAAACAATCCTATAATCTCAATGCCTGATCTGGTAATAAGTACATACAATTGATTCTTTTTCTAGTTATTCAACTTTTTTCCGAGATGCCTGACTAAATTGATTCATAAATGAACAATATGTAACTTGTAAATTCTGTAGAATTGCTATTTGTCGTCCGGTTAGCTGAGATCTGCGAACGTGTTGTTTCCAGGTAATATTTTTGTCGCTGTTATTTGAGCTACCAGATATAGAGGACCTTTGCAAAGGCATGTACTTTAATGAGCTTAACTTTGTACTTGATTGTATCGATTCCTGATCTTTGCATTTTTCCTTACATTAATACCAAACACATTTAATCGATTCTGATGAAAACATTGGACTTTTCCCGCGTGCTCGGTTCCATTTCCTGGTCCCGAGGTTATAAAACTTTTTCCATGCGCAACTCAGCTGAGCATGAAATTTATCCTGCTCGTAAATGTTAAAATGCCAACTCTTGTTGGCATATTAACATTTATTAGAATAAAAGAAACTTTTAGTTTTTATGTCTATTGAGTAGTTGTAATTTCGTGCTCAGTTGAGTTGAGAATGAAAAAAAGTTTTATAACCTCGGGGCCAGGTTTACAACAAACGAGATGAGACTAACAGTGGCGACTTTTGTTGTCTGCTGCTTCTCTTTGCAAACATTTTGGACCCAGATTAGGTCCGGCAAAACATTGAACCTATTCTGGACCCAAGCTGTATGATTCTTTGATGGTATTGATAACGGATATTAATAAAAATGTCAACTTCGAAAAATAGCAGCAGGCAAAAAAAGCATGCAAAATTACACAACATGCAAATGAGCCGTGACACGAGATTTTCAACAATGTGTTATGTGCGACTACAAAAGCTCAGACCAGCCTGCGCATACGCGCAGTCTGATCAGAGCCTTTGCTAGTCGCTTGAATATTCTATGACTGTTAAGCTACTGACTGAACATCATTTGGAGTTTCTAAGCTTAAAAGGAGGCTACACAGGCTCATCTAAGTCTACACTTATGAAAAGGCCACATTGTTGGAAATCACATGTCGCGGCTCAAATGGCTAACCATCTCAATACCAGACAATGATGTTTTCTAAGATTTTACATGAGGTGCAACCTTTTTAAGACTCACCTGCATTTAATGCCAGCGACGGAGCATACAACACAATAGCCATATAAAACATCTGTAATAAACACATAAAAGGAACCACGTTAGAAAGATCGTCGTCTTAGAATATCGCCTCAGCTACATACATTGGCGTAGCTTCCATTACGCAGTTACGCACGTGCGTAATAAAAATAGTTACATTCAAGGGAGGTCATCTAATGTGGCAAAAATGATTTCCATGTCATAAGGAACTGCTCTTAAAGGAAAGAATTCGCTCCCTCTGGGAGAAATTTCCTTCCTTTAAGGGAAGTTCCCATTATGAAAAGGGACGTGCGTGCGTGCGTGCGTGCGTGTGTGCGTGCGTGCGTGCGTGTGTGTGTGTGCTACATTTTCTAAGGAATAACAATGCCACATATCAGTATGTACGGATGTACCATGTTGGTATACGTCTGCATTGGTAACATTAAACAAAAAAGGGTTCCTCTTGGCGTGCCTCAGTTGTTTACAAGTTTACGTTCAACTCAGTAGGCCTCCTTAATGACAAGATACACAACATTTTCTCTTCCATTGTGCTAGATACACTCCCCAAAGACAAATCATGATTGAAGAGGTACAAAGACACTGCGTCCCAACCTTGAATTTTCTCCTTTTTGGCGATATGAGTCTGAATAGCCACACAAATTGCACCATCTTTGAAGCTGTTCAGAAGTTTATTACCCACTCTAAAAGTTATGAGAATTAACTATTGAAATATCGTTCTACTCTAATCTGATAAGATGATAGTGGAATATACCCTCTCTATTTCTCTACCTCTTTCTTCCTCTCTTTAACACACACACACACACACACACACACACACACACACACACACACACACACACAATATGCGGCATCACTTATAAGTCACACGCTTAGGGATGTCTGTTACAACGCAAGGTGGTTCTGGACGACAGTACGTTACGGGTTCCAGACGAAATATTTCAAAATATAGGTTTGTGCTGTTGAATGTGTATCGTTTTCGTGAGACTTAAGACACTATAAACCGCAAGCATCTTATTTTGTCTTTGTATATTTGTCCGCGACACTTATATAAACTTAATCAATCATGTAGAGCATGGCAACTGTATCCAGTTAACGCGTATATGATACATTATTATTCTTGAAACTGCATTTTACTACTACACATGTCCTCATATCCTTACTTAGTACTTTCACTTTCGTTTTCTTTGAACATTTAATGACTTGACGTGATTAAACATTGCATTGGCCATCACAAAGACTAAGAAAGAACTTTCTTATAAATCTGCTTACTTTAGACGAACGCGTTTTTAAAACCAAACTGAATGTACTGCAGTCATTTTCCATGTTACAGATGTGTAACGACTGCAAATATTTTGTTACAGGTTATTGTCGACAGCGTAGCAGGTGGAGACGACAGTGATGGATTTTTTGAATATATATTTCACCAAAGAATCTTCTGTTTTGATCGAAGGTGAAATGTCATTTACCCTGTATTAGAATACAAATATGGCCAATACTCGGATTATGTACTGTTATTTCGAGACGCACATGACTTGACATCGTGGCCTTGTGCTTAGCGTGTCAGACTTTGGAACCAGAGGACCAGGGTTGATTCCAGGGTGGGCACTTATAACATTTTTTTTCGTTTTTTTTTCCTCTTGTAATGCAAAATTACTTCATACAAGAAATATGGAATTATATAAATGACAAAAATTGCACTCCTTAAATTTTTTAATTGAATTATCCTCAAAATTTGTGGGGATGGGGATAACTTTCGCCCTTCCACAATAAAATTAGTCTGGTGACCCCATTTTTTTTCTTTTTTCGTAAATGTCAAATGATAGTCCATGAATTAATAACAATAAATAAGATTTTTATGTCAGATTTTTTATATATAATTTACTCCAAAAATCGAAATCCTTTTATGGGGGAATAACCAAAATATATCATGCAGAATCTTGACATGGCTTGGGAAAACAGATACATTTTCACATTTCTAGAAAGCTTGAGGTCATGAGCAATAATTAAAATTAAAATTTCAGAAAATTTGTAAAATGCTGAAAACTTCCATGTGAGATTATGAAAAATTGAGTGTAGTGACATATCCTTTTTATTTCATAAATTGACAGTCCATACATAAAGCAAACTGTATGCAAACAATTAAAAAGATGTTAATGTGGGAAGTATTACCCGCAATTGCCCTAAATAAGCTCCAGGTCTGACAAAGTGAAAGTCACATATCAAACATGGTTGAATAAAAGAAAGTTTTAAGCGTACCAAAGCTGAAGGCTCCGAGGTGAGCTAAAAGTATACAAATGACTCCAGCCTCCATTCATCTGTCTGTTCGTCAACATTTTCAAACATCTCTTTTGAAACCACAATGTCAATCGAATTTCATATGGAGACTTCTTAGGATGGGGGGAAGATAGTTATTCGAATGATCTTAAAATGCATTTAAGCCCCCACCACCGTTGCTTAGGCTGCTGTCCATTCTGAGGCGGTGATTCTCTTGTTGTTGATCTATTGTTTAATGTACTTCTCATTATGGGGGTTCTGTGTTTGTCTTTGTTTTGGTAGGCATTATTTTGCGCCCTTCCTAGTTTTGCAATCATCTTGAAGAGAAAGAAAGAGCTGGTAGCTTTGCTTTTATTGTCATACGGATATCTTGTTACTGTAAAGGTTCAGTGGCTTTTCCTCATGATGTTGTGGGTTGGTCTGGAGTTTATGATTGTTGTATTTCCTGATCATACTCACTAACTTCTTCGTCTTGTAACCAAGATGCCGCCATGCTCAAATAAGGTAAAACACCTTTTAAATATTCTCCGGAACCAGAAGACTAAAATGCCACCAATCCCATATATGGAATTAACCTTTAAATTCTTCTGATTAACTTGGTATGCACATTCAAAGGGAGGTCGCGCAATGCTGAACTACTTCTTCAGGAGTTGCATAGGCTTCAGAGCAGTATTTTCATCTACTCAAGTGTTCGTGAAAGGAAGAAAATGTCGTCTCACATCTGTTACAGAAAAACTGACGTCGTCTATTGCCTGTTACACAGTCGTCTCTAACCAGTAACATTAGAAAAATGAAATTTTTGAGGTTTTCAGTTTTCTTTTAAGAAGGACATGTTACAATTGACTGAAAAATCATGAGAGATCTATTGTCTGACCATTTATGCTTATTTCATGACGAGAACGCAAGTAATTAATCACAAATTACACATTTCTGAAGTTTCTTTTCCAGACCAGAGTTTTACCATTTAACTACAAATATCTATGGTGTTTGTACTTCTAATGTCAAACTTACAAACACTAATATGACAGGATTTTTTTAAAATAGCCAAACACACTGTATTATCATTTCCTACGACGTCTGTGTGTGTTGCCCCTCTCCACTGTCGTCCAAAACCCTAAATCTGTCATCTAAAACCCGTTACCTGTCGTCCAGCACAGGCAAGCAGTCGTCATAGGCCCGTAACGAATTCTCGTCCAGAACCACCTTGCGTTGTAACTGACATCCCTTAGCGTGAGTCAAGTGCTATTCAAATATTGTATTGTTTAGATGACTTGTTCGGCAAACAGTTTTAAATAGTCTGGTCAAATGTAATGTATTGTGTATATAAAGATGTACTTATATTTGAATATAATGCTGTTTACACTTATGACAAGATACAAGGTCAAATATGAAAAGAGAACAGGCTGCGTATTTCATACCTGTAAACATAATGTAGACATAATGAACAAGGCGTAATTACATATAATAGATAGCATGCTCGGGTCCAGAAAGCTTTGTCAGAGGGGGTCCACCTTTGATAGCGGTTTTTTGTTTGCTTTGTTTTTCTAGTTGATGAGGGGAAGAAGGATCCAAATACCACTATAAGTGGGCCATCATCAGCCCACCAGCGAAACGCCATTCCATTGATGATGGCCCAACATTTAATACTGGCTTGGTAGCTTTGTGATTTTTCAGGGGATCAGGACCAGTATTGCTAAGAAAGCTTTTTTTCATGGGTGGGGGGTTCAGACACCCTGTCCCCAGCCCTTCTGGATCCGCGCATGGATTTTCGAGAAGGATATCCATATTAAATTATGTTTGACTTGGCACTCTACTATATCATCCATTTTAGAATTATCTCCGAGTTGCTAAAGTTTAGTTCAATAAAATTCCATAAAATCACACAAATAAGTTGGTACGAGGGCTGTTCAAATATGAATGCAAGTAGATTCATTACTTTCTCCACATATAAGCTACGACAAAATGGTAAACATTACTATAAAGGACAGTTTGTCACCTTTAAACTGGCACCAGACCTAAAGAAATACACAGTATACTTATCGAGTTATAGCTCTTTGAATAAGGGTCACGTTAGTATACTAACAAATTCAATGCTTTGAACATATACCAGTGATAGACGAGCGTATAATTCTTCGATAAACTGGTGAAATTTCTTGAAACTTTTAAGGAAGTATCCCCATATTCTTATATAATGATTTTGTGAAGGTTGCGAAAATCCGACATGCTTTTGTTAAATTACAACGAATCGTTATCACTAAAGTCTCCTTATGTTTGCAAATAAATAGTTAAGAAAACGCCACCTTGCAGTTTTCGGTTACACTTATCTCTAATAAAGTGCACGAAGCAACATTTAAACTAGTTTTAACTCAGAGACAATATGTTGATCGCTCATACTGCATTGTTGCTACAAATTATCTATGGATAGTGGGTAATTTTTAAACGCTGAAAATCATTTTTTATTAAGTCACAAATGCCTAAAATGAAGGGCTCATAGAATTTATACTTAATTTTGTTTTCATAATATTGTGACTTTATTCTAAATATTAACGTAAACTTTAAGTTTGACCCTTATAGGCGTTATTTACAATAAAATTACTCACCTGGTCGTGAGGACTAGACAGATTGAGCATATCTTAACTATTGTAAACACGTCATTTAGAAACAGAAAATTGTTTGAAAAAATGGTATAAAATATGATAACTCTGTAAATAGAGGCTGGCGTGTTTTGAGAACTCCCTTATGACATATTTAGCATGTTTTCAGCAAAATGCAAAGAAAAAGACACAGCGATGTTGATTATTACATCACCAGTAGATAACTCAAAATGACGTTTATTATAAAAATCAATGACGTCACAAACGTGCCTGTTCACTCGAGATAGAAACATGATTATATAAAGTTTTTCCTGCAAGCAACTTTGGGACTGTTACTTAAACTTGCATCTAAAATTTGGTGTCATTTTGTCTCAAACTTACAAAGATATGACACTATAACCGCACATGTACTAAAACGTGTGTTGCAATTTGCTTGAGAAAAACTTCAGTATACTGGAGCGGCCTTTATATAAGGGTCTGTAACTCGAAAAAAATTGTGAGTGTTTCTATATGTTTGGTGCCATTTTAAAGGCGACAAATAGTTCTTTCTAGAAAGGTATGACATTTTGTCGTAGCATATACGTGACGAAAGTTATGAAGCTACTTGCATTCATATTTGAACAGCCCTCGTAATTTAGGACCGACCATTTGAATTTTATGGTGATGGTGCGTGAAGATTTTTTTAAAAAAGCCAAGACCAGGCTTCGCAATAAAAATATCTAGGATCGATCGCAAGAAGAAAAAAATGCCAGAACGCTGTTGAAGAAAGATTGGAAGAGCAAGGGAATCATAGAGAGAAAGGGATTATCAGAGTTACTGTTTAAAGTAGTGATAAATATTTTCGTACATTCATGAGGCCTCCCCAGGGGGTGGTATATGCTCCCTTGATCCCTGAAAATAATGCATTAATCTCCCCGTCTCCCTGCAAATAATTCCCTTGTCTCCCTAAAAGTATTTGCCGTCGCTCCGCAAATCCCTAAAAAATAGTTCAGCATCTCCCCAAATCCCTAAAAATATAAGCCAATTCTCCCTAAAATGTATTTACTTTTCCAAAGGATAAAATCACATACTTAAAAACTATGAAGCTATATGGCTTAATGATCACTTAATATTTTGTCTTATACACATAAAGACAGGTCTTTGCCATGGAATATGACATATAAAAGCAATGAAATGCATTATATATGGCTCAAAGTATGAGGCCATCCTTAAAATGTTGTTGCTGTACCGGGTAGAGTAGGCTTGGAGGTTTAGAGACATACCATTCGGTTTTCTTTTTGTGAACAGGGGCTGATCTTTTCCAACAGCTTAAACTAGATTTTTCTAGACACTTTAGCGAAAGCATTTAACTATAAAAAGTCTTTTCTACAATTGCTAACAGTGCCTATACGCTTGTTTAACTTCAGTTAAATCAAGTAAGTATATATGCGACAAGTATTTTTTTCAAAAATTCCTTTAAACAGGGCTAATAACCTAGAAAGATAATAATATAGCAGGTGTGTAGGTGGCCCCATAACATTGTGTACACACACTGTTGCTAGGGGGTCGGGGGGCATGCTCCCCCGGAAATTATTTGACAAAAATGGTGTGATATGGTGCAATCTGGGGCGTGCCAAAGTATGTTATAACCAACCTAAAATCAACAATTTTAAGGAAAAACAATCAACAAGAATACTTAATTGCCATATTTGTCTCCCAGACTAATCCAGATGAGCATGTAAGTCTGAAAATAAATAAATTTATAATTTACAAGGGGGTCTGGGGGGAGCCCCCCCCCCCCCCCCAAGCAGAAGAAATTTTTAAAAAATCAAACAAAATGGAGGCTTTTCCTTATTTTTTTCCTTTTTGGCAAGGCTCCCTTTATCCCCAAAATTATGAGCTTGCTCTCTATCTCCCCTAAAATAATTATCAGTGCTCCCCAGCTCCCTGAAAATAAATAGTCATTCTCCCCAGATCATCAAAACCCCTGAGGGCCCCATTCATCTAAAAAAAAGTATACAGGAAGTGCAACAATCAAAGATATAATCTTACTCTAGGCATTCAGAAAAATGACAATGGTCATTATACTCTGTGACCCAACAAAAACATTGGTACATATAGGTAAATGGATGATCAATGACGTAGCTTCCAATAGGCAGTTACGCACGTGCGTAATAAGATAGTAACATTCAAGGTAGGCCACCTTATGTGGTTAAAGTGATTTTCATACCATCAGGAACTGCTCTTAAAGGAAAGAATTCCCTCCCTCTGGTACCGAATTCTTTTCTTTAAGAAAAGTACCCATTTTAAAAAGGGGCGCAGTTGAAGAGAATTACTGCTTGTTCCAGTAGTCTCCCCTTGATGCGCGTATTTTTTCAGTGTTCTGGCTACGCCATTGATGATGTTCCCTCTTGCAAAAAGAGATGCTCATAAATCTACTCTACTTCTGAGAAAAATATTGATATGTGCATTAATCTACTATTAAATTATGATATTTTGATTATTAGAAGACTAAAATGTTGTTTAGTCAGTGAAATAAAGACTGCAAATTTCTCTTTATTTTATTTTTTTTCTAAACAAGTGTAAGTTATTGTATGGTTTGAACGTCTGTACGTGAGGATAATCCACCAGCTTTAGCGAGTGGTTTATCGCCCGTACAAACGCAAAAACCATACAATAACTTTCTCATTGCACAAGCATGCATTTGCACTTTGTGCATTTTAAGATATTTGATGTTTTACACTGGAATATGAATAAAATGATAAATAAGAGTTTATTAATTCTTGTATACCAGTTTTACAAAAATAAACCTTATTGTTTTGATACAAGTTTCAGGATGAAAAACAAACCAAATTAAGCCTCCCCATTTCAAGCGAATGAAACATCTATGTGTCCAGATCCACATTAGAACTAAGAGTGAGGATGGAACCGTTAAATATGTTTAAGCCCTCCAGTGATTTATTTGCTGACCGTGCCAAGGCGGTGCTTCTATTGAGTATTTCTTTGTTATTTAGATTCCATATTTGTTTTACTATGCTGTCTTAACTGTTCCTTACAGCCGTGTGATCACCTACTGGGAAAGGACTGACCCTTTGGCTCTCTTGTGTGTTGTGTTTTCTTGTGTTTTTATAACTTTCCCATATGGCATTCCGGGTCAGGTGTGGTACTTGATTGCATTGATGTTCTGATATTTGCCTACCTCTCTAAGCTGCGTCTCATGAGAGTCTGCGATTTTATGACACAGTCAGTTTAAAGTGAGATGATGCAAAAAGTGGATGCCATTGTTTTTTACCCACCATCCTCTTTCAACGAGGAACAGATGGAATTCGTTATCAATATTTCAATCGCTATAAAGGGATATTAGTTGTTGGGCATTCACATCCATATACATCTGTGGGACGGTTATTGGTCGGGGGGGATTGATGTGACTTACCATCCATGTCAGATAAATGATTGTAGATATAATTCTTGTAGCAGTTCCAAATCGCATCTCCGTGTACTGAAAGTAGAAAGGAAAATGTTTAAAGATGTACAATTGCATGAAATGTACAAACTATAAACCTGTGAAATTTTGAAGGGGTGGGGTTTACATATTGGCACGAACTTTCAATTTATTTTTACCCTTCTATTGACGAATACATTTTTATTCTCAGTGAGACGGTTCTTATGAGCAGCCGACACATGGGAAGGAAGAAATGCCTTTTTTTAATTGTTTGGAAGATGAATTTCACTTTGTTTTGGAATGTCAATTATGTCAAGATTTAAGCACCGGATATAAAAAAAGTACTTTTGGAATAAGCCAAATATACCAAAATGTATTGAGTTATTGCAGTCAGAAAGTTAAAAAACTATCAAAAATTTGGCAGTTTACATATACAAAAGTTTCAAAAACGGAATGAATTTTAATGCTAAGAACTTTTTTTCTCCTCACTACTTTTCTTGAATATATAGATAAGGATAGATTTAAATTTTATAACTGGAGAATTAGAACATTGTTAATCATTTTGATATCCATAGCTAGAGATAGGTATGTAGTTCAACAAAGTAATTGCCCTTTGCTTATAGTATGGATTATATTTATAAGAGTGTTTTTCGTATATCTTGTTTTTTTTCTATTTTAGAATTGACAGTGAGAGGCGAGTCCAATGAGTTTCAAAATATTTAATTTTATTTTACAGCAAATCATTGTTAGCAAATTAACTGTACATGTCCATCCTCCACCTTATAGCTAGGCAAGGGGCCAGGCCCCTTGCAATCTCTTGATAAAGTATAAAGTCACATTTTGATTATCTTGGGTTTCTTCACTTTAAAATAAATCCTACTCTTCCAAAATCTATCTTAGACTGACTAGTTCTTTGTGCTCAGATCTATTTGGTGTCACTTGAATTATTTATCATTTAGGGTGTTAAAGCCAATAGATAGTATTAGACAACTTTAAGAGAAAGTTAATTGTTTTGTATAACATTGCCTATATAAGCTTATAGATTTAATTAAACCATTATTGGAGAGAACACCTGTTTCATCTTGCCATTGCTAGTGTATCGTATTTAATATAAAAAAGCCAAGCTTGATGAAATTTAATGTAATGCAATGAGACCTATTTTTCCCCTGTCACAAATTCTCGCCCTTTGGAAAATGTTTTGTCCCCAAAACAGCAAAGTATAATTTATGATTTCTTTTTTTTTAACAATTTTTTTTTTCATCGCAAGAGATACATCCATGTAAAAATTCAACACTCCCTTTGCCTGTTGCTAGTGGCTGTATGTTGTTGCAAGACATTTAAGTTAACTTGTGGTCTTTTATGATTTCCCCTATGTATGTGTTCTTATCTATAAGGCAATTTCAGCAGTGCCACCTTATGATTTATATAATTATTCCCCATGCATGCTCACCCTCTGCATTACAAACCATTACTTGTGTACCTTTTAAGTAATATATTGGTCTAATGCATTAATGGCATCATGTTTTTTGACCCACAAGTTAGTTATTTTTAATGTCTTGAACTGTCACTTTTATCATAACAGAATTTCATAAAATGCACTCTTGTGATTAATCTGTGAATGACACATTAGATGTGAAAGTGGACCGAAATTCAGTTCATAGGAAGAGGGGGATTAGTCCTCTATATAAACCTTACTTCAGATAACAGCATAATTCTTTTGGCTAGTACAAAACAATTAAGCTGGAATCACTTTATGCCATCTCTGTGCATGAAAATATTCAATTTAACTTGTAATTGTTATTATTGATGTGCAAGTATTTAGGGTAAATACAGTATAGTATATTTTGCTTAATTTTTGCTACTGGCATGGTCATATTTTCAACTGAAAATCGAAATCAACTTCATTCTAATAAATTATTATCATTATTGTTAAATCAGAAAAATAACTGTTTCTTACCAAGAAAATTCCAATTATTAAAAAAATTTAGAATGTAGGACGTGTACAATTAAACATGAAATATAGACATAAATGCATATATATACATACAAAAATATGAGCAGCAGAATAAAAGTATGAAAGTGTTAATAGTGTAAATAATCCTAAAAAGTTCCAATGAATCCTTGTATAGTTTTGTTTTCTTTTAAAGTTCCACGTTTCCATTTAGTCCAGCAAAGTAAACAGCAAAGAGAAGCACTCATCACATCCAAATTTTGAAGCACCCATTTATGATAGTCCAAATAAATGGTGCAATTCCTCCACCATAGAACATAGCATCCAAATTTGTTGTATTTATTGAGAGTGTCTTGTCAAGAGGCTTCCAATAAGTAACAACATCAGAGTATGCTTAGTTTGAGAACTAGGAATTTTAAAATTCCTCTTATCTGGAGTTATGAGTACATACAGCCATTGACTGCTATTGTATTATTGTTGTATTGCATTGTGTACATTTTGGGTATTTGACCTTTTGCGCATCTATCTATGGTTTCATAAATTACATTGAAGCCACGTTGCCCCTTAATGATGGGAACTATCGAACTAACAAGAATATTAATTGAATAAAAATAGACTGAACCTAAATAAAAGCAATAGTAAGTATTTTATGCTCTGAAATTATTATTATTATGTTGATGATGATGATGATGATGATGATGATGATGATGATGATGATGATGATGATGATGATGATGATGATATATGTTTTATTACTTGGGTCATTCTAGGACAGACATACATGTTACACGTATCTCGCCCGAGACACCTCCCTTCTCATGCATATACTAGGTTTTTGTAACATAGTTACGAAAGGTTGAACGAACGGGCATATAAACAATAGTATATGAGCCGCGACATGAGATTTCCAACAATGTGGTATGCGGGACCAGCAAAGCCTCAGATCCTTTGCTAGTCGCTTGAATATTAAACGACTGTTAAGCTACTGACTGAACATCATTTGGAGTTTCTAAGCTTAAAAGGAGGCTGCACAGGCTCGTGTGAGTCTACACTTGTCAAAACGCCACATTGTTGGAAATCACATGTTGTGGCTCATATACCACCAAGCTGTGATGTCTTCTTGTACACACTTCACACTTGCACAGAGAATGTGTTCATGTTGAAATATTAAAATGTACATCGAATACGAACAATAGCTCATAGCAATGTAGATACATGTACATTGTTTATCATGATACAAACAACGCAAAATTACATGTAAACGATTGAGATTTAAAGTTGTTAGTTATGTTATTTTTTGCATTGCCTCTGGCGCATTCATATGCTTATATATACTCTTGAATGAATGAGGAGTCATGCCCTCATCCATATAAGCTCGACCAAACCATGGGCATTGAGTGCTCTCCTTTACTATCCCAAATATCAAGATCAAATCACAGATTGTGATCATATATACAGACTAGTTGATACGTTTGGGCCAAATCACTAAAGCAGGGAGGAAACACCAATGACCATGCCTCTCCGACATTTAGTTACTTTCGAATGTCGTCATAGTATTCTGTTATGGGTATAATAGGGCAACAGCGTTTGTGTATTTTATTGCAATAAATTGTGGTATGCAATTAGTCGTCCTGCTTTTTTAAATAAAATGGTAAAAAGTCGTGTTAGTATTGATTGATTTATTGATCGATTTATTTTTGTTCTATTTATATGTCTGCTAATGACTTATACCAACCGCCTCTGATTATGGGCAAAAAACATGTTATATGTTAAGACCTACAAAACTTGACTTCACTTGACTTGAGTATTTATGCGTCATTGAGAACATCTTTAGCGTCGTTTTTGTGAATGGAAACTTTTGTGTCTGAAGTCAGTAATTAATTGGCGACAGGGCTCATGCGAATGACAAGACTTTAATATGCCGCCTATTTATGTCGTATTTATGGCATATGTAAACAGTCGACGAGGCTCATCAATTATTTAATCTATCATGAACAGCTGTTATACAGTACCAGCTTAACAAAGTGTACGACGTAATGGTTGAGCCTTCAGTGTACGAATTGTCCCGTCGGCATCAAATTCGTAGGCCAGCATGTGCATCCATGCCGTCTGGTCAGAGTATTCGTTTTTCGCTTCCTAGGAAGTATAGCAACTAAACTTAATTTCAATAGTTTAGCTAGCTCCTGTAGCTGACCAGGCAGGGTTTATTCTTACCTGGCCCATGGGTTATGAAACTTTTTGTGCTCAACTGAGCATGAAATTTATTCTGCTCAAAAATGTTAAAATACCAACAATTGTTGGCATTTTAACATTTATTAGCAGTATATATACATCTGAAAGTTTTAATGCGCGACAAATCATTATACTTCATTATTTCAGTTTTTTATTATTTCATGATTTCATGTTGCTTTACTTTAACTGCCTTCCTGATGTCTTGTGACTGTTACTGTTCTGTGGCTCTTCCTCACGGTGCCATGGGTTGGCCTACAGTGTGTGATTGTGGTAATTCCTGATCATTTGGTACTTATTTTTTATGAAAATTTGAAATTTCATGCTCAGTTTTATAGCTTTGGGGCCTTGGCCCAAAATTACAATGCCTCCTTATAGGCAAAGCCGACCTTAGTTAGTATTGAAATTTCAACATGGTATTTTAAATATTAGATAAATTGCCAAGATAGTTGCAGTACATATGGTCAAAGATGTCATTGTGATCTACAGAATGCATGAAACAAATTTGATTTTACGAAGTTTGAAGTCCTAAAATACCAATACTTAACTAAGGTAGAACTTAACTTTTAGGAGGCATTGTAATTTTGGGTCCAGGGCCCGGAATTACAATGCCTCCTTAAAGTTAAGGAAGACTTAAATTAAGTATTGATTTTTCATGATGCGAAAAACAACGTTTAAAACTGATTAAAGTCAAAATAGCTTCATTTTTTCTGAAGATCACAATGATATCTTTGACCACAAGTACCAAATCGATCAAGGCAATTTATTTAGCATTTAATATAGCATGTTGAAATATCAATACTTAACTTAAATATTGATTTTTTAGGATGCGAAAAATAAAAACTTTAAACTGATTAAAATCAAAATGATATCATTTTTTTGAAGATCACAATGATATCTTTGACCACAAGTACTGCATCGATCCAGTAAATTTATTTAGCATCTAATATAGCATGTTGAAATATCAATACTTAACTTAAGTCTTCCTTACCTCTAAGGAGGCATTGTAATTCCAGGTCCTGGTCGCTAGGGCCGTAAAAACAGGCGACAAATGGCAATCGAAAACATTGTTTCTAACGATTTTTGATCCGCTTTCGCCGATTGTTAAGTGCGTTTTTGATTGCTGTCTATGTGGTGATGACAAGGTGCAAATAAAACAACTCACCTCAAACACGCTTGTGATACCCAAATTGTAGAATATGGGTATAAAGATGTGAGCTGCTCCCATAGCTGTGATGATAAAGGCCACAGAGATCCACCAATACATAGTGCTGTGCACGTACACCTCAGCCGGCGTGCCAAGGATCGTTATAGCTGATATAAAACTGGACAACAATGACATGGCGACTGGGAAAGGGTGCATACCTCGCCCAGCGAGGAGATAATCATCCGTGGTGTTCTTCTTCCTGTCTTTAATGGCATAGAACAGCCCGATGGCTGCCGACATAAGTAATGTACATGCAAAAACGGCATAGTCAGCAGTGTGGAATGTTTTCATTATTCCGGTCTCATAACTATACTTCACGCCCGACATTTTGCTCGTGACGAATCAGTAACCGAGGTTCTTCAAAAAGTTCTTCGTCTCACCTAGAAAAAAAACGGTATTATTTTTTAAATCCTGTAAACCATGGTTTGTCCGCCTGTACGCGGGGATTATTCATGAGCTTTAGCGAGGAAAAGTAGTAAAACATGGTTTAACCTTTGCCATTTACACCAGATTAGACATTGCTCATTAGGAGATAGTTTAAGCTATATTTTATAAGGCTGGTACATTGTATAAAAGGTCTTATACCATATCGACCAATTTGTTTTTTATATGTCGATGGTACAACATTGATGCGCATTTCGTAAATGCATTCGTGGTCGCCACTTTGAAAATGATGATACATGTAACGTTATTTATACCACCTTTACCGACTTTAGCATTAAATATCTCGTGATATGCAAAGTCTACAGTGATGTGGGTGGTATAAAATAGTTATACCATGGGTTGTCCACCTGTACGTAAGATAATCCACTCGCTAAAGCTCGTGGATTATCTCCACGTACAGGCGGACAACCCATGGTATAACTATAACGTATGCTCTTTCAGAGTACCTTGAAGCTCAAGATACAACCTTTTTCCTAGAAGGGATTACACATCGATGAGTTAAGTGCATTGAAGTTCACGGTAACTTTGTTGAAAAATAATGTATGAATGATGACATCCCCTTGGTCTACCTAAAGATATGCTAGAACATGAAAAGTATTTAATCATGTCTACATCGTATTGAAACACGGTCATAGGAGTATAGTATTACGAGCTGCAGTCCGTTCTAAAGCGGTGGTTCTGTTGTTGTTGATTCAATGTTGATTGTTACTCCAAATGTGGAATTCTGTAATTTTATTGTTCTATGTTTTGTTGTGTGTTACTTCATGTCCATTCTAGTTTTGCAATCATCTTGATGGGGAAGAGAGAGCTGGTTGCTTTACTTTGTTTGTCTTCCTAGTGTCTCGTAATTGTTGTGTGGCTCTTCCTCACGATACCACGGGCTTGTTTGCAGTTTGTGATTGTGGTATTTCCTGATCATACTCACTATCTTTGCATTATTTACATGGAGAAACTCAAAATGAGATGAGTCCCTATGATGCATGGTTTCCACACATGGACAAACACTTAGGCACAATTCCGATTGTCATACACTCAATACCTTGACTAACAAAGTATCCTTAAACTCGGGTAAATGCTTATTCGGCGAGTGCCTGCAAAACTCAACCAAACCAGGAAGGACATATACGGATCAAGAAGCATGAGGCCCTGGTTCTTGAAATGCAGACCTTAATGGGGCCACGATTGCCCATATGTGCTCAATTACTTTTTAGATGGAGCCGATCGTGATGCATAATGTCATCAATGCAGTGGCGGGTTCAGAGGGGGTTCAGGGGGCTGCAGTTTAATATTATGGAAGATCAAAATGCAAAAATTTGTTTTGGAAACACGTTTTCCTTTTTCTATTGATATATATTATACATTTCTTTGTTGCAGAGCACAGTTTATTTTTATTTAATTTTGTTTGTCATGTTTGTATGTATCATGACCTGGTGGGCAAATTAGTCAAGCAAGATCAAATGCAGACCTCTACTATAAGAGCGCGTAATTAAAAAAGTAGTGTTGTGGGTTCTCAAAAGAACCGTCTCGTTGAGACGGTTCTTTTGCACACCCAAAACACATGTTTTAATTGATGGATAAAAAAAAATATTCACAATTTTACACCGAACTTTGTTTTCGACCAGGTAAGGCTTAAATCAGTCAGCATGTGACAAAAATATACATTATCATTTCCGGAGATTGAAAAACAATGATGAAAAGCGACGATCAGACTGCGCGAATGATCGAAATCAATTATTTCTTGACAAGGTAATATCATCTTGTCCTAAGGATAGACAGCACGTATTCCAAATCAGGTTTTCTCGCGCTGTGGCCTGCTTTGAGAGCACACGCTTAAATCACCAAGTGTACAATTAAATACTTAAGTGTGTGTGCGCCGACAACACAAATATGAACACAATACGAACACACTATTTTGAATATTCCTTCTTGGTCAATGTAACAAGTGTATTATCCTTTAGTGAAATCAATTAATTTTATAATTCTTGATAGGTAATACCGTCTTGTTGGCTAGAAATCACATGTTCCAAATCCAAGATCATACCCGAACATTACAAGACCCACTCCAGTCTGTCACATGTACATGTACAATATGTCCGTTGGTATGAATCACACTGTAAATTCGGAAATTTTCGCGACGGTTTTATTTTTGCGAAACTTCGCGGATGCGGACTTTCGCGAAAATAAAACCCTTGCGAAAACTCCTTGTCCTTTACTGATGTTTGTAAATCATGCCAAAGTCGCGAATTTTTTACTTATGTATTTTACCACTGTTTGCGAAAATAAAATTCTCGCGAAAATTTCCAAATTTAAAGTATCCGTGCCTTTGCTGTCCGACCTTGTCACGAAAAAACCCGTCTTTGTGATTTCCGACCAAATAAGATTCAAACTAGTCTGCTCTGATTCAGAGACTAGCTAAATAATGAAATTTTGTAAGAAGCAAGCTGAGATGGTATGCTTTGTGGGTAACGAAAAAACAATGGCGCTGCTCTGACTGCGCAGATGCGCAGGCTGGTATGCGCCCTTGCGTTTCGCATGCAACATAGTCAGGTTTTCTCGCGACAGACCCATATGTACAATGTACGCAATGAATACTCCTGCACACTTTCTTAATGAAATGAATAAATTCAATTAACCACTGTGTGTCATCACAAGACTATACAGGTTGTCAACAAATGACGTACCACCACCAAAAAGAAGTTGTTTGACAATTTGTCTGTAGACGTCCTTTTAATGAATGACAGTATGGAAGCCCGTATTGGCTATCAAGACAGAGTAAAGCCGGCATGAAATAAAGATTGAATTGCGTACATGTACCTGGGCAGTTGATGTGTTCAGACTGTCCGGGACCACAGTCGAATTTCAGGTTTTATGGGCAGAATGTTCAAACCCTCTTTCATTAAACTTTACACGTAAGCACGGGGTGCAACATTATTGTGTTTTAATTGTGGACATTTATAAATTTTCATACTGCAGTAGGAGGATAAGTTAACCCTTAAAGCGCCAAGAAAAAAATGCATCTGAAAATGTCGTCTGCTGAAGTCGTCTGCTGCAAATAATTGCCTTGCATTACTGACGAACTAAGTATAGAAGCAAACAGCATGGACCCAGAACAGACTGCTCCTATAGGAGAAGTCTGATCTGGGTCCACAATGTTTGCTATAGAGGCTTCTTAAACATTTCAGCAGACGAGAAAAGCAGACGACTTTTGTTGCGATTGGCGCATTAAGGGTTAAAAGTGGCGTCAGAGCATGTTTTGTTAAGTGGACGTCATCCATTGTTGTAAAACGGATAACGCAGTTTCGCGAACAGAGCAAATATTGTTTTTTTATCATCCATATGTGTCGTCATCGGGTTCGCGCAGTGGTACATGTAATATGGCAGACCACTGTACTGAACTTTCAAATACATGTATATCTTCCGACTGCTGTATAAAATGTGGATGGATGTTATCTTTATGATCTTATACTTGTACGCAGTGCACGATATGAAGACTAATGAACAATGTGGTACCCATGAAAAATTGTCCTGGGTAGAAGGGGGGTACACGATAAGCTAAATTGGATCCCGGACTACTATATTTGGACTTTATAAACAGTTAACAGCATATTGAGATTGCAGTTTCCCGGACATCACGCATAGTTCAGACAAAAATTCCAGATTATGCAAGCAGAATAAAATCATCGCATCGTGTACCAGGTAACATGTATATATGCCAAAGCCCATCAAAAATTCTTTATGAAAAATCGAAAGCTGACCCACTAAAACACAATACATTGCACACGGTGCTGACGTTACAAGTATGGTTAGAATAATTTAATTTTATTGAGTGTTTCGCCCTGAAGACTTTCATGTTTGGTACGAATAATTATCTGTGAACCCCAGTCATTAGAAAACTGGTTTTGTACATTTAGTAGCAACCACTTCCCTGACCAAGCTGACTGCGACTGATATTGCTGCCTAATCCATTTAAGGCGAATGGACTTGTCCACTACTTTCAATTGGAATAGTACATGACCAATTTTAGGGTTGTTATGTGATGTGTTTGATTTTATTCTATGATCTTTAAGGTATTCTGTAACCCCCCCCCCCCCATTCCACTGGACGGCGATTCTGCTACGCTCATGGCGATCTAGGATTTTCTCTTAAATTATTCCAAATCGCCGCGGAAGCGTAGACAGCCACACGATTTGGGGACATGACGCTTCCACTACGCTTCTATTACGCTTCCGCTACGATCCAACTTCGAAAATGAAGATCCGGCTACGCTTAGTCTATGCTGATGACGATGTAGCTGCGACTTTGCTACGATCTTGGCGATGGAGCTACGCTTTCGTTGCTCTCTTGTATCCTTTCTATATAAAATCTGAAGTTCCGATACGCTTCTACTACGACCTGGGCGCTTCTACTGCGCTCTTGCCGTTTGTTTTTTTTGCTACGATTCGTGTCATTTTGACCAAAATTTCGAATCGTAGCGGAGTCGTCGTCCAGTGGAATGGGGGGGGGGGGGGGGTTAAGCAAGCAGTGGAGGACATGTCAGAGAGCAGCTTCTGATCTTGGTCTCCTGTTTGCCTATGGCATATACAAGGGGATACTACATTTTATCACCTGCTATACTACTACTACGACCTCTCGATTCAATTAATGCATTTGCCGTTACAGTCACCCCTAAAAGCGTATAGTACAGGTACCGCCAAATTTCCTGGATTTCGACAAGCCCATCTTTAAAAATACATGTAACAGGCTTTTTGTTCGTCACTTTAGATAGGTTTTCTTGCGACGTGGGCGAATTTAGACAACAATAAAGTTTTAGGAGCGACTGTAAAACTAGGCACAGTCTGTCATATTTACAATTTATCATATGCAAACAATAATGTTTATCTGTCAATTATGTCATAATAGTCCGGCAGATGCAGGGTTGGACCTGGATTTGTGGTATATAGAAAATATTTTAACTGATTATAATAGCCAACACCTTCAAACATCAGAATCCAGTTGATGCCACCTTGTCACCCTTGGGCAATTCTCAGAATTCAAAATGGCGGCAAAGGGGGATAACTCAATTTTACGAACCTACAGTAATGGGCCTGTACTGGTCAAAAGTCTGCATTTTCGAGTCAGAAAGAGTCATAATATGTTACTCATGCACAATATTGAAGTGAGGTTGGACTCTCATGGCTCTTACATCAAATGAAAATAAAAATGGCATCCAAGATGGCCGCCAAAACTATAAAATTTGATATTTTGCCCATATTTGAGATATTTTGACACTGTTATAGCTTAAAAATTGTGTTGAAGAAGTGCATCATCATCATCATCATCATCATCATCATCATCATCATCATCATCATCATCACTAATGCCTGTACAACAACTACAACAACAACAACAGAAACACCATATAATTAAACTTTACCTAATCCTTTGTATACAGGAAACTTTTAAGCCATTTCTTTGGCAAACACTTGACTGCGGTTAAAGAAATGTTATCATACTTTTTTGCTGCAGGGCATGTCAACTATGCTCGCTATGGTCTCTATTACTTGCGTTCTATGGAGGCAATGCCAAAATTATGTCAGGAACAATTCCTAAAAGGAGAACATGTCATGCGTCATGTCCCAGGGCTCTGGAATGGTATTTGGAGTGATATGTTCATCGAGACAACGTTTATGCGTTATGGGCATGGCAAACGAGGCATTATTGGTGTGACATTAAAACCTGAAACACTCAAAGTGTGGTCTTTAAGCCTACATATTTGCAGTAGACTTGAACAGGATCTTTCAAGTTTTCTCTACCCAGACAATGACACAGAGCTGACTGGACATAACGAGGAGTCCAAAGGGAGGATAAGTGGTGATAAGGCTGACAGGGAATCAATAAGAAGGAAGCTACAAGAGTGCATAGACCCAATGAATCCAGATGGCCATCCACCTGAAGTTGTAAATATTGCAATAGGAAAGGTTGCACAAGACAATGTAAATGTGGACAAAGCAGTAGAAATAGGTTCTAAACAGATGAAGGAGTTTGAAAATGGTTGGCCTAAAAACATTAATGACAAACTTAGTCGTGTAGTGAAAACACATGTTGAATCTGGAAAGTATATCAAAGTCGGTGACACCAAGGTGTTTAATACAAAGCTCATTTACACAAGAGTAATTGGTATTCAAGCAAGCTCTCGAGAAATTGATATCAAACAGCTGCTGTCTTATGAGTTGTCACCAGTACCCACAGCAATGTTTTCAGAATCTGGTGAAATGAGGGTTGCTAAAGCAAAATCAGTTTTGAAGAAGGTATTACAGAAAGAGGTGTCATCAAGATGTATCAAGAAAGCAATCTCCACAGTTGTAATAGATGGATCTGCAATATTATATCTCATTCCTTGGCCAGCAAGCAGTGCGACAGTTGGAGACTTTGTAGTTAAATTCAGAAATTATATTGAGAAGCAGCTCCAAAGTTATGATGTCTATCTTGTCTTTGATAGATACAGAGAATACAGTACAAAAGGTGTTACAAGAGTTTCACGTGGGGCTCAGTTAAGTCGTGTTCATCAGCTGACCACAGTTATGCCTATACCACCACCAAAGGTTATCCTAACTATTCCTGATAACAAACGCCAACTTATTGGCCTTATTGTTGATGTTCTGTGTAGCAACACAGTATTCCCAGAGACACCAAATATCAGAAGATTAGTAGTTACTGGAGAAGATCCTGTTCCTGTGGAATTAACATCTACTGTTACAATCAAACGAGAAGATTTGCGAACAAACCACGAAGAAGCTGACAACATACTGGCACATCAAATGGTTGTTGTGGCGTCTGAGGAAAACAAAGGTGTATCTGTCATATCCGACGACACAGATGTGTTCATACTCCTGTTACATCATTATGTCAAGCAAAAGCTTACTGGGGTAGTGATCATGGAATCACCTGTTAAAGATAGAGTCACAATTGACATAAAAGCCACAGCAATTGAGCATAGAACTATAATCCCAGATCTTTTGGCAGCTCATGTATTAAGTGGATGCGACACTACAGCCTGTTATTTTGGTATTGGTAAAGGTACTATTGTTAAAACACTTAAAACACAGAAGTCACCTCTTTCCTCACTAGGAGATCCCAATGCCAATATGGAGGATGTACTAAAACAGTCGTCCAATTTCATCGCAGCCTGCTACAGTGTTACAGGTGAACAAGTTACAATGTCATTTGTACGACAAAAGGTCTGGTCTTCTCGAGTAGGTAAAGCACCATCCTGTGCTCCAAAGCTGTGTTCCCTGCCTCCTACCTCTGAATCGTTTGCGGAAAATGTAAAGAGGGCACATTTTCAGGCATGTGTCTGGAAACAAGCCACAGAGATGGATCCTCCTGAATTGAACCCTGTTGATTATGGATGGGAAAAGATTGAAGCCACAAAGTCTCTTAATCCTGTTATGCTGCCTAAAAATGTCAAACTTGCTCCACCGGAAGTGCTACAACTAATCAAGTGTTCTTGTGGAAGTGAGACTCCGTGCGGAACCTTAAGGTGCCGTTGTAACAGTGCTCGACTTTCCTGTACCATCTTTTGTGCATGTCAAGGGGGTGTACTGTGTTCTAATGAACAGACAAAGCATACTTAATTTTAAGTACTGAAACGACTTAAATCGGACAATGTGGTAATGTAAATGCAACTTTTCTTGGTATGCAAAAATGTTTATATAATAGAGAACACAAGAACACCAATGAGGAAAATTTATGAGGATAAAGCTAACAATATTATCAGTAATGCATATTATTCTTATGCATTTATATCATTTGAACTGAGTCAATTTAGTAGTATTATCTGATTAACAACAGCATTCGTGTGCCTACAGTCATCTAGTCAAGGTACTTTATATGCTACATACATTATTTGAATCGAACAATTAATGATGATGAGCAATCTAGTGATATTTACATTTTTAGAGAACATAACTATATTCCCTTTATGTTTCTGACATAATCATGTGTATTCTTTCTTCTAGTCAAATGTGCTAAGACAGCATTAGTATGAGTATAGTTCAGGACTATCGAAACCCAATCTAGTCATTTTGCAGTGCTAGTCTGACATTAAAGCCTATTTTGTTTGTTATTTAATATTATTTTATCATTTTCTGCGTTCATTTAAGTTTCATACAGCCATCTTGGATGTCCCCTTTGCTTCTTAAATTGCAATTGACCAGAATATTTGCATCACTATCTAATGTTTTCTCAAATCTGAGTTATTTTACAATTTAAAGGCATCAATAAATAAGGCAAGTTATGAAAAAACAGGGGGGGGGGGGTAATAATTAACATCAACGTGACCATCTTTGATGTCATTTTGAATTCACAATGATTCAAAAAGGTGACTAAACATCTTGTTAGGTATATTAAGATGATTAAACAGTGATTGAGTATTAATTTTGCTTATTACTAAATCATAATAATGACCACTATTGCAAAAACATGGTTAAAGAACCGTCCTTGACGCCATCTTGAATTTCAGGAATTGCCCAAAGGTGACAAGGTGGCATCAATTGGTTTCCTTTAGTAGAGGTCCTGAGCTATCAAAATCAGTCAAAACATTTTCTATATACCGCAAATCCAGGTTCACTAATATTATGCCTGTTATCTGCCGGACTATAAGGTACGTGAGAGCCGAAATATTTGCTCTTTTTTAAGCAGCTGCGCAATCTGATCTAACTCTGAAACCGGGTTATGGGATAACTGTATTCCAAATGTTTATTTGGTGAGGTACATGTATATCGTCGGATATACGCCCGGAAATTTAGTTTTACGGCGACGCCCATTTTAATGCACTTCTGCACTCTTGTTTCAAACTGGAGCGTTGCAAGCCGCCTAAATACGCACGCCTTCAAACGAAATGTGACGTAATTAATGATGACAAATATTTCCGACAGTATATCGCAGGATACACAGCCGCAAAATTTTGACGTTATCCAATAAAAGGTCGCGTTACAAAATCACGTGCATTAGAATGTAAAAATAAATATAGCCGTTCAGTAACACCAACAGCTTCAACGACCAGTTTGGTATACACTTACATTTACTTTAAATTTCCTACAGGAACACCTTGATGCCAACCCGTTCAGATACCTATTACAAACCCATTCATTATGAAAATACGCACTGAGTAATGCGTATCGAGAATTCCAAGCCCCAACCCCTCCCCACTTTCCCTTTGATACCTCAGACACTCTTATAGTACAAGCTTTTTTCCAAAAAGGTTGTCATCTTTCAGCACTTACATGTAACAAAAGCGGGTTGTCGACTACTGACTTAAAGTATAGAAGCCATTTGAAAGCTGTTTCAAACGAAAGTGATGATCTATTAAATGACACACCCACCTCATTGCCATGCATCTCCGCAATGTTGTGACACCCAGAGACAACATATGCAGGTAATTTTCACAGAATTTTCTCATGCTACACCACTTAGCCGATGCAACCATACAGGTTGCGAACTTAGTCAATTATAATTGTCATCCTTCGAGATGATGGCAATCATTATTTTCATTTGATAATTTGGGATATTGTCCGCTCCTGAGAAGCTTGTCAGATCCGTTGGACCCTTCAAAGTCCCTTGACCTCCCATTGAAGACTCTGATCAGACTGCGATGATGCGCAGGCTGATCTTAGTCTTCTGTGGGCGCCCACTCATAAATATTATTTTTGATGGTGTAACCCATCCATTTTAACATTTCTTGATATCTCTGAACGCCACCGCTTAACCATGTACATGTGTATATTGTTTTCATTCAGTGAAGCCAAAAGGGGAACCTCGGAAGGTTTATTTTATTAATGGCTTGAAATCAGTCCATATAAGCATGCTGTCATTTTAATGGGACACATGCAAACAGCGCAGACCCAGATCAGACACCGCTATTAAGGATCGTCGCTATTTACTTACAGATTGTTCTATTATTAAAAAATTTGAAGCAATTGAAAATAAAACACCCAAATCCTCTAAAACTGGAAATAGGCTCGTACTACAAATAAGGATATGCATTTCCATCGGCTTAAATGGGTTAAACTAGGTTTGCGCTGTGCTTTTGCATTGCTTGCAATAACATGGGTGGATCCAGGGGGTCCGGACTGCCGTGGAAAGTCACAAGTTGCTATAGGTTTCCTAAGAAATACTGGTACGGACCTACAGTGTACCACGAGAAGCATTTGGACCTTGGGACCGAGGAGGTTTGATACAGTAGCACCTGTGGAAAACGCCCACTCAAAAAAGATTAAAAATTGGTTTTCAAGACTAATTATCGCCTAATACAGGTCGAAAGTTTGCAGAATGCTCTAAGGGGAGCATTCTGCAGTACTTTTGACCTTCACTAAGCTACCATTTGTCATAAAAAGATTTGTTTTGTCTTTTTTTGAGTGGCCGTTTTACACTGGTTTTACCGTTGATTACTAAAAAGGTTTATAGGACCCCTCCCCCTCGAAGGAATTTTCTGGACCCGCGCTGGAATACATCACTAACTTGCCATCAATGAGTTACATAGACGGTAGCAATAAGCTAATTAATGCATATATGTATTTAAACACCATACATATATATTAGTAATTCAATGTGCAGTTAATTATTTTGACTGTTTAAACTTCATGACCTCCAAGGTAGCGCTGAAGGCATTTTATATCGGTGTATTAGTATAGGTTAAGCAAAGTGAAAATGTGAGCTCAAAATTTCGACATGTCAAGTCGTAAATATTACAAGTGTAGTAGTTTTAAAAGAAAAATGAGTCAGAATCAAAATATCGTCTTCTCTTTTAGTATTAATCAAATTATTGCGACTTAATTAATCTACCCTTTTCAGAACATGCGTACCAGAAAAATATTTTCTTATTGTTCAAGCAAAACATACGTTGTGAGTTCTCAAAAGAACGGTACTTTTGAGCACCCAAAACATATACTAAAAACTATGGATAAAAAAATATTTACAATTTTACGCTGAAAATTTTCGTTTATCTAAACCTATGGACTTGTTAAAATGTACAACCGCGTGAAATGTACAAACTATACTGACGTCATTAAAAAGAAACGCCTCACCTAGGCGAAAACATGCATATCTCTTATACTGAACATTTGGTACAATATAATGCCATACAAGTGAAGCCTATCTTCTGAAAAAAATATTGCCATAAGATGGTGAAGTCACGGAAATTAGAACATACGAGACCTGTTTCATGTTTATGTGAACAGATGTGAATGTCACTTTTTGCTGTTGCATATAAATAAAACAAATATTTCTTTCTTTCTCATAAGTAACGGACGTGACCTTGGTATTGCCAAATAGACAAAATGGCAATTTATAACATAACCATGCCACGGAGGCCTGAAATACACACCCACCCCCTTTAAGAGCTAAGACGGATGTACGAGTATCTTTCATGAAAACGCGTATTTAAGTGCGCAATTGTCTTTATAAGTTTAGATGGGAACTCAGTCTATTATTCAAATGAAAAACAGCTTCTATGCGACTGTTTTTTTTTTCTTGACAACTGGGCTTAATAAGAGGTCAAATGGGTATTGCATGTTACAAAATGTCCTGGAAGACTTGTGAAAAATAAATTTTCAAAACTCACAGCCGACTCAGGTTCTTAGACATTTTAAGAATATATCGCCGATAAAACTGATCACCAAATATTGCATTCATGTATTTTGCATAAATTATAGTTTTGCCTTTGAACTATTACACCCAGGTAAACTGCATGTTTAAATCTCGGAGGGTGTTGGCTATCGGAGGTAAACAAAGGAGTTTTGGGCTGCACATGGTCTGCTTTGAGATGGTTTTATATCATAATGAACCACATTAAGGAACAAAATCAACATATAAGCCGATAGTATATAGAATGACAAGAATTCTGAAAGCAGTGCATGTTTTTAAACTGATTTTTTTAGTTTAAATCGCATTTGAATTCGGAAATGCGGTGATTTGAACGAATATTTCGAATTCATCAGTTAATATTTAGATGTATTATTTTATTTTTTCTTGATTCATAACTACCGTTGCAATGTTTAATCTCTCTTTAATATGTATCAGACCAATATAATTCAAACAGACGTGTACCACACTTATTTATTTGCAATTTTATGACGATGGTGTCATGTTTATGGATAGCGTTCTATTCGGAGGCAAGTCCTCTGAACATTTTGCTAACCATCAAAAGCGATTTTCAAAATTTGAAGATTTAATAGCAGTTTTGGACATGCCACTTACAAGCCGTTCAGGAGAATGATATAGAATGGTAGTGGCACAAGCAATTAGTGTCAAAGGTTGATATAAGTCCAGCTATGATCAAACCACTGGCCTTTTTTCATTGAAAAATTCACATTCGCCGTTTGAAAAGTCGCCCTGAATCCTACAGACATGGATCAAAAGTATTCAACAGATTCAGAGTCCTTATCACTAAATATAGAAGCAACATGTTTGCTGCATTCGTCCCCAAGAAACTTTCCATATGAAATAAAAATGGATAAATACAGACCCTATCCATCCATGATCTCAATGTTTACCTCCGATAGCCAACACCCTCCGAGATCTAGACATGTGGTTCACCTGGGTCACCCAGGTAAACCGCATGTCTAGATCTCGGAGGGTGTTGGCTATCGGAGGTAAACATTGCGATTATGAATGGACAGGGTCTGTATTTATCCATTTATATTTCCTATAGAAAGTTTCTTGGAGACGATAGCAGCAAACAGGTTACTTCTATATTGAATGATAAGGACTCGGAATGTGTTAAATCCTTTTGATCCATGTCCGTAGGACCCTGGGCGACTTTTTAAACGGCGATTGTGAAATTTTCAATGAAAAAATGTTATTCGTTTGATCATAGCTGGATTGACTACAACCTTTGACACAATTTGCTTGTGTCGCCACAATTCTATATCATTCTCCTGCATGATTTCTAAGAGTCATATCTCAAAATGCTATTAAAACATCAATATTTGAAATTTGCTTACGTTGATATCGTTTTGATGGTTAGCCAAATGTGCAGAGGAAACTTGACAGCTGGCATACTTGCTATCGGAGTGACAGTGGTTTTGATTTCGGAGATAGATACAAACTGCCGCACAATTAGTGCCTGAATCTGATCTATTTTAAGCATGCCATGATACACAAAAATATGTAACGCTACAAATGGAAGACTACCAGGGTGGCAAAATACAGAAGGGAATTTGAGAGGTTTTACAGTTGTGATGTGTTGTGAAAAGCGCTCATCTTCAGTCGGTGTCATTGTGCAGTTTTTTTGTCTAGTGAGACTGGGAAAACATATTTAATTAAATTCTGCACTGATACTTTTTTGGTGAAACCAGTATGCTTGATATAGGAAGGGGATATGATGGCTGGGTGGGGTGGGGGCGAGGGTATGGTCCCTGAAAGAAGGCAAGAACATGTGCCATACCTATACTCATTATCTTACCTGGCAACGCAGTGTATTAACAACATGAACAGGGTTACAAAATGCAGATTCACATTGAGGCGCATTTTGTTGTGTAAATGGAGTGTCAAAATGCGAGGAAACTGTTGGTTAAGATGCCACGTGTACATGATTAGTAAACTTTTGATCCGAAAATATATACATGTATGCCACCCAGACAATTGAAACACCCATAACCACCTGTCTATTGAATCGCCACAGAACACCCAAATGCACACAGTCCACTGATATACACAAACCAGCCAACCCATTGAAACTCCCTAACTCCCTAGGCAACTGATACACCCAAATCGCCCAGCCCAGGGAAGCACTCAGACCACTCAGTTCACTGAAATACCCTAATCAAATCCATTGAAACATGCAACTCACCTAGTCCGCTGAAACACCCTTCTGTTGCACCGCCCTTTAGGATCCTATACAATGAAACAAACTATGTCAACCATTTACCCCCCCCCCCAAACTGTAAAAAAAACAAGAACAAATGCAAAAAAACAACACACAAAAATTGAATGGGTTTCAACGGGGCTCTCTAGCCGGTCGCCAACCCCCCACCCCCTCCCCCGCCTTCCTTTCTTCCTTTTTTTGCTATGCAATATCTAAAACATTTGAATGGTATTTCATTGGCGGGCCGATGGTTGCCCAACATTGTGTGCTGGCTGGGATAGGGTATGTCCATGTCTTGTACCCCCATCTAGTAGCTTTGCACTGATACGCTTTATTCGGTTTGTAAAATATTAGTGAGAAAAATGCACATAATAATATACAACAAAACATCTCATGCGATGTTGTTTTTATCGCTTAGTCAAGCGCGGATCCATATATTTTGTTAGACGAAGTCCAACTTAACTCTGACACACTTAATTTTAGATGAATGGAGTGAGGAATCAAAATATCAATAAAAGCGGACCACCATCAGCACAACAGCAAAACGCTGGCGGGGCAATAATTACATAGTACCCAATATGGAATGCTGGCTTGGTAGCTTTTGATTTTCCAGGATTGCTAAAGAGCCCCAAAGGTTTCCGATTTTCCAGGGTGAGGGTCAGGACCCTCTGCCACCCCCTCTCTGGATCCGCGCATCTTAATCTTAGTTGAATGCGTAGCTATCGAGTAACGTAAGCGTTCGAATTTCTAGCCTCTCCGGCGTCACTGTGCTGTGTCCTTGAGCAAGACCTAATAATCATTGCTTAGCACTGGTTCAACACAGGAAGACCCGTCCCGACATAACTGAAAAAAACTGTTGACAGTTGTGTTTAGAATTCAATCAAACAAAATAAAAAACATAATAATGAACCCTGTACAGTTTACATACATATTATAGCCGTCATCTTTGCGCAATTGTGACAGTAAAATAAAATACCACACATATCTAAAATCAATTTACGTTTTTGGTCTGTTGTCAGTTCATTCTTAAAAGTAATAATATACATGTAAGCTTATCTGGATCTTCACTGCATATTTGTATAGGTGGACGAAAAAACCATAACAAATACCCGTAAAAAATATTGAAGATATTGCAGTTTCGGTCGTAATCCGTTCTGTTATTTTATCTTTTAACGTTTTTAAACTTTACATAGTAGTTCAGTGCCCGGAATTACAATGCCTCCTTAAAGTTAAGGAAGACTTAAGTTAAGTATTGATATTTCAACATGCTAAATAAATTGCCTGGATCGATGCAGTACTTGTGGTCAAAGATATCATTGTGATCTACAGAATAATGAAACTGTTTTGTTGTTAATCAGTTTTTCGCATCCTGAAAAATCAATACTTAACTCAGTAAGTCTTCCTTAACTTTAAGGAGGCATTGTAATTCCGGGCCCAGGTCCTTATATTCCGGTAACAGCAGCCCAAGTCCCACAATGGCATGTTTTAAACAATATTATTTGAGCCGCGACATGAGATTTCCAACAATGTGGTATGTGCGACCAGCAAAGGCTCAGACCAGCCTGCGCATACGCGCAGTCTGATCAGAGCCTTTGCTTGTCGCTTGAATATAATATGAATATTTAGCTACTGGACGAACATCATTTGGAGTTTCCAAGCTTAAAAGAAGGCTACACAGGCTCGTCTGAGTCTATTCATGTCAAAATGCCACATTGTTGGAAATCACGTCGCGGCTCATTTGTCAGTCTTTAAGAATAAATAAAGATGAGTTGTATATCTTTAAGATTTCACACCGAATAAGCGGCAATCGAAAACGTTAATACTATCGACGAACGTAGATAAAAAAATTCGTTGGAAACAGGGTTTTCGATTGCCATTTGTCGCCCAATTTTTCGATTGCCATTTGTCGCCCAATTGGCGACAAATGGCAATCAAAACACTGCTTCTAGCAATTTCCATATGCATAAAACAACATGTATTTGTAACATGTTATATATTTGTACTTATAAAAGCAGATAGCTTCCCATTTCTGTAAAAACCGAATGTTTAATTAGATCTTTTTTGCAACTATTTGCAGGACGACTTTAAATTATCTCCAGTTCAATAAATGTACCTCGGTGACGTCCTTTTCAGAAAGAGATGGACACTAGCTGTTACTCGTTTAGAGTTTGGGTACACTATTTTTTTTAAAAAAATATCAAGTTTAGTAGTTTTATAGTTGTGATGTTTGTTCTATTATCTATAATAGAGGCATTCCCAGGAGGTACCTGGTCCCTTGTTCTTCTTAAATATTGACTTGTCTCCATGTTTCATGTTTTATTTATTTCCCTGTTCTCTGACAATTTTGTTCCCCTCAGTTTTGCAATTTCCCTTTCCTAGAATAAAATGGCTTGTACAAATACACCCTAACTCGTGAGAGGGCCCCATTGTTAAGGCATACAGAGAAATCCTCTCTCAGTTCCATGATAAAAACGTTCCCTGCTAGCACGTTATAACAGTTCTTTACCATCGGATGACGTACCTGGAATTTGACAGAGGAGGACTGAACATGGGAGTCGAACACTCGCTATCATTTCATTATATTCTTGTACTGCTCATGATATTTGAAGTTAATTACCAAATACATTGGAGTCGATAGAGAGGGAGAGACAGAGACAGAGAGAGACAGACATACAGACAGACAGACAGACATACAGACAGACAGAGAGAGAGACAAAGAGAGAGACAGAGAAAGAGAGAGTAGAGAGAAAGAGAGAGTAGAGAAGGAGTGCGAGTGGAGAAAGAGAGAGTAGATAAGGAGTGCGAGTAGAGAGGAGTGCGAGTAGAGAAATAGAGAGTAGATAAGGAGTGCGAGTTGAGAAGTAGTGCGAGTAGAGAAAGAGAGAGTAGAAAGGAGTACGATTAGAGAAGGAGTGTGAGTAGAGAAGTAGTGCGAGTAGAGAAAGAGAGAGTAGAGAAAGAGTGCGAGTAGATGAGTGTCAATAGAGAAGGAGTACGAGTAGAGAAAGAGAGAGTAGAGAAGGAGTGCGAGCAGAGAAGGAGTGTGAGTAGAGAAGGAGTGCGAGTAGAGAAGGAGTGTGAGTTGAGGAGTGCGGGTAGAGAAAGAGAGGGTAGAGAGGGAGTGCGAGTAGAGACGGAGTGCGAGTAGAGGAGTGCGAGTAGAGAAGGAGTGCGAGTAGAGAAGGAGTGTGAGTAGAGGAGTGCGAGTAGAGAGAGTGTGAGAGAGACACAGACAGAAAGACAGAGTGAGAGGGAGAAAGAGACAGAAAGAGAGAGAAAGAGAGAGTAGAGAGAGAGTAGAAAGAAAAGAGAGTAGAGAAAGAGAGAGTAGAGAAGGAGTGCGAGCAGAGAAGGAGTGCGTATAGAGAAAGAGAGAGTAGAGAAGGACTATGAGTAGGGAGAGAGAGAGTAGAGAAGGAGTGCGAGTAGAGAAGGAATACGAGAGAGAGAGATTTGAGAAGGAGTGTGAGTAGAGAGGAGCGCGAGTAGAGAAATAAAGAGTAGATAAGGAGTGCGAGTAGAGAGAAGGAGTACGAGTAGAGAAAGAGAGAGTAGAGAAGGAGTGCGAGCAGAGAAGGAGTGCGAGTAGAGAAGGAGTGCGAGAAGAGAAGGAGTGTGAGTTGAGGAGTGCGAGTAGAGAAAGACAGAGTAGAGAGGGAGTGCGAGTAGAGGAGTGCGAGTAGAGAAGGAGTGCGAGTAGAGAAGGAGTGTGAGTAGAGGAGTGCGAGTAGAGAGAGTGTAAGAGAGACACAGACAGAAAGACAGAGTGAGAGGGAGAAAGAGACAGAAAGAGAGAGAAAGAGAGAGTAGAGAGAGAGAGTAGAAAGAAAAAGAGAGTAGAGAAAGAGAGAGTAGAGAAGGAGAGCTAGTAGAGAAGGAGTGCGGGTAAAGAGAGTGCGAGTAGAGAGAGAGAGTGTGTACAGAAGGAGTGCGAGTAGAGAAGGAATGCGAGTAGAGAAAGAGAAAGTAGAGAAGAAGTGCGAGTAGAGAAGGAGTGCGGGTAGATGAGTGCGAGTAGAGAAGGAGTGCGAGTAGGGAAGGAGTGCGAGTTGAGAAAGAGAGAGTAGAGAAGGAGTGCGAGTAGAGAAAGAGTGCGAGTAGAGAAGGAGTGCGAGAAGAGAAGGAGTGCGAGTAGTGGAGTGCGAGTAGAGAAAGAGAGTGAGTATAGAAGGAGTGCGAGTAGAAAAGTAGAGCGAGAAGAGAAGGCGTGCGAGTAGATAAGAAGTGCGAGTAGAGAAGGAGTGCGAGAAGACAGGAGTGCATGTTAAGAAAGAGAGAGTAGAGAGGGAGTGCGAGAATGATAAGGAGAGTGTATACAAAGGGAGAGTAGAGGAGTGCGAGTAGAGAAGAGAGTAGATAAGGAGTGCGAGTAGAGAAGGAGAGAGTAGAGAAGAAGTGCGAGTAGAGAAGGAGTACGAGTAGAGAAGGAGTACGAGTAGAGAAGGAGTGCGAGTAGAGAAAGAGAGAGTAGAGAAGAAGTGCGAGTAGAGAGAGAGAGAGAGAGAGAGAGAGAGAGAGAGAGAGAGAGTAGAGAAGGAGTGCGAGTAGAGACGGAGTGCGAGTAGAGAAAGAGAGAGTAGAGAAGGAGTGTTAGCAGAGAAGTAGTGCATGTAGAGAAAGAGAGAGTAGAGAAGGACTATGAGTAGAGATAGAGAGAGTAGAGAAGGAGTGCGAGCAGAGAAGGAGTGCGAATAGAGAAGGAGTGCGAGTAGAGAAGGAGTGTGAGTTGAGGAGTGCGAGTAGAGAAAGACAGGGTAGAGAGGGAGTGCGAGTAGAGGAGTGCGAGTAGAGAAGGAGTGCGAGTAGAGAAGGAGTGTGAGTAGAAGAGTGCGAGTAGAGAGAGTGTAAGAGAGACACAGACAGAAAGACAGAGTGAGAGGGAGAAAGAGACAGAAAGAGAGAGAAAGAGAGAGTAGAGAGAGAGAGTAGAAAGAAAAAGAGAGTAGAGAAAGAGAGAGTAGAGAAGGAGAGCTAGTAGAGAAGGAGTGCGGGTAAAGAGAGTGCGAGTAGAGAGAGAGTGTGTACAGAAGGAGTGCGAGTAGAGAAGGAATGCGAGTAGAGAAAGAGAAAGTAGAGAAGAAGTGCGAGTAGAGAAGGAGTGCGGGTAGATGAGTGCGAGTAGAGAAGGAGTGAGAGTAGGGAAGGAGTGCGAGTTGAGAAAGAGAGAGTAGAGAAGGAGTGCGAGTAGAGAAAGAGTGCGAGTAGAGAAGGAGTGCGAGAAGAGAAGGAGTGCGAGTAGTGGAGTGCGAGTAGAGAAAGAGAGTGAGTATAGAAGGAGTGCGAGTAGAAAAGTAGAGCGAGAAGAGAAGGCGTGCGAGTAGATAAGAAGTGCGAGTAGAGAAGGAGTGCGAGAAGACAGGAGTGCATGTTAAGAAAGAGAGAGTAGAGAGGGAGTGCGAGAATGATAAGGAGAGTGTATACAAAGGGAGAGTAGAGGAGTGCGAGTAGAGAAGAGAGTAGATAAGGAGTGCGAGTAGAGAAGGAGAGAGTAGAGAAGAAGTGCGAGTAGAGAAGGAGTACGAGTAGAGAAGGAGTACGAGTAGAGAAGGAGTGCGAGTAGAGAAAGAGAGAGTAGAGAAGAAGTGTGAGTAGAGAGAGAGAGAGAGAGAGAGAGAGAGAGAGAGAGAGAGTAGAGAAGGAGTGCGAGTAGAGACGGAGTGCGAGTAGAGAAAGAGAGAGTAGAGAAGGAGTGTTAGCAGAGAAGTAGTGCATGTAGAGAAAGAGAGAGTAGAGAAGGACTATGAGTAGAGAAAGAGAGAGTAGAGAAGGAGTGCGAGTAGAGAAGGAATACGAGAGAGAGAGATTTGAGAAGGAGTGCGAGTAGAGAAGGAGTGCGAGTAGAGAAAGGGAGAGTAGAGAGGAGTGAAAGCAGAGAAGGATCCCGGGTAGAGAAAGAGGGAGTAGAGTAGAACTGCGAAGTAGAGAAAGAGAGAGTAGAGAAGGATTGTGAGAGAGTGAGAGAGAGCATAGAGAGCGAGTAGATTGGGGAAGAGAGAGCTGGTTGCTTTGCTTAGTTTGTCTTTCAAGTGTCTCATGATTGTTGTGTGGCTCTTCATCCCGGTGCCATGGGTTTGTCTGAAGTTTTTGATTGTGGTATTTTCTGACCATACTCCCTTCCAATCTTTGTTGTATTTACTGGGGGTTTGTGTTTAGCACTTCGTGTTACAAACGCTTATATTTTGTCATTTCTAGTTTGGCAATAATCTCACTGAGATAAAGGGGTTTGAATTCTTTTCGGGCTAAATCTATGCATCTAGTAAAGACTTATTAGACCGTACTGGTGCTCATCTAAACATCTGGTATACTAATTGCATTACTACTTGATCTGTCACCTTCACAGAAAGGTAGGTGTCCATTTCACAGTATAATGCTTTGATATGTTATGTTACTATCATATTGTTTCTTTAATGTGATGCAAAGGGCTAAACAGAAATGGTCGGTAAAAACAAACAAAACAAACTAATGCACAAAAACACCCATTCAATGTTGAACAAAAATCCTTACAAATTGGTTTATTTAAGCTTGTTTCTCCTTTGATGTGTTCCTCGCCAATCAAACCACTTGTTTTTGATAGTGGTTGAGTGTTACACTTTTGTTTCCGTATGCGAGAGCTTGTTTAATGAGCATAATCAATTTGCCGTTATCCGAAATCAATGTTAACATGCACATGCATTCCCTCCGACAGCTACCCAACATACCTCCGAACGGAAAGTTACCCATAAACATGATACCACCGTCATAAAATTGCAAATAAATAAGTGTTTTACAAGTATTTTTGAATTGCATTTGACTGATTCACTCCAAAGAGAGGTTATGCATTCCAGCGGTGGCTATGAATCAAGTAAAAATGAAATAATAATTATGAATATTAACTGATGAATGCGAAATATTCGTCCAAATTACTGCATTTCCGAATTCAAATGCGATTTAAACTCGAACAGATATAGCTCAAACACATGTATTGTTTTCAGAGTTCTCATCATTCTGTATACTATCGACCTGCATGTTGTTCTTATCCCTCAGAGTGAATCTAAATGACATAAAATCGTCTCAATACAGACCATGTCCAACCCCAAAATCCTTTGTTTACCTCCGATAGCCAACACCCTCCGAGATCTTGACATGCGGTTTACCTGGGTGTGGGTGTGTTAGCCCTAAAAGAGGTACTTACATCTGTGCCCACGCATTGATTTTCTTTAAACTTTGCATAATAATAACTACAAACTATGAAAATGTATTTATCGAATTAGATAGTTAAAATAAGGCTTCAGGAAGCACCCTGACGTACTCCTGCCTTGAGGTCGTATCTGTCTTTAGTTTAAACTTTATTTCATGTGTACAATACATAAATACTTACAAAGCAAAACAATTATAATATATATATAAGCATTATACAAACGGGATTCAGAAGGAAGTCCGAGGACTTATTCGAATCTGTATCCCTCACATGTTCAATAGCTAAGATGATGTGATTATATTCGTATTCATGCAATATACAAATAATATTTTGGATCTTTTAGTAGCCATTAATTATAATATACGGCAACGATTGCATATCGCCCCACGGGGATGGAACTTAGATTGTTGTTGTTTTTTCACACAGGTTCAACGCGATAACAGGATCAAGCAGCGCGCTTCGTTTTGTAGCTCATTCTATCTTATACTACGATAATGTGGAAGCATAATAATATGTCTAGCTCAAGTGCTTGGCTCGTAAGGCAAAATCAATTGTTTGTGTAGGGATATAAAAGTAAGTAAGTAAAGGGCAAAGATCAGAAATCGATACAGTAAAGTATTGCACCAGTTTCTTCACGCAGATGATCACTAGGCCGCAAAGAATCTGTCTTTAAATTTACATGTCCTTAATCTATAGTTTTGTTTATATCTATGAGTTGACATCTAGATTGAATCCAAAATACTTGGCACTATATTAATACCACGAAACCATTTGGATAAATTATGGTTTACGTTTTCAGAAGAAGTGATTATAAAATTTCAATATTTTATTTTCAAAAATTTACAAAACATTCAACATTCAATTCCAAAGTTAGATATGTTCTTGTCTTTGTCAAGATATCATAATATCGCAAAAACATGCCATATATATCCTGCTGATCTGAACAAAATTTCATGAAAATCCCAAACCGGTAAATTTGTCATTTCCTACCTCTTATGGGTATAGGTCAGTTTTAGCAAAATTAAATATTTGGTTGAAATGAATCAATAGCACGAAAGATGAAGGTTGTTTTTAAATATACTTCCACTTTTCTTAAAGAAAGACATGTTTAGTCAATTTCAAATAATTCAATGGCCCAAAATGCTGAAGGTCATGGCTCCATATCATGGCACTATTGGGCCAAGACAATGTATATCACTTCCTCAAGTCCTCCATGATATTGCTTAAGAAACATAATGTCCTAACAATAAACGTGTGGAAACAAGAAGACCAATTATTTCCTTTACATCCCAACTGAACTAGAGTAACCACATTTTGGTGCCATGACCAGGATAAAGTGTAACAAACTCTTATCAAAGGTACCATAGAACAGTGTTCTACATGAAAAAGTGAGGTCCAGCTAAAGTATAAATGTTGCTTTTTGATGGAAATCAGCATCAGTGTTACAAAACAGAATAAACAGAGAAGATTTAAGCATTAAATTAGCAATACCTTTGAAGCCAAGAGTTTTCTGTGACCAAAATGGTTAATTTTAACCAATAGGTTTGACAGGGGGTTATTCTTATGAGCCAGGTTTATTAATGAGGCTTACAATTATAAAATCATAGATATAAGGTTCTTCTCCTGTATGAACTGACTTGTCATAAGGTTTCTCTTCTGTATGAATTAAAATTCTTAATTATGTCATATTTTAAGTGTAGCATTGGTAAGATGTAGTTTAACGTTAGAAACTAGGTGTGGTTAGTACAGGTGTCACCATATTGTATCATTTTGGGTAATATTATTGTGTAAGCACTTCATTAAATAAGAATCGTCGCACTTAATATCAAAGAATAATGTGTTTTCTTTTTCCAATCCATAATAGGGAAAAACACTGAACATATTTACTTCTACCAATAAACGTTCTAGCATGGTGATTCAAACTAAGCAAGTATTTAAGTATGTTTTACACTGAAACATATTTTTTGTATTTTTCACATTTCGATGAATTACAGCCATGTGTTTACAGCAGGTTGAAAAAGTATGTTACAGATCCTAGAATTTCATGAAACTTGGTCTACATATTCTTAACATATATGGATAGTTTATATGTTGAAATGGTATCTTGACAAAGGCTGCAACGTATAGAAAATTTAATTACAAATTTGACTGAATACACAATATACAGCTGAAAATTGGGGTACCATGTCATAAAAACGAATTTCCACCCACTATCCTTATACATACAAAGCCATTTAAAGTATCAACGAAATGATCAATGATATAGTTATTTAATTAAACATTTCTGCGCCCAATACATGATATGTCAATTACTTTATAAATGATTGTAACTGGGTGCCCTAAGGTATTGTAGTTGTAATATACATGACGTCATAAATTAGCAATGGAATCGCATAAAAACTCAAATGCACCATAAATATAGAAGTCATACCCCAGACAATAGATAAACATAATATTATCAAATTCAAAGCGTTGGCAGACTCCCATGTTTAATTCCCATACCATGTTAGAGCCCCTTTGATGTTCAAGTTGCTTCCAAAAAGTAAATATCGAACTGAAATGCTTTGTTTTCTTACAGAAGGTACTTTAATTATTGATGACCTTTCATAATTGGTTTTAACAGAAAAACCTTCATCTCTTTAAGAGAAAACATTCGATTTAAAACACTTCGTTTCAGACAGCATTTTTAAACGCTTAAGATTTGACTACTCATCTTCAGAGACTTTTCAAACCAGTAAATAAAATTAAAAGCTATTTTCTTGGTGATTGCGAATTTAAGGAGATCAGACTAACCTATGTAAATTAATTATTACAAATATCATGAACAATAAATAAGTAACGGCAATTTCAAATTTGTTCAAATTAACATGAAACACCTCTTGTACTTTCTCAACACAAATAGGCTGGGAAATATAAACACCACAAGAAGATGAACAGGGAACATTTCCATCAAGGACTGTGAAATAAGGTATTTCAAAATTAAGACCATCTCGCTTATTATAAATTTTAGATAAAATATGTCATAGTGCACATCTAAGAATGGGACTGCAGGCACTCGCTGTATCAAACGAATATGCTGTTGTTGTTCTTAAGCTCTGTAGCATACAACAGATTAATGGGTTGGTAAAAAAGAATACTTTTTGTTGAGACCTTGATGTAGAGCTGAATGTTTCAATTAAATCAGCTTGATTACTTTCAGAAAGAGACAACACGAAGCCTCTCTGATAACAAAAATAAATCTACAATGAAGGAGCACAATTTGTAAGCATACGAATATCTACCATTTGTGTGTACAATTTAGAACCAAATCTAATAAAAGTAATGTCTAAAGATAAATATAAAAGCGTTATAAACTTTCTGACATGAGCATAGCTTATGTTTCCATTTGGTTGTTCAGAAATGAAAAAGTGTTGTTTTTTCTCTTTACAAGCTTTATAAAGTTAACCGTCCCTATTAAACATGGATGATTGTTTTAAATTCATTTTGTTAAGTTTATCTTTGATTAGATTATGGAGTTATGTAGTTTGCAGAGTAGAGACGTGATATGTAGACAAACTAGATACTAGAACCCCTTCAAGAATCTAGCCTAGTGTTTTGAAATACCAAAAAAAGATTTTTACCATTCAATTCATCGACCTTTCACAATTTTTTATAACCTAGTTTTGAACTATAGTGGATTAAGAAGGTAAAAGTAAAGACAAGTCAGTAGTGAAACACAAACTTGAATTGGCAATAAAGCGTGATTTATATGGTCTGTTATGGGGTTGACACAGAACGCTTATCATGATCCTTATCAACAAACATGCAAAATTTAGCAACGAAATGACACTGATGCATATGCATACCACCGATTGATTGTTATGTCTTTTTTTCTAAATTATCCAGTATTAGTTATTTACATATTTATTTATCTACTATTCTGATGTACGCGTTTTTCTTTCATATATATTTTATCTTCATTTATTAATATTTATGGGAGCGCAGTGGCTCAGTGGTAGAGTGCTTGACTTGAGGCCTAGAGGCCGCGGGTTCGAGCCTCACCGCCGGCGTCACTGCGTTGTGGTCCTTGAGCAAGACACATTCATCCTAGCTTAGTACTGGTTCAACCCAGGAAGACCGTACCTGTTTAACTGAAAGATTGTTGATCCGACATAAAGAATCAAATCAAACAAACAAATTATTTAGTATTTGTTTATTTATTTGTTTATTTATTAATCAATTTATTTATTTGTTTTTTTATTATTTATTTGATTATTTGTATATTTATCATATTTTTACTTATTTATTTAGTACTTAAGAAATTATTCTCTGATTATTATATAGTCTTGTTTATGTTACTAATTGTTTTGCTTTGATCAGAAATTGTTTTGTTAACATATTCGTTTGTATATATAGCCATGTTTATAAGCTATTGTGTACATATTAGTCGGTGAACCAAGGTAGAAAAAATGCTAACCCTTGCACCCGAAAGGTATACAGCTGGATTTCGTATGGTTGCAAAGGTAATTCTATGGTGTATCTGAAACCACTGTATAGCAGACTCGATCGACTTGCATAACGCCAGAGCAGTCAACTTTCTACGGAAGCCCAGCAAGATCATGTCAAAATATTATTTTTCAAAATGTTATATATTTTTATCAAAAAAGTTCAGGACTGAAAAAAATTGAGTTTATATAATAACACAACATCGGCGTAGACCTCAGAAGCAGTGGTGGTCATCTAAAAATACTGCTATTGATTTTTAAAGCATGAAGATTAGGGCATCCCCATTTTGAAATTAAATTTATAGATTTCTTTTCTTCTAATCTCACTAAAACTGCATTTATTGCCCAAAAATGTATTTAATAATTATTTACATATCGCTTGGAAGCATATCTCGTAAAAAAGTGTGTGCTTACTTATTCACTTTCGTCCTCCCGATGAAGTGGTTTGATTTGCATATTTTTTACATAAATAAATAAATTTTAAATTGAATGTGTCTAAACACTGTATACAGTTAGACAGACGTTTGGGACATAATTTCAGACAATTTATTTTATTTTCTATGGCAAACTAGAAAAGGTAGCTGAAAAGTAAAAATATGAAAACACCATAATTTGATACTTAGTAATTTAGTCCATATCAATTGGTGTGTAGATAAATACCAGGACAACTTAAGAGCAGTTTAAGACATCCATGAAATTTATCAAGATTTAAAGTATGTTTATCTTCCATATTTACAGCAGCTTTGAAACGGGGGGTCATTGAAGGGACCAAGGGGATTTTATCTACTGAAAAGAATAATTCCATTAACAGTGGTAAAATGAATATGGAAAAACTCGTATAACTATTATCGTATTACCATGAAAAACCTGTCTGCCCCCGTCTGAGATGCAGAAATATAACCGCATAGTATTTGTAAAGACAAAAATGTCCCTAAGAAGATTATTTTGGTGCACAAATGACTGCCCATACTTTTAAATGCATTTGATAGTGTATTATTGTGTTATCGAACAGTCAAACGGCTTCTCATACCCATCCTCCAGATAAGAGTGCGTAATGGAAAATTAGTTTTGTTATTTCTTAACCAAAACATATGTTGTTGGTACTTCAATGGACCTATTAAATGAGGCGGTTCTTTTGAAGACCAAAAGCACAATATTTAACTTATTGATAAGGAAAACATCAAAATTTCTATGCTATGAAAGATTGCTTAACATGACCTATGTGGCATACAAAAAATGCATTTTTCCGCGAAATGCAATTCTGGTCGCATTGCTATACAGTGGTTTCATATCAAGCACTATTTAGACTATCAGTATACAAAATTCCAGCCGTATACCTTTCGGGTGCAAAAAATGTGTGTTTTTGCACGATACGCGACTTTGGTTCCCCGACTATATAGAATGTAGGGGAAGGGTCGAAACTAATGTTGTGAGAATTTGTGACCCAACCCCACTGCTGTAAATATTTTGGCACTAAAATATGTTTAAACTAAACTATCACCGAAATGCTTTGCGTAAAGCAAATTATGCTTAAGGGTTTTAGGGCTGCCAACTTATTTCTTTAGGATGTTGATGCAAAACATCCTTCAATCAACAACAACAGTTTTGCAGCCTTATCTACAGTCGCTAACACAGCCTTCTTAAAAAAATCTTGACACTTTTTTTCGAATGTCTTAAAGTAAACTTAAGTTTAGGTGTGAGAATTTAACTTGTTGTAGTAAAATGAAATTCTATTATCGATAAATCAATTTTAATATGTTATAGTTTCCAAATATTTTAAGCATTACACTCAACATATTCTTGCTTCTACCAACGATTACAAACTTAAATATGAGAAGCCTCACTTTATTTTCCTTTTATTAAGAAACTTAATGTTTTCAATTCTTAGCAACAGAAAAATATATATGTGGTCATGTCGGATATTTTGTGATGCATTCAATATCACAACTGACACAGAGGCTTCTTTCAAATGCAAAGAATGGAGGATAATACGCATATACGAAGAATGTCCCAGTAAATCAAAGACTTTTGTTATCACACAAGACTGTGTATCAGTTATTCTATGATATTTTAAGGTTGTATTAACATACATCTAGGACACATTTTGTACACATATGGGTGAAATTACAGTTTAGATAACAAATTTATGAACCTTTACTTGACGTTATGTCGGTGTGTGCGGCGCAAGTCAAAATCTTTGTAATGAAATTCATCTAGTCCAAAAAGAAGTGTACATTGGATCAAATTTCGCTGTTGTATTTCAAACAATGCATTACTACATCAACTCTATTCAAGGTATAGTGTTGAAAATTTGAAACGTTTCAGGCCATCCGCATTGATTTTATAAAATATTTATCATGCCTACTACATTTTTATTTTCCAGAAAATGCTAACGTTATAAGAACGGTACGGCGCAAAAATTACACTTTCAATACTTTTTTGCTAATCAAACACATACTACGAAGTTCTTTTAATGTTAAATAAATGGCAGAGTAGTCACTAGTGTCATATAATGGACTTCGTGCAATTATTTTTAGTAATATCGCAAAGACAAGCTCCATCTCGTCAATTTAAGGTAACACATGTTATTTTTCTGTCATTTATTTCAATGGTAAATATGTTTTCTCGTATTATTAAATCTAAAACATCACGCGTGTATGTTTGCTAATCTTATCTAAACTAAATGTTTAGTCATTATTTGAAGCAGGGAGAGTAGAGTAAAAACATTTGACTACCCCCTCTGAAAATATAGCAAACTTATTTGTGACGTGCTCCGCATACGCTGAGACACCCTCAAGTAAAGGTTCATAACTTTTTGTTCAACATGTAATTTCATCCATTTTTGTACAAAATGTGTTCTAGATGTATATAAACATATCATACAAATTTCATAGAATTCCTGATACACAATCTCGGGACACGGGTGAATAACAAAGCATTGTCACATACTATAGCTCATATGGAGGTTATCTCTCTTCACTGTTTGCATGAGGTTTTTAAGATATACTTGTTTTACTATGGTATGTCCGCCTGTACGTGGAGAAAAATACTTGAGTTTTAGCGAGTGGATTGTCTCCTGTGCAGATAGACAACCATTGGTGTACAGTAAAACCTGTCTTATGCGGCCACTCAAAATAGACAAAACAAAGGTCTAAAAGACAAATGGTAGCTTAATGAAAGCCGAAAGTATTGCAGAATTCTGCAATATTTTTGACCTGCATGAAGCGATAATCGGTCTTGAAAACCAAATTTTGGTCTTCTTTGGAGTGGCCGACTAAGACGGGGTTTACTGTAACTATTTTATACCATCTACACCAGTGTAGATCTTGTACATTACGAGATATTCTCTGTTAAAGTTAGTAAGGGTCGTATACGTTTGATTATCTCAATACGAACATTTTAGAACTGTATATTAATTGATTGTTTTATTTATTTTTTTTTTCATTTTTTGCAAAGTAAAATTCTAGCTAACAATTTTGCATACATTAGACCGCAGGCTTATAGACTACCCAGTTCCAATATGTTACACATATCGTAACGGTCTGGTTTAACCCACAACGCAGTTGATAGCCATGGTTTCCTCTTTAATTGCACGACAGACTGTATAATGACCCTGACCTAACGTATGATGCTTCTCTTTTGCTTGGCCCACCGTGGCTAAACCAGGGGTATTGTCTCTGAGTTGAGAGTTTTTTTTCTTTGTTTGATCGCAGTATGTTAATTTGATTTAATTGCTTCTCTATGGTTATAAATTGCATACTTCATGAGCTAACATCATTGTTTATAAACAACAGCAGATTCGAGGGCGAAGACTTGGTCAGTAAAAATATTTAGTTCAACTGAGCCATTGGCTCATGGTGAGCTATTGTGATCATTAGATGTCCGTCCTGCGTCTTCCGTCGGCAACATTTGCTTCAAAGGACATCTCCTCCTAAACTGCTGGCTGGATTTTATCCAAACTTGGCAGAAATTATTCTAATATGGCCCTCTTTGACAATTGTTCAAATGGTTCACGCAGGCTAAAAATAGATTTTCGAAATGAAAACTTTAAAAATCTTCTTGTCTATAACCAGAAAGCATAGAGACTTGATATTAGGCATGTAGCATCACCTAGTAAAGCTCTACCAAGTTTGATCATTTAATGCCCCTGGAGCCAAAAAATGGCCCCACCCTGGGGTCCAATGTTTAACATTGGCTTATATTGGGAAAACATGAAAAACTCTTCTTGTCTGAAGAGGAGCCTTGATATTTGGTATGTACCATCACCTGGTGGACGTCAACCAAGTTTGTTCAAATAATGCCCCTGGGGCCAGTAATGGCCCCAACCCGGTGTCACATGCTTTACATAGGCTAATATATGGGAAAAACGAAAAAAATCTTCTTGTTTGAAACCATAAGGCCTAGAGCCTTGATATTTGCTATGTAGCATCACCTAGTGGACTGCTACAAACTTTGATCAAATTATGCCCCTGGGGCCAAACATTGCTCCGCCAGAGGGTCACATGTTTTATATAGAGAAAAACATGAAAAAATCTTCTTGTTCAAAGCCATAATGCCTAGTGCCTTGATATTTGGTATGAAGCATCACCTAGTAGACCTCTAAAATGTTTCAATGTTCAAATTATGCCCCTGTGTCTAAAAATGACCCCGCCCTGGGGGTCGCATGTTTATATAGGGAAAAACATGAAAAATTATTCTTGTCCGAAGCCATTAGGCCAGGGGCCTTAATATTTTGGTCAGTAATGGTCCTGCCCTGGGGTCACATGTTAACGCGGGTTTTTCTTGCAGGTAATGAGGACAACACATTCTGCAAGATCCGACCTGGAACTGAGGAGTTAGCTGCCCTTGAGCTTCTGCAAATATCCTCATGTACTTATAATGGGAGAAATGCTGTGACCACTCTAGTGCCTTCATTTTTGGATGTATCTTCTTTATTCTTGCAGGTAGCAAGGACAGTCATTAAAGCTTGAATAAGTTTGAATTTTGGCAATATGCCATTACCGCCTTCTGAGTTAGTTGCCCTTGAGTGTCTGAAAAACCAATGAATAATGTTGCGACTACCCTAACGCTTTTATTTTTGATTGGATCTTCTTGCAGGTAACAAGGACAACTTTAAAGTCTCGGATGGGTTCAAAGTTCGGTCAGAGCAGAGTAAGCGGCCATTGGGCGTCTGGATAAATCCCCATAGACGTATTATGGTAGACATGTTGTGACCACTCTAGTGCCTTCATTTTTAAGTTGGATCTTCTTCATTCTTGCAGGTAACAAGGATAACCATATGAGCTTGAATGAGTTTGAATTTCGGGGCTACAGAGTTAACTGACCTTGAGCTTCTGAAATCAATGTATATAATGTTGTGACTGCTCTACCGCCTTCATTTTTGATTGGATCTTCTTGCAGGTATCGAGGACAGCCATAAAATCTTAGATGGGTTTGCAATTCCACAGTATTAAATCAGGAACTGTGTAGTTGGCTGCCCTTGAGCGTCTAGAAAAATCCCAATATACTTATAAAGGAAAAAATGTTGTGACCACTCAAAAGTCTTCCTTTTTGGATGGATCTGCTTCATTCTTCCAGGTAACAATGACAGGCATTCATGCTTGAGTAAGTTTGAATTCTCCGACTTCCGAGTAAGCTGCCTTTGAGTGTCTGAAAGTGCAATGAATAATGTTGCGACCACTCTAGCGCCTTTATTTTTGATTGGAACTTCTTGATTTTTGCAGGTAAGAAGTACAACCATATAGTCTCGGACGGGTTCGAAATTCGGTCAGATCAGACCTCCGACTGCGGAGAAAGCTGCCCTTGAGCGTCTAAAACAACCCCATAGACTTATAATGGTAGAAATGTTATGACCACACAAGTGCCTTTATTTTTACATGGATCTTCTTTATTTTTTCAGGTAACAAGGATAACCATATAAGCTTGAATACATTTCAATTTTGGCCAGATCCCATCACCAGCTACAGAGATAGCTGCCCTTGAGTTTCTGAAACAATGTATAATGTTGTGACCACTATAGCGCCTCCATTTTTGATCGGATCTTCTTGCAGATATCGAGGACAACCATAAAATCTTGGATGGGCTTGCTATTCCACAAGATTAGACCAGGGACTGCGTAGTTAGCTGCCCTTGAGCATCTGAAAAAAACATAGACTTATAATGTGAGAAACGTTGTGACGACTCAGCCGCCTTCATTTTTTAATAGAACATCTTCATTTTGAATACCGGCCACATCCCATCACCTATTATGAAGTTAGCTGTGTTTAAGCATCTTAAAATAGATGGATATTATTGTGACCATTCTAGCGCTTTCATTTTGGATTCGATCTTTTTTATTCTTGCAGACAACAAGGACAACCATAAAAGCTTGAATTAGTTTGAATTTCAAGCAGAACCAACTTCAGACTGCGGTGTCAGCTGCCCTTGAGCATCTGTTAAAATTTCCATATACTTACACTTGGAGATACGTTGTGACCACTCTTGCGCCTGCATTTTTGAATGTATCTTCCTCATTCTTGCAGGTAACGAGGACAGCCGTAAAAGCTTGAATGAGACACCTGACCACCAACTACAGAGTAAGCTGCCCTTGAACGTCTTGAATATAGCTGCATAATGTTGTGACCTATCTAGCGCCTTCATTTTCATTTGATCTTTTACGTTCTTGTATGTAATCTGGAAATACATAAAAGTATGGATGAGTTTGAATTTCTTTCACATCCCATCACTGACGACGGAGTTAGCTGACGTTGAGCATTTGAAAAATACAGTTTTACCAGCTTTCCTCTGCAATTTGTATTCAGATCCTTTTGATACTTGCAGGTAACCATAACAGACATAATATCTTGAGTGTCAGTATTCCTGATCACTGTTTCAAGTTCAGAGTCACCTGCCTTTGAGCATTGTAAAGTATGGTGTCTCCAAACATTATGCTGGCTCCCAGGTGAGCGATCGTTGCCCATTGGGCTACTTGTTCGTTGTTCCCATGGTTTTTGGGGACCTGTGTTAGGTCAATTTTGTGGAGTAGTTCTTGAAGTCCTTTCTAGTTTTGCAATTGTGTGGGGTTTGTTTTGGGCCATTGTCTTGTTTTGTTTGATTTGATCTGATTCTTAACGTCCACTCAATAATCCCTCGATCAGTTATAAAGGGACGGGTCTTCCTGGTGTGAACCAGTACTAAGCAAGGATTAATGTGTCTTGCTCAAGGACAAAACGCAGTGACGTCTTCTTGGTCTCGAGTCAAGCACTCTACCGCTGAGCCACTGCGCTCCATGCCATTGTCTTGGTGTGCTTTTTAGTTTTGCAATGATTTTGCATAGAAATGGAGAGCTGATTTGTGTCTGTGCTGTTATGTGGCTTTTTGTGTTTTGTGCCTCTTCTTCGTGGTGCCATGGGCTGTTCTGTGATCTATAATTGTGACGTTTCCTAGTGATACTCATTTGTTCTATAAATAAAGGATTTTACATGAGTGCTCATGTTTTATTGAATTTATTAAATGCGTTGGGGGAAAATTGATAAAATGCGAGGCTTGTCGATCATTTTATCGCTTTTTCGCGATGAATTTCATAATTTCAATAATACAGGCGCACGAATGTTAGATTCTTTTTATCACATGACATTAAAATTACGTTTTTTTTGCTACGAGTTTTATAAATTCAATAATACAGGAGCACGAATGTTAGATTCCATTTACCACATAACATCAAAATTACTCCTAAAATCGCATTTTGGGCGTGGAATCGTCAATATATTGCCATCATTTACGCAACGTTATAATTATGTACATGATGAACGTCATTATGTTACGCTACTAATCTCTAAACCAGTGGTGGTTTGTCGATTTTATAACATGGCGTTATATCACTCCCAGAGGCGACGTTATGTGATACATGGAAATTAAAAGTTATTGTTTGCTTGAACGCGCTGATTTAATTACATGTCGTAGACTACCAACCTTGACAAAATACTCTTTTTTTTCAAACTAGTCAGTCTAATTTGGGTATTCTCTGAGATCTGCCAGTATTATTTTTTAAATATTTGTTGGAATATATTATTGTGATAATCATAAAAAACACTCTACACGGATAAAACTTTTCAGTTATCTCTTTCAGTCCCAAGTGTGTTTGTTCTTGTAACGTTTTAGCTCACCTGAGCCAGCTATTGTGATGGTTGGATGTTTGACGTGTGTCGTCTGTCATGTGTCGTCAACGATTGTTTTAAAGGACATGTCTTCCTCAACTATTGGCTTGATTTCGAACAAACTTGGCAAGATACATCATTATTGTTCAAATTGTTCCAGTCCGTTGCATTTCTAGGTCACATTGGCTGAAATAGTGAAAACTAAAGATTTTCTTGTCTGAAACAGCAAGGCCTAGAGCCTTGATATTTGGTATGTAGCATTACCTAGTGGACCTCTATTAAGTATGTTCAATTTATACCCCTGGGGTTTAAATGGTCACCCCTCGGGGTCACGTGTTTTACATAGGCTTATATACGAAAAATATAAAAACATTTTGTCTGAAACCACTAGGCGTAGAGCCTTGATATTTGGTTTGTAGCACCACCTACAGTAGCGTACCTCTAACAAGTATGTTAAAGTTATGCATCTGGTGCCAAAATGGCACGTTTAACATAGGCTTATATAGGGGATTTTTTATAAGTCTGCTTGTCAGAAACCACAAGCTTTGATATTTATTGTATGGCATCTTCTACCAATTTTGTTCAAATTATGGCCCTTCAGGGAAAATGCTTCGCCCAAGGGGTCTCTTGTGAAAACTTAACTTAATTCTGCTTTTACAAATGATTTAAAAAAGATTTTTTTTTTTTCGAAAAATGTTCATAGTTGCAGACTTAGTCTCTTTAAAAATATACATTATTTCTCTAAGATTGCTTGCTTGATTTTGTGCATTTAGGTTGTGGAGTACTATATTCTTTGTATGCAAGCTAATTCTATGTTGTTGTTGTTGTTGTTGTTGTTGTTGTTTTGTATGTTGTCTGCTGATTATTTCCAAATCATCTCTTTCAGAATGTGTTTTAGAAATACTCTCAGAGTGTCCGACAATTTGGATCGAGAATACAAAGATCATTAGCACTTGCAGACAGTTTGTTTGTATGATTTGATTCTTTACGTCCCATCAACAATCTCTCAGTTAAACAGGGACGGGTCTTCCTGGGTTGAACCAGTACTAAGCTAGGATAAATGTGTCTTGCTCAAGGACCACAACGCAGTGACGCCGGTGAGGCTCGAACCCGCGGCCCTTCTGTCTCGAGTCAAGCACTCTACCACTGAGCTCCTTATAGAGTTAAACCGCTACTGTGCGTACAGGAATTCAGTGAACAACGCATTTTTAGCGTTTATTTCGTTATGTGCTGACTGATCGCACAATGACCATCAAAATTTAATGCATCTATACACCGCCTAATTGGTGATATTTTTTTCGTTACAAGATGTATTGTCAAATGGGCTGTGATATGATGGAATTCGTTCTCATTTGAGCATCTGCATTTTTTAATTTACCCTAAATGCACCTTTGTACGGATCACTGTCTTTAGTTTACTATCGATGAATAATTATACACTTTTATAAGACGAAGTTACGTGTCTTATCATATCAAAATAGTTGCATCAAATGCGATTTATGGCAATATTTTGGGCTCAAAGAATTTTGGCATACGAGAAAACATTGAGGCCTTTATCCTAGTGGGTACCCATCCACATGTTCCTATAAAATGAACCTCTGTGTTCCCCTGTTCCTCAATTTAAAATCTTGATTTTCTGTGTTCCCTTCTTATCTGATCATCAGATTTTAAACATTTTCCAACTTGTTTTATTAAATAAATTGAACTTTCTATTTGTTTATTCCAAATACTGATTTGTTGACAGCAGACAATGCAAAATGTGCATGCAAAAAGGTTATTCTGGGCACTTATAAATGAGAAGAGAAAATAATCACAGGGCTCACCCGCAACACAGGCCACGACGCGAGAAAACCGGTCTTCTGGGTTTCCAACAAAGCGAGTTTTAAACCAGTCTCTTCGGCTAAACAGACTAGCGAGAAGTTGAAATTTCACTCGTAGCAAGTGTAGATACGATTCATCTAAAAAAGCAGACAACAAAGTTGCTGATGAGACTGCGCGGATGCGCAGGCTGGTCTGCGCCTTTATTGTTGCAAATCACCGAAGACAGGTTTTTGCAGTCGCGGTCCAATTGCTATCCATGAACGCTTGGAAAACACGGGAAATATGATAACTAAGACATAATTGTAATTTGCGCAGTCTCTTCAAAGCACTCACAGTGTGTATGTTTGTTTTGTTTGTTTGTTTGATTTGTTTCTTTACGTCCACTCAACAATCTTTCAGTTATGCGGGACGAGTCTTCCTGGGTTGAACCAGTACTAAGCTAGGATAAATGTGTCTTGCTCAAGGACCACAACGCAGTGACGCCGGTGAGGCTCGAACCCGCGGCCCTTCGGTCTCGAGTCAAGCACTCTACCACTGAGCCACTGCGCTCCCTACACAGTGTGTATGTAGACACACCAAGAGTTATCCTGTTGGTGACTGTTTTCTATATAATACAACCTGATATACGAAAGTCAACATGGTATTCATTGAACTGTATAAACCATGTGTTACCCATATGAAATACATTGAGGGAAAATAAGGAATTTTCTGAATCGAAAACGACTAAGTTATTTTATTTTACAAGAGATTCCAGACTTATTTTCCTTTCATAAATATTCAAATATGCAATTGTATATTAGGCGGTGTTTTATTATATGTATGTGCAAAATTTTAGTCCAAAATTTTATCAGTAAAGACATTTTAAAAAAGAAAAACGTTGTTCACTGAATTTCTGTACGGACTTTAGTCTTTAACATTTGGCTTTTATCACGTATTCGATATATCGCGGTATGCATTTTTTGTGATCCACAACAAGGTGATCGAAATACTATTGATGAGTACAATCCCTAACTTGGCTATCATCCTATCTTTAACTTGTTGCATGCCTGGTAATGTTTCATGCTTTTTTGTCGTCTGCTGACTTTTTTTTCAAAATTATCTTTTTCAAAATAATTCTTTCAGGAACACTACCAGAGTGTCAAACGGTTCTGTCGGTCCTGATCTGGATCTAAACTGTTTGCAAACGTTATCAGCAGACGACAAAAGCCGTCGTTAGCAAAGAAAGAAGTATGACAATATTCTTTATCATCTTAAATGTTTTTAATTATCGTTTGTTACAAAAGTGTACATGTAATAACAAAAGGGCAGTTTTGACTAAGCAACCGCACAGGCTTTTTGTCAGCGTCCTTACTGTTCACTGTCTATGAAATATAATGTACTTAAATATCGAATTCTTCAACATATTAACTGTCTCTCTTATTAAACAGGCTGATCGTTCGTAACATCAAAAGGAGTCTTTTTTCGTGACGTGGTTTAATTTTAAAAAGCTAACAACTTCAAGGACAGATCTTAAGATAGCACTTATTAGTGCAGTGTTGATATATATTAGGTACTTTTATCATATGGGCTTTGTCGAGAGAAAACCTGTCACCGAGGCTATAAAACTTTTTTTATATGCTCCCCTAACTGAGCATGAAATTTATGCTGCCCATAGATGTCTTTAATCTGTGATTGTTGCAGTGACCAAAGGCCTAGTAAAGCAACAGTAATGTGTACAAACTGTTTTCCTTACCCACCAGTTTAATCATATGCTTTTTGTGCTCAAAAGAACCGTCTCATTCACAACGTGTGTTTTGGTTGAGTTATGAGAAAAATATTTTTCAAGTACACGCTCTTATCTGGAGGTTTGTATACAATAATACAAGTCTCTTGTGCGATGTTTTTGTTGCTGTTTAGTAACATGTGTTATATTGTACAAATTCTAACAGATTGTACTCTAAATAAATTAATAATCTAAAAAATCTATATATATGTACATGTTGTAAACTCTAAGAGACCAAAATTAAACCGCTGATTCATTCAAGAAGGGTTGTTGTCAGTTACAAGAGAAAAGTATGTGCACAAATTACTGGTTAACCGCTTGTGAAAAAGTGGGGTTAGGTAAAATGACCGTCCCGCAATGACCATAGCTGTTGACTTGGGACGTAAAGCAACAAAACAATTAAACCAGACAACATTTATGTGTTGTTGTGCATACAATGTGTTATATAGATTATTCAACTTACAATACAAAGACATATTGGTTTGATGGCAATCCCATTCATTTGCAAGTGCTTACAAGATTTTTAAAAAATCCTAAATTTAGAGAAATACACAAACGGAGTCCATCAAAGAATAAATATCAAATCTCATTTTTAAGCTATATCAAAAGAATAATTACAATGTTGAGTTATGGCCCTTTGAGGCCCTAACCCGAACTGCTCGAGAACAATGCATAATGACCGTCCTAGTTTGGTTTATTTATAGCACAAATAAACTATCTTTTCATTATGTAATCTTAACATACACTTAATATACACCATCGTTTTATTGCAATCAACAAAGGCTAACGTGCAAGGTCAAATGTATCCAAACACATCATTTAGGAGGGAGCTCAGTGGCTGAGTGGTAGAGTGCTTGACTTGAGACCGAAGGGCCGCGGGTTCGAGCCTCACCGGCGTCACTGCGTTGTGGTCCTTGAGCAAGACACATTTATCCTAGCTTAGTACTGGTTTAACCCAGGAAGACCCGTCCCACATAACTGAAAGATTGTTGAGTGGACGTAAAGAATCAAATCAAACAAATCAAACATCATTTAGTGGTAAAATCTTTAAAATTGTCTTTTATTCAGCAAGCACAAATAATAAGAAAATTTGGATTCTTCAGAATAAGAGAGACCAACACAATTTGAAAGCAGCTATCTTCGTTTCATTCATCTGTTCAAGAGCACTAGACTAAGAAGATAATGCAAAACTTCTCACTATAGAGTAGGCTCGGTTATTGTGTTCAAAATCTTGAATTTCATTTTTTTTTTTTTTTGGTGGGGTTCAGAAAAATGAATATGTTTTGGAGTATGAAGATTTTTTGGATATTTGTTTGGGTCAACACAAAGCTGGGCTGGTTTTAGGGGTCATTGCTATGCATTTTAGGGGTCTTTTTTAAGGTCAATGTTCAGAAGGGGGATGTCAATGTTCAGAAGAGGGATATTTTTTGGGTTGCTAAAATTTAAAATATTTATTGTAGTTGTATTCTACTTACTTTCGACGAAGTGTACCATAAGGGATAATTGTTCAAACTGGCTACTATTGCATGCTTTGGATCTCTTCGTCTTTGGTTTACATCTCTGGGCCAAGACAAATGGTTGATTCAAATGGTATAGTATAAGAATGGGCAACAATCTTTGCTGGAGTTCCATAAGGCTCTATTCTGGGACCACTCCTTTTTAGCGAACAACTTCCAGTCAACTATCCGTCTCTTTGCAGCTGACACCAGTCTCTAATTTTTTATAAGAAATTCCTTACACAGCAGCACTTACTCTGAATTCAGATTTAGGGGACAATATCTTAATGTGTTGACGATTGCTTGGTAAACTTTAACCCTTCGTATTCGGGAAACCCTTAAACAAGTATTTTTGCAAACGTTGAAGACCCAGATTAAATACAGCATAACATCAGGGTCTACACTGTTTGTAAAGTTAAAGAAGATCTTCAGACTAAAGAATACCATAAAAAATGTTATAACCTGACACCCCTAGATATGTATAATGGACAATCTCAAGTTTATCGTATCAAACCAGAAGAAAGAATTCATTTGTATTCAAAGAGTTAATCCTACTAACTTATGATATCTAGGAAAAGAATTCCTGCAGCGTACCAATCTCTTAAAACGAATAACGCCGATCAAGATCAAGATATACCACACTCACACACTACTGGCTAGCCCACGGCACCACGAGAAAGAGCCACAGAACAATGACAGTTACCAAGAAGACAAGCATAGTAAAGCAACCAGCTCTCTCTTCCTCATTAAGATGATTGCCAAACAAGAAAGGACATGAATCACTATACAATAAACACAGAACCCCCACAATTGGAGTAACAATAATCAACCCATGAACAACAACAGAACCACCGCCTTAGATGGGACAGCAGCCTAAGCCCGGGGCTTAAATGCATTTTATTATACTTGTACCAATTAGTGTTTTCGCCCTAGACATAAACACCTGGGTTTCATTTTTAACAATTCCTGCACATGATCAGAAATGAAAAACAAACACATTTGAAAAGGTATAGTCGAGACTAATCGAAGCCAAGACCAATTAGACCTCATGAAGAAGCTAGAATTTTAACTTGAGGAACAGAATTGTGTAGCATCCTAAAACTTAACTTTGATGGGATATCATCCTCAACAAACGGTTTAAACACATTCTCCTCATCATTTATGAACTAATAAAATGGACTCACTCTTGTCCATCTTTCTGATCTTTTACCCCCTATCGTCCAAGATAATGTTACAAATAAACTTCGAAACGCCAACAACATGCACTCATTGTGACCACGCACGAACCTATTTTCAACTTTTCTTCCCTTCAACCATTCGTGCCTGGAATGAGCTATCAGATGAAATAAACAAGAAAAGAAAAACCCACCTCATTGAAATGATGGAAATTGAAATTGATTTTATATATATCATCAAAATCCGATATGAGATATAACGTGTAAGGGACATGACTGAAATACTGATGAAATTACGTTAAAGCTAATATAGCCATAATGGATTAATCTCTGATGGTTGTCACTGATATTCGGAAAATATCTTACTTGCTCTAAAAAGTTTCTATGTTACCTCCCTTAAAATTTGCAAACAAAGTTTCATTTGAATTGGGTTTTTTTCAGAATTTGAATAGGCCTATCCACGTCAATAAAGATGCAGATGGTGTTTAAGATCAACAGTGATATGATTCAGTAATATTTATGTGTTTACATTTACAAGAATATTAAAATATAACTTTGTCTCAAGAAGTAGCATAAACCATTAAATCTATTCTTCCTGTTTATATAACAGAGCAGAATCTAGGGCACTATTCTTCCTGTTTATATAACAGAGCAAAATCTAGGGCAAACATTTGGTACCAGTAAAATGCATTTAAGCCCCCCCCTCCACCCCAGTGGCTTAGGCTGCTGTTCGTTCTAAGGTGGTGGTTCTGTTGTTGTTGAATTTTTGTGTTTGTTGCTACTCCCATTGTGGGAGTCTGTAATTGTTCTGTGCTTTGTTGTACATTACTTTAGGTCCATTCTAGTGTTGCAATCATCTTGGTGGGGAAGAGGGAGCTGGTTGCTTTGCTTAGTCTACCTGGTGTCTCGTGATGGAAGGGTGGCTCTTCCTCGCGGTGTCATGGGGTTATCTGCGATTTGTTATTGAGGTATTTCCTGATTATACTCACTTACTATACATGATAAAATGTATAACTGTTGTGTGATATTATTGATTTTGTGTACAGCTTACACAAATAGCCAGGACTATTTTGTGTAATATTTGGGAAAACTGTTAGTGTAAGTCTGTGCCAACTATAATAATATAGACCTATATTGGTAGTAATGCACTGTTTGGGTCTCAATGAAGCAAGATTACTTCCACAAAATGCTTTGAGGCGTGACTGTAATGGTAAATCATTGAATGAATCGAGTGTGATTACTGAGATGTCGTGGTAGAAGTATACTGTTTCCACATCTAAATATCAGTTAAACAAAGAAAGGATCGAAAGCCCTGTCAATGTACTTTTAGACAAACACAAGAAAAGGTCAGCTATCACATACCAGATTACGCATGGCATGTAGCTTGTTAAACTTTCATTTATACAGTAAAAAATGCCAACAGACCGCCTTGTATTTGTGGTGGTTTTGAAAGTGCTGATTACATATTTTTTAAATGTTCAAAATATAGGCACACATTGAAAGTAAGAAAGATAGCAAGGATCAGGAATCGATACAATCAAGTACCACACCTGTCCCAAGAAACCAAATGGGAAAGAAAATAATCACAATAAACATCACAAACAAAAGCCAAGAGGTCAACCCTTTCCCTTCAGGTGACCACAAGGCAGAAATGAACAGACGCAAAAACATGACAATTACAAGATATAAATGACACAAATGATCCACAAAAGAAGTACCGCATTGGAACAGTCAGTAAAAATATTTTACTGGAGGGCTTAAACCTGTTAAATGGCATGCCAACCTCACCATTAGTTTAGATGTGGATCAAGACACATAGATGTTTGGTTTGCATGAAAGACCCTAACTTATTTATACATGGAATGTCTACTAGAACATATAAATCAAGATATAAAAAGGAGTTAAAGCAAAGATAAGGACTCAACAGTACATAAAACTGAATACGGGAGCAAAGGAAATCCAACAGGTAAACCCCTATAGGCCTGACAATAGCCAAAGCATTAGGCTCCTACCATCTTATCAATAGATAAGTCTTTAAGTCAGAACCGTCATAGAGTCTGAAGTCGGACCAACTGGCGTTCAATTAAAGAGTAAAGCAAAGTTGCCAACCGTGCTTGGGTTGACCACCAAGCATGCAGCTTGTTGCAATACCTAAATGTTATAGCCAATCTTTTTATAATGGGAAATCATTCTAATAAGCTGCACTGCAAAATTATGAGAGCCAACAATCTTCTTCAATCTATAACCAAGTCACCATAGAATTCAGGTTCCGAAAGTCCTTGGTGCAAAAAAGATTTAAGATCAACTTGGAATTTAGATATTAAATCTTAGTATCGTCTATAAATTTAGAAAACGTTTTGTGGAGTTTACGATACCGAAAGCCTTGTTTAAGAAGTTTCTGAGTTAACAATTCATTATAAGTGTTAAAGTCAGCAACATAGGATGAAGAACTAGGAACATTATTCACCATCTAAAAATGGGAAATTGACAATTTCATAATCAAAATCGATACGTTTATCATTAGTTTTGGTAGAAACAATATCATTATAAATGGACAAATGCAAGTCTAAACACGCGGTCTCCATATCAGAGGTTTTAGCTTTGTTAAGTTGGAGCTCCGAAGGGTATATTTGACTTATCAAAATAAACGTTATTAATGTTTAAAATATTATTCAAATATCTGGATGTAGTGTTAAAAGCATCAATAATATCAGCCTGCTTATCATCAGAAAGAAAAATCATAAAGTTCTCTTTCATAACAAAACAGGAATAAATCGGCAACCAGGAGAGCACAATTAGTGCCCATAGGAATCCCAACTACTTGTCTATACAACTTGGTGGCTTAGGCTGCTGTCCGTTCTAAGGCGATGGATCAGTTGTTTTTGACTTTTTGTTTATTGTTACTCCCATTGTGGGAGTCTGTAATTGTTCTATATTTTGTTGTACGTTACTTTATGTCCATTCTAGTATTGTAATCATCTTGATGGGGAAGAGAGAGCTGATTGCTTTGCTTAATTTGTCTTCCTGGTGTCTTGTGATGTTTGAGCGGCTCTTCCTCGTGGTGCCATGGGGTTGTCTGCAGTTTGTGATTGTGGTATTTCCTGATCATACTCACTTATTATTTTTGGTCCCAATCGATAAAAATGTTGTCCAACAAAAAGGCCAGTGCATCACATACATTTTCACAAGACCATGCATGGTATTTTTAGGGTTTTCCAAAGTAAATAACGTGTTTCTGTCATAACATGCAAGGTAAGGAGAGCTTTCTCTATTGAAGGTTCTTTCAAAAAGATCAATAAGTTTATCTTTAATTAAACTATGAGATACAGTCGTGTAAAGAAAATCTCCAGCTTAAAGTTAATCTAAAAGGTCACCTGAATTTTTGATAGACCAAAATAGATTTTAGGGGATCTTTTAAATACCTTTTCACATTACTTAATCACATGTTTTTAACAGCTGTAAGGCATGAAGTTAACAATCTTGAAAGTTATGTTGTCATAAAAGAACTAGAACTACAGTAGCAATAAATCTTGTTTTATTGGGGTTTTATGGAGTTTAGGTAACCAGAACAACTTTGGAACTCTGTCTTGGTTTTCTTTAGCTTTGACGCCAAAATGTAGGACTGTATGACAACCATGCCCGTCGACAACTACCCTCTCACTCAAAGAAGGCTGCAGTTTAAAGGCCTTAGTGTCACAAGCTCACGTTTAAGAGTATTAATATAAAACAATCGTCAAACAACTACAACATTGTTAGCAACTTTTTCTGTCAGAACCAAAACATAGTTCATACACATTATTATAACAGTAACTTGATCTGGCGTACTGTATCACGTCGAGTGGACGAGGTCATACCATGGGAATCTCGCGTCAAGGGTGATCCCCATGGTATGACCTCGTCCAATTGTACAGTTCATGAGTTTTGCACCGGTAAAAACTTCTCCTGAAGTGCCAGCTAGCGTTGAACTGAAGGATGACACACTTGACTTGAAATTGGGTGCGATCATGGTTGACGGATTACACATCACAAGAGTTGCAGCAGCTTGTTCTCTTTACACCCGCTGATTACAAATATGTTCTTAAAAAGGTTATCCCTTGGAAGCAAAGAATGCATCGAAGAACTGAAATTAGAGTGTGAAGTTTTCTGGGCCAGACTAGCTAGTTTCAGTCATTTAGGCCTCATCAGTGACCCTCTAATAATTTCAAAGTTCCCAAATGAAACCAATGATCCCAAAGGACAAGAAAATAAAATCTACACTATAGTGAAGGGCAGTGAGACGTTCTACCGCTGCCACACAGTCCCAATCACCAGCTGTAGTGAAGTCAAATATGTTCTTAAAAAGGTTATCCCATGGAAGCAAAGAATGCATCGAAGAATTGAAATTAGAGTGTAAAGTTTTCTGGGCCAGACAAGCTAGTTTCGGTCATTTAGGCCTCATCAGTGACCCTTTAATAATTTCAAAGTTCCCAAATGAAACTAATGATCCCAAAGGACAAGAAAATAAAATCTACACTATAGTGAAGGGCAGTGAGACGTTCTACCGCTGCCACACAGTCCCAATCACCAGCTGTAGTATGTTGCTCATCTTTTTTGCATTTCATACGACGCTACAGCATAATTATTTATACTATGAACATTTCTGTGCCCTGTCAGTTGTTGAATTGTTGTTGGGTGGAGTCCAGCATGTAGTAATTTTGTACATGTAGATTTTTGGGCACTATGATTTGTTTTCCTGCCAGGCAGATCTGCTTCCTTAGCCATATTTTTCATGATTGCCCGGAGAGTGTTTTCACCAAGAGGCTGACTTTTATACCACTCAGTATCATTGGGTTTACGATTGTATTTGATTGCCAAATAAAATGGACTGTCTGGACTGTTCATGCTTTCTGGCCTGTGGCTCCTAAAACTTTTGTAAGCATTTACAGGACAGTTCTCCACATCAATTTCAATGGAAAATTGTTTCGGTTTGAATGCTTGGGTACTGTTCCCCACTCCAGTTCACTTTTTTGTCCCTTTCATGGTACTCCAGGTATTCTTGGCCCAGTTCATTTCTTTTAAGTTCTATGTCTCCCCATCGTAATTTATGATTTTCAGTCCCTCCACGAAGTCTGAATTGCATTGTGTTTTGTAGCCACATTTTATTTTGTAACTATTTTGGACTTGGGTGTCCGATGCATCCTTTTTCGGCCATAAGCTTTTCTTTGCTGGGTGTGATTGGTTCTGAAGCTTGTGGTTTACTACCTTTCTCTTTTTGTTTGAGCTCTTTTCGTTTGGACATGAGAACTGTTCTTGATGTTTGAAATTGTTTATCCGTCACCTTATCAAAAGGATATTTGTTTTCTTTGAGATACCTGGCAATGGAACGATGGTAGCTGGTTAGTGTATCAGGTTCGTAATCAGTTCCATCATTTTTTTGAATTTAGAGTTAGAATGATCCAACATAGTTATCGAGCTGTTCTGCTTCAATTTCTAGAATATTTCGGTTCTCATACCTTGGCTGCGATTTTAACCATTGACTAAAATGTTTTATAAATGACTCTGTTTTCCTTACCATGCTTTGGTTCCTCATTTTGTCAATAAATTAATTTTTTCATCATCAATGACCTCAACAAATACAGGAGCTCTTCGATGAACTTAATTTTGATTACATGTAGAAAGTGCTGAATTGATGTGGTTTTGATCATTTTCATTGTTCATTTCCTGGTAATTTTTGCTCTCTTCACCCAGATTCTGCCTCATTTAGATTTAGTTTGGATCATTGAAGAAGATGCATTATTTTCTTGGTAACTTTCATTCAGTTGGTTTTGATTTTCAGGCATGTTGTTTTGATTTGTTTCATTTCAAAAGCTTACTTCAAAAAACTGGGTTCCCTGTGGCATGTCTAAATTGTCTGCGAGAAAGTCATTGTTTCCCATCAAATCAAAAGATCCCTGCTGGGGGGAAATAGCATCAAAGTCATAAGTCAATAGCGCCTTAATGTCTAGTGTTTTCAATTCTTCCATCGTTTGGATCAACAGAATGTCTATTGAGCTTCTATGTCTACCATAAATACTTTATTCAGATTTTTACTTGGCTACCTAATGTACACTGGCTATCAAATATCTAGAAGCCCCTCCAGCAATATTCAGCAAGTCATTTTTTACAGCGTCCATTCGGTTTGTTTATATTTTTCTAAGCAGACGCCTTCAATTTTAACAGCACATTCAAGCAGTGCGAGGTTACATAAATAAGTAATAATTTATTATTTTAGAATGTTTCACATCCCTATGCAAACAGAAAATGTGTTTAAATTGGTCTAGAGTGAATTTATCGGAAAAGAAAACCGAGCTGTTGTTAGCTCTTTGTACTATTAATAGGTCTAAAAATAGACGGGGGTATTTTCTGTGGAAATTGAAAGTAGTCCGAGCATCGTTTTAAAGGATAGTGATATGGATACAGAAGACCTCAGTTCGTTGATCTGGCTTTCTGGATCAGCCCGCAAGAAAACAGAGAGTTCAAAGGGCATATCATTTATAGGTATATAATAAATATATAACTCCTGAATACCTAATTAGAGATGACGAAGAGAAGGTTTAGGGGGTTAAAGATGTGTATTACAAGAATAAAATGAAATACGAGTACTAATAATTTTACAAATGTTGATCTTCCATTCCTTCAAGGCAACAGGTTAAACATTTTCACGTTTACACCATCGATTACTGAAGTCATTTAACGAAGCAGCTATCTCCCTACAACATTTAGGGAAATCAATATAATAGTGAAATCTATATTTAGGGCCTTTAGAAATAATATTGCAAACTCTAGCATCAGGAATGACATTTAGATTACCTGTAGTCTCAAGCCCTGCAGGACGATATAAATAATTAGAATTTCGCCAATCTCAGGCGTCAGGAGTATTGACACCTATATATCAGTTACACTTTTATTAAAGTTAAATATATTAGACCTAATTGGTTTGTTATATTCAAAGCAAAGGATTGGAGTTTATGAATTATTAAAGTAATTTGGAATATATGAAATTACGGAATTATCTTAAAGATATTATGTAAATCAGTAAACTCCATACCTTTGTTAATGAAAGGAATTTTGATGAAATGTTGTTTATGGTTGACCTCAGAATCGATATAAGGACTAAGAAAATGTTGAACATAACACCTTGTAAGAAGTCCTGCTTTATAATTTTTGTTAGCTCTATCGTAAAGTTTAATAGCCTCTAACTGTAAATTACGTTAAGCTGAGTTAGGCAAGGAACTTAAAAATGAAAGTAAGCCATGCCAACCATGATTATTCAAAGCTATAGAAAGATCCTTTGGAGAAGTATTCATGCGTTTTTTGTACAAATTTTGCGCTTAATGTTGCCATTTTTACATTAACCATGAGATCTACTTTTACGTGTTTTACATTCCAAAAGAGAAAAAAAACATCAAAATTGGGCATTTTAGAAATATTACCTTTATGGTATATATTATCATTTAAACGTAAAGGAAAAGGTAATTGCAAAAAAAATTATCCATTTTAGTTAAGTTTCATGTCTCTTTATATTTTTTAATCTAGGTGATGAGTTTGGATCATATATAATTTTTTTAACTGGTTGAATTAAAATTTTACTAGATAAATGATCATTATTTTTGAAATGATGATAAAGAAATGTGTCAAATTTGTTAGGCTTTTTTCATTTTATGAAAGTGGTCACGAAACCTAGTCTTAAAGGATCGGCCAGTTTGTCCAACATATTGCATGCCACAATTCATTTCAGTTCAAGTTATAACATAAATAAGATCAATTGAAAGTCTGTCTATATCATTATAATTTATAATGGAAAACTGTCTACCATTTACAAATGATGTAAGGGTAGTTTTATTACATAAATGTATGCAACAGAGAAACCTCTTAGCATTGCACTTAGATACATTAGGATACATGTCTTTTGAATGTATTTAAATGGTTTAGTATACCCTTTGATAATAGGTGAGCTGCGAGGAGATAATTGAATGGTGGGAACCATGTTCCGAATATTGTTAACAGAACTAGGAATATGAACAGAAGACGCCAAATATAACCTACTGGGAGAAATGTTTAATTTTGCTAATTTAGTTCTTATCTTAAAAGTTGTGTTGGTAAGTAACATCCCAAGACAAGCGATCAACACACTGGTTATTAAGATGATACAACCATTATAAGTATGTGTCCTTGAAAAAAGGAAGGTAAAACGAATATACACAATAATCCAAATGGCTAATACAAGTCCACAGAGATCAAGAAGGCAGCAGTTAAACAACGGGGTACATGTATGGAAATCGGTCATCTAGTGATCATAAATGCAGTACAGGACATAGAGGATATCCAGTGAAAGGAATAAAGGAAGATGATTGTACACGCAATCACTAGGATTGGAATAATAAGAGCATTAAATGAAAGTGTCTGGATACTTTTTGGGGCCACCACTCAAAAGAGACAAAACAACTCTGATAATCAAAGTGAGAAAGACAGCAACAATCAAGAATCGATACAATCAAGTACCACGCCTGTCCCAAGTTACCAAATGGGAAAGAAACAAAACACAATAAAAATCACAAACAAGAGCCAAGAGGCCAATATGTTAAGAAGACCACAGACGACAAAGAAAAAGGAACTCTTTTCTTGAATGCAAGCTACTTTAATACCCAAACCAGTTTGACTAGGATATACACGCTTGGTTTTACTGCATGTGCTACTGATATGCAGGTATGCGCATAAAATAGTTTGATTTTACATTGTTCATAAACTTCATTTACTGCTAGGAAATTACTCACTACTCGGACACCTGGTGACCATAAGCTTTTAGCTTACTGTCAGATCCTGGTCCATTGGCCCTGTATTATATTGTCTAAAATTCAATCGACTTTTTGAGCACCAAAGCTTATGTTTAAACTGGTGAATAGGAAAAAAAATCAAAAATTTAGCTGCCATCTCTTTTGGTTTATTTTAACACTTACGTTATTACTATAACAATTTGAGGCCAACATTTTTCTAGTGATACATTGTAAAATATTATATGCTAAAACCAACTGCTAACTGGTCACCTTAAATTTTTACGCTAGTTCAGAAAGTGAAACAAAGGGTATAAAACAATGACGTGTACTTCTTGCACGGACGAAGCTAGAGAAAAGGTACCCTCATGTTAAAAAGTCACACTTTTTCTACGATATAAACCATAGCACAAATTAACGTTTTTGTTTGTTTAGAGGTGTTACTGGCTAGCGTGATATAAGAAGAATAAATCTCAAAAGTTTTGAATCCATCGGACTCGTCGTTTTTGCTACTCAACAATATAATACAAACACTTTTAGCAGGCTAATCATTGAAATTCAGCTTTAAGCTTGCAATTAACATAGAGACTTTGCACTGCTCTGTACGCTTAATTTTCAGTGACACGGCATTGAAATTTTCAGCGATTATTCATTATCACCAGACGTCACCGTCCTTCTTATAGAATTAAAAAAAATTGTAATGCAACCAAATCGATTTTTAAACTCTCACATTGAAACCGGAAGTGTACAGTAGTCGTACAACAATATTCGCCAAAAATGGACTAATCAAGTTCTACTGTGTTTGGCCTACAGTGTTCTAATAAAATTAAGTGCATTTGACAATTTTACCAGGAAATACTGGTGAATTTCAAAAATCTCAAAAAATTTTGAAAAATGCAACATTTTAAAAATGCGTGAAAAATCCACCATAAGCAAAATTTCAATTGTTTGGTGTTTTTCAAGTCGGACAGACCAGTTTGTAACCACCTAAACGTCTATTTTATATAAAAAAAAATACTCTCAAAACCATTTTTTCTTTAAAAAAAAAAAGTCGACTTTTGCATTTTTAACCCAAAAAACTTTGAAGTAAAAGAAAACTGTTCGAAAACACTGCTAAACGTTTGCCCATTAAAATGCACATATATAGGCAAAAAATCATTTCAATTTTACTAGCGTTTGGTCAAAAATAATGAGTTTGAAAAGTGACCAACTAGAACCTGGTTTTAGTATACCTGTTACTGTCATGGTCATCACCTCCGTCTCAATGCAATCTAACAGAAAATGGAGCATTGTCAATTAAAAGGCAACGCAATATCAGTTGATTTTCAGCATTCTCACGAGACCTGACGATACCTCATCTAGATCTCTCGCATTTCGCGCTTTGAATTATGGGTTGCTAGCGATATCAGGCAAGTCTCGCTCAATTCTCGCGCTCATGTAGTGAGATGATTTATTGTTAAAATCGCTGTAAGAGAATTTTTTGAAAGTTTACCATATCTCTTTTAGTTGATATTTATTGGATTTAAAGCCCTGAGTCATGCAAGCAGTGATCGCATAATATATACTTTAGGACTTTGAAAACGCATCACCCAGATAAAATACTTTATTTCACAAGCTCTGATAATGTCAACAAGATAATTGTTACTGCATATCATAGTCTGACCAACTAGTAGTGTGTCCTAGAAAATTCATGGTTGTAAATTTACTTAAAGGTATTAAAAAGTATCCGTTTCAAGACAGGGGTGGTCGATTTTGAATGGCACAAAATCAGCTTCAAGTAAACACGCGTTAGTTTTGATTCCAGAGTCAACAGATTTGCGTCCATTACTTCTTTCACGATAACACATTCATCATTGAACGATTAGAAACGAATTGACAGTTCGGTATGCTCAAAATTACACCCCTTTAAAAATACCGACATACCCCAACCACCCTGATTACTATAGTCTAGTAATAACATTCAACGTCTTGGGTCTTTCAAAGTTTCGATTTTTTACGCCCGGTTTTATTGGAAGAGGCTAAGGGCATACACAAATGACAGATAATGCATAAATTACGTTTGTATCACGTGTTTTTGTATTGTGCAAGTGACGTTAACGTATTTTTTTAGACGTTCTCGATCACATGACAGCAGATCTCCTGCCATGATTCACACCAAAACGTCTTCCCCACAAGACATCCAGTGTATGTAGTCAATATCAGTAATGAAAGCGTGCATAAAGGTAACTTATGGAGATGTTTCTAAAATGGAGCTATAAATTAATGTTCAAATTTGACGTTTATTTTCAAAATATTGAAGTTATCAATTACTTTTAATTAGAAAAAAGTCTATAAACTCTTTTGGTGATATGGTATCATACGCGCCACAGTTTAAACATAAAAATAAAGTTTCTGAAAGCTGTATGTACCCACGTGACGTCATCAGCAGCGTCGCGTGAAAGTGCAGTCAAATTAACGACTGATTCATACCAATTCTCGGTTGCACATTAAAACCTGTGAGTAACTTTTCAATCACATATACAGTTTGAAAGAAAAGTGCAAAAATATGGTGATGCGTTTTCAAAGTCCTCTAGGATATGTTAATAAAAACAGCGAGTGAATGGCTGTTCAATCCCAGTGTGTACCGAGCGAAAGGCGACAGGTTGGTGCGTGCTAGAGTGCTTCCTGTCTGCGACAATGGCCTTTCAGCTGCTAACAGTAAGGCTGCATTTTTTTTACAGTTTACGCTTCTCGATAAAACGTTTGATCTGTGCTGCAGTTGGTGTTTCTACCCCCTACAGCTGCATCGATACTACAGTTTAAGCGCATGTATCGACGTAATACAGTGTATTATGCATATATCCATTCTCCTTAAACATTTTGCTATTAATTCGGTCAAAACTTAAACAAAACGTACTTTGAACAACGAATTAAAATGTTGTGATTTTTTTTAATTCTTATCTCACTGTACTTGTTACGGTATATCTTTAATAGAGATCATTTGCTCAACGGTGTTCATTGATATTAGAAGTGTATAGTAATTATTATCAACCATTAAAGATGCATAGCGTATTGAGAGTTTTTATCAAGCAGAATGTTGGGAGACTGCTCATACAAAAGGTAAGCGAACTTTATCCCCGTCAATGCCTAATGGAATATTCCATCCATATTTTGTCACTGTTTTTTTAATGATCTAGTATCGATTAAAATGCTTTCAAGTAGAGGTTTGAAGAAAGAAATGTTCAAAATTGTTTAAGCTTCCTGCTACTGCTGCACGGGGTGCAACGTGTTGTGTTTTAGTGCTAAGTATTTTTTCTTATTTTCTTTTTTTTTTTTTTTTTTTCATATAAAATATTAATTGAAAGCATGTTATCATATGTGATCTAATGCATGGTGTGGAGACTGTATTTTGCTATTTTATGCTGTTTACACCTTGAAATAAAGTCTCGACTGAAACACGAGTTATTATCATAATTCAGACATAATTTCCATATTCAAAATACAGTCTCAATTACATACTAAGCAACACCTATTAAAGCGAGTTTATATGAAAAAAAATCGAAACAAATGACCACAAAAATACAATTCTTTGCATTAGATGCTGCGTGTTACGGCATACCACCTGGATTTTCCCTTTTGCTGTCATGCCCATAACAGGACTCAAACACAATACGATTAAATGCATTTGACAATTTATACCATTTTGATAACAAAACATATACTTGAGCCATGTATTTTAAACTACTTTACTCTGTGATGATGTATTTTGCAAACGTCGGCCCGAATCCGTGAATCTAAAGGTTTCCCTGAAAGATGCTTTTTGAAAACAAAATACTTTCTCAAGAAAATTACGACTAAACGACTAAAAATCATGCAAACATTACGCGACATGCAATGAGTTAAAAGCAAATTAAGCCACACGACGAAAAAGACCATTTTTACCCATTTAAGCCGAATGGAAATTCCCACTTTTACCAATTGGGCCATTCCATTTCCGTTTTAAGGGTTGCTGGGTGGTATTTTTCAATTTTATTCAAATTTTAATAGAACCTTCTGTTTGCAAACAGTGGAGACTCTTTTCAGACACCGCATTATGCGGTGTCTGATCTGGGTCTGCACTCTTTGCCTATGCCCCACAAAAAGGTCGCATATGCTTAAAAAGATGTCCGATACGCAACTGAGCGTAAACAGTAAATGCGGTAAAATGTTTAAGAATTAAATAGTGTAAAAATTATTTTTGTTTGAATGACAATGGCATCTATTATACATATATATAAATTTGCATAAGGAAGTGATAAAGCTCGTGGATAATCTCCACATACAGGCGAACAACCCATGGTATAACTATTACGAATGCTTTTCATTTTCGTTTCCTGTGTGTGAAGGTCACACGCATAATGATATAGGTATTTCCTACTATGGTTTGCATGCTAAGGTCATATCACAAGCATAGTGTTATAGGCGCGTATTTCCTTCTACGGTTTGCATATGAAGGTCGAACAAATTGCTAAAAGCGTACATTACCTTCTATGGTTTCCACGCAAAGGTCACAAACACATTGTTATCTTCATGACGGTCACAAACATAGGCATGCAATACCTTCCATGGTTTGCATATGACGGTCACAAACATAGGCATGCAATACCTTCCATGGTTTGCATATGACGGTCACAAACATAGACGTGCATTTCCTTCTATGGTTTGCCTGTGAACGGTACAAGCATCGTAATACTATTATCATAGACATTTATTCTTTTTGTAGGTTTCGAACGAAGTCGCAGGTTTATTTCCGTCATTTTGTGTTTTGAGTATAACCGTCACGCGTATCATTTTATAGATACATGCATGCATTTTCGCTTTCACTTGCACAGATGAATATTGGATATTTTTTATGCCATTTTGTTTAGAATGAGCACCTCGCCCCCTTAGTGGTAGAAGTTGCTAACTTACATTTTCAACAAAATTGAGATATGTTAAATTCTGCGACGCTTAACATGGTATCTATCATCCCACAAATTATCATGGCTGTATTCCTTTTACAGAATGGATGGCACCAAAATTTCATTTGGTCCTATGTGAATATACATACTAGTCAAAAAATCTAACCGGCCACGTGTGTTTTTACCGAGTTTCTGAAATTAATTTCATTTGCATTCCCACATAGGCAAGCCTATCAGTAAACGATACCAGAAAACGGCTAATCAAAGTTCATTAAATTGTATCCGGGAGGCTTTGCCGAATAGACATACCCTCAGTTTCAAAATTCACAAGAATTTGCGTTGGATGGTGGGGTAGTTGTTACCATTTTGGCCAATAGCAATGAGACTCATGCAGTTGGAGTTTTCATTTCAGCGATTAAGTGTTCAATATGAGTTTGACTTTTAAAATGAAAACGTTTTGCCTGAAAAGAAGGTTATTTCAAAAAGTCACGACTCACAAATTGTGCCAAAATGCGAATTTTAAAAATGGGGATACCGCTACTAACATTGGCACCCTGCGTGAACTGTTAAACATTTTGTCAATATCTTTACTGTCTAAGGTACATGGCACGCCTGGTTATTTCGAGATGCAAAAAGAGTAGTAATGTCGTGATACGTTTCGGAGAAAATTAATAAAATGCAGTTGGCCTGTGAGAACTTTTGGCTAGCATATAATTTTGTTAGCGGCAAATTTGCTATTTGCCGTTTAACTTGCGACAGTAGGTGCTACATGTCACGTAACACCTTATGGTTCGTTGTTTCGTATAAACTTCCAGTACCGGAAACACCAGGAAATCAGGATTCCTGTAACTTCAATCTTCTTGAGCTTATAACTATTTTCAAAGTTTATATAAAAGGCCATATTTAGAAAACCCATATACACTATATACAGTCTCGTCTTCAAAAAACTGGTGAAGACCTTTAAATCTGATGAAATTAATCCAACGACAGCTTGTTTACTCTTTTGACGTGAAGTCTGTTGATTAAATCTGCACTTGTATTCAGTATTTCACGACATTCTGGCTTCATTTAGTATAAGTTTCACTAAACTATCTCTATTGTTAAACAACTCTCTCGAATGCTGGGCATCACTTTTTCTTAAATTGTAAAGTGGTGTAAAGTGTGACCACTGTAAAAGTTATGGAGAGTTAAAAGGTGTTACATGACAAATAACACCTTTTGCTTCAACCAAGATGATTACAAACAATACAGTATTTGTATATTGGTGACAAAAAACTTGTTTTTATGGTATGAATTTGATAAATTTACCTGTGAAATCAGCTAACCATGTCAACATGTTCAGAACTAATTTTGTCTCTCAAATCCAGCAAATGAAAGGAGAAACAAAAATGCAGTCAGAGTGAATTCCAGGATAAAAATGTACCTTATACCATGCAGTATTTTAAAAAAAATATGTAATTTTTTATTCACAATGCACATTTATCTGAAACATCTGAATAAAATTGATGTTAATTCTGAAAGTGACTAAATCTTTAGTTTGCTTTATTAATTTATTGTCAACAAAAGTCAATAATTTTATTTATCAACAGTGTACCTTTTCCCAATCATCTGAATTAAAATAATTTCATAATTATAATAGTTAGCATTCATCAGTTAGTTTCTAATGGTTAGCAAATTTTCTAAATAAGTAGCCAAATGTATTTTTGTTTTTGTTTTTAGATACTTTACGTCCCAATCAACAATCGTTCAGCTATGTTAGGACGGGTCATCCTGGGTTGAACCAGTACTAAGCGAGGATCAATATGTCTTGCTCAAGGACACAACGCAGTGACGCCGGTGAGGCTCGAACCCCAAATGTATTTAAAAAAAGTATTTGAAAGTAATTATAAATATAGCTTAAATATTTTCGGTAATGCTAACAATTGCATTACATGTATTTGAGCCAAACTATGATTACAAATGCATATGATTACTTTGAAAATTGTATTTAATTACAGATATTTACTGATAACGATTACCCCAGGTCTGTCAACATATAACTTAAATTCCATTTTTATAAAAGGTGTTTTGTGACACATGACTTTTTCACCCCCAAAGCATTGAGAACTTGATGGACGGTAAAACAATTATCTACAAAAGGGGGGAATAACTCTCATTTCTAAACCAAATTGTTTTAAACTAGTTTCTTGGAAACTATACTCTCATATACTATGCCCAATAGGAACACCAATCATTTATATTGCAAACCTGATTTTTCAGGAGGCTACACATCTGTTAACCGCGTTTTTCTCATTAGTATGAAAAATGTACGTAGTAGCCTGACCCACCATATTCTCACAGTACTGACAGTTCAGTGATCAATATATAGGCCACTGGCTGGATATGGTTTACCTCCCCCCCAGGGGGAATTTTGTAGACCATATTTTTCTTGAAGCCTAATGTCTTGCAAGGATTTTGCAACATGTTAGCCCTCTGACAATGGCAGCGTTAAGCTGTAACAGCCTGTTACATACGTTACCCTATAAATTATTTGATAATTAAAAATCTTTTTAAGACTTCAGAAAAGTGCAAAAGATAAGGTAAGATTTCCAAATTGGTTATATTTTCTAAGTAAGCTATTACTGGGCCACATATATTGACATTTGAAAACAAATATAGTCACCCCAGATGTAGTGTATGTTACATTTTTCATTGAACCCCCTTTTAAATAATAAATGCATCTAATATAGTTTGTCTTAAATTTTATTGAAACCAGTTTATGTTCATTAAGTTGGTATTATATTAAAGAATTCTTATTTACCTTTTCAAAACTGCAAGCATTACGTTTCCATCTTATATACTTTTTGAGTTATTAGATGTTGAACATGGTAACCCCATATCACACAAAAATTTAAAATGTAATTCTCTAAGCCTCGTGCTGGCTATAGACCCCACCTCCCCCCAGGGGAATTTCGTACACTATGATTTCTAGATACTAAATTGTATAAGCCACAAAATGAAATATGTAAGCTCTCTGAGAGTGGCAGCGTTAGCGGGTAACATCATGTTACGTACGTTACCCGCAAAATAACATTAAATTTTCCTGAAAATGCCTCCAACATGACATATTCACACTTTTTTGAAGTCTGACACAGGTTTAAGATCTTCTTATAACACAGTTACATAATTTTAGAATCTATTTTATGAATGTCTTGAGTTTTTGCCGTTGTATATGTTACTTAGTGTTTCATATGTTATTTCAAAGTATCAGTATCGCAGTTATTGACTATACATGTATTACACCCCTCAGTGAATGGGGTAAATCTATAGGGCTGCTGTTCAAATGAATAAAAGTTCCTTATTATGGTGTCTTACACTATTTTACAGCCCAGGTTACATACGTTACTCTCTGAATACCATTAAACGTTCAAGATATGGTCTCCAACACGACCTGCTTGTATGTATTTGCATGCTGGCTTAGGTCCATGTACTTCTTTTTACTCTGGCTCATTTGCTGAGGAAGTAACTTAAAACATAAACTACCATTAACCCTCTTTTCTTTTATAGAGACATCAAATATAGCTAACATAGTACTCATGGAAAGTTTGTAACATACAGTGCAATGTGAGAGTAACAACTTAAAAGATCAAAGAAAACCCATCAGGTAGAAGTTATAGAGCAAATCTTCGTATATTATCCAAGGGTTAAAAGAATTTTCCTATACAGCTTATTAATCCTCTATTTTGCAAGGATTTTGCAATATGCTAGCATGGCACCATTACCTTGTAACAGCCAATTATATAATTTACCCATCGGCATCTTTGATAATTTTAGTAAATGACATGACTTCTGAAAAGTGCAAACCATAAGGTAAGATTTCCAAATTGGCTAGACCATCCAAGTAAGCTATTTTTGCATGACAGATATGGACCTTTGAAGACAAATATGCACCCCAAAGTGTTTCGTGTGTTACACGTACTTTTTTTCATTATTCCTATAGATATGATTTATGAAACTAATATAGTTTGATATTTTTTTTAAAAGTAAACGTGCTTACTTACTCATTTTGTATTAAAGAATGTTTATGTACCTTTTGAAACTGCAAATATTATTTTTCTATCTTTTGTATGGTTCGAGTTGTTGAGTTTTGAACATGGTAACCCCATATCACACAAAATGTGAAATATAATTCTGTGGCTCTTTTGTTAGGGTACAATAAAGTTTTCTTTCACCCAGAGGTACTCGATTTCCTTCCCATTTAATTTCCACACATTTTATCCATATCTGGAAAGCCTCACTTGTTATCATGGGAAAGACTTAATAGTTCAATCTCTGTATGTACATCTTAAGAACAGAAAAGCAGGGTGGGGGTAATCTCATGTTCATGCCATTTGAAATAGTCAGTATATGTGTGCGGTTTTGGTACTTTTACCAGAAACATGTCGTACTGCAGCTTATTTACAATTACATAAATAGCACATGCTAGGGCTTCATATCACGATGAGTACCTAGAGCAATTCTTCATTTGTTTTCCAACCCTGCTTAGAATGTTGATGAACTAGTGGGGGGAGGTGTTCTCTATCAGTTTGGTAGGAATAACCTTTCCGTGGTACTAACACATCGGCACATTGGTAGTGTCACAATATGTTAAACAGTGTATTACTGTAGATCTCTTCCCCCATATCCTGGCCAATGTTGTTGACATTAAGTAGGTGTACCTTTTGTTGCATACACCATTGTTGAACAAAACACCCAGGTTATCCTCTGCGAGAACGTTTCTAAGACTTTCTAGACTGCTGCTTTGTTTCTTTGTTTGATTCTTTACGTCTCATCAACAATCTTTCAGTTAAACAGGGACGGGTCTTCCTGAGTTGAACCAGTACTAAGCTAGGATAAATGTGTCTTGCTCAAGGACCACAACGCATTGACGCCGGTGAGGCTGAAACCCGCGGAGACTGCTGCTTATACATTGTATATATGTATCAGTGACACAACCAACATGCCCTGCTTTCAGTGCCTGGTTGAATACTGGTACCATCAGATCCTTGAAGGTGACAGGAAAAGCTAGTATGCTTTGTAGATATGGCATTAACATCAAAGTTATGTGCAGCACTACATGGCTAATCTAATGTTGGTTCAATGTGTAATTGCAAGCCATGCGGAAGTTTGGACTTGTCAGTTTTGATGGAAATTCTATCAGGAGTTGACAGTGACCATGGTAAAGGTCCCAGAAGGAACCGGAGTGTCAACTCAAGGTCAACAATATGTCCAATAGAAAGAAGGTCATGCTGACCAAAGACGCCCCTTTAAGCTCTCATCTGGCTGTTTACGTTTTGTAAATTGGACAACATCTTCTTGCTTGACATTGCAAACCTCAAAACTTTATTAGCTTGTAGCATTTTATGGGGTTGTGAAAGACAGATTTTTTTAACTAAAAGTGATTTAATGCAGTCTGCAACAGCCTTCCTGCCAATGGCATCAGCCTCAATAAGATATTAGCTATGCCAGACTTAGCAGGAACACTGAAAGACAAAAAGTTCAGTTCATTGTCTTCAAAACTAGAATTAAAAGGATTGGCGAAGCCTGAAACTGCCTCTAGTACTCGTATTTCATTTCAGTGCATTGAAGAGTTGTTTCAATATATTGAGCTCTGATGTGATGAGTAATACACCATTCCATCTGTAGTACGAAGCGTAGTTCTAGTTGCTGAAGCCTATAGTACCTCTTTATTGTTTGCCTGATAGATATGTCAAAATCATTTCTCAAGCAAAGAACCAATGGTCGTGTCACAATAAACCCATTTTGTTAGAGAAGTTATTTGCATCTGCGATTTGTATCAGATACATTTATGAGTGTAATCAGTTACACAGGTACATATTGTGCTTAGTTGTTGTGATCGTTTGCAATGAATATTGGGAACAAAGTAAGTAAGGTTGCAAAGATCAGGAATCGATACAATCAAGTACCACACCTGACCCAGGATACCAATGGGAAAGTGACAAACTCACAGAAGACACCACAAACGACAGCCAAGAGGTCAGCCCTTTCCCAGCAGGTGACCACGAAGCACATATAACAGACGTGCACAAAACATAGCAAACACAAGACAGAACAAAAACATAAAAGATCCACAAAAGAAGTACCGCCTTGGAACGGTCAGTAAAATATTTTACTGGAGGGCTTAAACCAGTTTAACGGCGCCAACCTCACCCAGATAGAGCTGACATGCAATTCAAAGTTGTTTTCTTTGTAGCCCTAATCAGTGTCAACACCATCTGAATTATATCTATATACCCTGCCCAGAACTGAGCTGTACATTTTCTAAATTCTCTGACAGACTTTGTACATGTATAGTCAACAACTGCTATACAGATACTCAGAATAGCTTATGTATCATTTGGTAACACACATTACAGTTAAAGCTCATGGAATTTATCAAATGATACTTAAAATAGGTAAACCTTGTTATAAGAAGTACATAAACCTGTGCCAGCATGCAAATAAGTATAAACAGGGCTTGTTAGAGACATTAACTTGAATGTTTAATGTTACTTTGAAGGTAACATACATCACATGGGCCTGTAAGCGACCATAATGAAGAACTTTAAATCATTCAAGTAGCAGCCATATAGCTTTACTATATTCTGTGACAGATGTAATACACGTATATTCAATAAATACCATACTGATACTCGGAAATAACGCAGGAAACACTAAGTAACATATATAACGGTAATAACTCAAGATATTTATAAAATTGATACGAAAAATATGTAACTCTGTTATAAGAAGTTCATAAACCTGTGTCAGCATGTAAATATGTACGAACATGTCATGGTTGAGACATTATCAGGGACGGTTAATGCTATTTTGGGGGGTAACGTATATAACGTGATGTTACACGTTAACGCTGCCACTCTCAGAGGGCTAACATCTTTTATTTTGTGTCTTATATAATGTAGTTTCAGAAAATCATAGTGTACAAAATTCCCCCTTGGGGGGAGGGGGTCTATAGCCAGCTCAAGGCCTAATATATAGAACATCAACTTAGCCGATAGATGCTGTAAATATTTTGCCTCTAGCGAGATTCGAACCCACGACCTCGGCAACACCGCCTAGCACTACACCAGACATCGACGCTACCACCTGCGCCACTGAGACATCCCCAAAAAAGGATGTTCAAGTAGCGCTGATATTGACGACGACCAATGCAGTACACGTCGCGTATATTGGTTCCTTTTCAATGCATGGCATATATATATGGAATGGCATATATATATGCTTACGAAGATACAATCAAATAAATCATAAACATTGTTAGCTTATTATACAGTCCTTCAATACATATCATCTATTGGCAGTTGTAGCCTAGAGTTTCTATCTGGCTTCCAATGTAAACACGACCACCACATAGCAGCCATTTTGAATGGGGGCTTCATATTCTCATGGTAACTAGTTTATTTTTGGCTTGCATGAAGTTCTTGGCCTAGTCACGTATTTTTTCTTCAAATTCATGAATATTAATATCGCTTTGCGCTGTCAAAGCTGGAGGATTAACTAAAGCTATTTCGAGAAATATGAAATTTATATGCCATGGGTGGGAAGACAGATGGCTTTTGCATTGTTAAAGTGATAAACAATATTTTTCATTCACAACTTAACATTTTTTAAGTTGCTATTCTGTGAGTGGCTTGTAGCCTTCAGTTCACTAATTTGCATATGAAAACTGCTGATATATACGGCGAGGTGATTTATTTACACTGGAATAATGGTTTACCGTGAGAATAAGGATGCCGTGAGAATAGGTGTTTAAGTACACCTTCTACCGCTAAGGGGGCGACCTATGGTTTATATAATACGTTTTACGCTTTGAACTGTATCTCTCTGTGACTCTTCAGAATTTGAAAACAAGTTCCAAACTCTTACAAGACGAATCTAGGTTACATTGACTTGAATATAAAAAACGTTTTATAAAAGAAAAGCCGCGTCGCAAGAAAATATGTTTTCGGGGACTTCAGCCAGCAAGGCTTACATCAGCTAGCATGCGGCTGCAGAGGCTAGCTAGGATATTTTTAATTCTTCATGTAAAAAATTTAACTATCATACTTTCCAGAGACCGCATAACGATGGTGCTGACCTGAGTGCGCGGACGCGCAGGCTGGTCTGCACCTTTGTTGTTCGGATGCAACAGAATAGTTAGATGTTATCTCCTTAAGCCCAACGCGTGTAGAGAAAACCATAATATTGTCAAATGAAAACGAGAGCCTTTTAATTTGTAGAAATGTGAGTATTATATCACTTCTATATAGGTTACTGTTCCAACATATGCGTATTTTTGCCTATCTTCTCTGCTGGGTTACTATTTCGCATAAAAGAGAAATTAGCACAAAAGGCGATCCAAATGACGTCAAAATGACCCTGAATTGAGACAGAGCTATTTCGGCTATACAGTATATTATGCTGATAAAGCTAAAATTTATGCCCATCAGATTATGACAATGTTGACAATGTGATTTTGACTCTTTGCCTGCTAGCGGCGAATTTTGTCGTTTTGTCGGACCTTTGCAAACAGTTTATACCCAGATCAGGCCTGACAGAACGACGGGCCTGATCTAGATTCAAATTGTTTGACACTCTGAAAATGTTTCCAAAAAATTTTTTAAAGTCAGCAGACGACAGAAAATCATGAAAACTTACCCCGCTTGCAAAGAGTTAATATACACTGAAGAAGTACATATATTTATTTTCCCCCTCTCTCTGATCGTCCGAAAATAAATATTGTCTTTCCTAACGCTCTGAATGGCAGACCCTGCGTGGCAAACCACGAAAAAGAATCGAAACACAGGTTTTTGTTTGGAATGTCTCTTCTGCTTCAAATTTTCTACAGCGCTTTTATTTACTTATGATTAGTACAAAAACAAAATCCACATAAACAATATAATTAATTCTTTTTCATTCTTTTTGTTCGTCTTGCCACAAAGTCTGTCAATCATATACCAGCCTGAAAAACTTAGAAATAGAAAAACATATGTATAACAAAATTTCTCCTATTATAAAGCACCTACACCATTTTTTTTCACATGTTGAAACGATAAAGGCCCTAAAATAACAGATATACAAGTTCAGTTAAGATATAATATATAAAATTCGTTTAAAGTTTATAATTTTCCGCAAAATTATTCTTAAAACAACTTAACCATGACCGTTTATGACAAGCTCACAGTCTACGATTATCCAAACTTTATGCTTAAAAGTCTGAAATGGAGTCATGAACTACATACAGAATACAAACTGAAACCAGTATGCTTATAATACGCTAGTTGACTAAAATTTTGGCTAGCAAAGGAATACATATTATACCTTCTACATCTTTTTGCTTTCTGTAACAATCTCGTATTTCCATCCGTTGTAACAACCAATGCACGACCATCGATAGATAAACACTTCTGCTAATTACAAGCCTGAAAAACTTGTAAATACTTTCAAGACCACTGTTATGACACATTACACACTTAATTGAAGTACAGAATATCTATATTGATAATTTGAACATCATTTATAAATATGTTAATCTTGAAAGTAACTTTACTAAAAAAAAATAATCAAACCCTGAATCAGAACCCGTCTGGCAACCATCTCACAAAATCTAAAAAAATATTCAAGCTTCATATTAAGCTAAAATTGAGAAACTGAGTTATGATCCATAAACTGAAACTGACTATGAAAATCTACAATTAAACAAGGAGATTCCTACATCAAAGGCCATAATATGTTTTGATACTAAATGAGCCAGTGCTTGAGATTTCCAACAATTTGGCATTTTGACAAGTGTAGACTCAGATGAGCCTGTGCAGCCTCCTTTTAAGCTTAGAAACTCCAAATGATGTTCAGTCAGTAGCTTAACATTCAAAGAATATTCCAGCCACAAGCAAAGACTCTGATCAGACTGCGCGTATGCGCAGGCTGATCTGAGGCTTTGCTGGTCGCACATACCACATTGTTGGAAATCTCATGCACTGGCTCAAATTTAAGTTATCACTAGATTTCCTGCAGTTAATGAAAGGCCTGTTCCTAACTTCTAACAAAGAAAACAAACACGGTTTGCATGTTGGCTCGCTTAGCATCTTGGCGTGCTTAGCATGTTGGCGCGCTTTAATGTAGGCAAATGAGCAACGTGACATGGAAGGACGTTGTAGACCTTGATGAGATCTATTTAAGAATACTTGTAAAAGCCCTGTCAGTAACACTTAACCCTTAGATCTTCCCATTGCCGAAGTACCTGCCGTCCAGCTCACATAACAAGAAACTTTTTCTTAGTGTTTCGCTAAAACTTCGATATGCAATTGACTTATATAAGCAGCACACTTTGTTCTGAAGATACTAGGTTAATGTAACGATGACCTTTAAGTTGTCACTATAGATAAGAACCCATTTTTTACACTTAGACCAAATACATGTTTATAGCTTTTGATGGGTCTAATATAGAATTTTTCGAAATGTTTTTCTTTATTTTGTTTCTATTTTTGTTTTTAGCAAATAGTAACAGAGCGTGATCAGACGCTTGTGTGATTCTTCGGCATCTCGTCTGGGCCTTCACTGTTTGTCAATAGTTTCGTTTAAAATACCTGCTCTTATAACTTTATTTTAGTCATTTTAGAAAGAATTTTTTTAAAGGACATTCCATTATTGGTTTTTTTTTTCAAACGGATTGACGGGCGGCCGGAAGGACGGACGGACGGACGGACTCGCATAGTGATTATAGTGCAGACCCAAGGCCCATGTAATTCATTGCCACTATCGCGATATATTGTCTCTTTAAATATGCATGCAAGAAGGTGAGTCCGCAAGATGATAATTGACGACATTTATCTTGCATTTATGTAAACATAAATTTTGGGTATTCAGAATCCACTCATCAGACGAGGCGTCTGAAATGAGAATAGCTACAACGTATACTTATTACATTTGTAGTAGGTAACGTTTACGCTGAATACACCAATATTTTTATGCAGGGTGTGAGGGGCATGGGGTTTTCCATTTTATACCACACACGAAATAGTTCGTTATGTTCGTAATGTTCAGGGTAAACACTAGTGTATGTGGTATAAATAGTTATACCATAGATGTTCACCTGGACGGGAGATAAATCACTCGCTCAAGCTCGTGGATTATCTCCACATACAGGCGGACAACTATGTGTATTAAAGTGTTGACACATTATAAAAACATACGCGTAAGATAAAACCAAAAAGAGGCGGCAGCTGCCACCCTGTTGGTGTAAACAGGCTTTCCAGCAGCATCTTTGGAAACACTAGGAGAAAACTAGGAAAATTATTCACAAAAAAAACTAGGAAAAACTAGGAAGTTTGAGGCAATATTAGGATTTATTTGTTTACCTGTTTTAATTTCCCCTACCTGATTACCACAGTAACCGTACACATTTCATACTACAACATACATTTCATACTACAAGTTTTCTTCTGGTGTCAAAAGGCCCCCTAGCAGACTCATGAAATTAAAGGTTTTTTTTATAATCATTGCTATTTTAAGCACAAACAGGTTGTTTCACTGATAGTCTAACAAAAATAGAGAGCAAATTCGCATGAAATTTTCTAGCATTTTACTGGATCCTGGCTATGACTAATAGATGATGGTATGGTAGGGGTACAGCCAATCCTTAGCCAACAAATTCAGAGTTAACTAATCACAAATTATGGTAGTAGAACCTAAGCCAACAAATTCAGAGTTAACGAATCACAAATTATGGTAGTAGAACTCCTCTCTCCTTTCCCTACACATTGTTTTCACTCCCTGACTTGAATACCTCACTTCTAATATAACCAGTTGTTGTGTTGACTAGGTAATGTTTTATTGGAAATTTGAAACATACATGTAAGTCTGAAAGTGGGTGGGGGTTCGGGGGTCTTCCCTTCCAAACTTTTGAAAACCTAGAAAATTGGAGAAGCCATCTCTGGTCATTTTGCAGGGGCAATATTTAACCGTAAGTAAATGAGGATTTTCAGAGGAAAATGCTTTAATGTATGCACTATTTAAATATAAGATTTAGACTGATAGGCATATGTCTTTATTAGACTTGATGTAGATACCACTGTTAAAAGTTTACAACCTTAAAGGTCTATATAGGTTTAAAGGTTTTTCAGCCAAATTAAAGATTTTGCAGGAGTTTAACCAAATTGAATGTTTCAAAAGGTTTTAAAGGCCCCATTGTTATTGTAGTCACCACCAGAGAAGGCAAGACTATGCACCAGTGACACCAGACACAAAGAACACCAAATACTGTCAGGGTAACACCCTGAAGGTTTTATTCTGAAACACAATCTCCAAAAACATTAAAAGACAGTTTACTCTATCCAAAATGTGAAAAACTAGGAAAACTAAGAGGTTTTTAACAATACTAGAAGCACATTTTTTTAAAAAAAAAACTAGGAAAAAAACTAGGAAAACTACACTTTCTGACAGTCAACGGGTGATGGAAACGGACCATATGCAACCATGTACAGGTCTATGCAATAGGATTGTGACTAACTGCATGGTAGCGGTATTTGTAACGAAGGTCAAATATCAATGAAGATAAATTATTGATGTGTATATGTGCCAACTTTAAAACAATATGCACAGTCAATTTGTGAGATGTTCAGCACAGAAGTTGGCGCATTTAAAGACCTTAAGTTCTATGATTGAATCAACACATTCTCATGGCTCACTACGCAGTTTGATATTAGTCAGCATATTTATTCAAACATCTTTGAAAAAAGGCCGACTCAGTGCGTTCAGTTTAAGCTAAAGGCGTACAACCGCAGAAAAAGGGATCCTCTTGACTGTCGTGTGTGTTTTGTTTTGTCACTTTCCTAAATTTGTCCTGGTTCACATCAGAATCAATGGTGACGTTGGAGCCGTGAAACTGGTTTAAGCCCTCCCGTAAAATATTTTACTGACCGCTCCAAGGCGGTACTTCTTTTGTGGATCTTTTATGTTTTTTCTGTCTTGTGTTTGCTATGCCTTTGTGCGCGTCTGTTTATTTGTGTCTTGTGGTCACCTGCTGGTAAGGCTCTCGTTTGTAAACCTCTTGGCTCTTGTTTGTGGTGTCTAACTGTGATGTTGTCACTTTCCCATTGATATCCTGGGTCAGGTGTGGTACTTGATTGTACCGATTCCTGATCTTTGCACCCTTACTTACATCAATTGAACAAGTGTACTTGAAGAATGACAGTCTACTCTAGTAATGGATACCGGCCCATATGTACATGTAGTTTTGAATATTGCTTTTATTGTAGGAAACTCGCTTTTTGTGAACAACGCGATCCACAGATTGAATCTTGGGCGTATTTATTCCGGTTTTAGATAGAAGTTATGTCCTAAAAGTATGCATGTATCGAACAATTATACGTGCACCAAACATGGAAAACAATATCTTCAACATGTAGGACAGTGTCGAGATTTGAATGCAGGTTGCTTCGGCTGCTCGAGACCTACCCAGTAAATATCTAAAAGCGGGTTACTGTACCATTGGCCAGCCAGCGAAACGCCATTTGAATGGCGTTTTGCTGGCGGGCCTATTGTTGCCCGACCCTGTATGCTTGCTGGGTACATGTACATATTACAGCCTCGACGCAAAAAAAACTGTCTTCTTTGGTTTGCTAACAACAAAGGCGCAGACCAGCCTGCGCATCCGCGCAGTCTGATCAGCGCCTTTGTTATTTGCTTCTTGAAAAGTATCATATCAAGACTTACTGCGAGCGAAATCTAAATTTTCTAGCTAGTCTCTGTAGCTGAGCAGACTGGTTTCAATCTCACTTTGTCGGACACCCCGAAGACAGGTTTTCTCACGTCGAGGCCCATATATAAAGCGATGTATTGGTTTAGAGGAAATGTACCTATATCAGCCATATCAAAACAACGGGATGCTTAAGCGAGCGGAAACATTTATTGTCAAGAAATTGTCATATGATCTTTCCCAGTCAATTATATCCATTTTTTGAAAAGCCATGTTTTATAGTTCAGGGCGATGTAACATTCGTGCCGTAATCTGAACTCCACTTATTTACGAAAGAATGGTGATGCTCCATCAAGTTGCTCCATTACGGACAACCACTCGAACCTGGCACTCATCAAAAAACCTGGCTTACTTTGAAAACCTGGCACACATTTAGACCCTCAAGGACAACGAGTTTGACTTCGGAAAGCGGCATTATCTTACATTCACCATACAAGAAATATCATTGAGGTTATTTAAAGGCAGCAAGTGGATATGGACGTTTCGCCAAATCATTCGAATGCTGGCTGATGTACAGGTTAGATTATAATGGCGTGAGAGGACTGACAAATACCTGTATATGACAGCAAACAGCAGGTAGTACAAAAGCACAGCCTTGATCCCAAAGCTGTTGCTGACCTTTCTGATACAAATCTGTACGTCCGCGACAGCTTTTGAAATTATCTAAATTCAGTCTATAGTGTCGATGATAACTGTTCACTTCAAGAAGACTTTGCAGCTATTCAAGGACGAAAACGGATATGACAATACAGTTTTAACCATTCGAAGGGTCACTGCTACAAAAAGAAAAAAATCTTCCACTTTATCCTACAGGCTCCATTGTCAGAAACTAAATGTTGTTCAAGGCAGTTAATACCCCGAAGGTAAAGGTACATGTAACTAGCGATCTACGCGGTCAAGGTATAGTGCCGGTATTGTCAACAAAGCCAAATGACACCTAGGATTCCTTCATCGCAACTCCAGCCATTACACTGATATAAGTATATGAACATGTACTAAATTTACCATTACGTTCAACTTGAGCCCGGTCGTTCACAAGGAAGTAGAAATATTAAATACATTTACCACACATATCTGGATCATCAACATAATCATCGTCTTCGTCGTCGTCGTCATCATCAGCAACAGCAGCATTGTTTAAAAGTACCAATCAACTTCCGCTGTATCTAATTTTGAGAAATAAATAATGCCTTATTGCTGTTTTTGTTTAAGAGCACGAATTCTTTGGCGAATCACAGACTGGCAAATTACAGACCGTCAATCTCATGGAACACTTTGATGAAACAAAGATACTAGTCAGTTAAAAAGCGATGAAAACGAAACAACATTTACTAGTAAAATGCATTACGCCTAAAAAGCATGGAAATAAAATGTGGGTCAAGTTGGGGATTTAAGGTTTGACTTTGAAACTATTTATGTCAAAGGATATATTGCGTTACACAGGGTTCAAATATTTTTAAGCTCGTGTCAGATGATCAGTCTTCTTATTTTACACATTCAGTAGTTTATTTGTCAGCTCACGGCGTACATCCTTGCAATGACAAAGCATAAGATGTTTAACCCTTAATGCACTGATGGATTCTTCCTTCTGACTTGATACACTAAACTTGGAATGGTCCATAGTAAATATCGAGGCGTCACAGGTTATAATTTCAAATTAAAATACAACTCAATCCTTGAAGATTGTTTCTATCTTTAAGTTAGCAAACATTGCAGACTCTCATGAAATGCCGCGTTTGCATTACACATAATGTCTTCCCTGTTTGCCAAAGTACTCATTTAAGAGTCACCAGTAAACAAATGGTTAACCATACCTTTCATCCTTATTGACTTGATTTCACATTCACATTCATAAATTGGATTATTGTTCGACTTTTTAACTTCTAAATAACGATCGCATTTCTGTTGCTAAGTATGGTTTTATTATGCTCCCAACTTTGTAAAACGTTGAAGGGGGCATACTGCTTTGGGCTTATCCGTCCGTTCAAAATAATTAAGTTAGGGTTTTTAAATTTCATAAACGGATTTCTCATGAAAAAAATAAGTGACACATATTTTTTAAGTCTGAATTGGAGTAATTTACCTTTCAAAGGGTCAGAATGAAATTTTGTAATCAAAATATCTCAAAACTATTATAGCTAGGAGTTTCAAACTTGGTCAGCGAGTAGATTAACTGGCTAAACTCTAAAAAAAAGTTATTATTTTTTCCAGTTATTGTCCTTGGCAACTTTGGCCATTGAAAACTTGTAGTAAAGATACCTCAAAAACGATTACAGCTAGCAGCTTCAAACTCGGTCAGCTGATAGAGAATGGTGAGATGATTTCCTGGTGAAATTTCTAAAAAAAACTCTGGAGTTATTGCCCTTTGCAAATTTGTACATTGAAAACTTATAATCAGTCTATTAAAAATACGACTACAAACTTGGTCAGGTGATAGAGGATGATAAAATAGATTACGAGGGTCACCCAATAAAGAATGAGACTTTCTTGATAGTCTGAAAATCTGTGTGTGCATTAAGTTAGAATTCACCATAATAATAGTATGACATCATAGCAATTCAGGAATAGAAACAATAAGTTTGTGATTAATCAGTTGCCAAAGTATCGGGATGTATTGTGGAAGGACCTGAAGACGCATGGCCAAGTTTATATTATTTTTTGCATACCCATGGTCATTCAAAGTCTTTTATTTTCGATCATAGACCTCTTGATATCAATTCTTCAACTAAACAATCTTAGTGTTACATAAAATGCTATAAAAGAAGAACCAAATATAAATATCCTTTATTTTGGTTGCCTAGCAACAAATTAACCTGATTTTTATAAACACACTATGGTAACTATTTAAGCGATGAATATTCTACAAAAAGTATGGTCATGTGCGGCTGTTTGTAATTTATGTTACATGAACAAAACCCTGTTCCCTTTAATTGCATTTGACTTTTTGATATTAACTTTTAAAGTCAAGAGACTAGCGAAAAATGCCAGATATTTCCTGGAAACTTGATTTTTTTAAGCTTTACTTCCATGGTAACAGCTGAAGACTCTGGAACATTTATTTTTCATATTATTATTAGACAGATTGCATGAGCATGTACAAGTATTAGTAAAAAATAAACTATACATCTCAATCTGTTGCCATGGTGACCACCTGTAGTGAGCTGTCCATGCGTGTTCGGCTAGTCTTCTAAAGTTGCCTAGCAACAAAAAAGGAACTATGTAGCACGACGAATATGGAACATGTGAACAGCCAAAAAGACGTGCAAGCTTTGAATGCGATTTCATAAGTATAGCATGTTAATTCACTGCGCTATAGCAAAAGTCTCATTCTTCATTGGATGACCCTCGTATCTGGTGAAATGTAAAAAAGTTGTTTATTCTGAGTCATTGCCCTTTGCAAGTTTGGCCATTGAAAACTTGTAATATGGATATCGGAAAAAATAGTATAGCTAGGAGCTTTAAATTTGGTCAGTTGGTGCCATATGGTAAGTAGATTACTTGGTGAAATAAAAAGTTATATGATTTTTTTCGCGTTATTTCCCTATGGAAATTTAGCCATTGAAAACTTGTAATCAGGATATCTCAAACATATTTATAGTTAGGAGCTTTAAATTTGGTCAGCTGATACAGGATGATGTATAGCTAGAAGCTTCAAACTTAGGATGACCATTGTCTAAAAATGAATACCATCTTTATTGACAATCAATTGGTTGGTAGGGGGCACAGTGTATCATAAACACAACTAGTAATTACATTAAAATGCTTAATATCGTAACTATTCGGTATGAATAGCCAAGTTAGGAGGATCTTGCATCATTGGGTAAGTCATGAAAGTGGTTCTCATCCAACGAAGCTTGAATCGCAACATGCAATCATTCGTTGTTCTTGAAAACATCTGTAGCTGAGCAGGTTGGTTTGAGCCTAGCGCTGTGTCGAAACGCCCGAAGGCAGGTTTTCTTGCGACGAAGCCCAATTCATAACTAACTTTAAGCTATTAATTTCACGCATTTAGAATTTAACACTATTTTAACCTTGAAAAAGTTCAAGAAAATTGGCTGGATGTTTTAAATCACTGCACGAGGTACAATAATGTTGTATCATAAAATTGGTTTGAATAGCTAATGTCACATATTCACACCGGTTAGGCGACAATCGAAAACGCTCTTAACAATCGATGAACGCGGATCAAAATCGCTAGAAACAGTGTTTTCGATTGCCATATATCGCCAATGGAAAGCGAAAACTCTGTTGCCAACGATTTTTGATCTACGTCTGTCGATAGTATTAACGTTTTCGAATGCCGCCTATCAGTTGTGATATTACTTACAGTGTTTCCAGGTTTTAAGTGACCCCCGTTTTTCTTTTTTTTTTAAACAGCTTTAAATTGAACTTCGAAGAACGGCGCTTACATTTGTAGCATGTGGATTTTAATGCACAACGCGTAACAAAAACTTATTTTTGGTATACGCCCTTATTTGTAAATGAAGCCCAAATTCCCTGTACAAAAGAATAACTTAGTTGTTATTCCCTGTGAATATACCCATGTGTACCCCAATAAATACACGTGGTACATTTGCATTGCTTTGATGATGTACTAGCTTACAGGACTATCTATATTCGCTGATTCAACGAAAATCTATTCCGCAAACCTCACTCGTCATCATACTGACACACACACACACGCACGCAATTGTAAAAGTCGTTAGGGGTCCTAGACTGTGCCGTATTGAAGGCAGGCAAATATAAGGCTTAAGCATGAAACATGCATGTACAAGTAGCCCCTTCCATTTTAATTCATTGACTCTTTTTGCCTACGAGGTAATTTATCATCGTTTTGTCGTCTGCTGATATATTTTTAAAATCAGTTTGTTTGTTGTTGATTTTTCTCTGAGAAAAAAATCTTTCGGGGATATCAGTAGAGTGTCAAGCAGTTTGGAACCAGATCATGCCCGACGTTTTGTCGGCCCTAATCTGGGTCCCAATTGTTTGCAAAGGTTATCAGCAGACGACACTTGTTAGTAAAGTTAGAGAGTTGACGAGAAATAGCGAATCTGGGATATACAGCATCAACTATTTGCCTGCTAAAGCTATTTCACTGATAAACTTTGTCAACAGCTGAAGCCAAGTTCAGGCTAAAAATGTTGGACATTATCTGGATCCATTCTGTTTGATAACCTACTTGTATTCCTGAAAGACATATTTTTAGAAAATAATTATCTCGAAAGATAATTCATCAAAGGACAACAACCCAGCATTTAAAGTTCAGACAATACTGTTACTTGAATCGTTTTTTAACACAGATCATTCCAATGCATCGGTTGTAGATGTACAGTGAAGTTTATGAGTTTGTGTATAAGCAGTGAATCATAGCCTTATGCACTAAGATTGGGCCAGTTAAGCATTATTAGCGTGACGTTGCAACTGTCTTCATCAGTTTAAACACATGTATTGGTTGCTCAAAAGAACCGTATCATGGAGAGGGTTGTTTTGAGTACACACAACATATTTTTGGGTGGAGAAATAGGAAAAATACTTTTCTGTTACGCACTCTTATCTGTGGGACTGACGAATTACCTCCACTGACCTGTAGAAGTTTTATTTATATCGTTAGGTTCACTTGGGGACTTATTCAAAGAGGAGCAGCAAAAACGCACCAAAATTCCATTTAATCACAGCCTATACAAAAACTCATATTAGTGTTGAAAAATGAATAAAATTGCGCGGTCTATATCTTTATTCATTTCTCTAATTTATTTTACAATTAAAATCACCATAAAAGAACAATTAGCAAAAAACGGGGTCACTTAAGACCTGGAAACACAGTATTAGTTAGAAGTAGGTACATGTAACCAAATAATTTGAATTTTAAGAGTGCGTACTGGAAGGTTATTTTTCTTATTTCTCGACCAAAACATATGTTGTAGGTACTCAAAAGAACCGTCTCAATGAGGCGGTTCTTTTGAGCACCAAAACACATGTTCAAATTGCTAGGTATGGAAATAAATGCAAGTTAAGGTGCGCAAACTATCCTTATTAGCTGGCGCCATTGTGGAGACATATCCCACATTTCCCGCCAAAATTGCAATTTTTCTTATTGGTAAGAAATTCAATGTTCAACATTAACTACGTGATGGTATTCGCTATGTGGGTCTACTTGCCGTTCAATGTACATGTAATAGGGCACTCACCAAATAGGCGACAATCGAAAACGCTCTTAATCGACCAACGCGATAATCAAAGGGACATAACATGAAAGCTAAGAAAGGGGGAACAACCATTCTTGCGCGCGACACATCGTCTTCCCTAATACACATTCCTATAAAATTGCATCAATTGCATAAAATTGTATCATGAGCAGTGACTGAGTTATGGAGTGTATAAGATTGCAAATTACACAAAATTAGCAAAAACACAATCAAAGGGCTATAACTCTGAAACGTAAAAACGGAAAACAACCGCAATTGTACGTATCACATCGTCTTGACCTGATTCACATTTCTATGATTTCATGAAGATACCCAAAGCGGTTACTGAGTTATGATTTTTTGGGTTGAAATAATCGAAGGGACATGATTTGGAAGCTAAGAAAGAGTGAACAACCATTTTTGTGCACAACACATCATCTTAACCTAATACACATACCTATAAAATTGCATGATGATAGTATGTCAGTGAGTGAGTTATTGAGTGTTTAAGAATTTGAACTACACAAAATAAGCATAATACAATCAAAGGGCCTTAACTCTGAAATGAAGAAACCTGAAAGCAACTGTAATTGGTCGCGACACGTTGTATTGACCTGATGCACATTCTTTTAAAGTTTCATGAAGATATATAATGGTTACTAAGTTATGGTACGCACAATATTTTTTGGAATAAGCAAAGGGGCATAACTCGGAAACTAACAAAGGGAGAAAATCATTATTGTGCAGGACACATTGTCTGGACGTATATATTTTTATAAAATAACATGAAGATTTGCGGATGGACGGACGGACAGAAGTGGGAACGATCAGCAAATGCCACGATATTACAGACCAACCGGTGTCAGACACACATCACTGACAGTCACACAACACAGCAAGACCAAAATTAAAGTAATCAGCTCTAGGTGCCACGTGTGTATTTGATGAATAAACGCACATGTAGGTGCCCATATTTCATATCTAAAATATATTCATTTATGCACAAAATCAGGGAGAGAAAAATGAACAAGCGAACAAATAAATGAAAAAAAAGTAGTATATTGAAACGGTCAGAGTTTCGAACCGACAACTTTTTAATTACAACGATAAACTGTTGTCCATTTGGCTACCGAGTGATTGGATACTTTTTGTATTCAGATATTAAGTACATGTAAGTGTACCACAATCTAAAACATGCGCTTCACGATGATTCCCGAAGTTTTGGTGAAAGGTTATTGAACATTCATATGTCTTAGGTCAATGTTGCCACGCAATACTATAGAAACAAACACAAACCCCTGCGAAACGCATGAGATACGAGAGATGTTCGAGATGAATTGCCTATTGTCCTATAGTTGGGCACGATAAAAACCTATATATACCTATCTAGGTTTATTCAAGGTCTACACAACGGTGCATAAATGTACATGGTAGACTAAATGTAAGACATAAAATTTGCCATATTATTACACACATTCATTGACCACTGTAGTAAAAATGGTTGGCAGAGGCGTCGACTAGAAAGCTGAAATACGGGCTCACATCAAAGCTCGCTCAAAACTTGGTTGTTCTTTGAAGCATCTGATGACTGAACTTTCTACTACTTAAGGACCTTCTTGTGTGTCTTATGACACAGTTAGGCGCTGGAAAAATACATTTGAATCTGGTGTAAGGTCCATCAAAAATGCATCATTATCAGGTAGGCCAAAATTTGCATCTCCTAAAGAAATCGTTTCAAAAATAAAGGAAATCATTGATGGAGATGCCAGATTTACAGTTCATGATATTGCACGAAAAGTAGGCATATCACTATCAACGGTTCAACATATTTTGAAGAAGTATTTGAAAGTCTGAAAGATTGTTGCAACATTGGTGCCACATCTGTTGACTGATGAGCAAAACAGACAACAGGTTAAAGTGGCCAAAAAGCTGCTTCAAATGTTTCAAACTTGTGACAAAAAATGGTTTGCCAATGTCGTCACACGGTTTTTGAGTGCAAGGTAGGTTTGGTATGCGATTTTCTTCTCTGGTGAAGGAGTCGCAATAAAAGTGCCTGTGGAAAAGGGCAAAAACATCATTTGAAAGTACTACATAGACAAAGTACTGGAGAAGCCAAAACATATTATCAGAAACGACGCCCTGTCACTGGTTTTAAACATACCCGTCTTCTACATGGCAACGTCCCTGCTCATACCTCCCCAATAGTTACGGTGTTTTTGAAGAAAGAAAAAAGTGACTTTTTTGCCTCACCTCCCGTATTCTCTAGATCTTGCCCTATATGATTTCTTTATGTTTCCAAAATTGAAATGATTCCTTGCTGGGTGGAAGTACCAGTCCTGACAGGCACTTGGATCTGCTATTCATCAGTACCTTATTACTGTGCCCAAATCAGCGTACCGTGACGCCTTCAGGAAGTGGTTACATCGGCTGCAATTTTGCATTTCTAGCCACGGGGAGTTATTTGATTGCATGAAATGAGCAATTTGGGCTAACTTGAAATTTGAGGGTCTCCAGATAGAATAAGCAATTCTTTTCGAACATTCCTTGTATGATGGTTTTTTGTACTATCAAAATCGCATGAAATGCATGTTTAAAATATGGAGCCCTTGCAAAATTACACCGTTTCGTGTATTGTACATTTCATACGATTGTACGTGTACTCCTTGAAATGAATTCGTGGCAAAATAGTTTCATTCTTTTAACCCATATAAGCCTAGCGTCCTTTTTGTGGGATATCGGCAAACAGTGCAAAACCAGATGAGACGCCGCAAAACGCGGCTTCAGATCATGATCTCAACTTTTGTAAACATAATTTTATTTTCAATTTTGAATTAAAATGAAAATTACAACAACCCTAAAATTGGAAATGGACTCGTTTAACTGATAAGGATGGGAAAATACATTCGGCATAAATGGGTTAATGAACCCTTATTATAACATTTGGACCGCAAAGTGAGAAAAAACTCTCCTTTGGGTTTGCGACCAGGTAAGGTTCAATCCAGCCTGCTCAGGTACAGAGACTAGCCAGAATGTTTAAAGTTTGCATATAGTAAGTTTAAATGCTATACTTTCCAGAAGGCGAATGACAAAGGCTGGTCTACGCCTACATTGTTCGTATGTAACAGAGTCATGTTTTCTCACATCGAGGCCCATTCATTTTCCGAGAATGAGCAGATTTATGTGCCCATTGTGCACACCGGGTAGGCGGCAATCGGAAACGCTCTTAACAATCGACAAACGCGGATCAAAAATCGCTAGAAACAGTGTTTTCGACTGCCATTTGTCGCCATTCGGGTGACAAATGACAATCAAAAACTCTGTCTCTAACGATTTTTATCTACGTTCGTCGATAGTATTGACGTTTTCGATTGCCGCCTACCCGGTGTGTTGTCACCATATGCGTATTTCTCTTTCTAAAGGTACAGGCTCATGTCAATTTTGCAAAATATTCAACGGCGGCAGCTATGCGCGGACATAGCGGGGCCACAGACAAGCAGGTTATGACGTCTTTCATGAATCTTGACCAACCCGAAGACCAGGTCATGGCTGAATATATCTGGATTGATGGTACTGGAGAAGGAATCAGAAGCAAATGCAAGACTCTGGATTTCGACCCTAAAAGCCCTTCAGGTACGTTAAATGTTTCCGACATCCAGGTAAAAGTGCGTATTTTATAATATTTTTTTCTTATCGTGTGCTGTGGGCACTGTTGACTAACTCATCCATTGGTGCTCTGATTAGAATGTAGGCCCAAATAACAACGTGATCGGATTGTTTCAATATGGCGGCAGTATTGCACACACGATTCAAAACGGAGGAATTTTAATATATTAACGTAATTAACGTTTTTATGTCACCATGATTGTATCTCTATTAAAAAATAATCAAGTTGACTATTTTGTTAATTCCAGCATGTCAATGCCCTTAAACGAGATATTGACCCCTTAAGTTGTGCTCACTGAAAATAAAGAATTTGAATCATAAACATTCTTCAACATGTGACTGATATTTAGTTGTATTTTGTACATGTACTCTTTTTCTATGTGAAATTCACCAATCAGTGATAGCCGTTGCTATTTATGCCAATACCTTTGTTTGCTTCTGGTATTTTATGTTTTGATCTCGGCTGTGTTAGGCCTGGATTGGCAACTGGTGGACTAAAGATTGGTGGTTTATAAAAATCTGGAATGAGTTTCCTCTACAACGAGTGCGGATTGGTCGCCCTTATTTTTTTCACAACCAGTTTTAAGAAAGAATAAAAATGCGTTTGTCAAGTCCAATATATTGTCTCTGCTTCAGTGATACTGTTAGTGAAGTTTGCTAACTCATTTGAGCACTGAATGAAGACCATGCAGCGGATGCATTATAGCAAAGCAAATTATCAGAGCCAAAGTTGCTCTTCAAGAGGTGTCCTTTGATTGGCTTATAGTAAAACATTCCTCTGTAAAAAGGTAAGTGAATATAATCAGGAAATACCACAATCACACACTGCAACCCAACCCATAACACTGTGAGGAAGAACCAAAGAACTCTAACAGTTATAAGAGACTAAGAAGTTAATTAAACGTGGTGTTTTTTTCTATTGTAACAATCATTTGATTAGGACGAAAGAACTGGTTGCTTTACTTTATTGCATAACAAGACATGAACCAAAACACAGAACTCCCACAAATAATTGGAGTAACATTTAACAATAAATCAATCACAACATAACCACTTCTTTGGAAGGTATAGCAGCCTAAGCCATTGGGATGGGGAGGGTGGCGCAGGGAGTGGGGAGCTTGAATATATTGACAGGTGGCAAACTTTCACAAAAGAGCTCTTGTTAAGAGTATTAACTGCTTAGCTCGGATGAAGGATTCCTAACTTATGCAATGCATCATCACAGAGAAACATTCTAACCAAATATACAACATGTGGTGAAACTAGAAATGTTTCAGTGTTACACAGATGCCCCGCCCAGGGCCACTGTTGGAGAGAAAAAGTCTCCCAGAAATGACATGAGTCAAGGCCAATAACTCGGCTATAAAGTTTGTTTTATTCGTAATTAGCATGCCAAATAAAAAATTTATTGAATGGTTACAAAACTACATCCTACTTATCATTTGCATAATTCAAATCAAGCTTAAAAGATTATAACTAGTAACACCAAAAAAATCAAATGAGTCAGCACATTTGATTTTGGGACTTATCACAGTTTCAAGAAATGACGGCCCATGTTAGCCTATGTAAATGTGTAGACTTGCCAGAGCCTTTTCTGACTACATACACTAAGTATAGATATAGAACAGAATTAAGACAGCTGGCTCCACTGCGCCAGCATGGACAATTAATGCTGGCTTTTGCCTTTATGTGATAAGTACCAAACTCTCACGTGCTGGTCAAATCTTCATTTAAGCACATTATGTATTACATTAAATAAGATAAGCAATTATTTTTTATTTCAATGTTTGGTATACTATATCATACACACATGTAACACATATGACAATTGATACACTGCAATATCGATTTCTGATATATTTTTCATTGTGAAAGAAATAGATTTTTGAGATAAGTGAGGAAATTACCCATGGAAATTAGAAATGCATAGGTACCTAGATATCAACAAAATCATGTATACTTTGTTAACATTGCATGTAAGTTTATCATGGCAACACTGTTGATAGTGAGTAGGGTGACCTCTCAATACTATTTTTGTCAGAACAGTTGACTTTTGTTTGTATGTGTCCTGATTCCAATGTCTCATTCTTTTAGTTTAATATTCATATAAATCTTAGCTATTGAGGATTTCTGCAATAATTTGGTCATCTCACATTCTGCATTGTGGAAATTCGCATCAGCTGTTTTAACATTAGTTTATAAAACTAAGTAAGATCTCATGACGTCACTGTTTTATATATTTTACTTTTCCATCCCACATGCTAAAACATATTGTTAAATCTATTTTACATTAGCTTGAATGTCACCTGGTCAAATTTTGTCTGACCTTATTCTGACCGATAAAATCTTATCAATTTAAATTGGTACTGTAAGTTACAACTGGCCTGAATATGTCACGTATAGGCACTTATGTTTTTCCCCATTTTCATGGAAATATTTGTTCTTTGTAAATCATTTACGTATTTATATAAAGTTTACAATGCTTAAGCAAATGATTAGAAATACTATATTGATTTAATTCAAGATTAAGAATATTAAAATTTATTTAAATATTAAGATCAACATAATTTAGGTATTAAGAGCATCATGCAATTACCATTTGTATTCATTAAATAGTGAAAGTTATGCTAAAGGTAACATAAAGTCCATTTAAAGTCTAAAAAATAAAATAATGTGTCACAATCTGCATTTGCAAATAAGTTGTCAGTATAAAATTTGATTTGGAGAGAAATTCTTCAAACAGTATCTGATTACATTCATTATAATACATAGTACCTATTGTAACATATATCAAATTTAATTGTACCAACTTATATATGTTTGATTCTATCTGGATTGTTAGCACACATTTTGTATGCTACCACCTCCAACACTACATTTCCTCAGCTACATGAACACAGAGAGCACATAGCAAAGACTCTGGTTAGACTAGGCAGATGACAAAACTGATCTTGGTCTTCTGGGAACGCATGTTGGTTTTGATATTGGGCGGATCTTGCGTGCGTGTGTGCTTGCGTGAGCTGACTCACACTAAGCTTTAATAATGTATTTCACAGATTGTCCAATGTGGAATTATGACGGATCAAGTACATACCAGTCTGAGGGAGCTAACTCTGACATGTTTCTGCGTCCTGTGGCCTTGTACAAGGACCCTTTCAGGGGAGGAAAAAATATCATTGTGTTATGTGATACGTACAGATTCGACATGAAGCCATCGTGTAAGTAATTTGCGAGAGTTTTTTTCTTTTTTTAAAAAAATGTTTAAAAAGGGTTTAAATAAAGAGTTAACCCTTCATTTCAACCATTTTTGTAGTAAAACATGTCTAAAATGATTACCCTTAATTTTAACTATTTTTTAACCAGTTTGTGTTTAATTATCTACAAGTTAACAAAGGATAAAGTGATCAGCACATGCCCTTATTCGACAAGAGGAAGTACGTTTTATTGGTAGATTGTGTTACTGTATAGTAAAACCTGTGTAAAACGGCCACTTTAAAAAACGAAAATAGGTTTTATGGCCAATTGTCGCTTAATGCAGGTCAAAAGTATTGAAGAATGCTCCAAGGGGGAGCATTCTGCAATACTTTTGACCTTCATTAAGCTATCATTTGTCATAAAGATCTTTGTTTTGTCTATTTTTAGTGGCCGTTTTACACAGGTTTTACTGTATTACAGCTTACCTGGGATCATTCAATATCTGGTATCGACTACTCCTGTGCAATTGGGCTATTTACTTGCAAACAATTCAATCATTCAAAAACATTGCCACCTAGGGCTAGTGCATATACATGTGGTTACTATGAAAATCCACTAGACAGAAACCAAAAATCAGATTTCATAATAACACACACAACAAAAGATGGCTCTCTACAAAAAGCATGCCTCTTTACATAACATCAATCGGTTGCTCTTAAATCTAAACACAACAACAACAAAAAGCTCTCAATCTATACAATTTAACAGTTGAATACAAATTGGAAGAATTGATTATTGCTGCTAAAATATACTGAAGGACTTTAAAAACGCACCACCTGCTTAAATGCTAATTTTTGTCGAAAATTTGATATTTTCATTATGTGAAAAATGAAATTGACAAGTTCCGTCATTTAGCTTGCATTCAATAAGAAAGTTGAAACGCTGTGGCTTATGATTGCGGTGACGTCGCGATAATTCTGAGACAACTCAAATTCAAAAAGTCACGGAGTCCCCATACCTTCCATTATGAACGAAAAAAGGTTTTCGAACCGATGTTTGTTCTTGAAAGCAAAAGGAAAGACAAAATCAAATCATGAAGTGTTTTGCCTCACTCAACGTTCATTACGTCTACATGACGTCATTGATTTTTGACGTAATTGGCCGTTTATATCCTAAGGGTCACGAATAATCAAAATCTTTTTGTTGCCAACAGATACTCCTCAATCAGTTGCATAAAAGACAAAAGTATCGCGACATGCGCGGACGTCACCCGTCTGTTGTTGATGTTTGAAAATTTAAGACTGACGTTAGCAAAGAAACGCTGCGAGTGGAAGTGTAATAAACGATTATTTCTGAAACATTTTGTGTTTTTCCATTTTTTAAGACATCTGGCTACCACCTAAAAGTGTTTGTTTTCAAATTGAATCAAATTCACATTCGTCAGACGACAATTGTTGAAAAACACTTACGTCGATATTACGTCAGATTGAACAGCATGAGCAAATCGAAATAATGGCAAATTATGGTCCATTTTGCAAGAGGATACAAAATGATAAAGAAAACATCCTCAAATCAATCATGTGGAAGAGACAGAGAATGTAAAATGGTGCGTTTTTAAAGTCCCTCAGTATAGATAATTTTGATCGAACCATGTGATATAATATTGCAACATACATGTACACTATTTTTATTTAATTCTAACGTCTCAAGAATCTGAAAATAGAACAAAGTGTATGCCCTGATGGGATGCCACCAAAAATCTCATCAGGAGAGATCTACATTCGTTGTTATCGCTTATGAGCATTATTCAGCAACTGGTCCTTTTTGGGCATACTGATCAGGAATCCTTAATAATGATTAAAATACCATCCCAGTGCAATGAAATTATGAGAGTTTCTGGTTTCATGGCTCATTCCTTCCTAATAGCGACTTTCATCACATGCAAATAACTTTGGTGAGTAGCTTGGACATAGATCTGTTCTGACTAAACCTCGTTCCTGATCTTGATCCAAACTGTTTGACACTTTGATGATATTTCTGATTCCAGGTTAATTTTAACGAATTCCGCTGTATAAATGCCAAATTACCCTGCATATTATGAGTTAACCATGCCATGCAGTACTACGTTGGCTGCCTTGTGCTCAATTCAGATATGGACATGGATATGCTTGTCACACAATAACCTATCCTGGCTCTCTTTTGATTTATTTCAGTGACCAACCATAGACATTCTTGCGAAAAAGCCATGGAGCAAGTCAAGGAACATAAGCCCATGTTTGGCATTGAACAGGAATACACCCTGCTAGACGCAGATGACCACCCGTTTGGCTGGCCCAAAAAGGGGTTCCCTGGGCCACAAGGTATTATATATGATTATGCCTACAGGGACGCAGGCTGGTCTGAGCTTTTGCTGGTCGCACATACCACATTGTTTGCAATCTCATGTCACGGCTCATATAGGCTTAATATATAATAGCATAACCCTACCTTTGCCCTGTAACTTCACCAATCCTCTCATTGAAAGTTTACTGTATTATTACATCCATATTTTTGCTAGAAACTCAATTTTTGATTTACTTGTTCTGCTTTAAGTACTTGTTGATGTTGTTGTTGTTGTTGTTGTTGTTGTTGTTGTTGTTTTTTCCTGTGACATAACTGTCAGAATCCTCAAAGTTCTCCCAAACCGCTACATAGAACGCCTTCAAATGCCCACATTCTTTTCAAATGCCAAATTTCATTTCCATACCAAAACTGAATGTACACATCTATGCAAACTGGATTTCCCAAATATCATCAGGTTGCCAAGTATTTCCCTGCAAAAGGTTGTTAGGTGGTATTTTTCATTTTCATTTAAATTTTAATTGAACGCTTTGTGAGCAACAGTGAATATTTTGGGCAAACGCTGAATTCTGGTGGCATTTATATTAAATCTGGGTATGAAACGTTTGCCTATGTCTATGCACTTATTATTTGTTTCTAATTCATACCTTGTCCATATTAACTGGTTCCAGGTCCTTATTATTGTGGAGTTGGTGCTGATAGGGTCTATGGGAGAGATGTTATAGAAGCCCACTACCGTGCATGTTTGTATAGCGGATTAAAGATAGGTGGCTGTAACGCTGAAGTCATGCCAGGACAGGTCAGTACAATTTAAAATAAGTTGTGGAAGCCCACTACTGTGCATGTTTGTTCAGTGGATTAAAATAGGTGGCTGTAACGCTGAAGTCATGCCAGGACAGGTCAGTACAATATAAAATAAGTCGTAGAAGCCCACTACCGTGCATGTTTGTTCAGTAGATTAAAATAGGTGGCTGTAACGCTAGGGCAGTTCAGTTACACAAATGAAGCTTGCTAACACGAATCCAAATAGCAGCTCAAAGTATATGTTTTACTCAAAAGTAAATTTAGGGCATTGTTGATTCAGGCCAAAGAGCGTGTTTTCAAATATACTATGGGACTTTTTAAAAACTGTCTCATAGAGCCGATTTTTTTTGTCCATAGTTGACAGAAAAATGCAATGCTCAGTTATGGTGAAAGAGTTACAAAGCTGCTCTTGTTAAGTAAAACACTGATAACTCGAATAAAGTAGAGTTAACTTCAATGGCTCAAACAGCCATCACTATTTTATCATGGTTAATTTGAACTCCCTCATCAGCCCCTAGAAAATCATTTTCATAGCTCCAGATATACAAAATTATGATGGTTGTAGCATGCTTGTCTTATCTCATCTTCAAAAAGTATGTTGTAAGTAATGTTAATTAATTCAGGCCACTGGATAAGAGTGCGCATAGGAAAAATATCTTCTTTATTTCTCATCCGAAACATATGTTTTGGGTACTCAAAAGAACCGTCTTCATGATTCTTTTGGGAACCCAAAACACATGTTTAAATTGATGGGCAAGAAAAAAATCATAATTTCACGCTCATACATATAATATCTGTATCTATGAATTATATAATGATTAGCATTACGTGCAAGAAAGAATGTGTGGAACCAAGTACTTTTGTAATTGGTCTCCTCCAGCAGACAGATTGTGCTCGCATTTTTTTTACATTTTGTCACGGCTAAGCACCAACTCTTCATTAATTCTTATTTATAATTTATTTGCTGTTCTGTGAGAAGCAGTTTAATTTCGTTGTATGCATATCTTTATTTTTGTGTTTGATAGTGGGAGTTCCAGATAGGACCTTGTGAAGGAATATCTATGGGAGATCAGCTGTGGATGGCGCGGTATTTGCTCTATAGGACTGCGGAAGAGTTTGGAATCAATGTTTCTCTGGACCCTAAGCCAATGGAAGGTGATTGGAATGGTGCAGGGGCACATGCTAACTTCAGCACAGAGGAGATGAGGAAACCAGGGGGCAGAAAGTAAGTCATATTCAGGCCTCCAGATAAGAGTGCGTATTGGAATATTATTTCCTTTATTTCTCATCCAAAACATATGTTGTGGGTACTCAAAAGAACCGTCTCAATGAGACGGTTCATTTGAGCACCCAAAACACATGTTTAGATTAATGGGCAAGAAAATAATTAAAATTTTACACAGATAAAAGTTCCTTATCTGGATCTATGGTCATTGTCTGAGTTCATATTGTATAAGTAACTGCATAGCAGCGGTACACCCCTACCCTCAAAGCGGATTTGAATGGTGCAGGCGCGCAGGCTTACTTCAGCACAGATGAGATGTAGAAACCAAGAGGCAGAAAGTAAGTCATTGTCCGATATCTTATTGTACAAGTAACTGTATGACAGCGGTACAGTGGATTGGAATGGTGCAGGGGCACATGCTTACTTCAGCACAGTTAAAATGTTGAAACCAGGGGGCAGAAAGTAAGGCATTGTCAAGTTTTAGTATACAAGTAAATGCATAGAAGGCCAACAGTGCATGCAAAAATACAGCGCAATATATTCCTTGCTGTACACCCTTTTAAACCAGCGTTGATGGGTATACTATACAATTATTGACTTCCAAGAAGTAGATATCAGGAATCATTAACCTGGTATTCTCTGAGGCACAAGTCCGAGCTGAATATGACTTTCCAGGGTTGATAAATACACATTATTACTTTAGTAACTTGATCCGATGGGTCGGATCACGGCTAGTGGGTGGGCCAGGAACGACCGGATCACACGAGACGCAGTCGAGTGTGATCCGGTCGTTCCTGGCGCACCCACGAGACGTGATCCGACCCATCGGATCAAGTTACTCAAGTAATGATGTATTTATTATATACCTACAAAAATAACAACAACAAGGCTAGAACGATTTAATTATACATGCATTTGCACAAATGTAAGGTAAAATACTACGGCAGACCTATGTGGTGTGGCATGATATTTTTTACCCAAGTAGTAATACATCAGCTGTTCACTGCTGAAAGAATTGGAAGACCACCATTTTGAAAATCTTCTTCCTCGAGTCCACCTCGGAATTTAAAACGTCTGTAACTTTCTTATAAATGAACAAAAGCATAAAGTGTGGGTACTCGTTTTCTTAATTAGACCGTAAGGAACATTTTGGTACCAAATTATTGTGTTTTTCTATAATTTTTCATTTTTGTATCTCTAGCTCCTCCTGTTCCCGTGGTGGAAGACAGAAACGTTATGCAACGTCATCGCATATATATGACGTCATTTCTGACGTCAAAAGTGCAGACAACCGTTGAGTCTTTCTTTCGAACACTTTAAAAAAAAAAAAAAAGAAACAACCGTGGAAAAAATGTAATAATATTTGATTCAGATTCCGGCCCGTTGCCGGGTTTTACCCAAATACGGTAACAGTGTAAAAGTAGTTCGACGTGGGTAAACTATGGAGGATGGTGATACGGAATCAGAAAACGCTAGTAGGGTGATACAGGATTTTGTATTTTTGTGTAGGAAAATAGGTAGTATCAATGGGTATTTTTTGTAGGTATATAATAAAACCTTATATCTACCGAATCAAAGTGAATAACTGTTATTTTGTTACATGACTAAAACTGAAACTGGTAATTTAGCGGAACTGTTACACTATAGGGATCAAACATGTTTTTCTATGCATTAACATCTGCTGAAAACCGAGCCTGAAAGGCGAGGGTTTTAATGACCCCCGAGGGGTCTAGCAGATGTTAGTGTATAACTATCAGAAAATCATGTTTGATCGTTGTTATCGCATAAAGTCATTTTTCACTTGAAAAATTTGGAAAAGTTAACAGTTTGAACAGTTAATTTTTATATTACTATAATGACGCACAAAAGCATGAAGGATTCGTAGGTTTTGAAAACGCTTGTTCCAGAGCAGACTTACGTCATCATAACGTCATTAAATTATGTTCTTTCGTATGCACGTTACTGTTGATGACGTCAATTTTTGTGACGGCCTAGGATGTGTACATGTAAAGTACAAAAGCTGTGCATCAACAGCACGTGAAATGTCTGATTAATACATGGATTTTGGCCGTTAAAACATGGCTGTTGACTGAGGCTGTTGATAGCATGCAGCACGGCTTTTTATACAAAAATGAACATTGACTTTCTGTGACAACTCTTTATCATTAACTTTTTTTTAAAAGTGATCGCGGAAAGTCAATGTGAAAAACGTAAAAAAGCAAGTTAAACTTAATAGACATTGTATATCTAACTTTTAATTATATTTTACATTGCAGACACATTGACGATGCTTGTGATAAGTTAGCTAAACAGCATGAACGACACATTAAAGCTTATGACCCTAAACAAGGGCTGGACAATCAACGCAGATTGACAGGCTTACATGAAACGTCATCCATTCATGACTTCTCAGTAGGCGTGGCCAATCGTGGCGCTAGCATCAGAATACCTCGACAAGTAGCCGAAGATGGATATGGCTATCTTGAGGACAGAAGACCGTCTTCTAACTGTGACCCATATGCAGTGACAGAAGTTATAGTTCAAACAACACTTCTAGATTAGTGATTGTATCATTTATAACAATTAAGCAAGTGGTACATCACTAAGTCATTCATTAAACGTGCGTGTGATTTTACATGTGTTTGAAAAGGCTTGTGTGTAGTACAGTCAGCTCATATTTATTCTCAGAACCAGCGTTTCCTCTTTGATTTATTAGTATTTTGAGTGAAAGTGAGTTGAAATGTCATTTTTTACTTTTGTGTAACATTTCCCTGTAAGGATACATGTTGTATAATTTTAACGGGACTGGGTTACTAAAACAGCTCTTTTAAGTATATACACCATATTATAATATAGTATAATGAAGGTAGTGGTAGGATAAAAAATATGTTGGATTGTACATGTAAATAATTTCAGTATTTTGCCATATTTTTTCTAAACAATAACATGTTGGAGAAGAAGAATGCAAACAAAAACCTTTCCACTGGAACTGAATGCAATATATCCCAAATTTGGTACTTGGCTTAGCCACTGTAAATTCGGAAATTTTATGGAGAATTTTATTTTTGCGAATAGCGTTAAAAGACATATTTGCAAAGTAAAACATTCTCGACTTTGGCATGATTTACCTACATCAGTAAATGACAAAGAGTTTTCCCCATTTTGGGAGGGTTTAATTTTTGCGAAATTTCGCATCCGCGAAGATTTGCAAAAATAAACCCTCGCGAAAATGTCCGATTTTACAGCATTCAACTATATTGGCCAACCGTGAGTTTGGTACTTATCGCATATGCTCAAACGTCTCAAAAAACGCCATGCAGATCATTCCAATGGGTTTATAGTTCAAACGTTTGGTCTAAGCATGCGCAGACTTGTCAGAGACTTCGCTGATCGCCTGTGTGATCTGTACACTAATCTCGTGTACTGGTTCATATGTGCATTGTCAGATTTCTGTGTTTTTCACAACAGAAAAACCTTTGTAAAATGGCCACTCACAAAAAGAAAGATAATTGATTTTCGAGATCAATTATCGTTCATTGAAGGTCATAAGTATTGCAGAATGAATCTGCAATACTTTTTGACCTTCATTAACCTACCATTTGTCATTAAGATCTTTGTTTTGTCTATTTTTGAGTGGCCGTTTCACACAGGTTTTACTGTATTACTAAGTAAATAAAGATCCTGGCCCGGAACTACAATGCCTCCTTAAAGTTAAGCAAGACTTAAGTTAAGTATTGATATTTCAACATGCTATAATAAATGCAAAATAAATTGCCTGGATCGATGTGGTTTTTGTGGTCAAAGATATCATTGTGATCTTCAGAAAAGTTAAAAATATTTTGATTTTAATCAGTTTTTAACGTTATTTTTCGCATCCTGAAAAATCAATACTTAACTTAAGTCTTGCTTAACTTTAAGGAGGCATTGTAGTTCCGGGCCCTGGTCAACAACTATGCAGCAAGAGTCATCCCTGCGTGTGCATAAAACAGCTTGATGCGTTCAGATTATTTGCTGTGTCGGTTTTGTGAAGACCTCTTTTAAATGTGTGTACATTTATTCTAATGTCATTTATGTTAAATGATAACTTCTCCTATTATATAGGGAGTGTATCATATTTGAGTAAATATGCTGTATTAAATTGTTCTAGTAGATTAGTTTCCTTTCCATTATGGAGTATTCATCATTTCAATCAACAACAAAAATGATATGCCAGCTGATTATATTAAAAGCGGTCCTCGAAGGCTCAGCTGAGCCTTTACAAACTGATAGTCTTGACATAATTAGCACATATACAACGTATGGGAGTAGATTTTAGACTAATATTTACAACTCTATCCATGTTGGATTGCCAGGCATATATATGGGAAGAATGGCTTCCCAAATATGCGGTTAGTACAGTAAAACCTGTGTAAAACGCCCACTCTAAAAAAAGACTAAAATCTTTTACCCCCTAAACCTAAATCTTCTTTTCGGCATCTTAAACGAGGTATCCAAGATTTTCATATGAACTATGTTTTAAGGTTTATGAGAGATCCAGTAAAAACCTATTTTGGTCTATTAAAAGTTCAGGTGAAATTTTGATTAAACTTAAAGCTAGAGATTTCAATGCGACCAGTTTGTCTACATATGATTTTTCTACTCTTTACACTACTTTACCTCATAATTTAATTAAAGCTATACCCTTCAGAGCTGCAACTAAATAAAGCCAATAACTCTGATACCGAAGCGGCATTTTTAGACTTGCATTTATCAATTTTAAATGATATTGTTTCTACCAAAATTTATGATAAACGAGACGACTTTGATTTTGAAATTATCAATTTCCCATTTTTAGATGGTGATGTTCCTCGTTTTACATCCTTTGGAGTCTATATCTCTCAACTCATTCGTTTTGCTAGAGCATCTAGCTATTTAACTGACTTCAACACTCGCAATAAATTGTTAACTAAGAAACTTCTTAAACAAGGCTATCGGTATCATAAACTTCACAAAACCTTTTCTTAATTCTAAAGACGATACTATGATTTGATATCTAAATTTCAAGTTGGACTTAAATCTCTCTTGCGTCAAGGACTTTAGGAACCTGAATTCTATGGTGACTTGGTGTATAAATTGAAGATGATTGTTGGCTTTAATAATTTTTCAGAATCTCACATTTTATCTCTTTTTCTCAGCTCGTTTAACAAATTAGATAATATAGGTTTCTGATGCAAGATCTATTTAGGGGAAATTTTAATTACTTTATACAAAAACAAAACACTGCAGCTTCTAAAGTCTTTATATTGTACAGAAAAACCTGTGTAAAACGGCCACTCTCAAAAAGACCAAAAACTGGTTTTCAAGCCCAATTATCGCTTAATGCAGGTCAAAAGCATTGCTCAAAGGGGAGCATTCTGCAATACTTTCGACCTTCATTAAGCTACCAATTGTTATAAAGATATCTTTGTTTTGTCTATTTTGAGTAGCCGTTTTACACAGGTTTCATTGTAATAGCCTATTCTGAGTGAGTGAAGGTAGATATAGTCATCATGAGTCAAGTTTGAAGAAACTTACAGGACATTGACCTACTATGATATTTATCATTTGTATCGAGAATGAATCAAATCTGACCTTTGGGCTCAGAGATATGGGACAGCCGATTCCAAAATGATGTCCCAGTGCTGAATATTGGTTGCCTGTATATTGCGGATGTATTTAATACTAAATACGCTTTGCAAACGTTGTATGAAATCAATGTAAAATATTATAACTCTATAATATGTGTGGAAACCAATAGCTTAACCCAGCAATACAAACTAAGTCAGAAAATGTCACAACCGGGTCTACATTTTGAAAAGTATTACTTTTCTAATCTTGTTTGACTTTAATAATGCTATCATAACATTTTGTAATCGATGTATCCCATCAAAGGTGATCAATTGGTAAGGAAAAGAGATGTGTGATAAAAATGACTACGACAGATATACAATCGATACATGTGTGTCTGCCATGCAATGCAGGTGAAGCAAAATGACGCGTTATAACATGGTCGATCCAGAGATGGGACATGAGGTCTGGACTAGTTGGACGCCCCCCCCCCTCCCCCTGGAAAACCACACGTTGCTACATGTTTCCTCAGAAATACTGGTACGCACCTCCTTCGAGAACCAATTGGACCCCTCGGGTCCAATTGCTTCTCCAAGGAGGTCCATATGGCCCTCTGTCAAATGCATGATGGCTAAAAAGTTTCAGGACCACCCTGGCAGAATTTTCTGGATCCGCCGATGTATAATTGTTTGACTTAGTTTAGATAGGTGCACCGGTTTATCTCGGCCATGTGCTCAGACAACATGTCCTTATATACATTTACTACCTTTTTGGGGACGGATGTTAGTCCGTTCCCCAATTTTAACAATAGCGTTTCGACCACACGTCGATATTCGCTCTTGCACTGTTGAACACATCAAAATGTTACACTTATACCCAATTTTCCACCATATGTGTTGCAAAGTATCAGGTTTTACGGTTGATTTAGAGGCAGAGTGGTAAACAGTTCATTCTGACCAGTTACTTTCTGAGAAGCCGGCTGATATGGATCTACATTGTATTCAAAACAGGGCATTACTTAGCCGCATGATAAGGGATTAATACGATCCAAACAACACCTATTCAGAAAGCTTCCGCGTAAAAATAGTTCCAACTTGTTTCGTGTTTTTTTATTATCGTTTTTAAAAAATAGGTCTAGATCTACAGTATTTGAGATTTATCTGCTCGATTTCAAAATATAATGTTCTTAGCTAATCATAAATATATGTAAATTATTATCGTGCAATAATAAATTTATATAATTAGCGACCGCGTGAGCAGGGAACCAGTTGATACATATACAAGAATTGGCTTTTAAAAAAGTTAGCGGTCGTTTAGCGATATGATTGTTAGTCGTCTTACGCAATACATACATTACTTGTGTTTGAACCTCTCAGACTTGTACAATTGCATTTATATTTGTTCTAAGTTTTGATTATTAATATCCCAGCTGTGATTTTATATTTTTTTTTACAATTTAATACATTTTCCAATTTAATGCACCCTGGAAAATGCAAAAGCCGTAAGGTAACCAAAATCTAAACCTGTTGACTGTACAATGTGCAGACTTCTCGGAGCCTTCGTTTCTAGCATAAATGTGAACCATATCACCATTTGAGTCAACACGACCTTTTGGTACTTAACGCATTGTCCAGTGTGCAGACTCACCTTCGCAGTCGCATTGTTGAGTGTCTCAGGCAAATGTGCAGACTCGTCATGCATTCGCTGCTCGTATTAGCGGCAGCCCAATCACCATTTGATCAAACACGCGACATTTTAATACTGTTGCGAAGGCTCAGACGAAACTGTCAGCGCAAATATGCAGACTTGCCAAAGCCGTAGTCACATCACAATGCGATAAGTGTCAAAATCTCGTGCTCTTTCAAATGGCGATTTCGGTGTCATTTTTGCAAGCAGAAAATGCTCTAGAGAACAGGCTCACCTGATGATTCGTCACAGTTCCAAAATATCATGTGGTGGCTCAAATGGAAATCTGTGGTCTAGAAGCGAAGGTTCTGGTGAGTCTGCACATTTGCACAGGCTCGCTTGAGCCTTCGTAACAGTATCAGAATCCTATGTGCATGCTCGGTTGGCGGTGTGTGTGTCATTTATGCGAGCAGGGAATTAAGGCACTAGTGAATATTCACAAGGCTGCACAGGTTCACCTGAGCCTTTTGTCACTCGACAATCTAAAAAGTACCAAACTCTTTTGCTGGCCCGAAATGCGCTTTCGCTGTCATATATGACTTCAGCGAATGCTCTGGCGAGTCTGCACATTCGCACAGGCTCAATTGAGCCTTCGTCACTGTACCAAAATTTTATGCGTTGGCTCAAATGACGACTTGTGTCCTATTTATACGAGCAGCAAAGGCTCTGGCGAGTCTGCACCAGTAAATACAACAACGGGGTGCAACCATCGTTGCGTTATTTCAATGCTCACTTCAAGGTTATGAACTAATTGCTTATTTTATCAAGAAAATGTCATTTCATGGGAGTATAATACTACCTATGCTTCAGGGCCGTAGGAATAGGGGGGGGGGGGCATGGGGGGGGCTGTGCCCCCCAATAATTTGCACAAATATGCCCCCCCCCCCAAAAAAAAATATAAAAAAAATATTTTTTTTTTTTAAAAATTATGTGTGCCCCCCCCCCCCCCCCCCCCCCCATCTGTAATTGCTTCCTACGGGCCTGTGCTTTCATCAATATAGGCCGCTAACTGACTCCAGGGCCGTTGTCGACTTTTGAAAAGTGGTACGACCTTGAAATGCTGTATGCGTCTTTCGAGTGTCAAAGGCACGTGCGTGTGCGTGTGTGTGTGTGTGTGTGTAGGGGTGGGAGCACGAGAGAAATGACCCCTCTCGTTGGGGGATAGGGCCTCCCTAAAGAAATATTTCTAATTCAAAATGTCCATAAAAGCGATTCTAATGCATTTTGAGGTCATATTTTTCTAGTGAAACCAAGTTCATTTTTTACAAGCATTAGCTTTTTTTAAAATGCATATGACAGCTTTTTGAACCCTCACCATCAATGCATTAACATATATTTCGGCCCATCGGCGGTGGTGGGGACAGTTTAGCATTTCTCTACCAAAACACAGTTGCGGGTACTCAAAGAATTGTCTCAATAAGACGGTTCTTTAAAGCACCCAAACATATGTTTAAATCTCTACCAAGGCATATGTTGTGGATAATCAAAATGGAACTGTCTCATCTTTTGAGTACCCAAACTGACAATATTAAAACTGATGGACAAGAAAACATTCACATATTACGCTGGAATTGTTTGCTAATCTGGACCTATGATTCTATATCGATCAGGTTGCGCATCTACAACATTACTACGGGTTAACATGAAATCATGTTTGATTTAAAACAGCATAATTTTATATTATTTTTCTGTTCCTTCTCAGCTCACAGGGGTCGGCAATGATGATTTAAGACCACTTTGATGCACGCTCACTATTATTTTTCAATTGTAATTGGTGTCACCTTCTTAATCTTATTTTTGTAACGTCCGCTTTTCACATCCTGATGCCCCAAGAATGTGTATGTGTGTGTGTGTGGGGGGGGGGGTACTCTGGTATTTTCATATATATACGTAGGCTAGGACCATTTTTGGGGGTTCAAAATCTTGAATTTCAATATTTTTTATTTTTTTTGGGGGGGGGGGAGGGGGGTTTCAGAAATATCATTATTTTTGGGGGTATGAAGATTTTGTGGATACATCATTGCAAAACTGGACTGGTTTTAGGGGTCATTTCTATACATTTCAGGTTTTTTTACTTAAGGTCAAAGTGCAGGATGGGGATATAATTTGGGGTAGCCCAAAATTACAAATATTTTTTGTGGTCTGGCTGATATTCCCGATATATTTTGGGGGTAGACAGTAGATGCTGGGTCCAAGCCTACGTATGAAGAAAAACATGAGAGTACATAATAATGTCTATGTTCAAAACTCCCAAATATATTATCAAATGTGCACAAAATACAAGGTGCACATGTTTAGCGTGGGAACAACCACAATGCAAAGTTTGAATATAAAAGAATGAAAGCTGCTGGAGTTACAGATTACACAAATCAGACACCCCAACCATTTCGGATGGAAAAATGTCCAAGTTCAACGGAAAATATTTTTCAAATGTGCACAAAATAGGAGGTACACATGTTCAATGCATGAATGATCAATCATTATGCAAAGTTTGAATAATAAAGATATGAAAACTGTAGGAGTTACTGATTCCACAAACTAGACACCATCTAAGCATTTTGAACGTAAAAAATGCCTAAGTTCAAGACCCCAAACATGAAACAAAATATTCGTGAAACGTGCGCAAAATCAGAGATGCACATCTTCAATCGTATCATCATGCAAAGTTTTCATATAAAGGAATGAAAACTGTTGGAGTTACAGATTACACAAACTATACACCCCAAGCCATTTCGAAGTGAACACAATTCTAAGTTCAACACCCGTCAAAAATTGAGAAAATATTATCAAATGTGCACAAAATAAGCTCAATGTGTGAACAATCATTATGCAAAGTTTGAATATAAAGGAATGAAAAGTGTTTGAGTAACAGATTACACAGACCAAACACCATCTTTGCATTCTGGACAGAAAATTTGTCTAAGTGTAACTTACACCCCTTAAAAATAAGAAACTTGATATTCATGAATCGTGCAAAAAATATGAGGTGCACATCTTCGATATGTGAACAATCACTATGCAAAGTTTTAATAAAAATGAATGAAGACTTTTGGAGTTACAAATTACAAAAAACTAGGCGCCCCAAAAGTATTGTGAATGGATGGACGGACGGACAGACCCCAGGGGGGTACTCTTATTTGTTTTTGCATACGTAGGCTCGGACCCAGCATCTACCCTTCACCCCCAAAAAAATATCAGAAATTTCAAGTGCCCCCAAAAAATATTTGAAATTTTTGCAACCCCAAAAAATATCCAGATTCTGTATATTTACCTTAAGAAAAGACCCTAAAATACATAGAAAAAAACCCTTAAAACTAGTCCAATTTGGGGATGACCCCAAAAAAATATCCACAAAATTTTCATACCCAAAAAAATATTCATTTTTCTGGACCCCAAAAAAATGGTACGGGCCTACGTATGTATGAAAATATCAGAGTACCCCCCCTGGGGGACAGACGGACTCTCTTACAAATGGATTCTTGTTTGTAGCCAATAAAGCGTAAGTACCCAACAAATCCCATAAAAGTTTTACGGAATAAACCTCATTTTGAATTTATTAGCTCCCTTTATATGCAAATGAGGTTTATTCCATAATTGATTTTGGAAATTTAAAGTACCAAGAAATTTCGGAAATTTAAAGTACCCAATGAGAGTCCATTCGTGAGTACGAACGGACGGTGTGGACCTACTACTAGACCTGCTTTCGCTGAAGCCACGCAGGTAATAATAATTATGAAACAAGTATTAGCTTTCAAAAAAGCTGGCGGTCATTTAACCTGATCATAATATGTATTCATGCACACTGCATGCTTCAATTTTGAACTTCTCGAGCCTGTCCATTTACAATGGTTCGAAGCTCTGAGATATAACCGTCAGAGCTGTAATTGTTTACCATTTAAAACGTGCTTCCATCGCGTATAGGTCTACTCTTTTTATGTGGCTGGATTTTAAGTACCTGGCTTATGCATGGCCATTTATAGTCTACAGTGAACAAGATATGTTATGATAATGGATCTAGCATGCGACACATTTATGGAACGTTATTTGACAACACTGGACAGCCCATTTTTACGATATTTTTTTCTAAAACTGAGGCCAGAAAGCAAGGTAACAGTGACACTGAATGAAATTTGACACTCCGTGACCCCCAAGATGTGTCCACAAACCAAATTTGGGATTCCTATATCAAATAATATAGGATTTATGCTCGTGACACGATTTTTCTAGATCTGAGGGCATATTTTAAGGTAGGGTACGCGACTCTCTGTGACCCCAAGATGCATGAATTCACGAATTTTGGCATACCTACTTCAAATAATACAGGAGATATGATCCCGACATTATGTCAACACTGAAACACTGTCTCAGAACTGACAGCAGCAGAAACCACTTGGTGCCTAAATTAATTTTACTGGACAGATCTTCACTCTTGATTCTGCTGAAGTCAAAAGCTGAGAAAGAATAGTATCTTAATTTGACCATATGTGCATGCAACTGGATGGTGATACTAAAGTATGAGAGTAAGTCCTGTTCCTTCAGCAATTAAGTATACTTTTATATTGTAGATACGTATGCATAACCATTAATAGTCTATAGTTAAACTGTTTACCGTGTCCTTTATATGGCAGTACATCAATTCATATTTAATTCCGTGTGATGTAGATACTAATAAGAAATGACAATTTATATAGGAACCAAGTGGTTTCAAATTCTGATGCTGCCAGTTCTAAGGAAGTGGTTTTGATGTTGATTAATTGTTTATTGTTTCTTCCATTTTTTTCTTGGTCCTTGTTTGGCTTTTTTGTTGTAAGGTTTTAGTCAACCATTCTTGTTAGCTTAATCGCAGGTTGTACAAAAGGCATCAAACTAAAAATCTCCCTATTTGAAGACTTGCACGCTTAAATACAGCCGTCCCCATCAGTACTCTCAGTGCTTTGATTATCAAATAGTTAGTATGCACTGTGAGTACTCTAGACAGTGCACTAGGTGTAGTTATCTTTTCTTGCATATAGGTGAACTTTTTATCGGACAAAAATCGTTGTAAGCACGTACACTCGTATATTCGCTGTCATGATCTTAAAGTCAGCCTAAATAAAATTGAAACTTATCATATGACGTCGCGTCTACCAGTTTTAGATTCGATAAAACACAAGAAGATTGGTAAAGGTTATGGAATGACGCCTATTATAATGTCGCATATGTAAAGCAAATTCTTGACGTTTTGATACCAAAAACGTTTTTTCAAAGTTATTTTATTGTCCTATGATAAATTGAATCTAGAATAAACGCTCATGTATCATTAAATTCATTAAACTCACAGCTAAAAAGCGACAAAATGCGCAGTATAGTCTTGCATCTTTACCCAAATGATCATGAAATCAATAATACGCGTGCATTCATGTAAGACCCCCTCCATTTATCCAATGGATACTATGTATGATGACCTTGGCCCGGAATTACAATGCCTCCTTAGAGTTAAGGAGGACTTAAGTTAAGTATTGATTTTTCAGTTTCCGAAATATAACGTTTAAAACTGATTAAAGTCAAAAGAGTTTTAATTTTTCTGAAGATCACAATGATATCTTAGACCAAAAATACCACATCGATCCTGGCAATTTATTTAGAATTTAATATAGCTTGTTGAAATATCAATACTCAACTTAAGTCCTGCTTAGCTTAAAGGAGGCATTGTAATTCCGGGCCCTGTTCAATAGAGCTTTTATCGTTCAAAACTACCAAAACGCCTATATATAAATGCATTGGATAGCTGGGCATGCATGTTTAAAGAATGATTTTAATAGAAGATCTTACATGGGCTCCTGTTTTATTGAATTTAATAAACGATTTGAGGAAAAGAGATTAAACGTGAGGCTTCTATTTATATATAGGCATCGTCGCGAGAAAACCTGTCTTCGGGGTGTACGACAAATGGAGTTTCAAACCAGTCTCCTCGGCTACAGAGACTAGCTAGAAAATTGAAATTTCACCTGCAGCAACTTTACATATGATACTTTCTAAAAAGCGAATGACAAAGGCGCTGATCAGACTGTGCGGATGCGCAGGCTGGTCTGCACCTGTGTTGTTCGCAAACCCCCGTAGACAGGTTTTCTCGCGTTGAGGCCCATATCATATGACCCTAAAACTACTTTGAAATCGGTTCTTGCGTGAAAACGCTAAGATTATACGCAACGTTATTATACACGTCAATACATAAAGTTACCAAAATTGGTAAACCACTAGCAGTTAGGCACAACAGACAATAGAAGGAACATTAAACAATTAATTAACAGCAACAGAACAACCGCCTTAGAACGGAGAACGGACAACAACCTAAGCCACTGGGTGGAGACTTAAATGCATTATACTGGCGGCAAATCTTCGCACTGGATTCTGTTGTTGTTAGAACACAAAACTTTTTGGCTTGCATGGAGGCGTTCTAATTTATGCAATGAATCATCACAGAGAAACAATATAATCAAATGAACAAACTATGATAAAACAAAGAAAAGGGCTCACCACTCACAGATAGTCAGAGCAATTTAGAAAACATCAAGTTGAGCCACAGTGGGCCAACACAAAACCAAGCATCAGGCACCGACCAACGGATGAAAGCTTTACGTCAGTGCTGTCATTGAGTCTGAGGCTTGACCCTCCGTTATGCAATTAGAGAGGAAACCGTAGCTATAAACCGTGATTGGGTTTACAACAAGGCATGCAGACTGTCGCGTGATTGCTGAATTTGTATTAAACAAATTTGGCTTCTTTTCGCAATTTGCATTTTTTTCTTAATACTTGCATACACATGTGATGCAAATATTTGCATTGACACACCAACAGAGAAGACTTTTATTAGATGCATTCTCTGGCATCTAGCCTGGGTCTACACGTTTGCTTAAGCTCCGTTTATAGGACACTATATAAAATGTTTAACTAAATAGTTTGATAATGATTTTATTAGGACCTTACAAGGTGAACTCTAATGTCTGGTCAGGCCTACTCGATTTCTCAAAGCTTCTCTTAACCCCCATTCCACTGGAGGGCGATTCCGCTACGCTCATGGCGATCTAGGATTTTCTCTAAATAAAATTATTCTAAAAACCCCATTCCACTGAACGGTGATTCCGCTACGACTCGAAACTTTGGTCAAACTGACACGAATCGTAGCAGAAACGGCAAGAGCGCAGTAGAAGCGCAGTAGACGCGCCTCGGTCGTAGTAGAAGCGTGTCGGAATTTCAGATTTTATATAGAAAGGATACCGTATGCGCAACGAAAGCGTAGTTCCATCGCCAAGGTCGTAGCAAGGTCGCAGCTACATCGCCATCAGCGTAGACTTAGCGTAGCCAGATCTTTATTGTCGTAGTGGGATCGTAGCAGCAGCTTAACGGAAGCGTAGTAGAAGCGTAGTGGAAGCGCACTGGAAGCGTCAAGTCCCCAAATCGTGTGGCTGTCTACGCTTCCGCGGCGATTCGGAATGATTTCAGAAAAAATCCTAGATAGTCAGGGGCGCTCGGGACTCCCGTGCGACTTTGATGCCGATTTATGGTGACCTATACCAAATCAAAATTTAGGGGATAACTAATGAAAATCACCTGGTCACCCATCTGGGTTTCACGTCTGGACGTCATTATGACGTCATCAAAATAGCGTATATTGTATCAGTGCAATTTAAAAGGTATGTCCATTGCAGTATATGGGAATCAGGGCGTTCTTGCATTTTGTGTGCCAATTTCAGTCGAAATGCACCAAATTTAATCTTAGGGGTAAATAATTAAAATTAACATGTCGCCCATATTGTCTTCGCATCAGAAGAAAAAGATGACGTCATTGAAATGACGCCTAATATGGAAATACCACATATATATGCATTTTGTCCATTTCCATCGCTTGGAAATATTCCTTTAATGAACTGGTAACCTTAGCATGACTGAATGCAAACTCTTTTTAATCGTAACATACAAAATATATTTAGATTTGGTGAAGTCAGTTCGAGGGTGGGACGTAAATGCCGTCACGATTTACGAATAAAATGACAGTGGAGTGAATGAAAAACAAACAGTGTTTTTGATGTTAAACCAAGTAAATATTATCTCTTGTGCTTATATATATATATATATATATATATATATATATATATATATATATATATATATATATATATATATATATATAGATGTACTACGACCTTTGACCAATGACCTTTGGGTCTTTCTATTTCAAACGATTTATGCAAAATACGTAAAATGAGCCAGTCCGGCTAGAACATATGTGCATGTCAAAGCTTTTATAGTAAATGTAAATAAACGCCTGAAACCCTTTTTCTAGAACAACATATCAATATTGTAAATAGAGGCACGCTTCAAAGCTTTTGGTTTAACTGTAGCTGCTTATCCTACACCCAAATAAAAGATTGTAGTAATAATCATTTGCATACACTATCAACCAAACTCATTATAGTCCGATTTTGACCACTGAAGGATCAAAAGTTAGAAGAGTCTACTTAGTAGTTCATGATATGGAAATAAGGATAAACCCCTCTTCAAGTTACCCATTGTACTGCGATAGCACGGGCAATAGAAAACTGTTACAATCTGATTTATCTTTCGCATGCTACTACTTGTCTTCAAGGGTCAAAATCGCACAATAAGGCATTCTTGTTGATACGGCTAAAGAAATATCTGAATCCACATGAAAATAGTTGTTCAAAAGTCATAAGCATATTGATCACTGGCAATAGTTTACATGAGTCCTCTTCTGCTCCACAGCAATACAAATCAGTACAATATAAATGGTTTGCTTTGTACTTACACCGAGATGTTTCTCATACAGACATGCTGCAACCACATTTCAGCTGCAGAGGGGTTTCGGGGGGCAGGAGGCAACATGCGCGGATCCAGGAATTTTTGTCAGTTTTATTTAGTCCTCAGCTTATTTTAAAGTTTAAAGAGGGGTTCCAATGGTTTTATTGCTGAGAAAACTATACTTATACTTTACAAAGGATCCAGAGGCCGTCCATTATTTTCCGGGGGGGGGGGGGGGGGGGGGGGGGGGGGGGGGATATCCAACTTTTTTCCAGGGGGGGGGGTCCAAATGCTAATTTTTATAGAAACACATATATGTACTTGTTATTTTCCAGGGGGAGTGTCCGGACCCCCTATCCCCCTCTGGATCCACACGTGGGCAATGTCATCATAATGGGACAATATTTATCACAGTCCGGCCTCTAACCATAATTGTCAGGCCTTGATTTGTCAGGATTAATGACAGGTGAGGTTTTCCAAATGATTCACTGATACTGCGCACGTTTGACACCTTCGAGAAACACTACTCTTGGAAGTGGTAGTTCTTGCAATTCAGCTTTTTTTCTCCAAAACATCCACCACATCAACGCAGTGAGTCAAACAATATCAGTGCCTGGCTAATGCAAAGTAAGAAAGACGGCAAAGATCAGGAATCGATACAATCAAGTACCACACCTGGCCCAGGATACCGATGGGAAAGTAACAAACTCACAGTTAGACATCACAAACGAGAGCCAAGAGGTGAGGACAATTTACAAATATATTACTCTAGTGCATCCGCCACAGTGCTTTCTAAGGGCACTGAGCCGAGGTGAAAGACTGCTTCGTGGATAGAGTCTCCAGCATAGCTAAATGCCTGCCAATATGATCTCTTTCTCTGTCCTGACATTGAACTAGTTAATACCAGCACCTGAAAGTTTATGGAATTCGATCAGAGCCCTTGTTATGGCATCATGACACATTGACATCTTTGATAAGTGTCCTGATCTTAGAAACTCGATGATATATGCGCAAGACTGATTAAGAAAATGAAAAATATCAACACTCTGCAATTGTTTTTATATTTTTTTTAAGCGGCGAAAACAAAATTTGCTCCTCTGCAAAACTGGGGGTAGGGTTGTGCATCAGCTCATATAAGACAACATATTTAAGATAGAAAAGCAAACTTTGGGTTTGTACTCGTCAATTGAGTATATGTTTGTTAAACCTAATCTAAAACAGTTTGTAACCATTTCAGAGCAGTCGTTAAACTAAATGACGATAGCCAAAATTACCACTTTTAAATTATGATTAACCTCATGTAACGCACATAATACAACAAGTAGCCGTATTAATGTTAAACAGCTGTCATATGTAGTAGAGACATCCAGTAATATGCAGACTATTAGAATGTTCATTGATTAGCTAGTTTTAATGTCTGCTTTCTGTACCTCAAACTTTCATTTTTCTTTTTCTCAAATTGATAAAATAACATATGTAACAAGCTGATACAGGCTAACACCCATGCTTACAGTGTGCAAACATCTCCTATTCGATGCGCCTTAAATCGGTACATATGATAGAATATGTCTTAAAGGGTTTGGGTTGGAGCAGGTCATTACTCAGCTTGCAGTCAAAATCTTGTTTGATGATTATTCTGGTTTTTATGATATGAGGAGGACAATTATTTTACCAGAGAAGCAGAAATAATAAACGATATTGTACATGTATATGACTTGGATAAGGATTGGTTTAGAATATTTACATTAGAAAGGGACATTTACTAAATTGTACTGTTTAAATGTGAAAAGAATATTTCCTATGTTCCTTTAGGGTGTATCTTTATTTTAGAATTATTCATATTAAGAAATATTGAAAACAAATATTCATAACATCTGTAACAAAGGTACAGGGGCTTAATAATCATCAATACCTAAGATTTAGGCACCAGAGGCTAGAGATTTTAGCTAGGAAAACATGCGAAATATATTCATTTTTTCCTGAAACATCATTTCTTACATCAAGTCAATGTCCTTGCTCATTTATTATGTCATGTAACATATGTTACAGCCTTTAACAAGTGCTTCAATCTTGTTGTTTAACCTGCAAAATCTATAATTCTTTATGATATGAGCAAGACAATCCCAAAAAATGCAAGATATCCAACAGCAGCAAATGTTTTCATATATTTTTACTTAAATGATGCCTACCAAATTCGGCTCCTTATAATTGAGTGTAGCATTGGGTTGTTTTTAAAATTGCTCGTATAAGGCACTTTATTTAAAGTATAAAAGCAGACTTTGGATTTTCTCTAACCCAAATGAGTTTGTTAGTATAAAATAATCAAAACATTTTGGAAAATGCACATATCAGCTAAAAATAAATGATATTGGTCACACTTTTCATGTTTAAAGGGTAATCTAATTAAAGTAACGCACATAACACCACAGGAAGCTGTAATTTTGCTCCAAAAGAATGTATATGTAGTTAAAGTAGTCAATATGCAGACCATATGAGTAATTTAAATAATTAGCCTTCTTTTTGTAGCTCAAACTTTTAATTTTCTTTTTTTTCTAAATTTAATATGGTAACATATGTAACAGGCTGTTAGAGACTTACGCCCCGGCGAACATAGTGCAAACATCTATTAAAAGACGCAGCTGGAAATCTTCTTTTAGATAGGATAAGTTTGCGAAATTCCGGAGGGTAGCAATAACATTCTCAGCCATCAGTCTAAAGATGGCCCGATAAGCTGGGTATTTATAGGAAATCTACGGTATTTTGGATGCAAAATATTGTTATCGAGAAATAATTCATTGTCAAAGTCAGGTAAAGCATTGATGTAACTATCATGTGACTAAAATAATTGATATTATGTTAAAAAAGCGTTCGTGTTGGATAAATATGACCATATCACCACAAACCATAGCTTTTATTAACGAGCAGTTTCTCATTATGGTCGCCATATTTATGACGTCATAACTAGCCTCAGACGCGGGTTTGAGATGGGTGACCACCTTTAAATCAAAGGTAAGACTCCATTGAAGGTTTTGATAAAGGTCACCATAAATCGGCACACAAATCGCACGGGACCTATTTTTCGTCCCTAAGGGCCCTGACTAGTCAGGGGCGCTCGGGACTCCCGTGCGACTTTGATGCCGATTTATGGTGACCTATACCAAATCAAAATTTAGGGGATAACTAATGAAAATCACCTGGTCACCCATCTGGGTTTCACGTCTGGACGTCATTATGACGTCATCAAAATAGCGTATATTGTATCAGTGCAATTTAAAAGGTATGTCCATTGCAGTATATGGGAATCAGGGCGTTCTTGCATTTTGTGTGCCAATTTCAGTCGAAATGCACCAAATTTAATCTTAGGGGTAAATAATTAAAATTAACTTGTCGCCCATATTGTCTTCGCATCAGAAGAAAAAGATGACGTCATTGAAATGACGCCTAATATGGAAATACCACATATATATGCATTTTGTCCATTTCCATCGCTTGGAAATATTCCTTTAATGAACTGGTAACCTTAGCATGACTGAATGCAAACTCTTTTTAATCGTAACATACAAAATATATTTAGATTTGGTGAAGTCAGTTCGAGGGTGGGACGTAAATGCCGTCACGATTTACGAATAAAATGACAGTGGAGTGAATGAAAAACAAACAGTGTTTTTGATGTTAAACCAAGTAAATATTATCTCTTGTGCTTATATATATATATATATATATATATATATATATATATATATATATATATATATATATATATATATATATATATATATATATATATATATATATATATATATATATATATATATATATATATATATATATATAGATGTACTACGACCTTTGACCAATGACCTTTGGGTCTTTCTATTTCAAACGATTTATGCAAAATACGTAAAATGAGCCAGTCCGGCTAGAACATATGTGCATGTCAAAGCTTTTATAGTAAATGTAAATAAACGCCTGAAACCCTTTTTCTAGAACAACATATCAATATTGTAAATAGAGGCACGCTTCAAAGCTTTTGGTTTAACTATAGCTGCTTATCCTACACCCAAATAAAAGATTGTAGTAATAATCATTTGCATACACTATCAGCCAAACTCATTATAGTCCGATTTTGACCACTGAAGGATCAAAAGTTAGAAGAGTCTACTTAGTAGTTCATGATATGGAAATAAGGATAAACCCCTCTACAAGTTACCCATTGTACTGCGATAGCACGGGCAATAGAAAACTGTTACAATCTGATTTATCTTTCGCATGCTACTACTTGTCTTCAAGGGTCAAAATCGCACAATAAGGCATTCTTGTTGATACGGCTAAAGAAATATCTGAATCCACATGAAAATAGTTGTTCAAAAGTCATAAGCATATTGATCACTGGCAATAGTTTACATGAGTCCTCTTCTGCTCCACAGCAATACAAATCAGTACAATATAAATGGTTTGCTTTGTACTTACACCGAGATGTTTCTCATACAGACATGCTGCAACCACATTTCAGCTGCAGAGGGGTTTCGGGGGGCAGGAGGCAACATGCGCGGATCCAGGAATTTTTGTCAGTTTTATTTAGTCCTCAGCTTATTTTAAAGTTTAAAGAGGGGTTCCAATGGTTTTATTGCTGAGAAAACTATACTTATACTTTACAAAGGATCCAGAGGCCGTCCATTATTTTCCGGGGGGGGGGGATATCCAACTTTTTTCCAGGGGGGGGGGTCCAAATGCTAATTTTTATAGAAACACATATATGTACTTGTTATTTTCCAGGGGGAGTGTCCGGACCCCCTATCCCCCTCTGGATCCACACGTGGGCAATGTCATCATAATGGGACAATATTTATCACAGTCCGGCCTCTAACCATAATTGTCAGGCCTTGATTTGTCAGGATTAATGACAGGTGAGGTTTTCCAAATGATTCACTGATACTGCGCACGTTTGACACCTTCGAGAAACACTACTCTTGGAAGTGGTAGTTCTTGCAATTCAGCTTTTTTTCTCCAAAACATCCACCACATCAACGCAGTGAGTCAAACAATATCAGTGCCTGGCTAATGCAAAGTAAGAAAGACGGCAAAGATCAGGAATCGATACAATCAAGTACCACACCTGGCCCAGGATACCGATGGGAAAGTAACAAACTCACAGTTAGACATCACAAACGAGAGCCAAGAGGTGAGGACAATTTACAAGTATATTACTCTAGTGCATCCGCCACAGTGCTTTCTAAGGGCACTGAGCCGAGGTGAAAGACTGCTTCGTGGATAGAGTCTCCAGCATAGCTAAATGCCTGCCAATATGATCTCTTTCTCTGTCCTGACATTGAACTAGTTAATACCAGCACCTGAAAGTTTATGGAATTCGATCAGAGCCCTTGTTATGGCATCATGACACATTGACATCTTTGATAAGTGTCCTGATCTTAGAAACTCGATGATATATGCGCAAGACTGATTAAGAAAATGAAAAATATCAACACTCTGCAATTGTTTTTATATTTTTTTTAAGCGGCGAAAACAAAATTTGCTCCTCTGCAAAACTGGGGGTAGGGTTGTGCATCAGCTCATATAAGACAACATATTTAAGATAGAAAAGCAAACTTTGGGTTTGTACTCGTCAATTGAGTATATGTTTGTTAAACCTAATCTAAAACAGTTTGTAACCATTTCAGAGCAGTCGTTAAACTAAATGACGATAGCCAAAATTACCACTTTTAAATTATGATTAACCTCATGTAACGCACATAATACAACAAGTAGCCGTATTAATGTTAAACAGCTGTCATATGTAGTAGAGACATCCAGTAATATGCAGACTATTAGAATGTTCATTGATTAGCTAGTTTTAATGTCTGCTTTCTGTACCTCAAACTTTCATTTTTCTTTTTCTCAAATTGATAAAATAACATATGTAACAAGCTGATACAGGCTAACACCCATGCTTACAGTGTGCAAACATCTCCTATTCGATGCGCCTTAAATCGGTACATATGATAGAATATGTCTTAAAGGGTTTGGGTTGGAGCAGGTCATTACTCAGCTTGCAGTCAAAATCTTGTTTGATGATTATTCTGGTTTTTATGATATGAGGAGGACAATTATTTTACCAGAGAAGCAGAAATAATAAACGATATTGTACATGTATATGACTTGGATAAGGATTGGTTTAGAATATTTACATTAGAAAGGGACATTTACTAAATTGTACTGTTTAAATGTGAAAAGAATATTTCCTATGTTCCTTTAGGGTGTATCTTTATTTTAGAATTATTCATATTAAGAAATATTGAAAACAAATATTCATAACATCTGTAACAAAGGTACAGGGGCTTAATAATCATCAATACCTAAGATTTAGGCACCAGAGGCTAGAGATTTTAGCTAGGAAAACATGCGAAATATATTCATTTTTTCCTGAAACATCATTTCTTACATCAAGTCAATGTCCTTGCTCATTTATTATGTCATGTAACATATGTTACAGCCTTTAACAAGTGCTTCAATCTTGTTGTTTAACCTGCAAAATCTATAATTCTTTATGATATGAGCAAGACAATCCCAAAAAATGCAAGATATCCAACAGCAGCAAATGTTTTCATATATTTTAACTTAAATGATGCCTACCAAATTCGGCTCCTTATAATTGAGTGTAGCATTGGGTTGTTTTTAAAATTGCTCGTATAAGGCACTTTATTTAAAGTATAAAAGCAGACTTTGGATTTTCTCTAACCCAAATGAGTTTGTTAGTATAAAATAATCAAAACATTTTGGAAAATGCACATATCAGCTAAAAATAAATGATATTGGTCACACTTTTCATGTTTAAAGGGTAATCTAATTAAAGTAACGCACATAACACCACAGGAAGCTGTAATTTTGCTCCAAAAGAATGTATATGTAGTTAAAGTAGTCAATATGCAGACCATATGAGTAATTTAAATAATTAGCCTTCTTTTTGTAGCTCAAACTTTTAATTTTCTTTTTTTTCTAAATTTAATATGGTAACATATGTAACAGGCTGTTAGAGACTTACGCCCCGGCGAACATAGTGCAAACATCTATTAAAAGACGCAGCTGGAAATCTTCTTTTAGATAGGATAAGTTTGCGAAATTCCGGAGGGTAGCAATAACATTCTCAGCCATCAGTCTAAAGATGGCCCGATAAGCTGGGTATTTATAGGAAATCTACGGTATTTTGGATGCAAAATATTGTTATCGAGAAATAATTCATTGTCAAAGTCAGGTAAAGCATTGATGTAACTATCATGTGACTAAAATAATTGATATTATGTTAAAAAAGCGTTCGTGTTGGATAAATATGACCATACCACCACAAACCATAGCTTTTATTAACGAGCAGTTTCTCATTATGGTCGCCATATTTATGACGTCATAACTAGCCTCAGACGCGGGTTTGAGATGGGTGACCACCTTTAAATCAAAGGTAAGACTCCATTGAAGGTTTTGATAAAGGTCACCATAAATCGGCACACAAATCGCACGGGACCTATTTTTCGTCCCTAAGGGCCCTGACTAAGATCACCGTGGGCGTAGCGGAATCGACGTCCAGTGGAATGGGGGTTTAAATCGCCGCGGAAGCGCAGACAGCCACACGATTTGGGTACTTGACGCTTACAGTACGCTTCCACTACGCTTCTACTACGTTGACGTTACGCTGCTGCTACATGTACGATCCCACTACGACAATGAAGATCTGGTTACGCTTTGTCTACGCTGATGGCGATGTGGCTGCGACCTTGCTACGACCTTGGCGATGGAGCTACGCTTTCGTTGCGCTTTTGTTTCCTTTCTAGAATCTGAAATTCCGACACGCTTCTACTACGACCTAGGCGCTTCCACTGCGCTTCTACTGTGCTCTTGCCGTTTCTGCTACGATTCGTGTCGTTTTGACCAAAAATTTTGAATCGTGGCGGAATATCGCCGTCCAGTGGAATGGGGGTTTTAGCATACATTGAAAATGGTGTTTCTGTAGTACGTCTGCAATTGTTGATTTGTCAAGGACACTTTATAAAATTTAGATAAAGATCTTTCATTGACTGATTTAAATGCTTTTTATGTCAGTGTAAATAGGTCATACAAGTGATAACTCAGATCAAAGTTGGTTCAGACTGTGACTAATCAGTTGGACCAGTAAAGAAGTTCTAGCGATAAGGCGTATATTTTCCCTAGTTGACATGATAACAAACACCAAATTTTCAAATTGCCCTTATGTTTTTAAAATTGGTGTAGTTCAGCAGTAAAATATGCATAGTAAGCAACAAAATACGTTTCAAAGCGATTCACCATTTACAATACCGTGAAAACGTGCACTTTCTACTCCCACTCCTCATTTTACGTCTTTATACTGGGTGCCGTTTAGACCAGACTTTGAGTGCATTGCTAGTTTTAAAAAAGTAAAAGTTTTAAAATGTTAAGGATAGGAATGCTCTTCATTTCCCAAACCTTACCATATTCCTTCTGCGCATGCGTACAAAATACATTTAAAATTGTTACGTTTGTCATTGGAAAGATGAAACTGGTGTCTTTCAGTTTATTTTTTAGATGCTTCCCCCCTCCCCCCCCCCCCCCCCCCCCGTAGACCCAAGATGCCCTTTGGGCAGCGACATGTCGCTCTAAACATTTACAACATATGTAAAGGGCATTTTGGGTCTAGGGGGGGAAGCATTTAAAAACAATCTGAAAGACACCAGTTTCATCTTTTCAATGACAAACGTCACAATTTTAGGTGTATGTCGTACGCATGCGCAGAAGGAATACGGTAAGGTTTTGGAAATGAAGAGCACTCTTATCCTTAACGTTTTAGCACTTTTACTTTTTAAAAAAAAATAGCAATGCATTTACTCAAAGTTTTGCCTAAACGGCACCCAGTTTAAAGACGTAAATGAGGGGTGGGAGCAGAAAGTGCACGTTTTCACGGTATTGTAAATGGTGAAACGCTTTGAAACGTATTTTGTTGCCTGCTATGCATATTTTTGCCAAACTACACAAATTTTAACAAGAAATATCTTTAAAAAAGATATTCGGCGGCTCTCAAAGTTTATACTGACAATTTAAACGGAACCAAATTCGCTTGTTTTAGACGAAATTTCCTTCTACCCCTGGAATCTAAAACCAGCGAAGTTGTGGTTCTGTTTCTGTCTCTCTTTTGTTTGGTTTTGTGCACAGCTTACTCTCTGCATCTGAATCCTTTTTTTTTCAATTAAGGCATTCGCCAGCAAGGGTTTGGGAACAAAGTCCTAAGTGTTTAAGAAAACGGGGGTGTTGACAATAAATTAAAGTAAAATTAAACGTTCACTGAAACAAACCGAACACCAGAAAAGGTCATAGCCAGGATCGAGGAATAAATACATGTAGGATTCAAAACTAATCGACACCCAGTAAGCACGTACAATCCGGCCATTATCGTCCCGCCACTGAAACGCCATCCGAATGACGTTTTGCTGGCAGGCCGATAGTGGCCCGAGTTTGGATGCTGGCTGACCCATGCGCGGATCCAGGAATTTTTGCCAGGGGTGTCCAGGCCCGACTGCCAGAAAACAGCTCTGACAACGGTTTTTTTTTCTTTTTTGTCCTCATTTTTTACTGTTTTCCAGGAGGGCTCAACCTTTTCCAGGGGGTCAACTTTTTCCAGGGGGTGGAGATGGGGAGTCCAAATGCTAATTATAGAAACCCATAGAACTTGTGATTTTCCAGGAGGGGGTGCGAACCCTCTATCCCCCTCCCCTCTGGATCCGCGCATGAGACCATTTAACTACTCGTGATTGATAGAAGAAACTTACCGATACTTACCGATAGTTACACTGTTCTTGTAAGAAAATGCATATGCCGGCTAGGGCAAGCTCAATCGCCTGAACCCAAAGGTTACGTGCGAATTCGCGGTTAATTTTCATACGCCATTGTAATGGAACAAATTAAATACACTTGTTAAGTTTTTTTTTTTTTTTTTTTTTTTTTTTTTTTTTTTTTTTTTTTAGAAATAAATGGTTTATATTCACGATTTTGGGACAGTGACGCATACCCCTGGAATTAGGAATTTTAGCGCGAAAACGCCTAAAATTGCGATTTTTTAGTGTTGTTAGCTATATTGTCAAATCATAAAATACATCATATTTATCTGAATTTAGCTGTACTGTTAACTTGCATGATGTATTATATGAGACTGCGCAATGTTGAATATAACCAGGGTTACCACTCATATTTTTGAGGGTACATGACATGTATCCTATAGGGCAAAATGTAGAGGGTACAATTGTTTAGAGGGTACATGGACCCACGAAAATTCCGACAGCTGAGCATTTTGAAAGCGCAGAGTAGGGCTAGATTTCCTATTAACTGCTAAAATGATTCTGCAAACCCACCCTAAACATATTTGAGCGGGGCTCCCCTTTACACAATTTGCATTAAAATGACTAAGTCAACACACTGAAAAAAACCTTTGGCAGGGGTTCCCTTATACATTATGACTTTCCATTCACCCAAGTCCTTTCCCCAGCCAACATAAATTGATTGTTGTACTTACAGGGGAAATTACCTGTTAATGCAAAGAAGTAAACCACGGCTGATATGCCGATCGTTAGAGGGCACAACTCCATGGGCCCTGATAATGCAACGACAGGATTTACATCTTAGTAGCACGACAGAGATGCCAACAGTCGGTACAAATAAACAAACAATTTTTAAACACAAAACGATGATTTTTTCTTCGAAATTATTTCGACTTGAAATTGGGATTTTTTCATCCAAACATTGGAGAAAAGAAACGTTTTGACATTGGGAATATAACCGTAAAACGGCCAAAAATAAGCACTGCATATAGATTGGTTCCCCTCGTTGATAAAGCTCCACTTCCGCTACGCATATAACGTTTGGTAACTAGTATTTTTTTTACAAGTAGAGAATCCTACTCATCCGACTGCGCATGCTCTAGAAAAGATTTTTCAACACAAACTTCAGTATTTTTTCAGTTACTATAATTTGATAATTAAGTAAAAGAAAAAATATAAACTCCCAGAACAAAATAAACTTAATAAAACGGCTTGTTTAAAAAATGCACTTTATGTCAAGGGTATTTTCCAATACACGTGACTCATGACGTCAGTGTGTATGCGATACGTAGGCGCAATGGAGGCTAGTAGTTACCTGTCTTAATATGCTGACAAGCTATTAAAGGGAGAGAACCAGTCTACACTGCATATAGACTTTTGTCGAAATATATGAAACAGACTATAATCATGTCCAGAAACTTGGAACAGTTACACATATTTTATTTAAACCGCGTGACATTACTGTAAAGTCCTTTTGGATTTAGTGGGCTAATTATTTTATAATGCACTTTTTTGCTGTCTGCAAGGCGTGTAAACAATGATAATACAGCAATTTACAAATGCTATACATCGGGGGTTGACCTATATTCGAGATTAGGTTGTTAATACATTCAGTGCACAGACTGGTTCTCTTCCATTTACATGTAGGTTTTAAGTTTAGTTGCTTGATTAATAAGATTGTATGGACATTCTGAGTATTAACCAATGAGAGCATCTTTTTTTAGTTGGTGTGATGAATATTACAATTTAAGAATACTTCAGATTGGTGAATAATTTACATAAAATGTAGGTCTAAAGCGATAATAGAACGGCGGCAAGCCGCCGTAAAAACATCAGGGCAATTTGGAAATTTAATGTTTGTTATCATGTCAACTAGGGAAAATATACGCTTCATCGCTAGAACTTCTTTCCGTTTTAAGGTTGGATAGGTCGTACTTTTCATCTTTATTAAAATTTTGATAACATTCGGAGACCCTCATCAGACGCCGCATTCTGTGGCGTCCAGTCTGGGTCTTTCCTGTCTGCATTATTTTATACAGTAAAACCTGTCTTAAGCAGCCACTCAAAATGAAGACCAAAATTGGTTTCCATGACCAATTTTCGCTTAATGCAGGTCAAAATTTTGGCAGAATGCTCCATTCTGCAATACTTTCGACCTTCATTTAGCTACCATTTGTTTTTAAGACCTTTGTTTTGTCTATTTTTGAGTGGCCGCTTAAGACAGGTTTTACTGAATACCACAAAATGGACGCTAGGCTCATATAGGTAAATTAACCCATAGGAATATCTAACACATAGTCTTTAAAGAAAATGTTCACAGGGAAAACTTCTTTAGTGTATTTCTGTACATTATATCCAAAGACTGTTGTTGTTGTTTTTTTCAATGAAAATTGTGAATGAATATAAACATTTCATAATGCAATAATTCTAAAGAGCTTTAGTTGACCATATAAAAGTAGCGTGGAAAAAAAGAGTCATAATTACTATAATAGTAAGACCTGTCTTAAACGAACACTCTCAAAAAGACCAAATATTGGTTTTCTTGACCAATTATTGCCTAATGCAGGTCAAAAGTATTGCAGAATGTTCCAAGGGGAGCATTCTGCATTACTTTCGACCTTCATTAAGCTGTCATTTGTCATTAAGACCTTGTTTTGTCTATTTTTGAGTGTCCGCTTAAGACATGTTTTACTGTATACCACAAACTGGGCCCACTTCGAATCGAACTAAAGTTCCTATTAAAGTTATTACGAAATAGACGCGCACGCACGTTTACACCCGAACGGCTACAGTTGCAACCTTTAGTTGGTTGGCAAGTAAAGAAAAAGAATAGCCCTGTATGCTCCACTTCAAATTTTCATTGTAAACAAAAAGGATGTGTATAAACTGCACAGCATATTCTAATAATTAATTACGAACAAAAGGGACCGCAAAATGATGCACAGCTAGGATTATTCTGTTAAAACAAAATATTTTGAGACTACAGACAACTATGGAAACCATCTTGCTAGATAGGTCTAGTGGAGGGAACCAGACATGCTAGAAGACTAACGGTGCTCTGACCCACTGTTGATCTCTGGTAGGTTCGTGACGTCACTATGGCGACTATCGATGTTCGAATCAAACTTTAGTTACTATAGTAGGAACTAAAGTTCGATTCAAAGTGCGTGCTGGACGTTAGGCTCATATAGGTAAATTAACCCATAGGAATATCTAAGACATGGTCTTGAAAGAAAACTTTTACACAGGGAAAACTTCTTTATTGTATTTCTGTACATTATATCCACAGACTGTTGGGTTGTTTTTTTTTTCAATGGAAATTATGAATAAATATAAACATTTCATAATGGTATAATTCTAAAGAGCTTTAGTTGACCATATAAAAGTAGCGTGGAAAAAAGAGTCATAATTACTATACAGTTAAACCTGTGTATAACGGCCACTCTCAAAAAGACCGAAAATTGGTTTTCAAGACCATTAATTTTATTGCTAAATGCAGGTCAAAAGTATTGCAGAATGCTCACAGGGAAGCTTTCTGCTTTACTTTCGACCTTCATTTAGCTGCCATTTGTCTTTAAGACCTTTGTTGTGTCTATTTTTGAGAATCATATTTACTATACTATTGCATATATAAAGGGGGCAGCAACAGTGAAAACAAGTGAATCTTAAATTTACGCCATTATAAAACCATTTATACCACCCTTACCAACGTAATCACGAAATATCTCGTGATGTGCAAGGTCTACACTGATGTAGGTGGTATAAAATAGTTTTACCATGTTTGTCCATCTGTAGGTAAAATAATCCACTCGCTAAAGCCCGTGGATTATCTCCACGTACAGGCGGACAGCCCATGGTATACAAATGTAACTATTACGTAATCTGCCACAAACCTGACCGCAATCGGACGAAAAATAAGAGAGTTACAGATGTATGTACAATAGAAAATTGAAAGCTTTGGAGTGCATTCATTTGTAGGCTGTGTGACGTAACACAGCCCTAATTAAATATGCATATAAACACAATAATTAGTTACCTGCTATTCTTTAACTTTGTATTTGTATCAATTTGTCTCTTAAAAACAGTTAATTTTAAACAAAAAATATAGCTTGCAAAGCAATTGGGGATTTATTAGATTTTTAAAGGCGAGGTCTGCTGACAACCAGTTGTCACTAGACTTTTTGGTCTGGTGACAACTGGTTGTCACTAGCAAAATGTCTAGTGACAACCGGTTGTCACCAGCAAAAAGTCTGCTGACAACCATCTGTATATTTTTCAATACCTATGTGTACCCTATTCAACAATATCAGGCATTTAATGGAATACTCTGTTATAAATTGTTTTTCTATACATATGTATTTATACAGATATTTTTATATACAAAAATACATTTGTGTATATTATAAAATGATATTAAGTTTCAATTATACAATGCTTGGTAATTATTGGTTAATTGACTAATCATGATTAAAGGTACTATTCTTTTAATACTGATAAAATGGAATATTCCAGTCGTTTATCTGGACTTTACAGCTTAGTTACTAGACAAGTTAACAAATATCCCCTTATCAGACTCACTCAGCTCCTCTTAGGGTACAAGCTGTTCCATGATTGATTTGTTTGTTCAAACTTTTCCTTGTCAGGTAATTTATTTTTGATACTTAGAGAGTTATGGCAATAATGATGAAATATCAGTTTTATATCAAGCTTATTTCAAATTCATTTTTTGTGACTTTCTCTAGAGAGGGTGACTACATACGACACATGCAGAGCTGTAAATTCTTAACTAGCCGTTTTAGCTTAACTAGCTGTTAGTGCAAGGTGCTCAAGTGTGGTAGAAACTTCCAGTTGATTTTTTTAGGCTTTTACTAATCCTATCTGGTTATTATTGATTAATTTGCCAAAGACAAGTTAACAAATAGTCCCTAATCAGATTGCCCCTCCACTTAAAAAATGGTCAAAATGAGGATTTGTTTTTATTCTGTTTTTTTTTTTTTTTTTCATTCATTATGTAAACTGCAATAGCAGTATAAAGGCTTACAATATGTTTGTTCCCTTAAAGCTGTGCTAGTATCATATAAGTTGATAGAAGATAAATGAACATTGATACGCAAACTATAAGCAATAAATCTTTATTTAGTATTTTTCTGTAATAAAAATACCAATACTTTCTTATTCAATATTTAAATTATTTAAGTTTTCTATAACTGTATTTAAAATGCCACTAGACTCCCGTAGATTTCCAAGAAAACATGCTAAGTATACAGTAGTATTGGAAAAATACAGCTGGTTTTCAGCAGACTTTTCGCTGGTGACAACCGGTTGTCACTAGACTTTTTGCAAGTGACAACTGGTTGTCACCAGATGAAAAAGTCTAGTGACAACCGGTTGTCAGCAGACACTTGCATTTTTAAAAGTTACAGTAAGTTAATTAAATATTCAAAATTGCAGCTTCAAACTAAAAAGCGATATTGTGACAAACGTCTGTTATTACTGCTGAATACTATATTTTTTTTTATTCAAAACATGAACGTCTATATTTTCTACTTGCGTTTTGCGCTAGGCATTATCCATGATAATCGCTGTGACCGGAAAACACCCAAAACAAATATTTTATTCAAGTAAACCCCCTTTTCGTTCGTTAAATTTAGCAACACCGTTACTTTTTAAGAAATTCTCATCTTACGTCATTTAACGTCAGTAACAATAATCAAACAGGTTTTCCATCGCAAACTGTTTTGTTAAATTGTTATGAGTCACTTGTTGACATAGAAGTATCAAAACACTAAACATCTTATCATTGACACGTCATATAGCCTTGGAAGTAGTGACGTCATCACTAACGTCAACACAATGACGCCAATAAATTCATTATTTTTTTCGAAAATAAACGGCGGATACATGGTTGTTTAAAATGAAATTATTAAAAAGTGTTTTGATAACTATTTTACTCAGAATCATAGGAAATTTTAACTAACTATAAAAAAATGCACTAAAACCAACTTTTTTCAAACATTGGCCAGCTTGGAACCAGAATAGTAAAACGTTTAAAAATGATGACTTTAACAAACACATTCAAGTCTTTGATATTGTAAAAAAAGAAATCGGCTCTTATCTCTGGCATAGCAGAAATTCGACCCTGAAAAAAGTGCAATGTGATATGAGTTTCATTCTGAATAATGCAATGTGAAATGGTGTTTTGAGGGTAGTGCCCTTCAAGATCCAAGATTCTTATTTGTTTCTGATCTGATCACAATGGAATTTCGTATGGTAGTCTCAGAATAAAAGATATCATATTTCTTTTTGAATAATTTTACGGTTTATAAGTGGTGCGTTATTAAAGTGGCTCACTGTATAGTGTAACAAAACACTTAATTATTCACATTTGTATCCTAAATGGGCACTAATTGTTTACTCTAACACCAGTTTAGGCAAACTTACCTTAAGTGCAAGTGTTTATTATTCAATAATAACATTTTCAAAGCAAGCCTTTAATGAATTTTTAGATTTTCCCAACCGTTTATAGCCTCATGAAAGACATAACTCGATTGACAGCTGCCAAGCTCACTTGCCCGTGCAATACTCTTCGAACGCCAAATTCATTCGCCAGAAGTGACACTGGTGTTGTGATTGACAGCGAGTAATACCTGATTGGCATGTGCAAAACAAGCCTCTTGCTTACTTCATTGGCTTTCAGTGTTTACACTGGCTATTCCGCTTTTCCGTTTTACACTCCAACAAAACAGTTAATACAATTACATATTAAAAACAAAACTGTTTTTCTCCTAAATTATAGAGATTTCCATATTTTATATATTTATAATAAAATGTAAATATAAGCAATAAATTCAATTTTTGGTATGTTCATGGAATCATTAATGACCCTAAGTATTCATGATTCCATGAACATTCCAAAAATCGAATTTACTTCTTAACCATATCAAAAATAAAGGATTTATAAATGTTGGCTATACTGTCCTTATTTTTTCGTTGTGTTCATTGAATTGTTAGAGTCGTGTCTGAAGCTTATAGGCGTCAGTCTTGTCATTGTCGTATGCTATGTTATCTATTCCATTTGAAACACTCTTCTCTCTTAATATAATATCATCAGTTATTAACACAACGTCTTTTGACAATTTGTGTAAACGTTTCCTCCTGTTTTCTTCTGTTTCCACTTCTTGTTTATCAGTATCCTGCAAGTGATGAAAGATTATAAGAATCTGTAATGATTGTGAGGGTAGGATAGAAAAAATAGGTCCCGAGGATCGCCGTTTGGCATCACGAGGCTTGTCCAGTGATGGCAAACGGTGATCCCGAGGGACGGATTTTTCTATCCTACCCTTACACGAATAATGGATTCTTTTTCATGCTCACCAATGTTTTATTTATTTATTTATTTTAAAATAACTTCCAGAAGTCCCTAAATACGCTAAGATGCAATTTCACATGAGGACGTTACTTGATGTCCTGGGTCAGATAGCATGGGTAAGATAAGATTTTCTATCCCAGGGTAAAATCTCAGATATCCTAACCAGGGTGGGTAATCACGTGGTTTCTGTTGGGATACACTGTATGGAAAAATGTCCCACTTCTTTCCACAACCTTATTTTAAGCAAAAGTAAGTATAGATTTCTCCTTGTTTTTTAATCTTAACCCGGAAAGTTATACACCCTTTTCCAGCCCACATTTTCCAGATCTCAGTAACGATGCTAATTATTCCTCATAAAGCTTCTTACTTTGAGTACATACTCTGTCATATTTTTAGCGGCCAAGAGCGGGCCTGAATTATAGAAATAAGCTGTACGGACAACAAATATTTTCTTTGTGACAGAGTTTGTTCTCAAAGTAAGTAAGGGTGCAAAGATCAGGAATCGATACAATCAAGTACCACACCTGACCCAGGATACAAATGGGAAAGTGAAAAAACTCACAGCAGACACCACAAACGAGAGCCAAAAGGTCAGCCCTTTCCCAGCAGGTGACCGCAAAGCTCAAATAAACAGACGTGCACAAAGACATAGCAAACACAAGACAGAACAAAACATAAAAGATCCAAAAAAGAAGAAGTTAGAAGCTTTAAGAGGATAGCCTGGTAGCGTTTTGATTGGGGAAAATATGCGCTGGGTAATGGTGTATAACTTCTGGGTATAGATGAGAAAACATAGAGAAATCTACTTACATTCGATCAGAATGTCCGCACAGTGTATTCGAACATCCGTACAGTGTATCCAAGCAAAACCATGTGGCTACCCACCCTGCTAACCGGTGTGCAAGAATATTAGCGTCAATAATTCTTCTTGCATGGATATGATTTGTGTTTATGAAATTGGACCTAATACCAAAGTTTAAATAACACTGTGATTTATAATAAAAGTAATAAATGAAATTGACTTGAGAAGAATTCAAAACAATTCACATGAATTGCGTATTCTAATGCACTCGAGTTTGTAACGCGACATCTGATTGGATAATGTCAAAAATTTGCGACAGTATATCCTGCGATATACTGTCAGAAATATTTTGATGTCATTAATAATGTCACATTTCATTAGATGACAAGCGGTTTTATGCGGCTTGCAACGCTCCAAGTTGAGCTCAAACTGCAGAAGAGCATTAGAATGGGGATAACCATATTCAAAATTTCATTTGGGGAGGAATATCCTCGGATATACGTTCGGAAATCACGTTTTACGGCCCCGTTTGCGCGTCGCTGTAAAACTAAATTAACGACCGTATATCGGACGATATACCTCCCCAAATGAAAATTTTGAATACAGTTATTCACTTATTTTTGAAGACCAAAGCATGTATGAGAATGATACACATATCACTAATACGTTACTATGGAGACATTTTTAATTGTTTTATCAGTTGCTTTTATTTAGTTTTCATTCAGCTGTACTAGACTTTTACCAAAATCAGATAATATACTTTTAAAAAAGTAAAAAAAAACAATTTTAAATGTCTTATAACATCAAATAAAAAAGTGAGCATGGCCAGAAAATGCCACAGTCACAAAGACAAAAATACACACATAAAAGCAAGATTACAATCGGAGTAAATCAGCTACGCCCCCCCCCCTCTCTCTCTCTCTCTCTCTCTCTCTCTCTCTCTCTCTGTATGTTATCATGGAAGTTTATACATTGTAAGATAAAACCATGCGTGTTTACGAGTCCTTTATCACCCATACATAGTGCGGGGTCCAAGCATGCTAAAATATGGTCTCGTAGTACTCAGCGTATAACAGCAGATTTTTAGTAAAATGATTATACAATAAGTTATATTTAATAAATTTGCATGTTGCCAAGATTAAATCAAGGACAGTAACTCGCTAGGCTGCTTCAAAGTATAAGGAAACAAATATAAAAATTGCAGCAATTCATTTTGAAAGCCTCATTACAACTTAAATTTCGCAGAAACGTGCTTATATTTTCGATCAAAGTTTATGCATTTCTACAATAAAATTATGTACGTAAAGTAAAGTTATTTTGACAGTATTTAAATAATCGATACACTTATCTGCGGTGGATTATTATGGTCATGAATAAGAATGGGTAAATACGTTTCTTATACATTTAGTAAAAGGGGTGCATCGAATGTATTATTGTCCTTGTTAGTGATGGGAATAAAATTATTTTTACACATATTATAGTCTGTTATATGCGCACTTAGTATGCAGAAAATCTTTTTAAATAATTTGTTATTATTACATAATAGGGCAAAGAATATAATAGGTATATTTCACAAAAAATACTCAGGTAAGTTACAATAAGAGACAAAAAATATGTTAAATGTTTCTGGTGATCACAATGTCAGTAATAATGTTTCATAAAATTTGTAATAATGCTATAAAAGCACCAAACTGCAATATTCACGCGATATTCATAACTATATGTTGTAACTAATAGTTAGAAGATCATAAAATAATTTGTTCCGAATAATATGATTGTGTTATACTTAAAAGAAGTGATTTGTAGGGTGTTTGCCACTAAATAAGCTTTTATTTTGCAATTTAAAAGCTCCCTTAACTTCTGATTTTGTTTCTGATACACCTTCTGTTGGTTGATTGATAACAATCTATCAAGTTTGTTCTGACTTGTGAAGTGTTGATAACACTGCCTGTGCCATTTAGGTTTCCTCTTGACTGATGATTGCAAGATCTGCTCTATATCATTAGAACCATAATCATGTGGATCATTTTCTAACCTCAGCTTACAGTATATTTAACATGACATAAACCTTTGACAGTTCCCCTCCCAAGGCTATCTACACTTTCACTTTTGTGAGAGAACACACAAAGTTCAAAACTTTACTGTTCATACCTCCTCTTCTTTACAATAGAAATCTCTATCTCTGGTTCTACACCATCTGATTCCATGGCTACTTGCCAATGCTAAATAACTAAAGTTACAGTGATTTTGAAAATACCCGTTTATTCTTAAGTAACGTTGTCTTACGCTTCAACTTAAAGACGTTTTTCAAAATTTTTAAAGTATGCAGGAATGCAAATATCAAAGCTAAGTCCCAACAATTCTTATAGAAAAGAGGTACTTCCTCTCTTAAAAAGGGAATTATAATAACCAGTACATCCTACATACGTTTATTTAACGTTTATCTGCCAATTAGGCGTAGTAGGATAAGAAATTAATACTAAATTTAGAGTTAATTCAAATAGAAATGATCAAACAAGCAGACTAGGACTATTCTTTTACCACGAGTCTGCTTTAAAAAAATATTGCAAATTATTCTATGGTATTCAACTAGATTTAGCTAATCCTACACATAGCCTTATCGTTCATATAGTGCCATTAAACTCCCATGCAATCTGTACACCTTTAGAAAGCACTAGACCCCTGTCTTCTTGGCTCGGCTTACGTTGATCTATGTCAGAAATTACTTTTTTCTGAATCAAACTCCTTTATGTATATGTTCAATGTGTCTACACTGTATAGGTAAAGTATCAAACTGTTCTATAAAAAGCTGTGGTAGGAGTTGATCGGCCCCTGTATGGACTATAATAGCATTTGCATAAAACCCTATAAAAAAGTCATTTAGAACTACTTAGGGAAGTAACTCTAATAGAATTGGCCCCTAGCCCTAACTTTTTTGTTCAAAGTATTTGTCTTGCATATATAAACATGTTTGCAAGGTTTGATGAAAATCCAGCAATGACTCTTCATGATAGTAAGGAAACAAAATGTTATGGACAGCCAGATGGACAGACCCACGCACAGACGGACGTGAAAACAGTATACCCACCACAAACAAAGTTTGCAGGGGGTATAAAATGTCTATTTGTGTTATATAGTAGTTACTGAAGGAAAATTGAAAATTTGAAAAAAGAAGACAAATGAGGATTAGCAGTATCAAATTGCTCCATCAAATGCTGTGGTTGGAGAGCCCTTGAAGGCACCATCTATGCATGTACAAAAGCCTTATTAGGGATAATTGTCTAAGTTCTCACAGCTGTCATTTTGTCAAAAATTATTTTTTTCTGAGCCAAACTTCTCCATACATATGTTCAATATGTCTATATTGTATAGACATAGTATCAAATTGCTCCATCAAAATCAGTGGTAGAAGTTGATCGGCCCATGAAGGCACCATCAATGCATATACAAAAGCCCTATTAGGGAAAAATTCTCTAAGTTCTCACAGCTGTCTTTTTGTCAAAAATTATTTTTTCTGAATCAAACTACTTTATGCATATGTTCAATATGTCTATATTGTATGGGCAAAGTATTAAATTCCTCCATTAAAAGATGTGGTAGGAGTTGATCAACCTATGAAGGCACCATCTATGTATGTACAAAAGCCTTATTAGGGTAAATTGTCTAAGTTCTCACAGCTGTCATTTTGTAAAAAAATTATTTTTCTAAATCAAACTTCTTCATGCATTTGTGCAATGTGTCTACATTGTATAGGCAAAGTATCAAACTGTTCCATCAAAAGCTGTGGTAGGAGTTGATTGGCCCGTGTATGTACTATAATAGCTTAAGCATAAACCCCTATATAAAAATCCATTTAGAACTACAAAGGGAAATAGCTCTAATAGAATTGGCCCCTAGCCCTTATATTTTTGTTAAAAGTATTTGTCTTGCATATATAAACATGTTTGCAACGTTTGATGAAAATCCAGCAATGACTCTTCATGATATTAAGGAAACAAAACGTTACAGACGGCCAAATGGACGAACGCTCGCACGCTCAGACGTGAAAACAGTATACCCACCACAAACAAAGTTTGCTGGAGTATAAAAATGTCTATATGTGTTATTTATGAGTTACTGAAGGAAAAATTGAAAAAAGGAGACAAAATGAGGATAAGCAAGTATCAAATTGCTCCATCAAAAGCTGTGGTTGGAGTTGATCGGCCCATGAAGGCACCATCTATGCATGTACAAATGCCTTATTAGAGAATATTGTCTAAGTTCTCACAGCTGTCTTTTTGTCAAAAATTGTTTTTTTCTGAACTAGACTTCTTCATACATATGTTAAATGTGTCTACATTATATAGGCAAAGTATCAAATTGCTCCATCAAAATCTGTGGTAGAAGTTGATTGGCCCATGAAGGCACGCACCATCATTGCATATAAAAAAGCCCTATTAGGGAAAAAATCTCTAAGTTCTCACAGCTATCGTTTTGTCAGAAATTACTTCTTCTGAACCAAACTCCTTCATGCATATGTTCAATGAGTCTACATTGTATAGGTAAAGTATCAAATTGTTCCATTAAAAGCTGTGGTAGGAGTTGATCGGCCCGTGTATGGACTATAATAGCATAAGCATAAAACCCTACATAAAAAGCCATTTAGAACTACAAAGGGATATAAATATAATAGAATTGGCCCCTAGACCTTACTTTTTTGTTCAAAGTATTTGTCGTGCATATATACACATGTTTGCAAGGTTTGATGAAAATCCAGCCATGGCTCTTTAAGATATTAAGGAAACAAAACGTTATGAATTGACGGACGCACGGACGCACGCAAAGACAATGCAAAAACAGTATACCCACCACAAACAAAGTTTGTGGGGGGGGTATAAAAGTAGATATAGCAAAGATAAGGACTCAACACACACTGGTCAATGTAAGCGCACGTAACGTAAATACACGTTTCAAAAATCGCCATTTCAACCAGCACATGATATTTCGATACTGTGAAGAAGGTTCAGGCGAGGCTGTGCACACGTGCAGACTCCCAAGAGCCTTTGCTGCCAGCACAAGAGATCTTGATAATTATTACATTGTCCAGTGGCTTTGCCTGCGCAAATGTGCAGACTCACCAGAGTATTCGCTGCTGGCGTGAATAGCACACAAATCGCCATTTAAGGCAGCACAAGAGATGTTGCACAATGACGAAGGCTAAGTTAAGCCTGTGCAAATGTGCAGACTCGCCAGATCCTTCGCTGCTCAAACAAAATGCATTCAATTGCCATTTGAGTCACCACATGAGAATTTTGAACTGTGACGAAGGCTCAGACTAGACCAAGCAAATGTGGAGACTCGCCAAAGCCATAGCTGTTCGCATGAATGACCCCAAAAAATAGTAAGTGAGTATCACAATCACAAACTGCAGACAAACCCATGGCACTGAAAGGAATAGCCACACAACTATCACCAGACACCAGGAAGACAAACTAAGCAAAGCAGCCAGCTCTCTCTTTTCCCCATCAAGATGATCGCAAAACAAAAATGGACATAAATTAACAAAATATATAACAATTTTAGAATCCTGTAATGGGAGTAACAATCAACAACGAATCAACAACAACAATATCACCGCCTTAGAACAGACAGCAGCCTATAGCTCTGGGGTGTTAAAATTGCATTTTACTGGTACCAAATCTTTGCTCTAGATTCTACTGTTGTTGAAGCACAAAAATTTTAAGCTCGCGTGGAGGCTTCTTACTTAATGCAATGTATCATAACGGACAAACAATCTCATTAATAGTCAGCCAGAGAACAGTTTATCTTTACCTCACTGTGACATTTACCTCATTCCCAGGTTGTGCTATCAGCTGCTACGTGTATGCTATTTTCATTGCCGCAACAGTGTGTATATATTGGCTGACATTCTATTAATGGCCAGCTATTTATATCATACACTAATTGATAATGGCCTTAATGAAGTCTAGTTTTGACCTCAGACATTTATGTTTGACTATGAATGATGAAACCTAAATAAGCTTAATAGACTGATCCTTATATAAAATCATAAAAAACATATAAATTTTGGTTTAAATGTAGTATTTTTCCAGGAATAGGGTTACCCTTAGTCAATTTATGGGAATTCCAATATATTTGATATGGTTCCATTTGGCTCAAGGGGCCCATCTGGTATATTTCCAGATTTGAGTTATCCTTATGGATTGATGAAACCATCCACACAATTACAATCCCTTATGGCGAGCCTTTATGCTTTTATCCAACCACAAAGAAAATCCGTGAGAACTTGTTCATGAACTGAAGTGACCCCCCTAATTGACTAACCTCTAATATTTTGAAATGTGGATATATCAGGGGTGTGAAAGAGCTTTGCTTGACAGATTTATGGTTAAACAAATAATTTTAGTCATTGAATGTGGTATGGGATATGTTAAAGCAGTGTTTTTGATAGGGGTTCCCCATGGGGGTACCAAATCCATAAAAATGGAATAGTCATGTTTACAAAGTGCTGTTCTGTTTGGCTCAAAAGATAAATTGCAAATTTTTTTCTATCATATGATCCTAATGCCTTTTTTGCATATCAGAATAAAATTTAAGGTAGGATTAGATAATTAATTAGTCCTTTTTTTATAACTTTTAATCAGACCTCATTTATTTGGAGTATTGAAAAAAGGCAGCTTCCTGCTCTGACTCAGACATACAGGCTTCTCTCTGAACAATTTTAAGGCATGTTTTTTTGTCGTCTGCTGATTTCTTTCAAATACCATCAGAGCGTTAAACAGTTTTGATCCAGATCAGGCCCAATGTCAGGCTTGATCAGGGTCCAAACTGTTGGCAAATGTTATCAGCAGACGACACTAGTAGACATAGAGTTAACCCTTCTCATTTTGGTACCGGTAAACAAGTACTTTGGCAAACAGTGCGAAGACCCAGATCACATGCCGCTTAATAATCAGGATCTGCACTCTTTGCTTAGATAAAAACAATCTTCAGGGACATAAATACATGATTTAATAGAGAGTTTGACATGTGACCCTTAAAATACAGAATGGACTATTCCATTTTTCTTGTATCAATATATATGGGATTATCAGTTTGAATGAAGAAGGTTATCTGATTATGCATGCTTTGGCATTCTTTTACTATAATGAACTTAGGTGAACTCAATTATACTCCAATATTTCACTCTTATCAAAGCTGCTATTTATGTTGGGGGCGCTAGGAGGTGTATTTGGCTGGAGAAGGTATCTCATTACATTTTAGCACTTATAACTGGCTGACTGTAAATTAAAAGTTTTGGGGCCAATCTGAAAAATAGGCGGAAACACTCTCAAAGTGCAAACAGGGCTAGCTCTGGAGCGTCTATGGTGAGGCTACATATTTGCAGAGTCACGCTTGAGCCTTCATCAGTGTACAAAAAACACAAACTCTATGCCTATTGACCTTATGATTTCTTTACAAGCTTGCATTTATTTTACTTTTGATGACCCAATGCGCACAAACTGTCAGTTACATTGCAGTTTATGGCTCTGCCATGCAATATGCGTTTTAATTCATAATTTGACCAACAAATCCGACACAGTTGTGGAGTTTGACAGTGACAGGTGCTTTTTTCTATTGTGACTGCCTAACTTCAGGAAAATTCTGCATGTCTAAGCACAGCTGCAGCTATACTATCATAGTCCAATGAAATAACATCCAAAAATGATTACTACTCTCTATTATTTTCTATGCAGAGAAGGCTCTGGCGAGTCTGTACATTTGCACATGCTCGCCTGAGTCTTCGTCCTGGTACTGAAATATCATGTGCTGGCTCAAATAACGATTTATGTACCGTTTATAAGAACAGTGAATGCTGTGGTGAGTCTGCACCAGCAACCACAGCACTTCTGTGCAACAATCAGTGCGTTGTATCAATGCTTTGAAAAATGCTCCCAGTGCGTTGTAATAAAATTCCTCAGTAAAATATTTGCTAGTTTACCAAGAAAAACAAATACAAAGTAGTAATCTTTTTTTTATGTTATTTCATGGAAATATGACAACAGCTACGCTTAGACATGCATATTTGCCTCAATTTAGGCAGTTAAACTAGAAAAAAGCACCTGTCACAGCAAAACTCCAGAGCTTTGTTGGATTCACAGTCCAAACCATGAATTAAATCACCAATTGCTTGGCAGAGCCATAAACTGCAATGTTACCGCTGGTCTGTGCGCCAGGTGTCATCACAAATAATATATTAATAAATCATACAGTCAACAGGTATAGATTATTTTACCTTTTACGCCACCACCTGTGCTGTAAAATGCAACCACCAGCTCGTTGTAGCAACCGTCGGTGCGTTAACATTGACCAGTGTGCAACAGTAAATAAAACTGGATACCGGAGCAAAAGAAATCCAACAGGTAAACCCCGGTGGGCCTGATAAAAGCCAAAGCATCAAGGCTCATTTGGGAGACTGATAAACTTATTGCATTACAGATGACACTAGTTCCCATGCTGAATGTAACAGCAGTGGTGTTCACCAGTGTACATGGAATTGCAGGAAAACCGCTTCACAATGTTGCTTGTGTGATTATCTATCACGAACAAAGTGTATGTGTAACTAAGAAGTGGCAATTAAAAATAAATCATGACTAGTGTAAATGAGTAATTATTACGATAATTTGGAAAGTAAAATAAGAAAGAAAAAAAACAATCATGTGTTATGGACCCCAAAAATAAATAAGTATGACCAGGAAATACCACAATTAAACGCTGCAGCCCAACCCACGACACAGTGAGGACGAGACACAGAGCACTAAAGACAATCAACAGCGCTAGCAAGTAGACAATTAAAGTAAAGCAACCAGCTATTCTTCCTCAGCCAGATGATTGCAAAAGTGAAAGGCAACTAAGTCATGTATAGCAAAACAAGGACCAATCACAACATCCACCCACCCCGAACAATGAAAGCATAAGTCAAACCCACAGCAAATAATGAATTTTACAGGCACCTTATCTTCACACTAGATTATGCAGTTGGTAAACACAAAAATTGTTTAGTTCGCATGTATGTTCCCTAGCTTATGCAACGCATCATCACAGAAATTAAAATAAAATGGGATAATGACCCAAAGATAGTCAGAGTAAGGAAAAACTCAAGTTTAGCCACGGTGGGCCCAGCCAAAGGCAAGCATCAGGCACCAATCCCTCAATGAAAGTTTTAGGTCAGTTTCTTCATTGAGGCCTGACCCACTGTCATGCAATTTAAAAAGGAAACCATAGAAAACCTTGATAGGTATACATGTACAACCATGTTTGCAGATCGGCGCATGATATACATGCGATGTATGTCACACTGAAAATGGTTATATTCAAAGTGATAATTCAAGACATATTATTAATTATCTTGATCAAAAGTAAATTTTCAACAAAAATCTGCTGTGATACGCTGAGTACTACGAACTCATTTTCTATGTGACATACGCGAATTGGACCCCGCACTAACATATTCATAATCCATGCTATAGTGTGTACATAGCATACTATGTACATGTGCCTTCTGCAACACAAGAAATATTATGTCAAACATTAAAATATCCATAAAAGCGTGAATCATTTTCTGGTATTGCATTGATATGTACAAATCAAAATGAAACTTCAAATGTTTGCCATAAATGTGAATCTTATTGAGTGAGGTAAAATAATGCATATCAAAGTTTATCAGTGCCTTGGCTACACATGAAAAAAACATTTTTTTTCATATTTTTCCATCCACTCATAAAAATAGAGATCTTACATGAGTGCGAATGTTTTATTGAATTTATTAAACGAGTTGAGGAAAAGAGATAAAATGCGAGTCTTGCCGAGCATTTTATCTCTTTCTCGCAACGAGTTTAATAAATTCAATAATACTGGATCACAAAAGTTAGATTCTATTCATCATATGACATTAAAATTATTTTGAAATCCTTTTTCGGCGGAAAACGGTAGGGTTTTGCCGTATGTGTTACGTTAAATACGTCATTTTCTTAACGTTTCCCGAAAATCTGTAAACCACTAGTGGTTTATCGATTTTAATGCACAGCATTATTTCACTCCCAGACGCGATGTCATATGATTATATTTTTTTTATCACTTCACTTGATGGAAAGAAGTCTTAATATTGACAAAAAACTAATATCCTCAATCTATACACTTGTTAACCTTAGCATGCAATACCTTTTAATGCGCAAGGTCATCACTGATGTATGTGGTATAAAAAGGTTATACCATGGTTCGTCCACCTGCACTGAAGATAATCCACTTGCTAAAGCTTCGTGGATTATCTCCACGTACAGGCGGACAGACGATGATACAACTGCTACATATGATGCCTCATCAATATACCTCTCCATGTCTTACTCCAAATCTCAATGGTTTTCTGATTTTCTCTGGTAGCCAGGGAAAGAATACATCAAAGACTGGACAGATCAGCTTAGGATTCAAAGTTTTTGTATCTGTAGGACCTGCAGTAGAAGAATATATGAGCCACGATGTGTGATTTCCAACAATGTGGTATTTTGACAAGTGTAGACTCAGACAAGCCTGTGCAGCCTCCTTTTAAGCTTAGAAACTCCAAATAATTTACAGTCAGTAGCTTAACACTCATAGAATATTCAAGCGACTAGCAATTGCTCTGATCAGACTGCAGGCTTGTCTGAGCCTTTGCTGGTTGCATATACCACATTGTTGGAAATCTCATGTCGTGGCTCATATGTTAATGGTAAACAAAAGTTTTAAGCGTAAAATTGTAGATATTTCCTTACTCATCAGTTTTAGCAAGTTTTTTAATGTTTAAAAGAACTTATTGGCAAGATCATCGTCAAACAAGTAACGTCATACAGCGTCACACCATAATGTGAAGACAAAACACAAAAAAGAAAAAAAAAATAGAAGCACCAACATCTTGAACAGCCAGGAGCCAAAGTCTTTTTTTGCCATATTTTTTTGTATCCTGGGTCAGGTGTGGTACTTGAATGTATCGATTCCTGATCTTTGCATCCTTACTTACTTTTATCAAATTTGGCACCAAGCTGTATAGACAAGTAGTTAGGATTCCTATGGGCACTAATTGTGCTCCCCTGGTTGCTGATTTATTCCTGTTTTGTTATGAGAGGGACTTTATAATGTCTCTTTCTGATGATAAGCACGCTGATATTGTTCATGCTTTTTATCACTTAATCCAGATATTTGGACGATATATTAAACATTGACAATGTTTATTTTGACAATATGGTAAGTCAAATATACACATCAGAGCTACAACTTAATAAAGCTAATACCTCCGATACCAAAGCCGCAATTTTAGACTTGAATTGTCAATTTCTAATGATATTGTTTGTACCAACATGTATGATAAAACAATAATTTTGATTTTGAAATTGTCAATTTCCCATTTTTAGATGTTGGTGTTCCTCGCTCTACATCCTATGGTGTCTATATCTATCAACCCATTTGTTTCGCTAGAGCATCTAGCCATGTTGCTGACTTCAACAATTGCAATAACTTGTTAACTCAGAAACTTATTAAACAAGGCTATCGTTATCATAAACTTCACAAAACCTTTTCTAAATTTCAAAGACGATTCTATTTGATATCTTAAATTCCACGTTTGACTTAAATCTCTCTTGCGCCAAGGACTTTCATAACCTTAATTTAATGGTGACTTGGTGTATTAGTTGAAAATAATTGTTGGCTCTAATAATTTTTCAGCGCAGTTCATTAAAATATTTTCCCCTTATAAAAGGATTGGCTATAACATTGATGTATTGTGACAGACTGCATGCTTGGTGGTCAACCCAATCATGGTTGGCAACTTTGTTTTCCTCTTTAATTGCACGCCGATGGGTGGGACTTCAGACTCTATGATGGGTCAGATTTAAAGACTTATCGTTTGATGAGATGTTAGGGGGCTGATGCTTTGGCTGTTGTCAGGCCCACCGGGGTTTACCTGTTGGATTTCTTTTGCTCTGGTATTCCGTTTTATGTACTATTGAGTCCTTATCTTTGCTTTATCTCCATTTTATATCTTGATTTATATGTTTTAGGAGATGATGCATTGAAAAGGTAGGGGTCTTCCATGCAAACCAAACATCTTTGAGTCTTGATCAATATCTGAACTCAGGGTGAGGTTGGTGCCGTGAAACCGGTTAAGCCCTACAGTAAAATGTTTCTACTGACCGTTCCAAGGCGGTACTTCTTTTGTGGATCATTTGTGTTTTTTGTGTCTTGTGTTTCTCATGTTTTGCGTCTGTTCATTGCTGCCTTATGGTCACCTGCTTAGAAATGGCTGACCTCTTGGCTGTTTATGATGTTTATTGTATTTTTGTTACTTTCCCATGTGGTATCCTGGGTCAGGTGTGGTACTTGATTGTATCATTTCCTGATTTTTGCCTCCTTTCTTACTTTGAATGCACTGTACAAATATTCGCTATTTTTTTCTTTTGTGCAAACATATATTAAAGCTGCATACTCTGTAACTATAAACATTTTTCGAAAAAAGAAATCATTTTAAATCATTTGTAAAAGTAGAATTAAGTTATGTTGTCACAATAAATCTAATTTCTACAGCTGAAAACTGCATGGAAGCGTGAATTATCTCATAAAAACAGGTGCTTTTTCTCTTATTTGTAATTATTTGCGTCCCTCCAATAATTCTAGACAGGTAATTTTTAACATAAATGCTGTTGTTTTGGTACTAATAATTTGTTAAATATTACGAAAAAGGTAAAATGTATACCTGAGTTCTAGTATTTTTACTGTGTTCCTGAATAATAGAAACATTATTTCTAAAATGAAAAGATCAAAAGTTACAGGCTATGCAGCTTTAAGTGTTTTAAAATTTAATTTACCTTACTTTTTCAATTGCCCTCAACATTAGAAACAACAGTAGAATCTAAGGTGACGATTCGGTTGGTAAAATGTATTTAACCTCAGCATATTTGAGCAAGATAAATTAACTGTAAAACATACAAATATACATGAAAACATGTTTGTTTCATGATACACTTGCGAGTTTAAACTCCCTGCAAACAACTGCAAACGTATATGCCCTTTTGACTGCCATAACACTTTTAGAACGATCCTCACTCTAACAAAAACAACAATGGTGTCTTATGTTTGATACCACAGAGTTGAGCCATATGCTGACTTAGCATACTAGGAATATGAGCTTACCAGCATTTATACTAAGGCTAGTTAAAAGCATGCAAATTTTGAAAAAAAGTGTAAAATTTTCCTCTTTAGAAAAGCTTTTTACTACCCTTAACCTGGTAGTGCACCAAATCAAAAGAGTAACAAAAAGAGGGTAAATTGGAATCAAAAGCTTTTTGGATTTTGGTGGTGTTGCTTTTTTAAAGTCCTTGAACAGGTTTTTGTCTCTGTTCAGTCGTTTTTTTTGACCAAACAAAGTAAATTGTACCAAATAAAACCTTTGTTTCTATACAAATAAGGTAGATGACTATTAAGAAAGTAAGTAAGGGTGCAAAGATCAGGAATCGATACAATCAAGTACCACACCTGACCCAGGATACCAATGGGAAAGTTACAAACTCATAGTAGACACCACAAACGAGAGCAAAGAGGCCAGCCCTTTCAAAGCAGGTGACCACAAAGCACATATAAACAGACGCGCACAAAGACATAGCAAACACAAGACAGAACAAAAACATAAAAGATCCACAAAAGAAGTACCGCCTTGGAACGGTCAGTAAAATATTTTACTGGAGGGCTTAAACCAGTTTCACGGCGCCAACCTCACCCTTGATTCTGTGGACCAGAACACATTTGGGAAAGTGACAAAACAAAACACATCCGACAGCCAAGAGGTCAGAGTCAAATTACCACCCCAACCCCATTTTGACAGCTTTTTCAAAATACTCTGATTGTTCTAAGGAAATACATGTATATGAGAAAACCATTGGTGTGGCTGTGCGTCACGTGAAGACCCAAATCAGGGTAGGCATGGGTTGATCCAGAGGGGGGAAGGGGGTCCGGACACCCCCCCCCCCCTGAAAAGTCACAAAAATATAGGTTGTCTTTGCAATACTGGTCTGGATCCCCTGAAAAATTACAAAGCTACCAAGCCAGCATTCAATATTGGGCCATAATCTGCTCGCCAGCAAAACGCCATTTCAATGGCGTTTCGCTGGTGGGCTGATGATGGCCCAATTAAAGTGGTATGTGGATCCTCTATCCCCACATTAACTAAAAAAACAAAAACAAAAAACAACGTTGGACCCCCTCTGACAAAACTTTCTGGATACGCGCATGCTAGTAGGCATCAGTTCAGCCCAATCAGAGTCTTACAATCCGAATGTATAAACCTTGGAACCTTAGTTGCAAACTGAGCGCACAGCAAAGACTCTGATCAGACTAAGCAGTTGCACAGGCTGGTCTGAGTCTTTGCTCAGCGCACATTCATTTTTTTGGTTTAGTCATGTTATGGCTCATATGATAAACATGTATAAATTGTGGCTATATTTAGCATCACACTTGTATAATTGTGTTAATACAAATTCAATTTATAGTTCGTTTTATGTATCATACTGACAAAGTAGATGCTGATCAGCTATGCGCATATGCCAAGGCTGACGTGGCCCACATTGTCCACGTTTTCTCAAAAGAGAAAGCATGAACTTGAAGTTCCAGCGATTAGAATACAGAGGTACAAATGGGATAAAAAATATAGTATAGATATATACCTGTTATAAAACTAACAACTAGTCCGACCACTACTGTAGTTAGAACTGCCAGGGAACTATTCCACATGTATGACATCGTATACAGCCTCTGTATACCTCTAGGAATAAAAGACAACCATTAACCCATTTATGCTAGATAGACAGTCACTGATAAGCATAATGTATGTATATAGTAAAATAGATTTATGTCTGCATAAATGGGTGGACAAACATGTTTTTATCCAATATGTGTGATAAGACGATATATCAGACATTTTGTGTGTAATCACCCAATCAGGAACCATCAAGTGACATTTTGTCATTTTTTGTCGTTCTTTTGAGTTAGCCAGACATTGTGTACACTTTAGAACTTCAAAACTACCTCAAAATTCTAACAAAAACACATTTTGAAGGTTCGGCGTACATAGTTCGTATGAGAAAAGCAATGGAATAAGACTATTTATCATTGGCTGACATGCCTATATCGCAGGACGTCTGTCCCAATTGGCACAAACTGTACTCAAACAAGGGTTCTCGTAATGGGTTCTAATAAGAAGCCTGCAAAATATATATGAATAATATATTTAATAGATGAATATGTCATATGGTTTATACAAATATGAAAAGTGCTATGCAGTATAGCACAAAAGGTGTAAACAATGATTATGTGTTATGTGTCAGCTGTTATTTACATACACGCCATTGCTCAATATACACATATGCATGAGTGAATTTCACAATTTACAATAAAGCAATTATTGCAAAGTGAATATCACCTAAATGACTAAAATGACTTGCAATGAATATGGCAAAGGCTACTAACCTGCAAAATATATATGAATAATATATCTAATAGATGAATATGTCAAATGGTTTATACAAATATGAAAGGTGCTATGCAGTATAGTTCACAAGGTGTAAACAATGATTATGTGTTTTGTGTAAGTGGTTATTTACCACTACATATTACCTACATTACCTACCAAAAGGACTACCTACAACTACCTAGGTACCGTCACACTACATAATCTGTTTACACTATATACATTTGACAATATAGGTGCAGGCCTTTGGAAGGTAAGGATAGGGAAAGGTGGTTACTTAAATGTACCCTATGACACCTATTGTCCTCTTTTGCAGCTATTTCGCCTAAACCTATTGTATTTGCAGCTGATCTATGACCACATTTGTTTTGATCCTTAACTTATATAGCTTGGGGTGTGCGCCATGAAACTAAGGACGCAGAAAATTGTACTAAAGTACCGCTTAAGACAGTGATAAGGCCTTTTTAGTTGTCGCACTAACCATTAATTGTAGTTAAGAGACTCAATAAAACAGAGTCTGCTGCTTTCAATTTTCATAAGTTTTTTTTATATTTCTAAATGATCGGCTTAAAAATCTCCAGATTATGTATCTTTTGATAACAGTGTGGTAATGGTGCTGATCATACTGCATGTACTGTCCTGCCAGCCAAGAGTGACAGTGACGTCATGTTTTGTTTACAATATTTAAGCAAAACATTAACTTGTTTACACCACTTGTGCTAACGCTAATCGATAGTTCACTTGTGTATTAATTCTATCCTGCGGATAGGATTTATACACAAGTGATCCTTCGCTTCTAAGTCTCTTATTTTTTGTAAACAAAATATGGCATCGCTTCACTCTTGGCTGGCAGAACGGTAAGTGTTTACAAACCACAAAATGTGTGTATATTTGACTTATTATAATTGATGTTCAACATACGAGTATTTATCATAGACTGACGTTGTCGCTTCAATTGTCTGTGGAGTGACTGTATTAACAGGTGATGTGGATGGTGAGGCGAGGCCTGAAATATTCCAGTTACATCCTTCTGTGCTTAGTTCAGGCTTTATTACCACGCTTGTTTTAGTGATTATCCCACCAAGGCTGATCCATAACAGAAACGCTAGACTTGTAGTAAAACCAATGGTTCCTCCCTGAAATGAGTTAACCCTTAAAGCGCCAAACACAACTGCAGCAGACGACAAATTTTGCGACATCTTTACCAATTTTTGAAAAAAAATAAGGTATGATATATCATGCCTTACTTGGTATTTTTGAACAAGCAGCATATTTGAAATTGTCGTCTGCTGCAAATTATAGGTTGCGTTTTAATAGTAAGTTCAGTCCATATCATAGGTTCAGATTAGGAAACCTTTTTGAGCATTAATTGTTATACTATTTTACCCTTCAATTTGAATATGCATATTGGAGTCTTAAAGAACCATGTCATGGAGACAGTTCTTCTGACTATACCCACATCTAATGCTTTGTTTGAGAAACAAGGAAAAATTCTATTATCTGGAGGCCTGATTATATGCATCAGGATAAATATTGTGTCCAATTTAACCCATTCTAAGTGCATACACTAAAAGGACTAGGAATGTAAGACTGAGTATATAATTTGCTTAACTATAAATTATCTTTTGTGATATGTTTCTTCTATGAACCTTTATTTATGGAATCCCAATGCATGATTTTTTGTTTTTTATGTAGGAACATGTATAATACAATCCTGGTTTTAAGCAGAATGCAACTCTAACCAATTGAATCTGATGTAGTAACCCATACAATCTCCCGAAAGCTAGATAAATAAGAATGAGTAAAAAGTACAGTAAACCCTTTCTTAAGCTGCCACTCAAAAAGAAGGCCAAACTGCAGGTCAAAAGTATTGAAGAATGCTCCAAGGGGAACATTCTGCAATACTTTCGACCTTCATGAAGCCACCATTTGTCATTAAGATCTTTGTTTTGTCTATTTTTGAGTGACCGCTTAAGACAGGTTTTACTGTAGCTTACAGAACTACAAATTGCTTGGTACATGTATACATGTTAGTCTTGTTTGCATTTTTATTGTTTTTTCATGGAACAATTCGTCTCGAAAGATAAATCAAATCATATTCAATGATATAGGAAATAAATCAGCTATAAAAATGGCGGATTCAATTTGCTTATTGAAACTCAGACTTTAAAGTTTTCGTTTGGTTTGGTTTGATGCTTAAGTCCCAGTCAACTGCTATGATCATGTCGAGATTTACCTAACCACACTTTGATCCTGGGCTAGCTTGAATAAACGGATAACCAGTACTTCGTACACATGCTTTTGCTTGTAACTGACAACAGCCCTTTGTGAATCAGCCTAAGGGAGGAGAATGATGGTAGAAATTATCTCATGATCAATCTCCGTGAAATTATTGAACCAGGCTGGGATTGAGCTCGCAACCCCTGGATCTGCAGTCAGACACGTTACGGAATGGGCTACGCGGCCTAGTAACTTTCTCATTTTACATTACTACTTTGATCGAATAGGAAACAAGTATGTTATTAAAAGGGTGGTAAAATCATTGATTTAGGGTTGTTGTAACATGGTAGACGTTTTCTCTCTGCAAACACCTATCACATTTCCCTCCAAAATAACCATTTTTCCAAAGTAAAATTAAACATACCAAAATACCTAAATGTTGGTATCTGTTGTATGTGCCACTATGCATTTGTTAGTTCATGTTATAGCACAGATTAAATTTATATCTACTTAACCAATACAGACAACAGTTTTGCTCTAAGCCATTTAAGGAGATATATCTTTAAAAAGCTCTTACTTGCATGAATTTTTTCCTGCAAAAACAAAAAATGCTTTTTTATCAAGACAGATACCTTTGGCCACATTGTTATATATTTTTCTACCAGAAATTTGTACATTTTGGGCGAAAATACTTCTAAATATTGTTGTCCATTAATTGTAGTTCATGTTCACTCAGCGTGGCACAATATTGCAAACAATATCAAACCAGGAAGTGACTCTACAAATACTGATTAGCATGCTGGGGATGCTCAAAAGCTGTATGTTGGGGCGTAAAGTGATCTGTGTGAGATGTATAAATTGTTCATACAACAATGTGGCCAAAGGTATCCATCTCCGTGATACAAAAAAGCATTTTTTGTTTAAACAGGAAAAATTTCATGCAAGTAAGAGCTTTTGAAAGATATATCCCCTTATAGTTGGCCATCCAGAGCCTGAAAAAAAAATATGTTGGGATTTTTGAGAACATTTTGGCATCCATGCTCAAAGTGTATCTTGATGTGTTTTAAGCAGCATAGGGGTAGATGCCAAGTCTGGAAACGCCCCAAAGTCCCAGAATTAGGTCAAAGGTCAACTGAGTGCAAATTCTTGTATATAAGTCAGATTTTAGCGTTTTTAACCATTAACTATCCAAAATTATTACTAAAAGTAATGCAAAATCACTTTTGGATAATACAGCCATGCTGTATAATCAAACCGCATCATCAAGGCATGATGAGTGTTTTGATCAAAGGTCATTTAAGTGCAAAATCGGTGAAAATTGTAGCAATATTTTATGTTTATAGGGACCAAATTCAAATTTTAAGTTCCCTTCTACCCTAATGGAAGAATTTTTTTATTGGTATCCTGCTAGGTGTGTGTCCATCATGTTTGGTAAGCAATGATTTACTAAGATACCCGCGGTCAAGTATTCATAATAGGCATGTAAAGTATGTTACTGTATAAAATCAATTAAAATGTTATACAACTAAGAATAACCATTTCATTTTAAAGAAATAAGTAATAGTTATACTATTGGTTGTCCGCCTGTCCGTGGAGATAATCCACGAGCTTTAGCGAGTGGATTATCTTACGTACAGGTGGATAAACATGGTATAACTATTTTATACCACCTACATCAGTGTAGGCCTTGCACATCATGAGATATTTCATGCTAAAGTTGGTAAGGGTGGTATAATTTCTTTTGCTTAATGCTTTGTATGAATACGTCATTTTATGCAATTATCTATCCTTTTAAACATAAGATGTGTTAAAGTGGTTACTTACGTTACATTTTACCATCTGAAATTGAGTCATTTCTCAAAGGTATGTGTTCCTAGCTACAGCTTTCATGAAGGACTTAGCCATGATCTCATGCTTATAGGACTAAAATATATTTATTTTCTCATTTCACACATTTGTTGTGTTTGTTCCCATCTATGAGTAATTGTAAAACACTTTTACAAGGCCACTACCTGCTAATTCTATATACTTAGCATAGCTTCAAGAAAATACAAAGACCAAGCCTCCTTTCATAAAACATCAGGCATGTTAAAACTATGATAGAATATGATAAATACCATATACTGGAAGAAATATATCCTAACATTGGTCTTCACATCAGCCTGTTAGCAGATGGTAACATGCATAACATAAGGCAAATATACAGGTACACTTCTAATAATGATGATCCTGTGAAAACGTTAACTTTTTGTGGGGTATATCATGGAAATAGCCCTGACATTAAGGGAAATCCTCCATATAGCTTTAACATTTAATTGTAGGGTTGTCATTTCATTTGCACATATTAATGAAATGATGTTGATTCAAAAGCAGCGTTTCTTTGAAATCAGGCTGCTTGTGTTAACGTATTCATCCATATATAGAAGCAGTATAAATATGATATTAATGTTTACCTCTAATTTTAAGATACCATAAAATATATATCTATGTTTTTCACAGCGCAACTTTTTATACATTGTAATTGTTTCAATGTCGCTAAATTCAATTCAAAGTATCAGTATTAAACAAATTTTGCTTATTATTATTTTTTGCAATGATGATAGAAATAAAATGCTATGATGTTATTGGCATGTGTTTTTTATGTTATTCTTTTTAACTGTAAAATGCCAATGCAAGTTTTATTCTAAATTAAATTTCCCCAAAACAGATGTCTGGTGACTTCTTGGGAACACAGGCATTCACCATATTGGAGCACCTGATGATTTGATTGTGTTCATAGTTTTCCAACAGTTTGGGGTCATTTCTTAGTATTTAGAGTTAATTTGTCCTGAAATGGTTATCTAATATGTCCATTTACTAGCATAATCAATGGGTTTAACATCTCCAATTTGCTTGATGTATATTAGATCCTAAGGTAGTTACCTCGCCTGTTCTAGTGTAGAATCTATCTGTTAACCATGACAATAATTGCTAAGACAGGGATTGATTGCATATAGGGTAGGTGTTAATGTATACATCTACTGCTCGTAGATACAAGTGCAATATATCAGATTGCATAGCACTTGTAACATACTCCAACTGTATAGTTTTAATATGGCATTACTCTTGAAATAAAACTGAACTACTTTCCTTTCACTATACACAAGACAGTCCTCAAACAGTGTTAGTATTCACAAATATCTACAAGGATATAGGTACAAGAGTGAGCAAGTTTATGCTTAAAATGCTTTCTGCAAGCTGCTGTCAGCAATGTTGTTAACATTTTTAAGGTTTTGCATATATTTAAGACTATCACAATAAGCCTAATTTAGTAAACCTTTTAAAACCAACAAACAGACCATAACTCACTTTTCATAGGACATATATAAAACATGTACTAGAGTTACAAGTAGCTCAAAAAATCAAATAGTGCATAAACAAAACTAAAAACAAACTATCTTGTGAATTAGAAAAGCAAAGAAATCAGCTGCGTGTGACGATACTTTTTCAACATTCAGTTTAATCTGTGAGTTTCAGAGATTCAAACCATATTTGTAAATTTTGAGAGTTATGTTTTTGTTTTATGCTTCAGAAAAAAAACAGTCAACTGATCTTTAATATAAAGTATCACTAACGTTCGAATGATTTGTTGTTTATGTTACCATGAAATATGTACAGATGTTTTACAAGACTGCTACATGACTCAGGTAACCTTACCTCAACCAACCTAAGTCTAAGATAATTAACAAGCAGAATAGTTTCTATCAGAATTGCTGCAGAATATAAAAAGATAATCATCATTACAATATGATATGATTATCTAGTTCAACAAAACATAGAAGACTTTAATGGGGACAGATGATAAATTAATTTTATAATGTAATTGTCAACAGTGAAAAGTGAAAATTAAAAGATTCCAACATGCAAGGAAAAACTTTAATATTAGATCTATGTAACACCCTATATTCGGACATAAACCATGCTGGTTCTGTACTACGAAAGCTTTGGTTGATGTTATATTTGCAATCTTCAATAACCTTTACCAGCTCTAGAAGACACTCAGCACCACCCCTGCCTTAACCCCTGCTTTGCCACTAGATGTACGAAATATTGCTATACTATTTTAAGTAAAGTATTGATATTAAGTCAATATTTAAGTCGTGATGTAGATTGCATGTTTATCGTTATGTACCATTGGTAGAAATCTGAAAACTGCAATATGAATGTAAAAGAGCCAAGCAAATTGCAAAAAGTAATTGAGTAAGACCAGGACATGCCACATTCACATATTGCAGACGAATCCATGTCACTCTTTTAAATTAAGTCTTATATAGAATAAAATGTATGTAGTATATGTAAGCGAATTGGGGAGAGCAGACCCAAATTTTATATAAGCCTAACAACAATTTACTACCTTTATCCATGTATGTAAGGCACATTTTGCTACCTACGTTACCTCATTAATATATGTGAAGCAATTTAAGATACATAATTGTTAATATAGTTGTATTTTGATTTCATAATGAAAGATATTTTGCAATTACAATGCAATGTAAATAGAAAAATGAATCTGTAAGCAGCTATGCATTACATGCTGGAGCCAGTACAAAACACATACTAATTAGCATATTTAAATATTTACTTGATTTCACTTCATTGCAAGTTAAAAGTTATAAACAACTTCAAATATATGAAAATGAGCATTTTCATTTAGAATGTAGATCAACATCATGTATATTTCAGGTCAGGTATCATGGTTTATTCTAATGCATGTAATTTGTAAAGTCATTAACTGCAATTTAGTATAAAATGTAACATAAGTATCGCTGACGAGCAGAAATACTTATCACAGATGTATGCAATTGATTTCTATGTCTAATTTAAAGATTTAATGCTTAAACTGTTTCACTAATACTATTTAAATAAATCAACATTAGCCTTGTATTTAATTGCGTGTACTGTTATTTTCAATGTCAGTAGGGTAACGTTGAATACAGGTGATTTATAGAAAAATGACCACAGAAAAATTATCAAATTATATGTTTTTAGGGCCCCAAGCCATGACCCAAACTGAAAATAGTTTTACTTTCTGAGAGGTGCAGCAAACTCTCAAAGTAGCCCATATATCTCAGTTTAGCCCAAATGAGGGAGAATTTGAGTCATAATTGCACAAAACTTACGATGTTTGTCTTTGCAAAATCCATGAAAGGATGCTTCCAAAGGGGTTCCTTTAATAATAAACATGTTAATTTAAGCCTTCACAAAGACTTCTACCATTTTTAGAGTTTAAAAACATCTTGTTGTTGGACCAGAGAAAAAAAGAAACACAGTTTGTAAAAATGCTCCGATTATTGCACTTGATGACCTTTGACCCTATTTTAAAGTCGACATATGATTATTTAGTTATAAAAAACATTTTCTCAATGTTTTTCAGACTTATAACTAGAAGCACACAAAATTTGGCTTGAAATGAAATATGTTTACTTATAAAAAGATAAATTTGTTTTACAGTAGTACATATTTTCTCATTTTTGCACTCAATGACCTTTGATCTTATTTCCGGCCTTCATATGCAAATTCCTTAGGCTTTGTATATATGGTAAATAATATGTTAAAAGTGGTCTAACAAATGTACTCAAAAATGCCAACAAAATCAAAAATATGCACCTTTTTTTGATTCGGATTGCCAACTATTAAAGACACTGAAATGTTTGTAGAGATTATGAATTGAAATAATCCATGCTTAGTGGTACATTGGTTTGACGTTTAGCTAAATAAATACTTACCCACTTATTTGCCCAAGGAAAGAGCATCCCTAGTGTAAACAGACCCAATATAGGTCCCCCTAATGCCCCAAACAGTGTGTATGCAAGCTGTAATAATAATCAACAAAAAGTAAGTGAGTATGAACGCCGTTCTATATTACAAGTTGAAAGTACATGTATGTAATGGTGGGCGTTTAATATCCCAAATACACCCAATTAAATTAACTAAAGGATACTGCCTTAAATAGCTGCAATCTTTCCAAAACCCAACTTAAACAATACATAATGTTAGTTTACCAGCAACCTAGCATGCGCGGATCCAGAAAGTTAGAAAGTTTTTTTTTTGTTTTTTTTTGGGGGGGGGGGAGGGGGATGAGGGGAGGGAGGATCCAAGTACCATTATATGCAGACCATCATCGGCCCGCCAGCTAAACGCCATTAAATGGCGTTTCACTGGCGTGCCGATGATTGCCCAACATTGAATGCTGGCTTGGTAGCTTTGATTTTTCAGGGGATCCGGACCTGTATTGCCAGAAAATCACATATTTTAGTGATCCGGACTCTTTGTCTTCCTGTCTGGATCTGCACATGAACCTAGTGACTAATCAATTATCTCAATGATTAAGATATTCATACAAGTGTTATTGAACAAGATATTTCATTTATTTTCCAGAGGAAAGAATATAAACAAGAATATGAAAATTCATACTAGTCATAAGTTTAAGATCATTAACAACTTTTGCGATACCCAAATGGTCTGTTTATTTTTTAATTTTCCTGTCTTGTTAGTAGACTGATATACCATAAAACATGATTTATGGAAGATGCATTGAATTGACAAGATTTTCACACATTAAAATGTATCGAATACAGGAAATATAAATCAATGTTCAGAATGTTTATGAATTATATTTGATATTGTCACATACTTTAAGATCATATCACACAATACTTAACCCTTAAAGCACCAAGAAAAAATGCATCTGAAAATGTCATCTGCTGCAGTCGTCTGCTGCAGATAATTGCCTAACATTACTGACAAATTAAGTATAGAAGCAAACAGCGTGGACTCAGAACAGACTGCTCCTATAAACAGACTGCTCCTACATTTCAGCAGACGAGAAAAACAGACGACTTTAAAGTTATGCCTACCTGAAGTATCATTGCACCAACTTGTGAAACTACAAATGCACATGCCAGTGCTAGTAAACCAAATAACACCACTGAAAAAAGACAGATTTGGAATTTTTGTGTTTTAATAACAACATAATCTAGGGCGAAGATTTGGTACCAGTAAAATGCATTTTAGCCCCCTGGTGGCTAAGGCTGCTGTCCATTCTAAGGTTGTAGTTAGATTTATTGTTTGTAGGGGTTCTGTGTTTGATCCTTTTTTATTCAGTACTTTGTGCCCGTCTTGTTTTGCAATTATCTTAATGAGGAAGAGAGAGCTGGTCGCTTTGCTTCGATTGTCTTCCAAGTGTCTTGTAATTGTTAGTGTTCTGTGGCTGTTCTCCACGGCGCTGTGGGTTGGCCTTCAGTGTGTGACGGTGGTATTTCCTGATCATACTCACTTCCTGTTTGTTGTTGCTGATGAGACTAAGATGCACCAATGGAAAAATAAAAAAAAACAGTAAAATTATATGGCTGACCAAACCGGATAGACCCTCTCTTATTGCCAAAAGGTCCTCGGTTTTTATATTCGTTTTGTTCACTAATTAAATCTTTTTTATTTCTGATTCCAAACGGTAAATGGAATTTCACAGTTTTGCACAATATGAGAAAATAACATTCTCAAAACGAAACAAATTATAGACCATAAAATAAAAATATAATCTTTTCAATGTATTTCTTAGACTAATGGGATCTTATGACGAGTGCTTTTCACATGATGTCGCGTCTGGGAGTGAAATAACGCCATGCATTAAAATCTATAAACCACTAGTGGTTTACAGATTTTCGGGAAACGTAATGACGTCCATAATAGCGTTGCGTACATAATGACAAAATTACGCCAACAAATTTAACAATTTTACGCCAGAAGTGAGATTTCAAGTATTATTAATGTCATATGATAAATAGAATCTAACATTCGTGTTCTTGTATTATTAAATTTATTAAACTTGTTGCAATAAAGAGATAAAATGCTTGGCAAGTTTCATATTTTATCTCTTTTACCCAACTCGTTTAATAAATTCAATAAAACATGGGCACTCATGTAAGATCCTCTATTTATTAATCACTTGGCACTTATTTGTGCATTCACTGACCACGTCATACAGTTACTACTTGTTGTTTCCTCAACAATTAAAGACACTTCATTGTAATAAGTTCTTTTCTTCTGAATATAAAGTTTGATCATCCATTTCTAAACTACACATGCAGCAAAATGCATGCATTTGTGTCATTTAATTTTATTTGTCAAAATTTTGTGTCTGCGTTTACTGAGATTGCTGTTGATAAAAACATTGTAATAATAAAAATTGATAATACACTAAAGCAAACTTATCAACGAACACATTGCATTTTTTATGCTAGTTCGGAAAGCAAAAATCTGTCAAACAAAATTGCTGAGACTCTACAATTCAGTTTGATTTAAAAATGTCTCGTTCGTCTTGTACTGAAAAAATCCCAGGTACCCTCATTTCCAAATTTAACACTTTTCACAACAATATTAAATATTCCATAGAAACGTTACCCATTTACATGTTTGATTATTTGAATATTTTACTGACAGCCATTATTTAAGATGAACATGAATCAAAAGTTTCAACACAATCAGACTCTTCATTTCTTTTCAGTAATAACATGAAGACAGACGCTACCAGCAGCTTAATCTAAGAAATTTTGCTTTAAGCATGTACTTTAGATACACACTTTGTACTGTTTTGTACGCTTTATTATCTGTTGTAGTATGGCGGATGCTTTTTTCTTTGATCTTTGCTGATGTTTAAATCAGACACCCTAGAATTATGACAAGGGGGAGCTTAAAACCGTACTCTAACTTCCAATTTTAGCTAAACAGCAATGTAGGCGGTAACTATCTAAATAATGACAAAATAAGCCGTAGGTAAATGTAATATAATTGACAGCTTAGGCCGGATGCAGGGAGGAGCGAATGTAAATTTCGTCAGGTGTCAGTAACACGTGTTTATTTGCGCCTGCACCATACTACAAGCAAAATAAAGGATTCTTCCTCGGCTTTCTGTTTAAACCGCTTGGTGGGCTACGCCCACCTCGCGGTTTAAACAAGAAAGCCCTGGAAAAGAATCCTTTATTTATTACTTGTACAACATTGACATTTTCAGTGATTGTATGTTTTAACTAGAAACCACGGTTTTTCTTTTGAAAAGTAAAAAATATAGGACAAATGCCATCAAATTTATTGTTCAAATTTCACAATGAAAATGGAAGTGTGGAATAGTCTTGAAAGATTTACTGCTGCAGAATAGACTGATCAAGTTCTGTTGCGTTTTGTCTACCATGTTCACATAAAATCTTACGTATACAATGATCTTAACGTGTGCTAATGACGATATTCAAAAATGTTGAAAAGGAGGGGTTTTTTTTCATTTATTTAAAGATGGGAAAATAATTGTTGCACATCAAATTTCAAATATTTGGCCTTTTTTAGTCACCTTGACCAGTTTCATTTTATTTGAACATGGTAGACAAAACGCAACAGAACTCGATCAGTCTATGAATAAATTATTATTGGTGCCTTAGTCAGCAAAAATGACTTTGTAAAGTGTTTGTTTATAAGTTTGCTTAAGTGTAGTAGCCTAGGAAGTCCAGCAAATCATTTTAAAATTTTACATAAAAACCTATATTGGTTTATTGATAATTTAATATATATTAAGTAATAAAACTGGACAATGACGTTGTTGTCTATACAAAAAGGGATTTTGGAAAATAACCTTAACTAGGCAAATTGTTAAAGATAATCTGAACCTTAATGGTTAACAAATATTTGCTTCGAGAGTTTACCAGCCTTGACTACCTACCAAAAGCCTTTGACATAAATGTAGCTCTTTGAGCGGATATCTTTGTACAGCAGATAGGTTTGACATAGTGTTTTGCTGCCAGAGTCTACCAGCCTTGACTATATGTACCTACCAAAAGCCTTTGACATAAATGTAGCTCTTTGAGCGGATATCTTTGTACAGCAGATAGGTTTGACATAGTCTTCAAGCATGACTGCTGCTACAGCGTTTAAACCTGATGACACAGTGCTGAAAAAGGACAAACAATATAATTGAATATTTCTCCTTTTGCGACAAATCCTAAATAAAAAAGATGTTCATTTTCAACGATCTGCAATTACGCAAAATATTGAGACAACTTTATAATAACAGTACTCATCTTAAAGTTTTAACAAGGCCAGTTGTGTGTTAAGTGAGATGTGTTCAATATATTGACAGAATCACAGAGTTGCTGGTTTGTTTACTTTGTTAAACCAGGTCCATCTCTTTGAATTTTTGCGTTATATACAGGTAGGTACAACTACAAGAAAGTATCAGCTAAATTCACTGATATGTCATTAATTAGCATATTTTAGATGTTTTATGTCAAGCAAGAGACTCAGGCGTTGCAACATCTTGGCTTGGCATTACAAGAGGGTAGGCGACAAATACCAAGGGATATTGAGGTTGGCGCAGTGAAACTGGTTAAAGCCCTCTAGTAAAATATTTTACTGACTGTTTCAAGACGGTACTTTTTTTGTGGATCTTTTTATGTTTTTTTCTGTCTTGTGTTTGCTATGCCTTTGTGCGCGTCTATTTATATGTGCCTTGTGGTCACCTGCTGAGAAAGGGCTGACCTCTTGACTCTCGTTTGTGGTGTCTACCTGTGACTTTGTCACTTTCCCATTGTTATCCTGGGTCAGGTGTGGCACTTGATTGTATCGATTCCTGATCTTTGTACCCTTGCTTACTTTCATATAACCCTTCACATAATCGCTAGCATGCCCAGAAGATGTCGTGCATGCATCAATGCTTATAGGGCACGGGCCAGATACTGATCTCCTTCGCGTATTAAACATTCCTTATACACTAGAAGTTTTGTTCTTTCTATTTGAATTTTCCCTCGTAAAAATATTTTTAAATGTTATTGTCATGAGTATGGGTGGTAGATTGAAATATATGTCAATCGGAATCATCATTTGTCATCTTTCTGTTAGTCAATGATGTAACATAATCGAAGTCAGGGTCATGGATCCTTAGTGATATGTAAGTGCTGTGCCAAGGTGACCTCAATATTTAGCATCAGATGCCAGTGTTGCTGCCAGTGTTTCTGGCAGCATTGATTTCTAATCGCCCGTGGTGCCAACGATTTTCCTTTTAAGCTACATGTACCACTTCCTTCATTGAGGCAGAAGATGAGATTCTGGTTCTGGTTTTGCATCGGCGAACACCCACTGCTCAATCTCTTGAAATTTGAAAATTTCGCGAGAATTTTATTTTCGCGAATATCGTTAAAACACATATTTGCGAGGTTAAAAATTCGCGACAAGGGCGTGATTTACTTATATCAGTAAACGACAGAGTGATTTCGCCAATCCATGAGGATATTATTTTCACGAAACTTCGCATATGCGAAGTTTCGCGAAAATTAAAACCTCGCGGAAATTTCCGAATTTACAGTATACACGTCAGCATGAGCGCTCAAGGAAGGCTTTTGAGCATATGTAATAAGTAGCAAAATCAAATGTGCTGGCCCATATGTTATTACCTGAGACTGCCACTGAAGACACATGAGAGAAGAAGTCCTGGTAAACCATGAAGATCACCCAGCAAATCCATCATATACAAGGGAAGTAACTTCATACAGCATGGAAATAAATATAAAATACAGTAACTTATATTAATAAACAGTTGGTACATATAACAAATGGTATAAACCAGATAGAGAATCGCTTTATAAAATGTGCTATCTAGTCTTCACAAATTGTCTTCATTATTTCTCGTATCACTTTAGGGAACAATATATTCAAATTCCCTTCACTGAATGTTGCTATTCTTTGCCCAGCAAATGTTTCGTTCTAGTTTCTAACGGTATCAAATGATTTACAGACCATCCAGATGAGTTAAACCGTGTCATACTGTATATTGTTTTATGTAAAATACTCTTTCCAAGTTTTATCTGGTTAACCTGTACCATTCTAGTTGTGAGCATGCATTTAAAATCAGAGTAAAAAAGTGTTGATCCTGATCGGATGGATCTATCAGAAGCCAGATAATCTGTGTCTACAATGTGTCTTTTAAAAAAAAAGGACAGAAAAATAATGGCGCAGCAGTAGAATTCGCAGCCGGAATCGATATCTGGTAATGCAGTCTATCATCAGAATGACCCAAAATAATCAGATTTAGGGTCTTCCTGTCTGGTTTTTCCAAGTTCTAGGCTTGTTCCCAAAGTGATATTTTTTATCAAGAACTATAGCTGTTGTTTATACTAAGAGCCGTGTCCTGTGAATTGGTTCTTTGTAATCTAAATGTTAATGATTTTGAAGATATGGCAGTAGTTGATAATGTTTGTCTTAAATAGTAATTAAAAACTACGTTTAAACTTTTGATTATGTTTATTTGTAATTTCTTTGATCGTTTTTATTTCAGATACAAGTCATTATAAAATATAAAAGAAAACGTTCAGTTAGGAGGAATACTGACAAATGAAAACCAGAACGATTTAATTGTTGTTAAAAATAAAATTGAAAACTCTAAATTGTGGCACCTATTGTTGACATTCATAGACATATTAGATTGTACAAAACCTTTTTATTACTACAACATTTGATCATACCAATTTTCATTTCAATGGTCCCCTTAATACTTTATTGCATTCTCATGAGTTACATGTATTAGACTCTAGTGATTTACAAATGCATCGTTATAGGCAAATAGATATGTACGACACATTGAAAAAAGATAGGGAACAATTTATCCAGCAAAAAAGCGGAAAGTAATATATCCTAAAGACTGAGAACCCTTAATTTTTTCAAACAAATAAACAGTCGGTCTGACTATACTGAGGAACAAGGAGCAAACGATTCAGCAAATACGAGGGACGTTTTTTATGTTCGTAGAAAGGTAGATTTAATGAAAAGGGCGAAAGTAAATGCATACATAATGCATATATTTGGAAAGTTTGAGCTTTTATCTATACATGCAACCTAAAATTATTTCAAAATGCATTACTTTAAGGACTTCTAAGAGGCAAAGACATACCTATATATCGCACACTGGAAATATGGTAGAAATAAGACATTTATTGACTTAGTCTCTGACAGAACGTTAGAAACAATTGCATGAATATGGGTACATAGCCATACACAGCTTTTGAAAATATGGCTGCAGATCAAGGACACCACGTGCTACAATATTATATAAACATTATAGCAAATGCGTAGCAATTATTGGATATGGAAGATTTGTTTGGAACCTCTGCAAATTTAACAGTAGGCATATAAACTTTTATTGTAAAAAGTTGACACAAGTGGAAGTTGGATACGGGCTTTTGAATGTGGCTTAATATGTTAGCTGTAAAGTAGTATTATAATTTTTCTTGTTTATATGGTAGATGGAATAGTTATGGTAACTTTCATCCCAAAACAAGGTTAATACTTTTGTTTTATTAGAAATGAACTGCATAATAAATAGGCTAGGGGGTGCTAAAATCCCGTATTTTGTATATAAATGATGCCATGGAGCGTTACTATATTAAGAAAATACATTAAAACTGTTTTGTGCCTCTTAACAGATTTTGAAATAACTTCAATAAGAAAACTATGCAGATCCGATTGTTATTGTGGTTTCTACGCAGGGTTGATTTACCCCACCCACTTTTTATAACACGTGGGGTATGCCAGTACCGGAAGTTGCCAGTTACACGCTTAAATCGATACATCAATATACCTACTGACGAATGATTAAGTATATCATGGGCTATGTAAAATCAGAAGAAATTTTTAATTTGTTCACAATCGTAATTTTAACACATATAATAACTAGCACTTGACTGTGATTATTTTGGTATATTGATGGATGTTTTAAAATTGTTATAGAAGAGCAAACAACATGCTTATAGTTTTGCTGCACCTGTCTATGATTAGCGTTTGAATAATTAATTTTGATGGTGCAAAGAAAACATCAGCTTGAAAAAAGCTCATATCACCATCGCGAATGGAACTTAACAGCGTCTAATTTCCTAATGGCTGCGTGGTTAAAATGACACGGATTTCGGCTAGTGTCCTTTTTACGCCCTATGCAAAGCTATATATCTTGACCTAACTTAGCGCTAATGATGTAAAATTTATATCAAGTAATAGACAGGAGCTAGACCTTTCAAAATATATATAGTTATGGTACCGTAAGTTCTATATTTGTAGAGATACAGCCCGATTCTAAGAACATAAAAAGTGACCCTCGTACATGATAAATATATCAAGTTTAAACTTTACCTAGCAAAACTTTCAGGTGTTCCTTAACTTTTGTCTTAAGTGTGTGTATTTAATAAGCTCCCCATGGTGGATAATTTTCATGACTAATTGTCACCTCAGATTTTTTATTTATCTTATGAAATACAGTCAGAGTAGTTAACAGTTTGGACACAGATCATGCCTTACATTTTGTAATCAAAACTGTTTGTTTATGTTACAGAATTTAAGAATCCATCATGATTCTGAGGGTAGGATAGAAAAATCCGTCCCGAGCATCGCTGTTTGGCATCACAAGGCTTGCGGAGTGATGACAAACGGTGATCCCGAGGGATCCTACTCTCACACGAATAATGGATTCTTTTTCTTGCTCACCATTGTTTTTATTTATTATTTATTTATTTTAAACCAAGCTTCCAAAAGTCCCTGAACACGCTAAGATGCAATTTCTCATGATGATGCTACTTTAACATAACTATGACGTCCTGGGTAATATAGCATGGGTAAGATAAGATTTTCTATCCCAGGGTAAAATCTCAGATATCCTTATCTGGTGTGCAAGATGACAAAGTATTCACCTGCAGGAAAAAGTTAAAAATGTGTGCTAGTTCGACAATATAGGGTAAACTGTTTTTATTTTCTTTTTTAAGCTGTAATGGGCATATAAAATCATTTGCCAATAGCGTATGCATGTCTCGTGTAAATATCATTTATTATACTACGAGGGGCGTTCAATATGTAACTAGAATTGTTTTTCTACGAAAAAGCAGATGTCTTCCCCCTTTTGATGTCAAAAGCATGAGTCATTAAATACAATTTCAAACAGAAACATTAAATACAATTTCTTACGGAAATTCTAGTCAATTCATGAAGACAATCAGCTCGTATCTAGTAAAGATATCTGTCAATGTAGTTAACTATTGCACAATCAAAACCTGGCATAAAATAGTCATAGATAATTGTATTTGTGATTGACAAAGTTCCATCGAAAATAACTAAAAAAGTGTAAATAACACAATTACTATTCTAGCACTCTGCACGTTGACTCATGTTGGTTGATACTTGTATAAAGTTTTGTCAATATAGCTAAAGCGGTTTTCAATTTATAGAGCGGACATGGTTTTTGTGATGGACAAAGTTCCAATGAAAATAACTAAAAAGTATAGAAGGCAGATTTACTATTCTTGCACTCTGCACGTCATCTCATGCTGATTGATATTTGTATAAAGTTTCGTGAATATAGCTTAAGCGGCTTTCAAGTTATAGAGCAGACACCATTTTTGTAATGCACAAAGTTCCAAGGATAATAACTCCAAAAGTATAAAAGGCAGAGTTATCATTCTTGCTCTCTGCATATCAGCTCATGCTGATTGATATTTGTATTAAGTTTCGTGAATATAGCTTAAGTGGTTTACAAGTTATAGAGCGGACACGATTATTGTGATGCACAAAGTTCAAAGGGAAATAACTCCAAAAGTATAAAAGGCAGGGTTACCATTCTTGCAGTCTGCACGTCATCTCATGCTGATTGATATTTGTATAAAGTTTCGTGAATATAGCTTAAGTGGTTTTCAAGTTATAGAGCGGACAGGATTTTTGTGATGCACTAAGTTCCAAGGAAAATAACTCCAAAAGTATAAAAGGCAGAGTTACCATTCTTGCACTCTGCACATCATCTCCTGCTGATTGATATTTGTATAAAGTTTCTTGAATAGAGCTTAAGCGGCTTTCAAGTTATAGAGTGGACACGATTTGTGACAGACAGACAGACAGACAGACAGACAGACGGACGCCCGGGGAAAAACAATATGTCTCCCGACCCTAAAGGGGGGAGACATAATGAAAACAGCCCAGTATATCCCAAAGTTTTATATTTACACACTTTATAATTACTTTCATTAAAAGGTCTGTTTCCTGGCTAAATAAATGTAAAATTGCAGTTGTCGAGCTCCTTATCTAATTTACACAAGCCACTTTCAAGATAGGGCTCTGAAGTACACTGAGATATGAAATAAAACAATGTTTTCAAAAGCAGATAACTACACGAACGAGGGATGTTTTCAGTCTGCTTCTTTGTGCGGTAAATATCCATATATTGGTGATTTATACCTGCAAACATTTTTGGGTCTTGCTTTATATTCCATGAAATACTGAGGCTGCCAATTTGGTTAAAATCCTCCCTGATCCTACATTTTCTGGCATTACATTCACAGCGTCGTTTTTGCGTGAACGAATATATAGTGAAAAATTTATACGAAAATTATTTGTCACGTTTTTTTCTGGTCGCTTTGATGTTCCGATTTTGAAAGTTCCATATTTAATCTCACCCATAAAGTACCCCTAAATACGTCATTTGAAATAAGAAAATCACTTAAAAGAATGCCATCCCTGGCTTACACTGAAATGGATCAGCCAAGTACCGCGTTTCATCGATGTTTGCATTCGAATGCATTATTTGGACATTGTTACACGTATTTACATGTACGTACTCTGGCTGGCTAATTTCAGACAATAAAATTATAGGAAACGAAAATGGTATGCCACTCAGATGAGATATCCATATATATTGGTTACAGTTTAACTGGTCTGCTGCCTATGCACTGTGGGTATTGAAACTTAGATACAATTAAAATTGTCCTTTCCTGGTACAAAACCAAATTTCTGATTTTCAAGAACCGTGCATATTTTAGTGTTACGTTCATTGCTTTAAACGACGTCAACACAAGAGGGGGTTACGTAATAAAACAGTTTGCACGAGAAATCGGTACCAGTCAAAAGTTTGTATCGTTATACCAGATAAAGGGGAAATGAGTCAGAAAACTATGGATATGTGATTCATGCATATTAAATGTTTGTTTTAGAAAATACAGCATGCCTTTCTACCTTTGTTAAATGAGTATTTACAATTCAGAGGAAAATATATGCAGTGTATATTAGTGTGGTTTTTAAAAAGTCTGTAACTTATTAAATTTGGAAAGATAGAATAATGTTTCTTGCACCATTATAACGGCGATGCTTTGATCTTTCGTTTGGCATATGGCATAACATCACAACGTGTTTGTGGATGGAGTTATGAATGGGTTTTCATTACATATTGAACCCCCCTCGTACGTTTCGTAATAGTCTAACTATCATGAGCTTTTATGCATGCTATAATCAAGAACGTTTTTCTTAAAATATAAAAAAAACAGCTCACCTTTGGCCCACTAGCAAAACACCATTCCAATGGCGTTTTGTTGGTTGGCCAAAAGTGGTCCAATAATGTATTATGTCAGGGAAGTAAAGTCATGTTTCTGGTATCGAACAACACAGGCACTTGTGTAAGGTAGTAGTTGATTCTAATCTTCAAGTTCGCGTTGTGTTTTAAAAGTCTCTTTAGAATTTCTAAGTCTTGTAAAATTTCAGTAACAACTTTCACAATTTTATAATTTTATTAAATCTTCTTAAGTCCAACTAAATACTTCAAGAAATTATCTATAACCCAAAGTTCCGAAATCTCCACAAAGTCTAACCAAAGTCTAACCAGAGTCTAACCAAAGTCTATGTCCAAATGTTAACCAAGGTCTGAAGCTCTGCCACTGGGTTTCATCTTATATACCATGAAGTCACGTGATAGAAGCTGACCACAGCGCCACCTAATGACATCATCACTAACCAATCATATTTCAAGTTTACTATATAGCGCCCTCTACATAGGTAAGCTTCCATTTATATCAACCAATCAGAAGATATAAAAGTGACTCATAGTCACACCAGTTGCGCAATTCCCCAAAGGTCATATGATTAAATGTATTGCGCAATCCTGCCAATCAATGTCAGAATTGACACATCTATTTATTGGGCTTATGTAATTTTACTAAACTAAGTAACATCTGTCACCATGACCTTTTGGAAGTGTTAAAACATCCCATCAGAATTGACAAGCTAATAAATATGACATTTGAGAAACAATAACAAACTGGTGTCAGAATTCCCTATAAAAACATAAACATGTCAATCACAGATGTCAACACCGCACCTGGCTGAACACCTGCATCCTACCCAAACAATGCATTCACAAATATTGTAAATACCCACGGGCAATTCACAATTATTATGAACCCTCACAGATGAAACCAGTGACTATTTTACACACGCCCAGACCTTAAGAATTTGACTTAATTCGTCAATTAAGTGAAATTCTCCAAGCTCATCTCTCATACACCATATATACAAATAACATCCACACATACTCTCACACTCACTCACATACATACCACTATACTAAACATATAAATAAAACACTAGCATGCACAAATCATCCTAAAACTACTTAACATAATCAATACATATGCATCATCAAAGAACAACTTCCAAAACATCTATAAAACTATTTACAGCAAACATCTGCATGTGACAGCACACTCGAGAGAACCTTGTGTCCACTCAATGGTTGGCCACCCCATGGAGCGTGCAGTTGTCCCAAACTCTCAAGAGTACACAGACGCCACAAGCAATTTTACAATCCAATTAATCCCAAGTGAATTCACAACACAATGTCAAATCTTAACTAATTGTATATACACATTATGAATCTCATGCACAATAGGGTCAACTGTCACTCCACTGCATCTTCTTCCCATTAAGTTAACATATACATGCCTCCCTACACATTGCAGAGACAGACACATGCATGCCAAACTTTTTCAATGGAGCACATCATGAAACAGCCCATTGCCTACAAAATGGTTGATCAGACCACAAAGCAGACAATTGCTTTGAAGACCCCACTATGCATAATATCTCATATACAAAACCAAAAACATGCACCACACATATAATAATCCTATTCTCCTTCCATCAAGTAATACAGTCAATATACAATAAGGATGATCTTTACTCCACCGCGGCTAGTCTATCTGTATTGTATCATCCTGCTCCCCAGTTCCATGGTGAAATACAAAGTTATTATCCTCCTGTCCGTTACATTCAGTTGGTTCCTCCATAGGAGTATATCTTAAATGAATATTGTTTTCTGCTTGCAATTTCCAAATTATGGTGTCGTCTAAACTCTGTTCGATTTCGTCCAAAAGTTTAATTGCTTTGCTGATATCCAATATGTAGAATTTTGTCTGCTGTCCAAAACACTCTTTTAGTTGCTGAATGTTGTATAGCTTATCCATAACTGTATAATGTTAATTTTTACTTCTTTAGAATAACTGACTGATAAGTCTCAAATGTATAAAAATCCAAAGTTTATTAGCTGTTGTTTACAAAAGTTCACTATGTATAAATGTCATCAATTGGTTGACATTTAAAGGTCACCTTTTCAAAGCTGTCAACAAAATCTTGATTTGACCTGTTATCTGTCATCACTTTGGAAACTGGTTGGATTTTAAAGGTCAATATGTTTCATATAAACTCGATGATACTTGAGGTGAAAAGGTCCCTTACTGTATTCCTTCTTATACATCTCAAGTCATATACATCCTTTTAATCAGTCTTTACAGTGCATATTTTTGTACACATAATAGTTAGCATATTTATATCTTCACCAGCCACCAAATTTCATATTAAATGACTGGACTTACATACATTATCAATAACTATTTACATATCTCGGTATCATCATATCTTCACCATGGCACTACCATGGACTCATAGTAAGTTTTGTGTACACTTTAAGTTATATTGTCTCCATGTTATTCATGGCCATCTCTCTCTCAAAATACATCTTATTTCTTCATATTCTCCAACAAAGCCAATAACACCTTCGCTTCCTTCTGGTCTGGTGCGGAAGAAGACTACCTTCCTGATTTGCTCCTAACAATCTCGTCATGTTCCGACGACACCAACCCATTCTCAACAACTGACAAGGAACTCGTCACAACATTCTTATCGCTACAACAATCAGCTAACCTCTTACCAAAATATACTTTCACCTTCTCATGAAAGCATTTCTTATACATGAAAAGCAGTATCAAAATAAAAACACACATGCCAAAAATCATTACAACAAATGACCAAATAGAAATTGACCTGCTGTTAAGGGAGATTAGATGTAAAATTTTCCCAAAGAGAAAAGTGTGTTATAATTCTCAATTTAAACAGTGAACCCCAAGCATCCTGAATATGACCTCTAACCTTTTCTCACAACATTGGGATAAACACAAATAACCATTTGCAGCCCAACAAGTCATATTCAATCTTATCACATCAAGGGGTGGATACAACTCCACTTTGAATGCCTAACTTATCTTGGCAAACAATGGTAAATTTCAACCACCAGAAGTTCCAATAATCCACACACCTGAGTGTACAAACTCTACAATTGACAATCGAGTGTTCAGGCAAATTATGATATCATGCATTACAAAACAAGAGGAACAGCTAATTGACACCCTAAACAAAATAAGAATGCTTGACCATCTTGTAACCACCGTTACAACAACACAAAATAAAATCCATAAATTGGTAGCGGAAACCACCTACCTAGCAACTTGCAAGTAAAATAACTTGAAGACTTTTACAATAAAAGCCACATATACAAATTGCTCATACATCATGATCCCAAGCAAGTTCTCTTAACATTAACCAACTGTAAACTTGGGTCATCACCGCTTCATCCCAACACAAGGAAAATCACCTTGCAAGCTATACAAGATAGCTTTTCTAAATCATCAAAGACCTAAAGTCTTTCCACAACTCTAATCAATATCCAAAAATCACAATCAATATATCCAATCCAATCATTTAAAGACTCTAACAACCTGAATTTTGGTCTAAAAAACTAAAAACCAAATCACTGCTGTGAATCTTATCCATTAAAAATCCGTCTTCTCAATAAAAAAATACAAAATACAAAAATATTTATTTATCAGTTTTAGAAAACCCTCAAAAATCTATCAGACAATGAAGCAGTGTGAATATCAGAATCTCTCATGGGTTAGGGAAACATACAACACCCTTACAACCCAAAATTCATTCAAACATGGATCACAGTCTGATCCACAATGAAGACCTTACAAAATTAATAATTTTTAATTGCATACAATACTGAAAAAAAAATCCTACTGCATTTTTTAAATACTCAAACACCTTATTAATTATAAAACCATTAAATTCTGATTAACAAAACATAATGCAAGTTCCACCGAAATGCTAATGTCTTCATCATCATCCAGATATATACCAAATGGTACCACACATTAAAATAAAAGGGGAGAAGGGCAAAGCTCTTCTATAACCACCCCAAACGCCATATACAATATTACAAACACCCAAACCATGACCGAAGACATTATCAATCTATAGAACTACCTCACGTTTTGCACTCATTAAATCTTCAACATTTTCAGAAGACTTTCAAAATTAGCTTGTCTTTAAAAAGAAAAACAAATCATTTTTTATACTCTCTCAAATAAAATTTAAACATGAATTAAAACTAAGGCGTTTAAAACAATAATTAATGAAATACATTAAAACCCTATCAATTCCAATTACATAAACATAAAGTAAAACTCTACTAAAATGTCAACGTCTTCATCATAATTCAGATACGTACCACATGGTACCACAAATAATAAAATAAAGGGGAGAAGAATAACTCTTCCATAACACCCCACGTCATCTACAATATGACAAAACATCTGAATTATGCCTGAAGACACTCCCACAACATAGAATTATTACTGAAATCCTAAACAAATTTAGAAAACTCTTCAAAAATAATTTAGCTTAATCCATAATTTCCATTGAATTATAATCTTTCTCCTATGAATTTTTCATTAAAAAAAATAAAAATGCAGACATTAAGACTAAAAATGAAAAGAAACTTTATTTCCATATATACATGAAAATCTACCAACAAAAGTCTGTCTCAAACAATAAGCCAACAGAGTGCCAAGTTTCATTTGAATTACCCAATCTCTGAAACACTTTGGATTATAATCAAAACATTGCACAGACCGTGAGATAGCCTGAGCATTAAATGCAAATGAGACCTTGGTTATTTTCCCAGCCAAATGCTGAAACACATTTTTGACACCTGCGTCATTCAACACTGCCATAGTAATTAATTTCAAATATGGTTAGCTGACTGTTACTTAAATAAGAATAAAATGACAAGTCCTACTGTGTCAAGAAAAATCCACCAATCACTAGTTAACTATATCTTCAATCACAATCTGTTCACAAACTGTTCCGGTTCTCCTCTGTTCTTCACAGTGTGTCCACGAAAACAAAGTTCGATATCCTGGTCTAGTAGGCACCAAAAACGTCCCAGATGTAAGGTAGTAGTTGATTCTAATCTTCAAGTTCGCGTTGTGTTTTAAAAGTCTCTTTAGAATTTCTAAGTCTTGTTAAATTTCAGTAACAACTTTCACAATTTTATAATTTTATTAAATCTTCTTAAGTCCAACTAAATACTTCAAGAAATTATCTATAACCCAAAGTTCCGAAATCTCCACAAAGTCTAACCAAAGTCTAACCAGAGTCTAACCAAAGTCTATGTCCAAATGTTAACCAAGGTCTGAAGCTCTGCCACTGGGTTTCATCTTATATACCATGAAGTCACGTGATAGAAGCTGACCACAGCGCCACCTAATGACATCATCACTAACCAATCATATTTCAAGTTTACTATATAGCGCCCTCTACATAGGTAAGCTTCCATTTATATCAACCAATCAGAAGATATAAAAGTGACTCATAGTCACACCAGTTGCGCAATTCCCCAAAGGTCATATGATTAAATGTATTGCGCAATCCTGCCAATCAATGTCAGAATTGACACATCTATTTATTGGGCTTATGTAATTTTACTAAACTAAGTAACATCTGTCACCATGACCTTTTGGAAGTGTTAAAACATCCCATCAGAATTGACAAGCTAATAAATATGACATTTGAGAAACAATAACAAACTGGTGTCAGAATTCCCTATAAAAACATAAACATGTCAATCACAGATGTCAACACCGCACCTGGCTGAACACCTGCATCCTACCCAAACAATGCATTCACAAATATTGTAAATACCCACGGGCAATTCACAATTATTATGAACCCTCACAGATGAAACCAGTGACTATTTTACACTTGTCAGCCTGCACAGTTACTCAAATGTTACCTGGTCTGGTTTCTGTACCAATCCAAATTTAACAGGATCACAGGTGGCATAGAAGGCGTACATGACGACACCAACCAGACAAGACAAAGTGATAATGGATGCCATACCAGGCAAATTTAGCCAAATAGCCCTGCAAACAGATATATTATAACAGATATAACATATATAACACAACAATAGAAAATAACATATATAACAGATATATACGACTAGTGTCCACTTATCGATATATATTTACGCATGTTCATAAACATGTATCTTAGTTGCCTATTTATTGTTTTTAATCACATCACCCTAAGAAAGCCAACGTGTTCTATTATCAAACCTGTTAGTTTATTGTATTAGTTTAAAAACTTATCGCAAAGCAACTTAAATCCTATGAATGTTTATTAGTCTAGGCGCTGATTTCTTTACAGGCCTTAGTTTTTGACTTGGCACAATTTACCTGCCAGAAAAGGTTTGACTGCTGTAATGCAACCCTGGGGTCTTCTGCAATACTCCTAGGTACGTCGTACAGTTAAAGTGTGGTAGCAGTTTTGCTGTAGGACGTCATCTTTGAACGTACCCTACGCTAAATGAGGCTTAGGTAAATTGAGAGGAAAACACGCCACACGTTCAGCCATTGCTTCCTATTCAGTTTATTTCCCTTTTAATTTATACATTGCTCGTATGCAATGGTATACGCCAGTAAAGCAATATAAAACTATTGTATATAAGGTATATTAGACGCGAAAATGTCAAGCGGAATGGGTGATTTACCCCACCCCCTGAATATAATGTATTTAAATTCAAAAAGAAATGAGATCTCCCCAATTTCTTAATTTATCAAGTAAAATAGCATATTTATAATCATATTTAAACATAATTCTTATAGTATGTTTGTCATGTTTCACATTTGTTACAAATCAAAGAAAGAACATACCGCCTGAAATGACAATTCAGGAATGCGTGTATTAAACAATTTTCAGTGTACATTCTCTGCTGCAATATATTGTATCTGTGACTTATACTAAATTATTTTATATGGACATGACGATAGCCTTAAAATCATTAAATGAAATGCAGCAAACAGCCAGTATGCGTTTAACCATTATACAGCAAGATATTACAGTTATATACGTTACTTAATTTCAAATGTATTACTATTTAATGCAGTAATATCATTAGATTATGCGCTACCAAACGACTCTACAAAATGAGGTTTGTAGACTGTAAAATTCTAAAATCAAATTATATTAGCCACATAATGAAGTGCGTTAGCTTTTTAGTGGATAAGGCGTTACCCTGCAATAGCCAATTCACTACGTTAGCCTAAAATAATAGGTATTCCTATAGTGTTAATATCCAATTATTTCTTATTCTTACGTATTTATATTAACTTTTATTTGAAAGAAAACTACTGGCAATATGATTTTAAACTAATTTTGGCACCTGTAATTACAGTTATATATGTATCTTTCTGCTAAATACAAGATTAAATGAAATGACAGCACTATATCATCTATTGTGTAAGCCACCAAAATACATGCAATTATAGCTTGTCAGCTATTGACTACAATAACTATATTGATAGCTTTGATTTGGGGAAAAACTTACACTTAATTCTCTTAATTACCTTACACTTAATTCCTAAAATTACCTTTCTTATTGACAATATTGGTTGAAATCATGAAATGAAACATTAAAGCAAACGTTAATCCTTGCCATAGCAAAACACTGTTTTAATCGTAAAGGTTTCTGTCCCACATATGACAAACGCCATGCCTATTCATATGGTTAAAACAGCTCTATATCCAATCACTATCCAGTTCGATGAAGAAACAATACAACTGGTGGGAGTAGCATACAACAAAAGTATTTAGCCCCTATAAGACTAGCGTTCTTTTTGTGGGACATAGACAAATAGTACAAGCCAATCTCAGACGCCACAGACTGCAATGTCTGATCAGGTTCTCTACTGTTTGCTTACAGGATGTTCTATTAAAATTTGAATACGAATGAAAAACAACACCCAACAACCCTGAAGACGAAAATGGACTGGTCCATCTGATAAAAGCGGGAAGTTTCATTCGACTTAAAAGGGGTAAGGAGATGATGACATTTATCATACGCTTTGTCTGGTTCTGCAATGTTATAGAGCATTGAAACAGGATATTTTTCCCAAGGTTCTTTAGGGTTATACATTTTAGAGGTCAGGGCTTATCACTTAGAACATCTCTCTTGCATTGTAAGATTATATTGTAGCTGTTGCAAAATGAATGGACTCAAATAAATTATTGGAAATTTTGTTTTGCATTATTTCTATCAATTAGGCCTAGTCAAAACGTGGAATTTGTTCATATAAAATCATTACGATATTCAGCATGTCAAATGAGGACACGACCATTGATGCAAGAATGGCATCCCATAAATCATTTGTATGTTCCAAATCAAACTAAATTGATGATAAATAGTAAAGTAAATAAAATATCAAGTTAGTAAGCCCATTTGATCTTTGCACCCTTACTTACTTTAGTTCAGCAATGAAGGCTCATGCGAGCCTGTAAAAATATGTCATTAGACACATCAGAGCATTTGCTGCTTGTATATGTAGATGAACACAAACGCTAGTTCCACTGCATCGGCATGGGGGATTAAACGGTGCATTTGCCCATGTGTGGTAGGTACCAAAATCACATATGGTGGTTCAAATCTTCAATTGATCATGTATAAATTACATAAGAGAGGTCAGCAATTGTAATTTGATTTTATTGCAACGAAATTTACACTTGTGCTACTGTCAAAGATCATACCGCAGATAAGATATTCAATATCTTTTATATTATATCACATAACATATACAACATTAGAGGCACTGCCTTATCAACCTCTAAGATTTATACTTACCTTTAAAAGTAATAGAAGTATGATTCCTTTTGAAAGGAAGCATTGAAAATATGACATGCATAATACTTTCATGCATCCTTTCTAGGCATTGCATTTAAGTCTTTCATTGATGGCAAAGACTACTGCACAAAGTGTTTGTAAGAACAATTGACTCTTTGTATGTGTCTATTAATCACTACCCTCAACATTATTGTGCTTTTATATTAATTTTGTGAAGCTTCCTATTTATGTGTAATGCATTTGTTTTCTGTCTGAAGAAGCAAGATATTTTTTTAGAAAAAAAGCTGTGTTGATTTCAATTTTATATCACTTATTCATTCTTATGTTTACATACATATAGCGCTTTGTTAACAAGAACTATATTTACAAGACTCTTGTAATAATTTGGCCATGCCGCATTCTGTATAGTGAAAATTATCATCAGTTATTTCTGCATTGATTGCTAAAACTGAGTAAGATCTCATGACTGCATGTATTTAAATGTTTTCATTTTTCATCCAATACCTTAAAGAACATTCTAGAGTACATTTTACAGTACCTGAGTCTCACAATGTCTTATTCAGCCTGACATACCTCTTGGCTGAAATGTCATATGTGTTAAAAATAGTTTCTTAAGCAGCAATTAACATGTGTTCCTGGGATATGATAATATCACATGTGATCGTTGTCATCCATTACTGATTTACCCCTTTTCAGGGAAATGTTTCTTCAATATAAAACCTCTCCTTATAAAGTGATATTAGTTTAGCAAATAATTAAAGGTACAAACAGTTTCACTAAATAAATTATAGAAGGAATGCTGAAAAAAAACTAAAATCTATTTAAAAGCTGAATCAAGTAATGTGTCATCATCTTCATATGCATATAAATGTCAGTATGCAATTTGATTTTTAGAGATTATCTTTAAAAATAACTGATTACAGACGCGCATAATGCATCATCTCTATTGTAATATATATAAATATTATCCTATCAACTCTTAGGTATTTGATTTTGTCGGGAATGTAAGCAAAGAAAAAGGTATACTTTTATTACCATCTCTCTAAACATTTAGTAATTTGTTTTTTTTTTGTATTGGAAATTAACCTAGGTATTATACAAGGAGCTTACCTATATCATGTTACTGACTTTGTTTGCATTATGTGTACAATAGTAAACTGGGTACATAAAAATATTTTCAAATGACTGACGAGACTTCATTCAATAAAACTTAGTTGTGTTGTTTTTCTCCTGCAATAAATAGTACAAAATTCTACATCCTTAAAATTTTTAGCTTTTCAGGGCCCAATCGTATACAGTCTTGGATAACATTTAGGACAAACAGAGGACCTTATGATATTTGATATGGTTATATATGTTACTTTGATAAATTTGACAGAAATGGAATGTATTCTACTACTACTAAAGAGCTGTCTTTTCCTTTGTTTATGTGTTTTAGAATGTTTAACTTTGGACAAATCAAAATGATATTTCATGGAGATGAAAACTTATAAAAAATCTTATTGTAAATGTTTATAGATATAGTAACTTAATAAAAAACTGATAAGTATTTTAGAACAAACTGCTGTCTTGTTATGAATTTAAAATAAAACGGGTTTGAAATTAAATAAAATACCATATGACATATTATATAAGGTATTTAGCAATATATATATAGGAAGTCTTAAGGTTTGTAATGTACGTTACATCAAACATTAAAATATGGATTTTTACACCAGAAAAGCAGTAAAGTATAGCTTTTTACTATCGTGTATCGATAGAATGCTCAATTATGGTTTAAGAAGTCAGCAGATGGTATTGCATGCTAACTTGCAAAGTGAAAAGGTTCTAACCATATTCACCGGGTTTTTTTATTTTGGAGGGGGGGGGGGGGGTTGGGGGTGTTTGTGTGGGGGGAGGGAATCATATTCAACAGCTTATAATTCTTAAAGTAATTATGACAGAAACAAGATGTTTGCAGTTTTTAAACAGTCAGGTAATTATATTATCCAAACATGTTATGTAAAACGTATATACCCATTACAGAACTTATAAAATTAAACATTGACCAAAATTAATTTATTTTATAAGGCGCAATTGAAGATATAGCGTAAATGACAATTATAACATAAAAGTTGTGCCTCTGGATGCAAACAATTTAAATTCATAATTGTTTAGGTCCTTTTCGAGGTTTTGGCAGTACATAACGATCGTATGCACCATCTGGATGCAACCTGGATACCATTTCTTATTCAAATGTCGCCATTTTGTTTTTATAGTAAAAATGGGGTAGGTGTACAAACGACTCCTCCTGGAAAACTGCTACCACAATTTGACTGTACGACGTGCCTAGAAATGTTGTAGAAGGGTAGTTCTAACTATTTCTGAAGTCAAACCTTTTCTGGCTTGACAATTGTGCTAAGTCAATTTTCAAAAACCTAGCTCCTTGACTATATATATGTTAGGAATAAAATTTGGCAATTCATACAGAGTCTAATTTATATATTAGCTTCCTATGTGGCACTCTACTTACACCTTTGAGCGTGTCACAGTGCGCACGGATATTGCACGTTGGACTTGAGCCTGGTTGGTTCCAAACACTGAGCACCAAAATATTCCACCGCCAATCACAACATTCCATACAGAGTGACGTAATCGTGGGTCAGGATCAAACCTTAAAAAGAAAAGAATACTTGAGCCAGTGCATGAGATTTCCAACAATGTGGTATGTGTGACCAGCAAAGCCTCAGATCAGCCTGCGCATACGCGCAGTCTGACCAGAGCCTTTGCTAGTCGCTTGAGTATTCTATGCTTGTTAAGCTACTGACTGAACACAATTTAGAGTTTCTAAGCTTATAAGGAGGTAGCAGAGGCTCGTCCGAGTCTATACATGTCAAAACGCCTCATTGTTGGAAATCTCATGTACTGACATTTTATCTAAAGATATACAGTCTAATTGTAACGCTTCTCAGAAAATAGCAAATAAATTTGATAAGAAGGGGATAAACAAATTAAGAGTTAGTGCAAGTATGGAATTTGTCCTTCTTAATAAATCTGAAAAAAAGCAAAGTAGAAAACATTAGAAAATACACAAAAACAAGATAAAACTTTACACTTAAATAGAATAAAATCTCCTAGCTAGCATGTGTAGCTGCAGAGACCAGTTAGATATACATACAATACATGTTTCTCACTACACAGCGAGTTCCAATCAAATAATTGTACTGGGATTTAATTATGGTTCTTACTCGAATATGACGATTCTTCCTCCTTTGTCAGCTATGTCCCAGGCTTTATTAAAACCACCTAGCACAACACAGCCCTCTATAAATACCGTCAACATCCCTGCATATACAATGAACATCTGCAATGTGTCAGCCCATAGAACAGCTTTCATGCCACCCTGGAATAACAATAAAATGGGCCCTGTAAGACTTCAAACAATGTGGCATTTTGACATGAATAGATTCAGACAGCCAAGCCTGTACAGACTCTTTTTAAGCTTAAAACTCAAAATGGCGTTCAGTCAGTAGCTTACATGTAACAGTCATAGAATATTTAAGCGACTAGCAAATGCTCTGATCAGACTGCGCAGGCTGGTCTGAGCCTTTTGCTGGTCGCATATACCACATGTTTGAAATCTCATGTCGCAGCCAAAATTTATCACCTGCGCATTAGTGAACTGTTTGAAAATGTAACATTCTAAGGGAAGGATCATTACTTATTATCTACTAAGTAATAAAATACAGGAAAATATTGATTAAATATAATGCATATATTTCACAGCCATGAAAATATAAGCAGGGAAAATATGAGATTTGATATTTTCACGGGAGAGAAACCGTAAGATTGGAACTACTTTTTTCTATTTTCTCAAAAGGGTCTAAGGGAAGGAACTCTTTATGGCATATTTGTTTCTTTTCTAAGGGAAACAACTATGGTGTTTCCTATTTCTATGGAAATGAAAACAAAAAGTCAGAGTCGCTTAGAAGCTTAATAAAAGAAAGAGCTTTTATAGATTCGTCTGCTACAACTAGTAAATCAAAACAAAAGCTAATGTAAAGTAAGATTCGCATCTCTTTACCTTAAAAGACTATGGGAAATTTGTAGATAATAAAAAGAAAATTCAAATGTTTTTTGTTAAATATGTCTTATTTCACAAGTGAAGTGGACAATAATTATATTTCATTCGTGGCTTCGCCACTCATAAAATATAAATATTGTCCACTTCACTCGTGAAATAAAAGACATATTTAACAAAAAACATTTGAATGTCCTCTATTTATCAGTTGGATGCTGGAGGAAACTAGAGAGAAGGGGTCTCCTTGAATCAAACACACTGAAGCAAGTGTTGCGGTCACTTTTTATTTTCAATTGTCTCTTGGAGTCAAACATAAAAAGGCCCCAATGTTTTCAACAGTCTACAAAAATGTCTTCTTGATAATTATTGCATAGGGCAAATACAATTCTCTATGAACAATAAACTCTATTTTTATTTTTTAGCCAATGACCTTCATCATGAATAAAATAATTTAAACGGCTAAGTGGTATGTATCTTTGCTTCAATAGAAGAAGTGATGTTGATCCACTGTGGCCAGTTTACCTACCCCCAACTCCCTCAGGTATGAAGTAAATAATGAACGTTAGCCGTTCCATTTTATATATGAAACCAAGGAACAGAGGGAAAATTTCATATTTAAAGCTATATAGTCTGTAACTTTTGATCTTCTAATTTTGGAAATAAAGTTTCTAGTTTTCAAGAATACAATAAAAATACTCAAATTCAGGTAAACATTTTACCATTTTCATAAATCTTAACACAGTATCACTATCCAAACAACAGCATTTATGTTAAAAATCAACTGTCTAGATTTACTGGAGGGGCGTAAATAGTTCCTAACAAGAGAAAAATCACCTGTTATAATAATATAATTCACTTTCCATGCAGTTTTTAACTGTACTAAAACATATTTATTGTGAAAATATAAATTAATTCTATTTTTACAACTGATTTAAAAAGAAAAGATTTTTTTCGAAAAATGTTCATAGTTACAGACCTAGTCTCTTTAAAGCAAAAATAATGTAAATATATCACTTCTTGCAGAATAGACAATGTATTTGTAAAAGGGGTATTAGGCTTCTGTCAAGCATTTTTAAAGAGCTGGTATTCGGCATGACGTACAATATGGCATGTTTGTACGCCTAAGATTGGAATCAGTCTGCAAATCCACGCAGTCTGATCAGAGTCTTAATTTTCGGCTTGATGAAATTGTGGACCCTTGGCTACCCATAGAGTGACCGTCGAAGACTCTGACCAGTCTGTGGGTATGCGCAGGCTGATCTGAGTCTGCAATGGGCCAACATGTCAATTTTAACCGTTTGCTGGACAACAGCTCAAATTTTATTTACAGACCAAACCCCTTTTGACTCAATTTACTGAAAACTGGGCTTGGCGTTTCGGGGCTAATGAGTATCGCCTAAGTACATGTATATATTTACCAGAGTTGTGTAGAAAATACAGACACAGCTTACGGCTATCACAGAGCCCCACAGGGACATACCAGTCACTGAAAAATATAAACAAACATACCTAAGACAATGCCATCTATTTCACCCCTTAGTGTTTTGGCAAGTGTAGTATATAACGCATCATATAGAAATATTAAAATGATTAAGAGAAAAAAAGGAGAGAGAAAATTCATGAAAGTGAGCAATGTGCCATTTGATTGATTTAGTTATTGAGTTAAGCTTAAAGTAACAGTCATCAATATTTCAGCGATGTCTGGACTCATCCCAGGGAGGGTGGGGATAGAAAAGAAGAATTGGGAGACTAAAAGGCCCCCACCCCACCCGAAATAGCCTCAAGTGAAGCTAATTTCATCTTGTTAACAAGCCAATTATAACAGGGCCACCTCTCTGAAAACTGCAGCAGAGAGCGCACCACCCTACCACACAGCTGTGTCATTTGATATGAATACGCATTTGGTAAAATGTATTGCATTCTCAACTATATTAAATAGAGGATATGCAAATGTTTTGTTTCATATGTCTTTTATTTCACGAGTGAAGTGGACAATATTTATATTTCATGAGTGGCGAAAAAACATTCGAATTTTCTTTTTATTATCTACAAATTTTCCATAATCTTTTAAGGTAAAGAGAAGCGAATCTTACTTGACATTAGCTTTTTCTTTTGATTTTCTAGTTGTAGCAGGCGAATTTATAAAAGCTCTTTCTTATATTAAGCTTCTAAGGGACTCTGACTTTTTGTTTATAGGAAACACCAATAGTTGTTTCCCTTAGAAAAGAAACAGATGTGCCATAAAGAGTTGCTCCCCTTATACCATATTGAGAAAATAGAAAAAGTAGTTCCAATCTTACGGTTTCTCTCCCGTGAAAATATCAAATCTTGTAATACAAGTTTTTATATTTTCAAGGCTGTGAAATATATGCTTTATATTAAATCAATATTTTCCTGTATTTCATTGCATAGCAGATAATAAATGAAAATAACCTTAATGATTGTTTGTATTAGAAATATGCGTCAAGAAAGTCAATCATAGACACTGACCAACAGCTACTCACACCTTCTCACCATTTGTGATTTGCAGTTCTGTATATTATGGTGGGTTTAGACGGACAAAGGGTGTAAAGTGGGAATCCTCATACAGTTTACAGTAAAATCTGTGTAAAACGGCGACGCAAAAATAGACAATACAAAGATCTTAATGACAAATGGTAGCTTATTGAAGGTCAAAAGTATTGCAGAATGCGTCCCTTGGAGCATTCTGCAATACTTTTGACCTGCCTTAAGCGATAAACGGTCATGAAAACCAATTATCAGTATTTTAGAGTGGCAGTTTTACACAGGTTTTTACTGTACCATTATTTGCAATTATCAGTAGACGACATTTCTTAGAATGAGATTTGCTTAGGATGCAAGTTGTAATTCTAAACAATTCTGAACGTAATAGGTTCAAGCAGTTCTAACAGGTTTAAATTTGGTTTTATTTACTTGAGTTATTCCTGCTTTAACCATTTGAAAAATGGAAAACCCCAAAACGGAACTATGCTAAGCACTGAAGGACCAGATGAAATGCCACATAAGACAGGCGGCATTTCATCAGGGTCTGCACTGTTTGCTAAGACAAAATCAATCTTCAGAGAAAGAAATATAAAACTTTTGGGAATTTAGATAATAACCTGCAGCCCCTCAATATACCATGGGCCATCCGGACTTAACTGTATGAACTTTATGGAAAATGTCATTGGTCTTTAACGGGTTAATCATTAAATTACATGTACGTTAAAATCTGTCGTATGCGGCAACTCAATAAGAAGACGAAATTCTGCAATACTTTCGACCTTCAATAAGCTACACTTTGTCATTAAGATCTTTGCTTTGTCTATTTTTGAGTGGATGCTTAAAACCGGTTTTACTTTAGTCTACAATAACGAAATAAGTTGAGTTGAGTACTCACCAGCATTTAAAGCCAAGGAAGGTGCATACAGTACTATGGCCATGTAAATCATCTGTAAAATAGATAGAAAACTAAACTCATATTATTCATTCCCTACCAATAATAGTATAACATACGTTATGCATACTAAATAAATGTGGAGAGAATTTAATTGGAAGCAAAGTACTATGAGTGGTGTGAGTTGATATGAAATGTGTGTCTGTAGCATTTCCTCGCCATACTTACTTTTTTGCGTTTCATTTAGATATATATGATAGTCTGGTTGATTTTTGTATCGCTATCTGTCTTGTGACAATCTCAGGAAAAAACAAATGATGCATGTCGTAGCTTGCGAACAAATTCGAGTTTCGTTACATCGATGTCCACAAGACAAGAGCTTTCATATTTAGGAGTTGGTGTCAATTTGTGCCTTGTGGTCATCTGCTGGGAAAAGGGCTGACCTCTTGGCTCTCGTTTGTGGTGTCTAACTGTGATTTTGTCACTTTCCCATTGGTATCTTGGGTCAGGTGTGGTACTTTATTGTATCGATTCCTGATCTTTGCACCCTTACTTTTTTGGCTACAATAAAATAATCAAGACATACGATTCGCCCTTCTTTACAACTATGCAGTGGCAATCCAGATGCTGTGTACCATTATTTTAACGAATGAGCTGACAGGAGACCATTTGGTTCTGAAGCGCCCACCTGACATTGAGTATCATTGTATAAGGTTTGACTAGGTCAAGTTTGACCTCCCGTAACGTTACATACCAAGTCAGGTCACTTTCAGTTTGGTTCAGAAGAATAAGAGTTTTGACGAATGTTTAATTACACAGGAATGGCAGCCATTTTAGCCATCTGACCTGGACAGTATAGATCTATTTAGGTTGTCTCCTACAAAGCATGTCAATATGAAATGTGACTTCACATGACCCGTTGGTTGCTATTCAACGTTGATAATAGTAAGGTTGCACATATATGTAAATTATAACGAATGTGGGTTCAACAGTAAGCGACAAATCAACTGTTTTAAAAAAAGCCCCATTCAAATGCGAAAAATGTTACCTTGCTCTTCAGTAGTAGGTCCCTGTTAAGCTAGGTTGATCAATTGAACAAATTTGGTAGGACCAACATCCTCAATGCCAAATACATGTACCATAGCCCAAGGTAGTTGGAGAAGAAAATGTTTGATAATTTTGATGTTTGTTTTGTTTTTGTTTGCCATACTAGATGAACATAACGGTAATATTGGTCATGTGGCCAAAGCCATTTGAGAATATTTTCGTTCCCCTACCAAAAGGGACCACCTTATGAAAATTTAGTTAAGCCTTGTAGTTTCAACTACGAACAATATAATACATATATTGATAGCTATCCGATACTTGCAACCTCGGCTAAAACATTGACCTGTGGTACTTATCTACAGTTGTTGTCTCGCAGTTGGTTAAACATATCAAGTAAGTAAAATGACATTCGTTTAAATAGTTTTTAGAAAAGTCAGCTCTCAAGATTTTTCCCATATAAATGCATTAGGAATCAACTTGACATTTTTATAAAGTAGATCACGATTAACCTAGGATAGATAACCATTTGAACACACTCGCCGGGGCCTACATTCCCAATGCTACATTCAACGACCCAACGCCATTGACCTCCTGGTTCTGGAAAATATTTTAAAGGCTTTACCAATATGGGCATGACAGATATCTTGATCATGTGAACAGGACCATTTCAACAAGCTTTCGTACCCCAACCCTAAGGAATCTCCATGTGAAATTTGAGCTCTTTTGACGCAGTGATTTCTATGTTTGGAAGTGTTGACAGATTGACGGACGGACGACGGAATTTTTGGTATATTATTAGCTCCCAATGAGCCATTGGCTCAGTTGAGCTCAAACACATTGCTTACAATACATATCCGGTGCATATTGCTGTCATAATCGCACGATACATGCAAAATATAAAATATGTGCAAAATTTGACAGTTTAAAACCTGTGTAAAACGGCCACTCTCAAAAAGACCAAAACTTGGTTTTCAAGACCAATTATCCCTTAATGCAGGTCAAAAGTATCGCAGAATGTTCCAGAGAGAGAGCATTCTGCAATACTATCGACCTTCATTTAGGTACCATTTGTCATTAAGATCTTTGTTTTGTCTATTTTTGAGTGGCCGTTTTACACATGTTTTACTGTATGTTTCAAAGGGTTGTGGTGTATTGATTTATTCAGCGGTACAAAGGTTAAGAGATTAGATTCAACATGCATTAATCTGCGTTGTGAATTATCTTACCATTAATATCAGATATGTTATAGTCGACATAACCCTGGCAATTCTTCCAAACCGCATTTCCACATACTGGAAAAAAAAAATAACGCAGATAATCTGAATTAGACAAGGCTGAATTTAACCGCATTTCCACATACTGGAAACAATAACGCAGATACTCTGAATTAGACATTGCTGGATTTAACGGGTACTTGTTCCCATGTTCCCTGAAATAAAAATTGAGCCGCGACATGAGATTTCCAACAATGCGGCATTTTGACATGAATAGACAGACCCAGACAAGCATGCGCAGCCTCCTTTTAAGCTTAGAAACCCAAAATGATGCTCGGTCAGTAGCTTAATATTTATAGAATAATCAAGCGACCAGCAAAGGCTCTGATCAGACTTCGCGTATGCGCAGGCTGGTCTGAGCCTCTGCTGGTCGCACATACATATACCACATTGTTGGAAATCTCATGTCACGGCTCATCAAATATCTGTTCCTCTGTTCACGAAAAAAAAATGTTTTTATGTTCTGTGTTCCCTAATAGTTGCTGTGTTCACTTGTTCCCTCCAACATTTGGCCCTTTTTTCACCCCCCCCCCCCCTCCTGAAATAACTGTCATTCCCAGATTCTCCCACTCGAAATTGCACAGTTCTAAAAAAATCATTTGAAGCTGAAGAAAAAAGTCTGTCCAACACTCAAAATTTTGATACTTATATTAGTGACAAACGGATGTTCAAACGAACCTGCACAAATGCGCAGTCTCGCCATCCTGAATTTCTTCGATGTTCACTTACACAATGTTGATCAAAGCAGCAAATAAACATACTGACGGGCAAAAGAAACGCTACATCTCGACAAACTACTAAGGTTATATACATGTATAGCCAACATACGTGGTAAACAAAATCGAAAAATTAAAATAACCCCGATGGTAAGCTTGTGCAGCTCGTGCTAGTGAGCCACATGCAATGCATGACACAATTTTACTGTATCGTGTCTTTTACCCGTTAGTATATAAGACATGTTGCTTTATAGAGAGCTGCACATACATGATATTTATAAATACCAAACTACAAAGCATTAAGATTTTTTTTACTCAGAACAGCAGACAATGTAGTTTGTTCTGGTCATATAAGTTTAAAAAATGCCAACACTTGTTGGCATTTTTTAGACATTTATGACCTGGACAAATGTAATGCTTTAGTGAGCTGAGCCTGAAAAAGTTTTATAACCTCTATGCCTGGCATGCATAATAGTATGTTGATCAAACCAGGTCAAGATATCAGTTTTCAGCTTAATTCTAGTATGTCTTAATTCTAGTATATACATGTACGAAATTTAATATCTCGAAAGGTAACGTAAGCCTTTGCCACTCGAATATGTCAATTCTTCCAAGATGCGCCCACACACCCAATTTTGGATTCCTACCTCAAAAAATATTAGGAGATATGCTACGGACACAATTATTCTTGAAACTGTGTCAGAGGTCACGATCACTGTGACTCAAAAAAAGTACGCGACACTCCGCCAGAGGAAAAGGTCACAGTGACCCTAATATGGTACGCGACATTCCGTCATCCCAAAATGCATCCACACACCAAAGTTGGGATTCCTACCTCAAATGATATAAGAGATATGCGTCGGACCTTATCGTTCTAGAAACGAGGTCAGAGGGCAAGGACACAGTGATCCCAAAATGGTACGCGACACTCCGCCACCCAAAGATGCATCCACACACTAAATTCGGGGTTCCTACCTCAACAAAGGAGATATTCTCCGAACCCGATAATTCTGGACACAAGGTTAGAGGTGAAGGTCACAGTGACCCAAAAATGATAAGCGACACTCCGCCATCCATAGATGCATCCACGCACCAAATTTTGGGTTCTTAACTCAAACATTTAATATAGGAGATATTATCCGAACCCGATTATTCTACAAACAACGTCAGATGCCAGGGTAAAGGTCACAGTGACCCAAAAAGTTCTGTTGGGGGGCATAAAAATCCTTACATATTGAACACTGACACCCTCATAAACAAAGTCAAGCGAGTGGTTGAAAGCAGTCTTGGCCGTCTGTTGTAACATTATACGATAAATTATGCTTATCAGTTCTCACTTACCTCAAAGACGCTGGTTATACCCAAGTTATAGAAGACTGGAATGAATATATGCCCCGCCCCTAGGGCAGTGATGATAAAGGCCACTGAAATCCACCAATACATTGTGCTGTACACGTACACCTCAGCCGGCGTTCCCAGGATCGTTATAGCTGATATAAAACTGGACAACAGTGACATGGCGACCGGGAAAGGGTGCATGCCTCGTCCTGCCAACAGGTAGTCATCGGTTGTGTTTTTCTTTCGATCCTTAATGGCGTAAAATAATCCAATCCCAGCGGAAAGCGCCAATGTACAGCCGAATACACCATAATCTGCGGCATGGAACGTTTTCTTAATGCCGGTCTCATAGCTATATGGTCCAGACGACATTTCGGCAGGCAAGTAATGATGCCTTACACCGTGTTTTTTGTGAAATGCTCAACTAAGCAATTTTTTGTTTATAAATGTACTTGAAAAAAAAACTTGGGGCCCAGGTGGCCATAGCTTAGTTAGCGCAGCAAACCGCGAAAAACTGTTTCATACTATACATGCAACTTTTTACGCTTTATTTTGTTTTCTAATCTGTTCCGTTTTATCCACGTAACGTCACTTAATCTGTAAAACACTAGTGGATTATAAGAATATATCATGGGTGTGAGCATGGTGAGGGTAGGGTAGAAAAATCCGTCCCGGTGTTCACCGTTTGGCATAACGAGGCTTGCCGAGTGACGGCAAACGGTGATCCCGAGGGACGGAATTTGCTATCCTACCCCCACACGAATAATGGATTCTTTTTCTTGATCACCACTGTTTTCATTTATTTGTTTTAAATAAGCTTCCAGAAGTCCCTTAATACGCTAAAATGCAATTTCACATGATGACGTTACTTGACGTCATGGGTAAGATAAGATTTTCTATCTCAGGGTAAAATCTCAGATATCCTTATCCGGTGTGCAAGAACAAGACATATTGTGCTTCGTAAAACATTACGGATTTCCCCCCGTTTAGATCGATACGTTTTTGTTTTTTTTTGTTGTTGTTGTTTTTTTTTTTCCAAGAAAGCATTTGATGGGGGGGGGGGGGGGGTATTTACTGGAATCGCCTCATCTATGTGCTTCCAAAGAAGAAAACTACGCATGAACTGTTTCCAAATAAGCATACACAGCATATCACTTTATGGGAAAACAATTAAAAATATCGCCATTTCCTGTTTTAAAATGGCGTTTTGGTCTGGGCCTAAGATTGGTTAACTTCAAACAAGCAATAAACAGTAAAATTGAGCCAGCGTAAGAGATTTTGGGACTTATCGCACTGTCGAACAGAGCCTTCGCTGTTCGCATACACAAAGTTGGAGAAGACTGAGGCCAATAGTTTGACCTTTATCCAGGCTTGATACATCAGCATGAGCGTTTGACATATCACCCCTAAGTTTCTGAGGTAAACTCTTCCATTTTAAATAGTAGAAGAGTCCATTGTATTAAAAAGGGGTATTAGACAAATTCTGAAAAAACGGCAAAAATTGAGACTGAGAAAAAAGCAAAATGAGAAAAAAAGCGAACTGAGTAAGCAAACAGTGTAGACCCAGATGAGATGGATCTCGCAAGGGTCTACACTGTTTGCTCAGATATTTTTTCAGGTATGTATTGTTGAAAGGGTCAAAGGAGATTTTTGCGCATGCGATAAGTACCAGACTCTCATCAACTGGTTCAAATACTTTGAACGACGCCCACGCCCCCACCCCCCACCCAGTAGACGTTCAATCGTCGGTTTTTAGCACCATGTCGCGCACGATTTAAAATTTCAATGTTTTTGTCTATTTCGTGATCTACTTAAATAGACTGTGCACTCTAAAATAGATTTGGATCATCACGATCGATTGTTTGATCTTCACGAAAAGCAAACAAATCTTATTAATGAGAAACGATTATCATACATCTTTTCAATAACATTTTCTTTGTATACTGTACAAGAGGCCAAGATTTAATGAACCACTCACCTGGGCAAAAAATACTTGCAACTTGGCAATGCATATTTACAACTTATTAGCAATGCACATTTTAACACTTCAAACGAAAGGAATAATTTTAATTACCATGTCTTATACTCACATACTATTTTTAAAAGTAGGTTTTGTACCCGAGTGTCTTGCGTAGCTATAAGCCCTAATGATCACTATATGTCTATCTGTTCTCAATCTCGAATGCATATAAAATGACAAATCGTGATTTTAACATACAGGTTATTCAGTCTTACCCCGAATGCCAAAGCACTGACAAAAAGCGATCATAAAAAGGTGAAAAAAGACGATCACTAATTTGTTTGACCTCATGGTTTCAGAGAAGTTTGTTAAACTATTTTATTATGAGTCTATGGGTTCATATGATCCACATGGAGTTGCAACTTTGGACCCAGGGGCATGGTTAGCAGGGTTTTCGTAGAACATTAAGCATTGCAACATGCTAAATATAAGCTGGCTTTAGAGAAGTTTTTTGAAGTTTTTCCCATGATAAAGACCACCCGGGCAGGAGTTATGGAGGGGACTTCTAGACATTGTAACATACAAAGTATATAAGCTTTTGGCCTCATGGTTCAAGAGAAGACTTTTAAAGTTTTACCCATTATGGAAACTTTTGATCCCCGTTTTGACCGCAGGGGCTTGATTGGCAGTATTTATGTAGGGAACCACTAGACATTGCTAAATACCAAACAAATAAGTTGTTGTTCTCTTGGTTTCAGGGAAGCTTTTATAATAAGTATATTGGGCGGGGCCAGTTTAGACCCCAGGGGCTTGATTGGCAGGGGCGTTGTCTGTGATTGTGGTATTCTCTGGTCATACCCATTTATGTTTATTTTTAATTTTTCTTTAAAAACGTTTTTGAGGAGGGGTTGGTGGGCGAAGGGTGGGGTTTTGGTGTCAAAAATACATGCCTAAACATGGAATTATTCCCAGGTAAAAGGCAACATAAAACCGTCCCACCACACAGCCCCACCAGCCTGTGGTTAATGTAACATTTGATCACATGCGTTCAAAACTATGTTAGAAAGGATAGGGCATTTCTTAGGTGAGCTAAGATGGGATGTTTGTTATTGTTTTATATAAATATTAATGTCATATAACGCTTCATAACACTATAATTATTTAGGTCAAACTTTCCCCTCTTTAGTACACTTTCATTTAGCTGTCATTTACCTACATGTTACGTTAACGGACTACGTCGTTCTCGTTTGCTAGAAAAAAAAACCGGGGTTAATAGGATTTGTTTTCTTTTTGCCAAACGAAAAACAAATAACGAGAATAGCTCACAGACCATGTGCTGTACTGTCGAATGTGTAGAAAAGTAAGTGTAAGTTAACACCAAAAGAGGTGACAGCTGCTGCCACCCCATTTGGTGTAAATTTACATGTGTTTCCCTTCTGAAACAACCAGCGATAAATGTTTAACATTTCGACCTGTTATTCTTGTAGCTATTTCTCCAGATCAAAACCATGGCATTGCATTAGAGTCAGGCACAGAGGTTATAAAACATTTTTCGTGCTCAACTCAACTGAGCTTGGAAATTCAAGTGCTCATAAAAAACTAAAATGCTGAAAAATTAAGACTTTTCTTGCTTTCAAACTCTCAGATATTGTTTTTATCATGCTTATGTTGCATTTTAACATTATGAGCATGATAAATTTCATGCTCAGTTGAGTTCAGCAAGAAAGTTATTAAAACCTCGGCGTCAGATACCATCAAGTTCAGGGGAAGTTCATCTGCCACCAAACTTGGTAAAGTTATGCTTATTTTGTTTTTCAATGTTGTAGGCATATCCCATGTCAGTTTAAAATGAAGTCCGTTGCAGTTTTACGCTTCCATACATGTATATGTAGCAGGCCAATTTTAACGTGTACACTAGCACATATAGTCTACTACAGAGTCTGTCATAAAACAGTTAATAGCGACATAGTTTTTGTTTGTCGAATGCAAAATGCAGCAGCTTTGTGGGGGGGGGGGGGGGTATTTTATCGATGTGAGGAATACGCATGATTGCTACATAAAATTTGATTACATGCCAATTTCGCTCATATGTGAGAAATATTGGTAACAAATCCGTGACGAATTGGTATCAATTCTTCACGCGCTGTGAAAAATTGGAACCAATTCTTAATGGCGTGAAATTTTCGAAGTGTGAAATTAACGGTTCAACACAGCTTCTCACTATCCTTTTCACCAGGTAGTTTACTCACCATCCTCTATCAGCTGATCTACCAAATCTGAGGCTACTAGCTGTAACAGTTTTCGAGATATCTTTATTACAAGTTTTCGATGTCCTAAATTTGAAAAGGGTTATAACTCGAAAAATTGAAAAGGGCAATAACTTGAAAATATTAAGATGACTTTTTTGTAATTTTCACCAGGTAATCTACTCATTATCCTCTATCAGCTGTCCAAGTTTAAAGCTCCTAGCTGTAATAGTTTTTGAGATATCAAGTTTCCTATGTCCAAAGTTGCAAAGGGCAATAACTCGAAAATTGTCGAATAACCTTTTTTCAATTTTCACCAGGTAATTGACTTATTATTTTCTGTCAGCTGACCAAGTTTGAAGCTCCTAGCTGTAATAGTTTTTGAGATGCAATTACGTTATTATGACCCTTCCAAAAAAGCACTACTCCACAAAGGGAGAAAATCCAAACTTAAACAAATACGGGTCAGTTATTTTTTTGATGAGGAACCCATCTATGTAATTTTAAAACCCTATTTTAAATCTTTGTGCCTAAATTTGCAAATGGTTATAACACGAAAAATACAAAAGGCAATAACTTAAAAAAACTTTTTTAAAATCTTCACCTGGTAATCTACTCATTATTCTCTATCAGCTGACCAAGTTTGAAGTTATTTTTGATGAGGAACCCATCTATGAACGTTCAAAACACTATTTTCAAGAGGTACGTGCATTAAGGGGCTATTTTGGCCCCCTCTAGAGCCAAAAACTGAAAGTTGCTTTTCACCAATTTCATCTTATTGGTTTATAAGAAGAATAGCCCAAGTGTAAAATTCTGGCATTTATTTCCTTTTACCGGTTGCTATGGTAACCAAAATGGACGACAAAATCGGCTTAAAATAGAGAAATTGCCATTTTAGGCCAATTTTGAGGCTTTTGGAGACCGATTTTGTTTGATTTGATTCTTTACGACCCATCAACAATCTTTCAGTTATATAGGGACGGGTCTTCCTGGGTTTAACCAGTACTAAGCTAGGATACATGTGTCTTGCTCAAGGACCACAACGCAGTGACACAGGTGAGGCTCGAACCCGCGGCCCTTCGGTCTCGAGTCAAGCACTCTACCACTGAGCCACTGCGCTCCCTTTTGGAGACCGATTTTTTAGGAATTAGATATCAGCACAAGCAAATACCAAAAACAGCTTTTAATATATTGTGTGCCGTGATAATTCTCATCATCTGTTGAAATATTGTTTTGGTATTTGCTTGTGCTCTATATTAATGCTTCTGTTACAGGTCTCAAATTTGCTCCAAAATGGTCATTTTCCTATTTTCAGCCTATTATGGCGGCAATTTTTGTTACCATAGCAACCGTAAAAGTTGAATCAATGCCAGACTTTTACACTTTGGCTATTGTTCTAATAAACTAATACAAAGCAACTTGTGAAGAGCAACTTTTATTTTTTGACCTCATAGGGGGGCCGAAATAGCCTCTTAATGCACGTACCCATTTGATGTCTAAATTTGCAAAGGGTAAAAACTCGAAAAAATGCAAAAGGCAATGGCTTGAAAAAAAAAAACTGGTTTTAATTTTCACCAGGTAACCTACTCATTATTTTCTATCAGCTGACCAAGTTTGAAGCTCCTAGCTAGAATTTTTTTAAGATATCTTGATTTCACAATTTAATTATGACCCTTTTAAAGGGGCAAAGGGCATAACTCCACAAAATGATGTAATCCAGACTTCAACAAAATACGGGCCATTTTTTAATGAGGACTCCATCTATGAAATTTCAAAACCCTATCTTAAATTTTTAACGGACGCACGGACAAGCCCATTCAACTATTCCAAAGTTGGGGGCATAATAAAAATTCCAAGCGTACAGGCCGAATATGTTGTATGCTCTGTTGAAAAATGAAGCACCAATTTTCTCGGTAAAATGGAGCGTAGTTTAACATTAAAAGAGGTGTCAGCTGAGCTGCCACACTTTGGAGCAAACTTACAGCAATTACTTTCTTACTAAAACAGCTTGGGACCATCCATTTTCCAAGTGATACATGTTTAAAAAATTCTACTGTCCTGCCAGCCAAGAGTGATATTGAGGTCATGTTTTGTTTACAAAGTTATCAGGGACTTATAATCGAAAGATCACTTGTGTATTAATCCCATCCGCAGGATAGGATTAATACACAAGTGATCTATCGATTCGCGTTAACTCCAGTGATGTGTACAAGTTAATATTTTACTTAACAATTGTAAACAAAACATACGTAACTGTCACTCTTGGTTGGCACGACAGTACTTATATTTGTTTTAATTCTTCTCCGGATAAATACAACCGGACAGAACATAGCTTACATAGCAGTTGAAAGGTTACAACGAAAGCATTGGCAGTTCGGTTGCCACCAAAATTGGCATGAAGTTGCACTAATTTCCACAGTGTTGATATAAAAGTGCCACTGTTCGCATACCATGATTTCATGCGCGGATCCAGAAAGTTTTGTCAGAGGGGGTCCAACTTTGGTAGTGTTTATTTATCTTTTAATTGATGAGGGGAGGAAGGGTCCAAATACCACTATAAGCGGGCCATCATTGGCCTGATTAAAAGAGCGTTTCGCTGGAGTGTCGATGATGGCCCAACTTGGAATGCTGGCTTGGTAGCTTTGTGATTTTTCTGGGGGGCCAGACCAGTGTAGGTAAGAAACCTTATATTTTTGTGATTTTTCAGGGGACGGACCCCCCCCCCCCCTCTCTGGACCCGCGCATGCATTTGAAATGTGCATGCGCAGCTATCCGGTGTGTTTATGCCTTTTTTCTGAGGTTAGGATCTTAAACAATTTTTATACATGTACCTGTGTCTGCTTGCTTGCAGTGAAGGCTCTGACAAATAAACAGGTCATGCGTTAAGTACCATTTTATAAGAGATGGCTACAATGTGATTTTGACATCATATTGACAATAACATTCAGAACCAAGATTGTATCCGTCTGTGCATATTACTGTACTAGAACTGTACACGCTGACATTTGCTTCTTACTGTTACAGTTGCCAAGGCCATTATCGTATTGAGGCCAAATAAAAAAATTAGTATGTTTCGGGTAACGGATCTGAACATTTTAAGTAGGGTAGGCACACATATTTTTTTTAATTATTTTTTTTCTGGAAAAAATATAAGTTTATGCATTTTGAAAGGCATTTCGCCTTTCAAATGCATAAAATTATTATTTTTCTCAAGAAAACCTGAAACAAATTCTAGGTTTCACCAGTAAATTTAGGTAGGGTCGGGTTACCCTAAACACAGGTATTTTTATTTGGCCCGAACATTCTCTTATCAACGCACATTTACGAGCATATGGTCATCAAAGATAGGGGACCAGCAATCTGCTCGCCTTTGTTATTTGGTAATCAGGAAAATAGTGGCAATCTGAAGTATGATCGCTTTACACCAGTCATCATAATCCTTATTCGCTTGGCATATTTTTGTATTTAACGTCATTGGCTTTTTCAACTAACTTAATAGTGTAGTTCTCATCCACAACCATACATGGTAAAACTTGCAAAAAGCGTGCAAGCCACAAAACCATGAATTACAAGACAGCATCATTTGATAGACAAACAATACAAACCGCGATCAGACTGCTTCAACGCAGTGGCTCAGTGGAAGTTGACTCGAGACCGAGAGGCCGCGGGTTCGAGCCTCACCGGCGTCACTACGTTGTGGCCAGACACATTTATCCTAGCTTAGTACTGGTTAAACCCAGGAAGACCCGTCCCTGTTTAACTGAAAGATTGTTGATGGGACGTTAAGAATCAAATCAAACAAAATCGTCAGTCTTCCTTGATTGCTATTATGACAAGCACAATTGTGAAAGTTAAAAATTTCCAAAATTCCTGAACTTTCGTAATTTAAATTAGGCCTACAGAATATAATAGATTTTTCAAGTTTAAATGTCTGAAGACATACTCAAATAAATAACGGGTACTATTAGAGTGTGCCTAATTTCATTCAAAGTTTACATACGGTTAAAACAGCATTTAATACAGGTCAAGTTGGAAAGTGGAGGTCATCCGCAAAATTAGTTATGGCCCTTTTTGACTTAGATTTTGGCAAAATTGTGGTTTCCGATCAATAACTTTTGAACTGATACTACAATTCCATTCCAATTTTAGTTATGGGTAAAGCATCATTTAATACAGGTCAAGTTCGAATTTGGAGGTCATTTGCAAATTTTTGACTGAGTAATGGCCCTTTTTTTGACTTAGGTTTAGGTTTAGCTAAGCGGCTAAGAGCCAAGATTGTGCTATTTCGGATACAAGCATGAAACTTTCCACACTTGTTAAGGTTGGTGAGCTGATGATTTTTAGATATAGAACCACTTCGACAAATTTCCTCTGCGCATGCGCAAGGCAAAATCCACTTCCGTTATAAGAAAATTTGGTCTCATTTGACTACACAGACCATTATTTGCGTTTAACATGGTAAAAATTGATCTACTATATCCCTAAATGTCCTAAGAGACATAAACAAATATATTTTAAAAACGTTTCCATAATTACGCATGCGCAAACTAACTAATACTTCCAGTTATCTCCTTTAATGATGTCAAAATGGTAAAACCATTGTATAATTGGAATACTTATACATTTTGACTGGGAAATAAATGTGTTTCTGCACAATCACTGAATCCAATAATTTTTGTTGTGCATGCATTCACGCTAGAGAGCCACTGTACTAGAACAGTGCAGTCATCGCGGGACAGTTGCAGTCAATGAGGGCACAAACTATATTATTTTGGTTTATTGTGATCCGTTCTATGAGCTAGTTCTTTGCAGCTAGTAATTTTCATGATGATGTTTTCAGTTGCAATTATCACTTAGGTATTGTAGTCCATTCTGGGACAATTGCAGCCTTTAAATTCTTAAACTTAGTCTAGCTAAATACCAGCCAATTTCTGGATAGCCAGTGGGATTTTTATGTGTACGATATGTGTTCACAGATTAATGAGACACTATTTTATGATTTAATGGCATCATATAATGAAGAATACAAATAAGTGAATTAATAGAATGTTTTGCATATTTCTGTTTATTTTTTGTGAAGTTGCAAACCATTTTGTAGCTGTACGCAAAATTTAAGTAGTCAAGGGCCTTGTACTAGAAGTCAAGGGTCTAAATATAATCAATTTGAATGCAATCTATGGCCCGGTCATTGGACCAGAACAGCCGATATATGTAGTACTATGCGTACAGTATGAGAGTAAGAAAGGGGGCAAAGATCAGCAATCGATACAATCAAGTACCACACCTGATTTAACACCACAAACGAGAGCCAAAAGGTCAGCCCTTTCCCAGCAGGTGACCACAAGGCAGCAATGAGCAGACACGAAAGCATGACAAACACAATACAGAAATAACACAAATGATCCACCGAAGAAGTACCGCCTTGGTATGGTCATTTAAGTTTTTTACTGGGGGGCTTAAACCAGTTTCACTTTAATAACTTTCAAAATGCCCTGCCCTCAGATTTTGAACTTTTGCGAATTAAAGTACCAATATTTTGCATTTTATCTAAACTAACTAAAGTAAGCATATATTCCAGAACATAAACAAAAGTGCCTTCCAGACTTTTTTTCGGGAAAAAATCAAAATTTTGGCATGACTCAGGTGCTGTATCGACTAACGCTTAACTCACATAAATCTTTGTTAAGCAGATACACAGATGGATATATAAATGACAATAATAAGCACAAAATATGTTCATAAGTAAATATTGACAAAAATATTAACAGCTAGGTACCTTTAAACGATATATGTGTGCCCTCGTCGACAGCAGCCAAGCCGCAATGGCCATGCTGTTTGAGTTCAGTGGTTCTCTAGCGCAGCATTTGACATGAATGAATTTCTATTGTTATGCTGGGGACATGCATGGTTTACCCATCATGTTCTTGAATGACTGCATACAGTAATGTAACTTCGACTGTAACTCATGTTATGGAGTTTCCTGAAGAGTGTTTTACTGTCTTTTGGACTTATGTCCATGCATTGTTATGCGTTTAAGTTTGGTTACTTGGCACCTGGGCCAAGATGACAAGATCACCTTGATCTAATATACAAACATATACATTTGTAAAATGACATTTAACCAAGAGAGCTGGCAATATGTGTCATAATCTGTATGTAAGCTTATATGACACAGCCTCCTCAAAGGATTTTCAGCTATTTAACATTACCAATTTTAAAACAATCATCAATTTACAGAAATGTAGTGTTCAAAGTTTCCACCACAGGCACAAAGGGTCGTACACTGGAGAGCTGCATTGTCTATTTCTGCAACCATGAAGATAGCCATATCTCGCAAGGTCAAGAGAAGATAGTGATGCTTGTGGTATGGTGGTCCATAGTGGACTGTACATTCCAGTATCTTATCCATCACAGTTTGCTGGACTTGATAATCATTTCCCCTGTTCTAGTACCGACCCTAACACATGAGCTTTGATTTGCTGTGCTTGTACAAAGCCACCTTCCTAAGGGCTGTCATTTCATGGATCAAACATTTTTGGTAAAAAAATGTTATCTAGCCATGTCTACGAGGATGCTTGCTTGTTCTACCATACAGTATTGTGATGAATCGTTCATTGGTGCAGAGGTAATCTGTAGGTTGCTTTTCAGGGAGAGAGTTCACTTTTACAAAATACCCAGTTACAGCTGAAAAGCTTACCCACCGTTTTCCACAACCAAGGAGAAAGGATGTTTTATTGCACCCTGTGAGTGAATGAAAAAAGCAAGCCAACTTGATTTCACACCAACGATAGCCGGCGAATTTGCCAAACCCGCAGTTCATCCACTCACAACTGTTGCACCGCAGGTATGACCAGAACTACTACATCAGTATCAACAGCGCAACTGCTTATTTACTTTTTAGGCCTTTTAGCTGCTTCCGTAGCACGAACTAATATTCTTTTATCTGCCTCCTCATGCAAACAAGGCGCAAATGAAGGCATATCGCAAGCTGGACACACTAAGACTGAGCTTCTTCTCCCGTAAAATGCAGGGTTCTCTCTAGAGTATTGTCGCACTCTCTCCGTGCAACACCTGATCTCAATCTGTGGTTATTGTTTCTTAGTTGGTTTATCTTATGTCCAGGAAACACAGCAGTTGGAAAGATAATGGAAAAGTTTATTGTCATCTTTTCACAAGAAATCTTGCCAGTTTTTCGGTACGACAGTTAATTGATGTACCGACCCCTTCTTGATGCTTTTGAACTGTCCGCCTAACATTTGCGGCACATTAAATCCGCTCGATCAACTGCACTAAAGCTGATATTACGTATCATTATAAAAAAACATGTCCTATATACTGCTCACTGAACAGTGCTTACCCCTACACCTTTAAGTATCTGAACAACGGAGGCTCCGTCCAAAATAGCAACAATGACTCCAAGTGCGAAATCTTTTACAGGAGGACCAAATGCCTCGAAGCCATTCAGTAGCTTCACAACCGATATGATGCATATCAGGCCTCCCCCACAAAAATGTAACTTTATCATAAACACATAAGAATATCTAATGCTTGGTATGGTTTGTTTAAGAGAAGTGAGACACTTGAAATATGCATATACAGTTCACTGACAGTTTGGAGACAGTCCATCGACAGACAGTGATATGAGGTCTGTGAGCTCAAGCATGGCAGAATATATATGTCTGCCTACCTGTTTGTCTGTCTGTCTGTCTGTGAGCCTGTCTGTTTATCAAAACGGTATATTGGTCTTGGTCAGTGACCTATATAAGCTACGTCACTGCCTTGGCTTAAACATAACATTTTCAGAGGCGTCCCAAGTCAAAAAAAAAGAAAAAAAAAGTCAAAATAATCCAAATTGGTCAACACAAAGAAACTATGTGGTGGTGACTTTGGACCACCCTGGTAGCTCAGCTGGTGAGCATGTCTGTCCAGTGTTCCAAGGGCTTTGAGCATGAGCAAAAAATACTGTTTTCATTTCTGTCTGTCTGCCACAAGCCTACTATCCTCTTTTCTTTAATCTTGACTTTTAAGTATAATAACAATTTTATATGTTTAGCGTAGACAGAGCTTTTTAATGAAAGCTTATACTTGTAAAATAAATGGGTCTTTGTTTATCGTCTTAACATCATCCGGTTTAAAGAAACCCACTGCGCATGCGCATCTAAAAAGCTCTGTAGGTCTCTATATCATGTATATTGAAGACATGCTTTGGTCCTTTGATAGGGGCATCAGGTTTTGCGCAGTTTACAAAAAAGAGAACAGAACACCATCTCTGTACAAAATTCAAATTTTACGCGCATGCGCAGCAATTAAGGAATGAAGAGGACTAAACTACAAACAATTAACATCAGTTCTGCTTTATTTTATTTATCTACAGCCAACATGACCCCTTCTCTAAAGTCAAACTGTATGAAAGCTCTATGATAATAGCCTAAAATCAGAAAATGCTTTGCGCATGCGCAGTAGGCATTTCCCAGTGTGGTTCTATATCCTATTCTGCTTAGTCAGTCATGGTCTACAACTGTGCAAAATTTCATGCTTGTATCCGGAATAGCACAATCAGGCCAAAAGGGGTACGTGCATTAAGGGGCTATTTTGGCCCCCTTTAGAGACAAAAACTGAAAGTTGCCTTTCACCAATTTCATCTTATTGTTTTATTAGAAGAATAGCCGAAGTGTTAAATTCTGGCATTTATTTTACTTTTACCGGTTGCTATGGTAACCAAAATGGCTGACAAAATAGGCTTAAAATAGAGAAATTGCCATTTTCGGCCTAATTTTAGGCTTTTGAGACCGATTTTTTAAGAATTCGATATCAGCACAAGCAAATACCAAAAAAAACTTTTAATATATTGTGTGCCGTGATAATTCACGCCATCTGTTAAAATATTTATTTGGTATTTGCTTGTGCTCTATATTAATTCCTCTGTTACTTGTCTCCAATTTGCTCCAAAATGGTCATTTTCCTATTTTCAGCCTATTTTGGCGGCCTTTTTTGTTACCATAGCAAGAGAAAAGTCGAATCAATACCAGACCTTTATACTTTTGCTATTGTTCTAATAAACTAATAAGAAGAAACTTGTGAAGAGCAACTTTTATTTTTCGACCTCATAGGGGGGCCAAAATAGCCTCTTAATGCACGTACCCCTTTGGCTCTTAGCCGCCTAGCTAGTTGATGCAAAAGCTATATTGGGTTTTGTGGAATAAATGTCACTTTTCTTCAAAACTTTTATATCTGACAACTTCTCACTATAGGCCATGATTACCCATTGCTTGTAGATAAGCATTACAGTGATTAAAATTTAACCCCACCCCCTGACCTCTTAGTTGGGTCAAAGGTTAAATTTCGCCATAACCCAGTCAGTTGTCAATATTGTTCGCTGAAAATTTCGCATGCAGACAAAGGTACAATAAATGTTAAAATATCGAACGTGATTTAAGATCAAAGGCCCGGGTCCGATCTCCTGGGAAGACTTGGTGTGGGGCCAGAGGCCATTTTGTTTACTTTTTCAGAATATGGTCATGTTGCATATCAAATAAAGGGAATGACGCATGCAGCTATTTTGCCCTCAGACTCCCCACCCCTACGACCCTGGTGAAGGGGTCAAAAGGTCAGTATTCAACTTTTTCAGAATATGGTCATGTTGCATATCAAATTCAAGGTAGCCAATCACGTGGTCAGCATGATGGGGTTCACGGATTTCCTTAACCAGTAAAGTCGTTCATAACTTTCGTAATACCAAGTCAAATTTCATGCGGTAAAGTGAAAAACAACAACTCTGAAGTGTGAACCAAATCGCGGAGAATTTTCCGTTTTTTCTTCAGTTGTTCGAGGTAATCTGGAAAATTGCAGCGAACTCAGGAAAAACTTTTACACAGTCTTGTTCAGAAAAATATAAGGGTTTTTTGCACTTTACCGCATGGAATTTGACTTAGTATAACGAAAGTTATAAACGATTTTCCTTACCTGTGATGCCCGATTACTGGTTCCTAAACACCATCAGGCGGACCACGTGATTGGCCGCCTTGATATTAAAGGGAATGACGCATGCAGAATATGGTCAAGTTTCATATTATCAAATTAAAGGAAATGAACATGCAGCAACATGGTACATGTAACAAATATTTTACCCGTAGAACCCCCTCCCGGAACATGGTCGTGATGCATATCAAATTAAATGGAATCACGAATGCAGCAGCATGGTAGCAAATTCTTATCCACAGACACCCACAGTGGGTGTAGTCAAAAGGTCAAAATTCAACTTTTTTCAGAACATGGTCATGTTGTATATCAAATAAAATGGAATAACGAATGCCGACCCTGGGGACGGGGTCAAAATTCAACTTTTTCAGAATATTGTTCTTTTGCATATAGAATTAAATGGAAACACGAATGCAGCAACATGCAAGCACATATTTTGTCCTTACACACACTCGACCCCTGGGTTGGGGTCAAAGTTCAAAACATTTCCTTTTCTGAAAGTAGTCATGTTGCATATTAAATTAGAAGGGAAATGGAACATAGATCACAATGCAAGCACAAATTCTGTCCTTACACACACCCTAGACCCCTGGGGTGGGGTCAATTGTCAAAACATTTTTTTCTGAATTTGGTCATATTTCATATCAAATTAAAAGGAATGGCGCGTAGAACACCATCCAAGCACATATTTGGCCTTATACATACTTGGATTAAAATGTAAAAAATTTGAATGTGGTCATGTTGCATATCAAATTCAGAAGAAAGAAGTATAGACTAACATAAAAGCAAACGCTTTGACCTTACACGCACCCCTGACATCTGGGTCAAGTTGAAGTCAGATATTGAAATTGTACAAATAAGTTTATTTCTTATTGAACTAAGCACTGAAAACTAGTTGATAGGCTTTTAACTTTGATCTTTATGATACACAAAGTGAACTTAGGAGTTGAAGAAATGTGATTTATAAGTTTCTCTAAAATAATTTTCCGGGGATATAAATTCGACAATTTGCCTTGTTTGACTTCTGTTTTGCCGGGCGACACATCCGATTCTCGGAATTCTAGTGTATTTTTTTGTTTTCCACTGACGTCATTGTCTTCTTCAGCTGATTAAATGTAGTTTTCATCACACAACCTTACATGATAAAACTTGCAAAAAGTGTGCAAACCATCTAATAGTGAATAACAGGATGATATCCTTTGTTAGACAAACAATATATACCCAGATCAGACTGTTTGTTCTGAAGAAGCAGTTTGAGCAAGGTCTTCCAATAAAGACAGGTACTATAACACTAAGGTACTATTATACTTGCTTAATTCAGGATTTTGAGGCTGATTTTCTATAGAAAGTCAGCCTCAAAATCCTGAATTCAGGAATAATCCTGAAAAATTTCTCCCATGTACACGCTATAGGACCCTGACCATATATGTTTAGCAATAATGGCGGCAACTGTACTCATGGTTGAAGTATCTGCCCAGAAAGAAGGTAATATTTGAAGGTTTTTATGTCTTTTTTCGAAGTTCATACTCAGCTATGTTTTAGGATATAAGTTTTTTTATGTTTCTGGTGTCTTGATTGAACAAAAGTGTTAGATTTGCGAAAATTAGTTTCAAATTGCACGAACATGTGGCTTGCTCACCATTTGAATCGAGAGCATATTTTATAAAAAAAACAAACATTGAAAACATGGAACTTATCATATGGATCAGCCTTCCTTGCACGAGAGAGTATGATATCTAAGATGGCAAAGCTTTTTTGAAACTTTTGTCTATAATTAGCATATCCTTTCCAGAAACAAACGACAATTTAGTCGACTGTACACGTACCAAACTTTCACCAGAACTGATAAAAAATCGAGAAAGGTCACATTCCAATGAACGGGTATTTTGAGAACTAATGGCGTGATTTTACTACGAACATTATCCAAAATTTTGAACAGGTTGTCCGAGTGAGGTAAATCTGCGATGGGGTGAGGGTGCCCTGCATGCTTTTGACTTATGTTCGCCACCAAACAATATGTGGGGAGCTACCTAGAAGAAAATGTGTTCTGCCCAATCGTGAAAAAGGCATACTTTCAAAAAATACATAATTGCAACCCTGCCCTTAATACATGTTTGGTAATGCAAAAATAACTTGTTAAGTTATTAAGAAACTCGAAAGCAAATAGATACAATTTTAAAATCTTTACTTAGGGGACCTCAATATTGACTTTAAGACTACATTAAACTTTATTTTTTATTTATTTATACATTGTTTTGAGAGGGTAGCACAATTAGCTAGTAAGCTATTCTACCTTGTGGCCCTCTATATAAGTAACATAATTACATATATACAAATAAAACAACATCATCATCACATAGAATAGTAAATATGAGATAAAAATAGTTATATACTTGGAGCGTATAAAAAAGTGTAAAATTGTAAAATTGTATTGACTTTAAAATACGTGCCTACGTGTGCACACATTTTAAAACATAAGAATGTACCGTTTAATATTGGCATAACATATTTATTGTGACTATCAGTGCTAAATAGCAGTCCGGAACCCATGCCTTGCACAGCCGAACAGGGAATCATGTGGCGGAAACCAATGTCCAAACAGCATGCCCCTGTACGTGTAGACGCACAGCATGGTTCATGTCCTGCAGAGTCGGAACTAACCTCCCTGAATTATGACTGCTTACCCAGACTGATAAATGTTTAAAATCAAATAAAAATGTTCATGTGTGTTTAAAATTCATTGAAGCAAATGAGCTTTGATGTTTTTCTTGAAAACGTTTAGGGAGCCAGCATTTCTAACTGTCTGAGGAAGAGTGTTCCATAGCCTAGGCGCTGAACAAGAAAACGATCCATCGTATATTGTCGTTCGTGATTTTGGTACATACAATGATCCGTTGTCGGTTGATCGTAAGTTTAGGGTATGTACTTGTGATACCGGTTTCAGTAAAGTTGATATGTATTCAGGGGTTAGGTCATTCAAAGCTCTATATGTAAATACAGCTTTATTGAAATTTATTCTGTTTGGAACTGAAAACCAACCAAGCTCTCTAAACATAGTGTCAGATGGAGTATTGAATTCAGCGTGCAAGATTATGCGAGCGGCACGCTTTTGTAATTTCGATAGGCGTTCAATATGTGTGCCTGCCGCGGACCCCCATGTCAGGGACCCATAATCGATAAATGGGAGAATGTAACCCTGGTAAAACATCTTTTGATATTCAATTGAAACATATCTGGATAGTTGTCTAAGAAGAGATATCTTAGAAGCGAGAATCGAACATAGATGATCAAAAACTTCCATTGCAGTTGCAACTCTAGCACAAGTTGTCTTTTACGATTATTTAAGAAATGAATGCTCATGGAATCATGATTACTTCGGGTCTCTTGCAAAGTAAGTGAACGTTAACTTTGCAAGAGACCCGAAGTATTCACGATTCCATGAACTTCGGGCTTCACTTACTTTGCAAAAGACCCGAAGTATTCATGATTCCATGAACATTCCAAAAATTAAATGTGTTGCTTATATTTACATTTTATTATAAATATCTAAAATATAATAAAAAAAATAATTTAGGAATTACAACGTTTTTTTTGTATTTAAGAAAGCTTTTTTTCTGCGTTTCACTGAGGTATGAAATGTCGGGAAAATTACATCTAATTTGCATGAAAACCGAATGCTGAAATTAGATGTAATCTAAACGACATTTCATACCTCAGTGAAACACAGAAAAATAACTTTCAATTCTTATAATTACAACTTCTTTCGTTATTCTTTCTTATTCAGTTTTTATAATAATTAAGTTTTCCTTAAAATTATGTTTCTCGAGCTAATAAGGTTTCGCGCATTTAGACTAGGACGTGCGTACGTAGACGTTACGACATTAAAAAACAAAATGGCGGCCGTTCTCCGTTCTACATTTCAGCGACTAGACTCCCGTTTTTTACATAATGACAACGGAAAATACTTTACATGGGTATTCATTAGAATGTGTATGATAGTTACGTCATCGTATATGACGTCATTCGTTTACATTGGTGACGAAAGGCATCATCTGTCAAAATGGCTTGGAAAGGAAAAGAAATGATCCCCAGCAAAAAGATATTGTGCTATCTTTATTGAGTGATTGAAGAAAGCAAAGACGAATTACAAAAAAGTCGGATAAACCAGGCAACAGTCAGTAAGTTCAAGAAACGATTTTATTGCGGGGCTCGACTGAAAAGAGGTGATCACATCATTTTGCGAACAGGGAAAGTGAATAGGTCGCAGCAGACACTGTTAATTTAGGCGTCGTATGTAATATAATATTTGCTTTTGTACCTGGAAATATCTATGTAAGTGTAAAGTAAAGTGTCAGTAGTTGCCGACTGTCCATTTCTCTTTAAATAAACATTGCACAGTATCACAAAAGTAGTTCTGTTGTGAATGGCCCCGCCCCTTATGAATACGAACAGAAGTTCATTGAAAAATGAAATGCAGGTCAATACAATCAGATGACCGTTCTTGACCAATCAGATTAAGGAATCAGAATAAATGTTATGACAGCTGTAATTATCATTAATTAAAAGCGAATTCATGCATATTCATGTTAGCTGACCCCCTTTCGGTGTAATCTTAGGCTACTTGTTAGGACGATGAATGTTAAACGTTTCTACTTATTGTGTTGAAGTTATATCCTGGAAGCTAAATGTTGCGTAATTGTCCAAAAAACCAATACGTCTGGCCCAGACAACTTTCACATTCTCAAGCGTAATCATTGCTTACCAAATATAACCATTTAACAACATAATAAATTTAATATATTCCACCAAAATTAGTGGCAAAATGGAGTGTAAATTTATAAGGGTAGACACTTCGGGCTCAATAATTAGGTGGACAATCATTTGTATTTGTGATAAAATGGTGGTTAGGGCTGGTCAAACTTGATTAAGTTGGTTGATTTCTCTTAATGATTGAAAATAAACCTGTAACATCACTAGGCCTATCTGTATGTATACACTTTAGGCATGGATCTCTCCCATTGATGGAAGCTTTCTAAATATGAGTACCTCTCAAGCATCGACACCTAAGGAGCAGCACTTTACCACAGAGGCGACTGGAGAACATTTTAAGCATGGAGCTTTCTTTCAAGCATTGACACCTAAGGAACAGCACTTTACCGCAGAGGTAACTGGAGAACAATTTAGGCATGGAGCTTTCTTTCAAGCATTGACACCTAAGGAACAGCACTTTACCACAGAGGTGACTGGAGAACAATTTAGGCATGGAGCTTTCTTTCAAGCATTGACACCTAAGGAACAGCACTTTACCGCAGAGGCGCCTGGAGAACATTTTAGGCATGGAGCTTTCTTTCAAGCATAGACACCTAAGGAGCAGCACTTAACCGCAGAGGCGCCTGGAGAACATTTTAGGCATAGAGCTTTCTTTCAAGCATCGACACCTAAGGAACAGCACTTTACCGCAGAGGCGCTTGGAGAACATTTTAGGCATGGAGCTTTCTTTCAAGCATCGACACCTAAGGAACAGCACTTTACCGCAGAGGCGCCTGGAGAACATTTTAGGCATGGAGCTTTCTTTCAAGCATTGACACCTAAGGAACAGCACTTTACCACAGAGGTGACTGGAGAACATTTTAGGCATGGAGCTTTCTTTCAAGCATCGACACCTAAGGAACAGCACTTTACCGCAGAGGCGCCTGGAGAACATTTTAAGCATGGAGCTTTCTTTCAAGCATTGACACCTAAGGAACAGCAATTTACCACAGAGGCGCCTGGAGAACATTTTAGGCATGGATTTTCTTTCAAGCATCGACACCTAAGGAACAGCACTTTACCACAGAGGCGACTGGAGAACATTTTAGGCTGGGAGCTTTCTTTCAAGCATTGACACCTAAGGAACAGCACTTTACCGCAGAGGCGCCTAGAGAACATTTTAGGCATGGAGCTTTCTTTCAAGCATCGACACCTAAGGAACAGCACTTTACAACAGAGGCGCCTGGAGAACATTTTAGGCATGGAGCTTTCTTTCAAGCATTGACACCTAAGGAACAGCACTTTACCACAGAGGCGCCTGGAGAACATTTTAGGCATGGAGCTTTCTTTCAAGCATCGACACCTAAGGAACAGCACTTTACCACAGAGGTGACTGGAGAACATTTTAGGCATGGAGCTTTCTTTCAAGCATTGACACCTAAGGAACAGCACTTTACCACAGAGGCGCCTGGAGAACATTTTAAGCATGGAGCTTTCTTTCAAGCATTGACACCTAAGGAGAAGCACTTTACCGCAGAGGCGCCTGGAGAACATTATAGGCATGGAGCTATCTTTCAAGCATTGACACCTAAGGAACAGCACTTTACCACAGAGGCGCCTGGAGAACATTTTAGGCATGGAGCTTTCTTTCAAGCATTGACACCTAAGGAACAGCACTTTACCACAGAGGCGCCTGGAGAACATTTTAAGCATGGAGCTTTCTTTCAAGCATTGACACCTAAGGAGCAGCACTTTACCACAGAGGCGCCTGGAGAATATTTTAGGCATGGAGCTTTCTTTCAAGCATAGACACCTAAGGAACAGCACTTTACCACAGAGGTGACTGGAGAACATTTTAGGCATGGAGCTTTCTTTCAAGCATCGACACCTAAGGAACAGCACTTTACCGCAGAGGCGCCTGGAGAACATTTTAAGCATGGAGCTTTCTTTCAAGCATTGACACCTAAGGACAGCACTTTACCACAGAGGCGCCTGGAGAACATTTTAGGCATAGATTTTCTTTCAAGCATCGACACCTAAGGAACAGCACTTTATCACAGAGGCGACTGGAGAACATTTTAGGCTGGGAGCTTTCTTTCAAGCATTGACACCTAAGGAACAGCACTTTACCGCAGAGGCGCCTGGAGAACATTTTAGGCATGGAGATTTCTTTCCAGCATCGACACCTAAGGAACAGCACATTATCACAGAGGCGCCTGGAGAACATTTTAGGCATGGAGCTTTCTTTCAAGCATTGACACCTAAGGAACAGCACTTTACCACAGAGGCGCCTGGAGAACATTTTAGGCATGGAGCTTTCTTTCAAGCATCGACACCTAAGGAACAGCACTTTACCGCAGAGGCGCCTGGAGAACATTTCAGGCATGGAGCTTTCTTTCAAGCATTGACACCTAAGGAGCAGCACTTTACCACAGAGGCGCCTGGAGAACATTTTAGGCATGGAGCTTTCTTTCAAGCATTGACACCTAAGGAACAGCACTTTACCACAGAGGCGCCTGGAGAACATTTTAGGCATGGAGCTTTCTTTCAAGCATCGACACCTAAGGAACAGCACTTTACCACAGAGGTGACTGGAGAACAATTTAGGCATGGAGCTTTCTTTCAAGCATTGACACCTAAGGAACAGCACTTTAACACAGAGGCGCCTGGAGAACACTTTAGGCATGGAGCTTTCTTTCAAGCATCGACACCTAAGGAACAGCACTTTACCACAGAGGTGACTGGAGAACATTTTAGGCATGGAGCTTCCTTTCAAGCATTGACACCTAAGGAACAGCACTTTACCACAGAGGCGCCTGGAGAACATTTTAGGCATGGAGCTTTCTTTCAAGCATTGACACCTAAGGAACAGCACTTTACCACTGAGGCGCCTGGAGAACATTTTAGGCATGGAGCTTTCTTTCAAGCATTGACACTTAAGGAACAGCACTTTACCGGAGAGGTGACTGGAGAACATTTTAGGCATGGAGCTTTCTTTCAAGCATTGACACCTAAGGAACAGCACTTTACCACAGAGGCGCCTGGAGAACATTTTAGGCATGGAGCTTTCTTTCAAGCATCGACACCTAAGGAGCAGCACTTTACCACAGAGGCGCCTGGAGAACATTTTAGGCATGGAGCTTTCTTTCAAGCATCGACACCTAAGGAGCAGCACTTTACCGCAGAGGCGACTGGAGAATTTCAATGTCGAATTTTTGACTTACAGGCCTGTACAAACGCATTCTCACACGCCGCCATCCCTTTTGTGCGCGACATGTGGGAAAGCCTATAAGTCAAAGAAAGGAATAACACTTCAACAACTGCAGCATAAGGGTAGTTTCAAATTCCAGTGCAATATTTGTAACAAGGGTTACAACGTGAAGGCCCCATTCAAAGCACATCTTAGAATGCACATTCAAACGAAACCTTTCCAGTATAAAGCATGCGGGTTCAGATATGCTCATTTGAAAGGTATGCGCTCTCACTTAAGGGTGGTTCAGAGAAGACTGACTTAAACATGCAGCGTTACCAGCTCACTTTTGCAAATACACACTCAGGGACCACACTAAATCAGCGCACAAAGGGAGGCTGTACACCTGCAATTGCTGAATTAGGCCTTAGAAGTACAGGTCATCCCAAGTCCTTTTCCAATTCTTACTTTTCTTTTGGATTAGTCAGGTACAATTATTTCCCCTCAGCCCGCTCTCTAGCTGGAATAATATCCCATGTTTTTGTTTGAAATCCTATGCAAATCTGTGTGATGAACATGTAGAAAATCAACCAATCTACTTTTATATCATAGTCAATAGTTTTGTCTATCTTCATAGGCCTTGTTGTGGTAAAGTTGAAATTAAGTGTGTTGTATATAACATAAGCGAATATGTTAAAAGATTAAGATATTCAAAATAGGTAGGATAATACCTTTCAATACTCGTAACACCCGTACATTGTTCAGTGCAAAGTATATGCTAATAAAACCTCAGCTGTTCTGCAATTATAAAATGTGTACAGTGAAGAAAACATGTGTTTTTCAAAACGTTTTCAAGTTATTCTTTACAAGCTTATCTTAGTTTCTTAGTATAATCAAATAGCTGTTTCTGTACAAAATATCTATGCGAAATTAAAACTTTGAATACGTTTTTTTTTTACTCTATAAAGGTGAGGAAGTAAACACAATATATATGAGCGGAGCCCCTCGATCTCATTTCTTTGTCAATTATGTTATACAAAGCAGTCGATTAGACAAAATTTGCATACACTTACAAAGTCTAGAGAATGACTCAGCAATACATGAGTTTCACTTTGTCCTACGTAAGAATAAAAGCAACTTACATCGACAGAATCTCCAGCGTAGATATTTTTCCCTTCCCATCAGCCATTTAGTTTGTTAAAAAAACATTTTATATGGTCATGGTTTAACAGTGTGTGTAAGCATTTTGTGAACTCGAGCCCTGATGACCAACAAATATGAGAAACAATTTCGAAACATAAGAACTTTTACCGTATAGCACATGTTTAACTACTTAATCAATATGCAAAACAAAAAAATAAGGAAACCTTTGTATTTCATGCAGTCCAAAACAATATTGGGTGTGACCGCTACGTGCAGCAACACATGATCGACACCTGTCGGGCATACTGAGGTCACGCCGGATATTGACTTGGATTCCACATCTTTTATTTTTAAAATAAAATAAAATACCTCAAGATGAAACAGTTTCCTTGCTTTTTGTTCTGCGTATAGTTCTGCGTATAGTATGTCGTAATATAGTTGTTTTTCTACTGTCCTTAATATATGGATCAGTAGCAGCCAGGCGACTGAAATTGATATCACACCTGCAAGTTAGTATACATGTGAACGCCTTCCTAAACCGTCTGTTTATTAATCCATATACAACCCAGTCCATAGTAGAATTAAGCAAGCCCAGTAACGTCGCCCAGTTTCTTGCCCTTTCTAGGTTTGTCGAGTGGTAAAAGGTTGATGTTATAACAATCACTACATATGGTGCCCAGCATATAACAAATAAACCGAACACAATCATCATGAGCCATGTTCGCTTTGCATATTTTTGTATTCTTTTGTTTTCAACTGACGTCATTGTCTTTTTCAGCTGACATAGTGTAGTTTTCATCACACAACCATACATGATAAAACTTGCCAAAAGCGTGACAACCAACAAGCCGTGAATCACTAGATGATAACATTTGGTGTAAATGAACTTTGGTGTACAGGGCATAGGAAAAGACCATGTCTGTTTCAGTCCAAAGAGAGGCAACGATGACACTGTCACAATAATAATCCATATGATGACCACGATCAGATATAGAATCCGTCTTGTAAATCTTCTTGCGTACCACAGTGGACAGCAAATCACAGTAAATCGTTCCAATGACATAACGAAATTGTTAAGTACGCTTGCACCGAGCAAGCAAACATACAGTGATAGTTCCAATACACAATACCACGTGTTACTTGTCACCACATGGCAAAATATGTTGGCAATGTCAAATGGTATCAAAATTCCTCCAACAAAGAGGTCAGCTATTGCTAAATTAGCAATAAGAATGTTGCTACGGCTGCGAAGTGTGGGGAACTTTGCAATGCTCATGAGTATAAGTATATTTCCAAGAATTGTTGGAACAATCAGGATGATTTCCAATATTACATGTGTATACAGATCTTCGAAAAATACGCCGGATCCTTGGAATTCTTTTATAAGCGAGGAATTTATGAATTCCCTGTTGCCATAGTCCCTGATCATAGTCTAATACTGTGCGAATATAAGCGAGGAATTTATGAATTCCCTGTTGCCATAGTCCCTGATCATAGTCTAATACTGTGCGAATATGCTTAATTAGTCTACTGCACATACTCCTGTTGTATAAAACAATGCATGCGCGGATCCAGAAAGTTTTGTCAGAGGGGTCAAACTCTGATGACGTTTGTTTTTGGTGTGTTTTTTGTGATAACGTTTTTTATATAGGTAAATGAGGGGAGGGAGGACCCAAATACCACTAAACGCGGGCCATTATTGGCCCGCCAGCGAAACGCCATTCAAATGCCGTTTCGCTGGCGGGCCAATGATGGCCCAGCATTGAATGCTGGCTTTGTAGCTTTGTGATTTTCCAGGGGATCCGAACTAGTATTGCAAAGAAACCCTGTATTTTAAGGTATTTCAGAGGAGGTCCAAACTGCCCCCCCCCCCCTCTGGATCCGCGCATGCAATAGATTTGTTTACACCTCAAGGCCATCAGCTGCATCAACCTAAGGGGCAGCCAATGTCGGCTCAAGCCCCAGTCACACACACTTACGGATTCTGTGGATGGTGCTTATAGCCCGTCTGTATCTATCCCTTCAATCAATACATTCAAAGTGTCCCCAAAGATCTGCACGGTGGCGGATCCAGGGGGGTTCCCCGCCACAAATTGAAAATGAATTAATTTGGTCTCAAATTATTTCATTTACATAAATTAGATTGGTCTCAGACCAAATTATTTAATTTTCATGGGATATTCAAGAAAAATTAGATAAAATCAGAAAATCGACGCCACACCTTTATACCTATAAAAAACATTTCCAGAAATCCTGGGTCCGCCCCTGCTGATGTGTTTGTTTCATCCGCACCCAAATTTTGATAAATTTAGAATAACGCGGACGGAGGAGTAAAAACGTAATGAACCAGTAATGTAGGCATTCAAACCCTCAACCGATGCTAATACGTAAACGTATTGTACTGTATCTGCATAGTTTTAGATATTAATTTCTGTGTCTTTCGAAATTGTCTTTCTGTAAAACTTGTTTTTATATGAACAACTTCCTGCTGTTCCAGTCTGACCAGCAACTTCTACATGTTATTATATTCACAATTTATAACCACATGTACATTTCATCTCCAAAATCAATACTTCAACAAGGATTTTGTCAAGGCTGATTTCACATCCTTAATTTGTTGAGCTGTGCGATTTCAAATGTGAAAACTCAGTCATGTATATTTCCAATTTTCTCAGCGGCATTTCGTATGCTATGTTAATCCGAAGCCCAGGGCCCGGAATTACAATGCCTCCTTAAAGTTAAGCAAAACTTAAGTTAGGTATTGATATTTCAACATGCTATATTAAATGCTAAATAAATTGCCTGGATCGACGTGGTCAAAGATATCATTGTAGTCTTCAGAAAAATTAAAACTCTTTTTTTTTATTATTTAAATCAGTTTTAAATGTTATTTTTCGCATCCTGAAAAATCAATACTTAACTTAAGAATCCATTAACTGTAAGGAGGCATTGTATTCCGGGCCCTGATATCCAAGCCAGGTTTAATTACCATAATGAGAGATTTAACAAATATCGTGATTTGCTGGTCAACTTCGCTGAATGCCGCCAAATGTCGAATCTAAATGTTTACAAGAAATTTATAACGTTTGCCGATATGATCCTCTAAGAGTTTGCTTGATCCATTCCCATTTCTTCTCGAACGACAAGTGCATGTCTAGAATATACGATAATCCATTTTAATATTTCATACTCATACGAATATATGCTTCCACAGAAAAAAAATGCAATTGCAATAGTTAATTATGAAGACAGTAGAAATCGTGAGGAACTACGAGATCAAGAGAAAACCTGACTGTTGCATGCGCTGACCAGCCTGCGAATCAACACAGTCTGATCAGTGCCTTTAAAATTCGAGTTCTGATAAGTATTATCATTCCAATAGTTACACGCAAAATTTCGATATTCCAGCCAGTCTTTGCAGCTGAACAGGCTGGTTTGTTTGATCCTTACCTGGTCGCTAACCACGAAGATAGGTTTTCTGGCGAGTCGGTCCAAATAAAGTTAACCAAAATGGGTTTTGACGGTGAGGGACCGATTTTCCTCGAATATTTTCACGAGAAAAACTCATTATGCCATTAAACCATTGAATCACCAAAGACACAGAACAGTCTGCGCACCTACACAGGCTAATCAGCGTCTTTGTTTGATTTGATTCTTTACGTTCCATCAACAATATTTCAATTAAACAGGGACGGGTCTTCCTGGGTTGAACCAGTACTAAACAAGGATAATTGTGTCTTGCTCAAGGACCACAACGCAGTGACGCCGGTGGGGCTCGAACCCGCGGCCCCTCGGTTTCTAGTCAAGTACTCTACCACTGAGCCTCCTTCCGGCAGCGTCTTTGTTGTTCGCCGTCTTGATCAAAAATCAAAATTTTCCAATGGCTGAACCAAAACACCTTTACTTTGCGATATGACCGATTCCTGCAACTTGGCATGACCTGAGATTCGTTATCAACTTGAAGATAAATCTGGGCCTTGACGCTAGAAAACCTGTCCTCGGGGGTTTGCGAACAACAAAGGTGCAGACCAGCCTGCGCATCGGCGCATTCTGATCAGCGCCTTAGTTATTCGCTTTTTGGAAAGTATCATATCTAGACTTGCTACGAACGATTTTTTTTATTTTCTAGCTAGTATCTGTAGCTGAGCAGGCTGGTTTGAATCTCACTTCGTCAGAAACCCCGAAAACAGGTTTTCTCATGTCGCGGCCCAACCAATGCTGGTACATGCACCATTCTTGTACTAAAGGTCAGTTTGAGCCAGGCCGGGACACAGTAAAATGTACATATTGGCATGTGCATCCTCCGCTGAGCCTCCAAACGACCAAACCTGTTTTAGAGGTATTTCCGACAATGTGCGATTCGAACCAGCCTGCTCAGCTACATAGACTAGCTAAAAAATTGAAATGTCGCTTGTAGCAAGCTAGATATAATACTTTTCCAATACGCGAACAAAAGCGCTGATCAGACTGCACGAATGCGCAGGCTGGTCTGCGCCTTTGTGTCCACAAGCCTTGAAAGACAGTTTTCTCGCATCGAGGCCCTGCTTTGACAAAGTCACTGGAACTGTCATATTTTTGGTCTTAAATTGTAATTTTTGACAATATGTTTATTCGATTATTTATTTTAGCTATGTTAAGCTTTTTCTTTTAGAAATACGATGCACAGTACAAAACTGTTAAGAAGATATGTCACTGTTTTAAATAGCCTTTGAAAGGTCAAGGTCACAGAAGCAAGAAATTAACATACTCGTAATTTCGTAAATCAGCTACTTTACCAATAGTTAAGTCAATTTCACCATAATTCAGTGTGATATTGTTTTCGGCGGCAAAGCCGCCGTTTCTGATGTCACTTTAGACCTTCTTTTTGTAAATTATTCACCAATCAGGAGTATTCTTATATTGTAATATTCATCACACCAGATAGAAAAATATACTCCCATTGGCTATACGATCTTAATATAGATGCAATCAAACTTGAAAAACTACATGTAAATGGCAGAGAATCAGTCTGTGAACTGGTTCTTAAAATGCTCAAGCAGTTCCCGACCTTAATCTCGAATATAGGTCAACCCCCGCTGTACAGAATTTGTAAATTGCTTTATCATCACTCTTTGCATGCCTTGCGTAATTGCACATACCTGTAGTAAGGATGTACATTATAAAATAACTCACTAAATTCTAAAGCAAATATTTGTAAATTTTCCAAGTCCCATATCAAATGTGGTGTACACGATTATAGTCTGTTTCATAAGTTACGACGGTATTCTATTTCGAAACAAATTTAAATTTGTTCCATTACAATGGCGTAATATTCAGCGCAAATTAGCGAGTAACCTTTGGGTTCAGGCGAGTAAAATACCTGTTAATCTTGCCCTGACTGGCAAATACAAATCTTTAATCATTATCTGCGTCTATTTTGCAGTCCTCGCTGATTGGCTTTTTACTGTCCCTAGCCGATTCATCTTTAGATTTAAACTGTTTCACGAGAAAATTATGAGTAGTAAATTGCCCAGCCAGCATCTCAGGCCTCTATCGGCCCACCAGCGAAACGCCATCTGAATGGCGTTTCGCTGACGGGCCGATAGTTTGTTTGGTGCTACCCTTGTGGGTCATTAGCGTCAGACGGTATTATACTAAACATGATGTGGATGGAAAAGGTAAAAAATTGTAAAATAAAATAAAAGGAATGATAATGATGAGTTTGTATAGTGAAAATAAGTTGCAATACGATTGTTGATAGGAGAGACCACGTACAATATCTGACAGTTGTAGTATGGCCGATGCCCTTTTCTTTGATCATTGCTGATGTTTAAATCAGACACTCTAGAATAACGACGAAGGAGGAGCTTAAAGGTATAGTAAATTGAGCAATAATACTGGTACCACTAATTATGATACTCTCCAGGGGTCATACTGGACAGATCAAAGGCTAATCTTTATGAGGTGATTATGACTTCCTTACAGGGGGCAATAAAGTGGTCCCATGAAGGGATTAGGTATTTTCTGATAAAATATTGATCTTTATCTTATGCCCCAGTCACACACACACTTACGGACTCTGCGGATGGTACGTAAAGCCCGTCCGCAACTATCCGTTCATTCCGTAACGATACGTATCGCATCCGCAGAGAACGTTACAGTTCGTATCTTATCCGCAACTTACCGCAAGGCCATTTCCATCCGCGCCCAAATTTTGAAAATTATCAAAAAAGTTCTGCGGATGAAAACAACGCAATGATGCGTAACGCTAGGCAAGAATACGTAATTATTCGTATCCTATCCGTATCTTATTCGCATCTAAACGTATCAAAACCTATCATTCCGCAGTCGACCCAAAGTTGCGGACTGGTACGGTTTCATTCGGGTCGTTAACTTTAGTAAGGCTTAGTTACTTATCGCATTCGGCGTATTTTACCTATACACGCAGATCGTTGCGGATAGTTGCAAATGGTTGATTTCATATGCGGATAAATACGTATTGTTACGACCCCTTAGGTGGATGATGAAGCCCCTTGCTACAGCGCCTCTGGAACAGGAGAGTTAGTATCCTAGGTCAGGTGTGGTGCTTGATTGTATCGATTCCTGATCTTTGCCCTCTTTCTTACTCTCAACTATCGTCTGTCTCGTGCCAGACGATGTGTTGAAAATGCCTTCGGTATACTGGTCATAGGGGCTAAAATAATATCGTGAGAAAGTGTATGCAGAAAAGACCGAATGTTCTAAGACTTAAAACATAGATAGTTCATGTATTATCTGATTATTGCATTTAATATATGAGATGATAATAAATTGATAATGTGTGAGGCTCTGCCAAGGATGTTATCATTTATCATTAAAATGGAATATAGTTCAATAATTTGTGATCGCAAATGCAATATTCTATTTATCATATGACATATTTGCTTTTGCATGTATAGAGATAAAAGTCCTAACTGTCAAGAATCTTACCTAATATTGCTCAAAAACCGTCATAAAGCAGCGTATGTGTAACTTATTTGTATATTATTTAATCTACAAATGGATTATCATGTGAGCCAGTGCATGTGGTATGTGCGCCTACAAAGGCTCTGATCAGCCTGCGCATACGCGCAGTCTGATCAGAGCCTTTGCTAGTAGCTTGAATATTCTATGAGTGTAAAGCTACTAACTGAACATCTTTTGGGGGTTCTATGCTTAAACGGATTCTGCACAGGCTATTCTGAGTCTACACTTGTCAAAATGCCACAGTATTGGAAATCACATATAGCGGCTCATATTATTTGCATGGCCTCTTCTTAGATTATGTGTCATCTGCGTCTACAGTACCCGCTGTCTCTTGCTGACTATGTCGGAGGCCTAGGAACTGTTTAGACTAATAGTTGTCATCCTGTTGAGGTTGAGAGTGTGCCTTCTAGAGACAATGCTTCTTATTTGCTGCTTCTTCTTTCCAGGCATAATGTTTTAAAAAAAATGGGGTGAAAAGTGTCACAATCAGATCCACTAAGTATACGCAATAGTCCGCATCTAAAGGCATCTATTCGCATTTACTCGTATCTAAACGTAAGGGAAGGTAATGAAAGGGATGTAGTCCGTATCTATTGGTATCTGTCCGCATTGTGTCGGTTCAATGGAACGCATCAATCCGCTGGCATTCGCATTTATCCGCAATGATCCGTTACTACCCGCAACTATAGGTAACTGCGTCTTGCAAACGCATCAAGATATTAGGCCACGCCCTCATTTTTCTGCGGACGACTGCGGTTTGATGCGAAACTCTCCGTAAGAGTCCGTAAGTGTGTGTGTGACTGGGGCATTAGTGAAAGAAACTGTGTTGTATATAGGTAAGTCCCCTCTTGAGGCCCCTTTAAGTTTGTGAGATACTGAAACAGTCCCTTATCAGAAAAGTCACTAATGATTCCATATATCACAAACTATATGTCTTTAAAACCGTACTCTAACTTCCAATTTTAGTTAAACAGCGATGTAGGCGGGAACGACAAGTTAACCCGTAGGTAAATGTAATATAATTGACAGCTTAGGCCGGATGCTGGGAGGAGCGAGTGTAAATTTCGTCAGGCGTCAGTAACACGTGTTTATTTGCGCCTGCGCCATACTACAAGCTAGATA